>OY293419.1:35641769-36336769 GCA_958502065.1 Chrysolina americana
GTTTTTTCAAAATGATGTATTTTGAAACATCCTGTATATGTTATTTGGGATTCTTCATCGAAGTATATTCGCCCTGTACTTACTACACTTTGATACACCTTGTATATGGTTTTTTCTATTTGGGCCGTTGTGTTTGTCGGCGCTTACGTTACGTTAGCTGGCTTTTTTGTTAAAATTATTATTATTTTCTATTTGAGGTGGTGTGCACGTCGACGCTTAGGTTACGTTAGCTGGCTTATTCGTTAAAATTGTTATTGTTTTGATGGAATTGTTTATATACCCTCATTATTTGCGTTATGTACGTACGCGTACGTCCACGTACGTCGGCTCATTGGTTAGGTTACCTCGATATCGCTTGATGGCCGTATCCCCATAGCCCCTCTACTCAACATTACAAATTGAACTAAGATTGAACAGTTGTTTGGTGAACACCGAATTGAAAATGTGTGCACGACACTGTTATTGAGCACATCCCCCTCAGTGAAATTGTTAAAAAATGGAACTGATCATGTGATTCTGTGCCAGTATCATTCAGAGAGTCACCATGAAAATAGTAGATATTCAGGGCTTCGGTATAGAGCAACAATTCTATCCTAAAGAGATAGTCATTAGGATTGGAGTTCAATGCAGTAATTTCTTACTATTACCAAACAAACCGTTTTCTCATTGAACAGAGAGAACCATCGTACCGTCTGTTTCTTGGAGCAAAACATTCATGGCTTGAAGTATTCATCAGGATTCGTGGAATATCATCAATTACGTAATATCTTTAAAGAAAATCTGCGTGATGTTGTCATCGTTTACGTGCGAGGTCATCAAATGAAAGACTATCTAGTTGCAAAATTTCAACAGTTGGGTATACAGCTACCACCACGCATTGCAAATTTGAAGGATTATGATAACACGTCATGGATGGTTCCTACATTCGTAAACGAAGGTGCCTCACCCTGTATGCACCACTTTCGAGATCAAACCTGCAGTTGCAGCCTCCGTAACGTTGATATTTTATACAAATGGATTTATGACATGCTACCAAAATAACATGTTCAATTTGATTTTAATAAATACAATTTTTGAACAAATGATTTTTATTTCTAATGCTCAATAGTTACATAAGGTATATGGCAAACTGAAATAGTTCAGTTAGTAGACCAGTAGACTGAAAAGTTTATTGTTTTTGGTTTGAATAAAGCAGCTACTCTTCTGGTTAATGTCTAATTAATCAATATTGAATTATACATACTTATAAGTCAGGTTGCCGAGCGGTCTAAAGCGCCATATTTAAGTTATGGTTCCCGGACGGGAGCATGGGTTCGAATCCCACACCTGTCAATTTTTCTTTTTATTTCAGTAGGAATGTGCTGGCTACGTGACTGAATGAATACCTTCACACTTTAATATATTGTGAGGGCTACGTTACCTATGACGGTTGATGAAATGTGTAGCATCGCACGTTAAAATGCGAGAGCTACATCTCTTCTTCACCTATAAAGGAATTTCGTATGGAAAATATATTTTTTTTTCAACGGAGACACCCTGTTAATGACAAGCAGTCGTCTTTTTTTTTTCTTAAACGATGTATTTCGAAACACCTGGTATGTCTTTTTTCTTTATCGCTAAATTTTTACACACCTTATATAAGTTTTTTCATCTGTTTGCATTGAAACACCCCGTATGCGTTTTTTCAAAATGATGTATTTTGAAACATCCTTTATATGTTATTTGGGATTCTTCATCGAAGTATATTTGCCCTGTATACCATTTTTCTTTAACGCTATATTTTTATAGACCCTGTATATGTATTTTTCCTATCCGCTCGCATTGAAACACCCCATATGTGTTTTTCTTCAATGATGTACTTTGATACACCTTGTATATGGTTTTTTCTATTTGGGCCGTTGTGCTTGTCGGCGCTTACGTTACGTTAGCTGGCTTTTTTGTTAAAATTATTATTATTTTCTATTTGGGGCGGTGTGCACGTCGATGCTCAGATTACGTTAGCTGTTTTTTTTGTTAAAATTATTATTATTTTCTATTTGAGGTAGTGTGCACGTCGATGCTTAGGTTACGTTAGCTGGCTTATTCGTTAAATTTGTTATTGTTTTGATGGAATTGTTTATATACCCTCATTATTTGCGTTATGTACGTACGCGTACGTCCACGTACGTCGGCTCATTGGTTAGGTTACCTCGATATCGCTTGATGGCCGTATCCCCATAGCCCCTCTACTCAACATTACAAATTGAACTAAGATTGAACAGTTGTTTGGTGAACACCGAATTGAAAATGTGTGCACGACACTGATATTGAGCATATCCCCCACAGTGAAATTGTTAAAAAATGGAACTGAGCATGTGATTCTGTACCAGTATCATTCAGAGAGTCACCATGAAAATAGTAGATATTCATGGCTTCGTTATCGAGCAACAATTCTGTCCTAAAGAGATAGTCATTAGGATTAGAGTTCAATGCAGTAATTTCTTACTATTACCAAACAAACCGTTTTCTCATTGAACAGAGAGAACCATCGTACCGTCTGTTTCTTGGAGCGAAACGTTCATGGCTTGAAGTATTCATCAGGATTCGTGGAATATCATCAATTACGTAATATCTTTAAAGAAAATCTGCGTGATGTTGACATCGTTTACGTGCGAGGTCATCAAATGAAAGACTATCTAGTTGCAAAATTTCAACAGTTGGGTATACAGCTACCACCACGCATTGCAAATTTGAAGGATTATGATAACACGTCATGGATGGTTCCTACATTTGTAAACGAAGGTGACTCACCCTGTATGCACCACTTTCGAGATCAAAGCTGCAGTTGCAGCCTCCGTAACGTTGATATTTTATACAAATGGATTTATGACATGCTACCAAAATATCATGTTCAATTTGATTTTAATAAATACAATTTTTGAACAAATGATTTTTATTTCAAATGCTCAATAGTTACATAAGGTATATGGCAAACTGAAATAGTTCAGTTAGTTGACCAGTAGACTGAAAAGTTTATTGTTTTTGGTTTGAATGAAGCAGCTACTCTTCTGGTTAATGTCTAATTAACCAATATTGAATTATACATACTTATAAGTCAAGGTTGGCCGAGCGGTCTAAAGCGCCATATTTAAGCTATGGTTCCCGGACGGGAGCATGGGTTCGAATCCCACAACTGTCAATTTTTCTTTTTATTCCATTAGGAATGTACTGGCTACGTGACTGAATGAATACCTTCACACTTTAATATATTGTGAGGGCTACGTTACCTATGACGGTTGATGGAATGTGTAGCATCGCACGTTAAAATGCGAGAGCTACATCTCTTCTTCACCTATAAAGGAATTTCGTATGGAAAATATATTTTTTTTCCAACGGAGACACCCTGTTAATGACAAGCAGTCGTCTTTTTTTTTTCTTAAACGATGTATTTCGAAACACCTGGTATGTCTTTTTTCTTTAACGCTAAATTTTCACACACCTTATATAAGTTTTTTCATCTGTTTGCATTGAAACACCCCGTATGCGTTTTTTCAAAATGATGTATTTTGAAACATCCTGTATATGTTATTTGGGATTCTTCATCGAAGTATATTCGCCCTGTATACCATTTTTCTTTAACGCTATATTTTTATAGACCCTGTATATGTATTTTTCCTATCCGCTCGCATTGAAACACTCCATATGTGTTTTTCTTCAATGATGTACTTTGATAAACCTTGTATATGGTTTTTTCTATTTGGGCCGATGTGCTTGTCGACGCTTAGGTTACGTTAGCTGGCTTATTCGTTAAAATTGTTATTGTTTTGATGGAATTGTTTATATACCCTCATTATTTGCGTTATGTACGTACGCGTACGTCCACGTACGTCGGCTCATTGGTTAGGTTACCTCGATATCGCTTGATGGCCGTATCCCCATAGCCCCTCTACTCAACATTACAAATTGAACTAAGATTGAACAGTTGTTTGGTGAACACCGAATTGAAAATGTGTCATTATTCGCGGATCGATAATATAATAATACAAATAAAACATTAAATATAACTAAGTATAATCTCAAAGGTGTGATATAGTGCCTTCCTGAAACCTCATGATTGATTGTCCAAACATCCAATTTTGGTACTTTTACGAATGACAATATTTTGTTACTAATAGCAAAATAAGATGGTAAAAAAAAAAATTGCTGGGATGTGAACTTGTGAAACCCGTGATCACCATGTCGCACCACTGACACCACTGAGCTATTTGGTTTTAATGTACAAAGCGATAATTTCCATGTTGAAGCCATTCCGCTAGCCGCAAGAAAAATGTGACATGTCAGAATCCTACTTGGTTTGCCAAAAAATAGCGTAAGAGCACTCCAATACTACAGCAATTCGTTCCCCGATCGTGAATTACCTAATCGGCGTTTTTTGTTGTGCTACATCGTCGATTCAGAAATTGACGTTTCATCCTACTTTGAGTTATATCCAAATAATTCTATCAGATATTTATCTACAGAAATAGCTGTTCCATTGTCTGGTACTCAACGAATTCTGAAGAAACATTAGATTTCTCCTTATACAAAATGAAACATAGTAATTTAGATGAACTGAAAAATTATATTGAAACTATAATTAATAGAATTGATGGCCGAACTGTGTTGAATGCCATACGTAGTATCAATAGAACGGCCCAAATATGTGTTCAACAAGAAGGATGGACGGATGGACGGACGGATGGACGGATGGAAGGATGGACGGGCGGACGGACGGGCGGACGGACGGACGGACGGACGGACGGACGGACGGACGGACGGAAGGACGGAAGGACGGATGGACGGATGGACGGATGGACGGATGGACGGATGGACGGATGGACGGATGGACGGATGGACGGATGGACGGATGGACGGATGGACGGATGGACGGATGGACGGATGGACGGATGGACGGATGGACGGATGGACGGATGGACGGATGGACGGATGGACGGATGGACGGATGGACGGATGGACGGATGGACGGATGGACGGATGGACGGATGGACGGATGGACGGATGGACGGATGGACGGATGGACGGATGGACGGATGGACGGATGGACATGGACGGATGGACGGATGGACGGATGGACGGATGGACGGATGGACGGATGGACGGATGGACGGATGGACGGATGGACGGATGGACGGATGGACGGATGGACGGATGGACGGATGGACGGATGGACGGATGGACGGATGGACGGATGGACGGATGAACGGATGGACGGATGGACGGATGGACGGATGGACGGATGGACGGATGGACGGATGGACGGATGGACGGATGGACGGATGGACGGATGGACGGATGGACGGATGGACGGATGGACGGATGGACGGATGGACGGATGGACGGATGGACGGATGGACGGATGGATGGAAGGATGGACGGACGGACGGACGAAAGGACGGACGTCCGAACGAACGAAAAAATGAATAAATGAATGAATGAATTATAATGATAATACTCCCTTATAAACACTCGTTGAGTGTACCCAACGCCATAGCCTGTGCGGGTAGAGGACGGCTATTATTATTATTTGCCGTGGCGCTCTGGGGCGACTTACTGATGTTTTAGGTGATGTTTCCACTATTCAACTGTAGGAAAACCCGAAAAACCTCGGGTGGTCGGTGTGCACTACAAGCTAGCACTAGACGAAATTGGCATCTAGAGTTTCTCTATTATCTGTCGACTGACGATCTTCACTGTCACTTAATTCTATTACATTTTCATTATTACTGGAGTCTGGTAATGTTTCGATAAACCTGCGATTTCGCCTAATCTGTGAACCATCTCCCTTTTGCAATGCATAAGATCTATTTTGTGGACGATCTATAACTTTGCCATACTGCCATTCAGATTTTAATTTATCCTGAAATCTTACATTTTGATTATTTTCAATAGGTGTCAGATGTTTTGTTTGACTATTATAATACAATTTCTGTTCACATTGAGATGACTGGATATGTTTATTGTACTTATTGAAATCAACCTGTAGTGGCTTTAGATAATTTTCACAAACTGGTAAGATATCTCGTAAGTTCAGTGACATAAGAAGTTGAGCTGGTGAAAATCCACTCTCTAGTGAACTATTTCGATACATCAACATAATCAAATTCAAATCTTTACCATCTTCTATAGCCTTGAAAAGCATTATTTTACTGTCTGCTTTTGACGTTCTATCATCCCATTTGACTGGGGGTAATTGGAGCTGGAAGTTAAATGCTGAAAACCATACTCTTTTGAAAATTTCGAGAATTCTAAAGATCGAAATTGTGGGCCATTATCGGATATCAATATTTCTGGAATTCCAAGGCGACTAAATATATCCTTCAAATGTTTAATAACTGTATATGAAAAAGCATTTTTTTCCAAGAATATTAATTATACCCATTTGGTATAATAATCAGTAACCAATAAAAACATTTTGGTCCCTAAATAAAGTATATCACATCCTATTTTATACTACGGAATAGTTGGAATATCATGTGGTGACAGAGATTGTTTTTGTTGTGTCACTCTGTGTGTAAGACATAGTCTGCAGTTTAAAATTACGTCTTCAATTTGTTTACACATTCCTGGTCAATAAAAACAATTTCTAGCACGGCTTTTACATTTGAAAATTCCAAGATGTCCAAAATTAACTTTTTACACGATTTCTTCTCTTAATTTGTTTGGAATTATCAACTGGTGACCCTTGAAAAGTAATCCATTTTGGTCAACCATTTCATTTTGGAATTTAAAGTAATGTCTGATCAATAAGGGAACTTTATTTGCTTTTTTAGGCCAGCCTTTATGTACAATCTCTTTGAGTAGTTTCAATTCGTTATCTTCCACTGTTGCTTTCATGAGTTCATTATGTTTATTTCCAGTCATTTCAAAATTAATATCTAATAAACACACATCTAAATCATTTTCAAATTCTTGTTTTTCGAAAGTGGTATCAGTAGATGAACAATGCCGGAGCTGTGACCGATGAGTGTCACAGCTCCGGAATTGCTCCACACGGTGAATCTCTCGATGGCCGCGTCCATCGAGTTCTTGCCGTTGGGGAGGGTTGGTGCTGAAGAAGATGACGTGTTCGCCGAAGAGTTTCGGGGTGAAGGGTTCAAAACGTTTCACCCTAAGTGGCGAGCGTCTTTTCTGCAAAAAATCATGGCGGCGATGCAGCGGAAGGCAAAAAAACATGGCGGCGATGCAGCGGAAGGCAAAAATACATGGCGGCGATGGAGCGGAAGGGGCGGCGATGGAGAGGAAGGCAAAAAACATGGCGGTGATGGAGCGGAACGCAAAAAACATGGCGGCGATGGAGCGGAAGGCAAAAAAACATGGCGGCGATGGAGAGGAAGGCAAAAAACATGGCGGCGATGGCGGAAGTTATGAAAGAACATTCCCTCACGTGATTCGCTGAGAGCAATTGGCTGGAAGAGAAAAAAACATGGCCGCCGCTGCCACCTTAATTGACAAAACAAAAAAATTAAATATGAAAAAATGTCTGCTGTCTTAGAACACACAACAGAAAATTATGATGGACGACTTATTATTAATTCACTCGCTCTCGAATGAAATTTCAATAGAAAAAAAATACGTCTCCGCGCGCTGTAGTCGTAAACAGCGATAAGCCACATCTGGTGTTTACTCTCTCTCCAATGAAATTCTCAGTAAACACGACGATGATCCATTTTTGACCTTGAATTTGTTTTTCAGATTTATTCGCACATCCGGTGTCTGTTTACGCTGCTCGAGCTAAATTGACCTTGGAGTTGTTTTTTGTTATTGCGCAATTTGGGTTTTCCCCAGATCGACCGTTGCATACATTTGCAGCGTGGGTTACGCGAACTTGGCGTGGAGGTGGACGACGTGGGTCACGTGACACAGAGAGATGATATGTACGTCCACAGCGAGCATGCGTCATTTTATTATCTGCGTTCGAAGTAACAAGTGCCTCTCTGCCGCTCATCTGTCTCTCGCTTTTTCTATACAAGTGCATTGTTTTTTATTGTGAGTGCCATTTAATTCGTGATTTGCAAAGGTCAGTAGTAGTTGTAGTTATTCTTTTTTTATTTTTCGCAATTGTTTCAAGTGTGCCTATTTCTTTCGATTCACTTTTTGTTGTGTTTCATTTTTCAAAAAAAAAAAAATCAGAAAAGTTCATTTGTCATATTTGTTTTTCGTCTCATACAGAGTGTCTCTCTCACAAAACGTCATATTTTTTTGTTTTTCATACAGTATGTGTGGATTGCATTTATTATCATAATTCCTTCTCATACAGGGTGTCTCTCACAAAGTTCCATTTGCTTTATACAGTGTGATTGGAATATTTTATTTTTATCATATTTATTTCTCATACACGGGGTGAATCATAAACATCATTTTTTCATTTTGAGTGAGTGAGTGAGAGTTATAATACAGCGTGTATGATTTTTTTTTTCATTTTTCAAATGAGTTCGCAGATGTCTCATCTTCTCGACGAAATTTACAACATTTCGTTGACTTGCAGGAAGAACCTGCGGAAGTTGTCTGATATACCGAAGGACGAACCCCATCTGATCCTCGGCGCTGAAGCGAAAACAACCAAATTTGGAAAGTCCATCCTAGTGGAGTTGGAGGAGTGTAAAGTATTCCTGCCAAATCGAGTGACTGGTGCATTCAAACCCATCCTCGACAAATTAACCGAGTCCCAGCATATGCTCATCTACAGGGGCGAGCAGAAAATTGCCAATCAAAATCATTCGTATCAGCTGTTTGAGCTCGCTAAAGCCTGAAGACACTGACGCCGCCGCCGTTGGAAACAAAGATTGAGTTTCTTGTATTTTCATTTGACATTTTCTTGAAATTTTGTGTGTCTGTTGAATAATTATCATCATGTCGTCTGACGCTATTGTTGCACACAGTATGGAGATGGTAGCCAAGTTGCGTAAGGCCAAAAAAATCCTCAAAAAGGGTTGTACTGATGAAGAACGCAAACATTGGCTGGCCCATTGCAAGTACACCGCCCGCCTGATCAATAGTGCGATCGCGGCAGTGGATTGCATAGGCTCTCTAAGAAAATTACAAACTTTATGCGGACACTTGAAAATTATACGAAATTCAATCAATAAGTCAGGTCAACAACAGCCAGGCGTCGACGTGGTGGTGGGAGAGGAGGTCAAATCAAAATTAACATCTTGAGTAAAGTGGAAGGGCATTTTCTTCGCGTTTACGCACCGGTATAATTATAAATTTGAAACATAAAGATATTGGGCAAGTTTTTGGTGATGCATTCATTCTATTCAAAAGCAGAATTCAAAATTTATTGAAAAAACATCCAATCATCAAAGTCAATGCGACATTTTGTAGTAAATTCGTGAAAAATTCCTTGAATCAAGACCAAATAATAAGCGACTATAAATATTTCAACACTAAAAACGTTGTTATCGATAGAGGTACTGCTTTGAAAAAGTGGTTCCTAGAAAATGTCATCGATCAAATTCAAAACAAACTGTCGGAATTCGCAGACAAAGAAAGTGGCTGGAGTCTTCAGAAAATTGTTAGTTTGGAAATCAATACGAATAAATCGGACGTGGGAAACGGTTCGTCTTTCATCGAGCTGCCAAAATCTATTGCGAATAAAAAGCTTGCATTAATTTGAAACATAAAGATGATGCATGTTTCGCTTGGGCCGTCATTTCGGCCTTGTACCCTGTTGAATCGGGTAAAAATCCAGATAGAATTTCATCATACCCTCTCTATTCAAATTTACTGAACATGGATGGAATCGACTTTCCTATGAAATTAAAACAAATTACCAAATTTGAGCGATTGAACAATATATCTGTAAATGTGTACACTTTGGAATTGATTCAGCCGCAGGCGAACAAGGAGGCATTTTTCGTTACTGTTCCGAGCCGACTCTCGAAACAAAAATTAGACAAACATGTCAATCTTCTCCTCATTCAAAATGAATATCACCCGAAATTAAATGATTACGAGGCACCACCACTGGAAATCGCCGACGCCGATGATGCCGTCGGCGATGACATAAAATTCCATTATGTTTGGATGAAGGATTTATCTCACCTACACAGTCGCCACCTCAGTGAAAATGAACGTAAAACATTCATTTGCGACAGGTGTTTAAATTATTTTACGAGTGAGGAGAAACTCGACAGTCATACTGTTGATTGTCAAAAATTAAACGAGAGCAAAATTTCATTTCCTTCGTATGATCATGTAGAATTTCGGGATTTTGTACATAAAGAAATAGTGCCCTTTGTAATTTACGCGGATTTTGAATCGATTTTGGAACAGTTTAATGACGAAGAATGCACCTCACATACGACAAAGTACCAAAAACACATTCCTTTCAGCGCTGGATTTTATTTCAAGTGTGCATATGACGACACTTTGTCATTTTATGATATTCATCGGGGCCTCGACTCGATGGATTTGTTTGCGGAGAGAATGGGGGCCATAGCCAAAATTGTGGAAGCCGAAACTTTGGATATTGTCCCCATGATCGTCTCACTTCCATATAGAGCGACAGCGCCATTTTGCCACATCTGCGAAAAACCTTGGAAAACTGACGACAAAATTGTAATAGATCATAATCACTACACGGGAGCGTTCCATGGATATGCGCATGCGCATTGCAATTTGAACTACAAAAAGTCGTTCGTTATGCCAATCATTTTCCACAATTTATCCGGATACGACAGTCATTTTATTATTCGAGATATAGCAAAAAGGGGTCGAGTCAGCCTGTTGCCTGTCAACAAAGAAGAATACATTTTTTTCACCCAGTACGATGGCAACACTGACATAACATTTCGATTCATTGACACTTTTCGTTTCATGGGCATGAGCTTGGATCGTTTGGTGCAAACACTGACCATCCATGACTTGAAGATTTCAAGGCGCGAATTTGCCCATTTCGATGCCGACCGGTACGAGTTACTTACTCGAAAAGGGGTTTTCCCATACGATTTCATCGATTCGATGGAGAAATTGGAATGCTCAAGTTTGCCGGCGCGCGATCAGTTCTACAACAAGTTGAACGATTGTGGCATCACCGATGCCGAATACGAGCATGCGCAGAACGTGTGGCGGTCGTTCAACTTGACAACACTGGGCGAGTACTCTGACCTATACATGAAAACCGACATATTGCTCTTGGCGGATATTTTCGAAAATTTTCGAAATATCGGCCACGAGACGTATGGGTTGGATCCTGCGTGGTATTACACCTTCCCGGGATATACGTGGTCCTGTATGTTGAAGTACATCCAGTGCAAATTGCAGATACTGAAAGACGTCGACATGCTTCTCTTTGTCGAGCGAGGAATTCGTGGCGGCATCAGTCAGTGCTGCAACAGATTCTCCTCGGCCAATAACAAGCACATGGGTGAAAGGTATGACGCCTCCAAACCGTCGACCTATTTGCTTTATCTCGACGTGAATAATCAATACGGTTGGGCCATGATGAAATATCTTCCGTACGATGGCTTTAAATGATTCCAAAATGCAGCCGATTTCGATGTGTCGGAAGTGTCGGACACCTTGCCCATCAGCTACATTCTCGAAGTCGATTTGGAGTACCCCGAACGTCTGCATGACAAACACAAAGATTCACACTTGTTTGCCGAGCACCGTACACCGCCAGGCTCGAAATTACCAAAATTTATGACCACGCTGTACAACAAGGCAAAATATGTTGTGCACTACAGGGTGTTGAAACAAGCACTCAAACACGGCCTTGTACTCAGGAAAATCCACAAGGTGTTGCAATTCAATCAGTCGGCGCGGCTGCGTCCCTACATTGAATTAAATACGAAATTACGCTCTCAAGCAAAAACTACTTTTGGCAAAAATAACTACAAACTAGCCAATAACGCAGTGTTCGGGAAAACCATAGAAAACATACGGAAGCACCGTGTGGTGAAAATGGTCTCCAAGTGGGAGGGACGATATGGCGCAAAAAATGTGATTGCCAGTCCAAATTTCAGGAGTCGCACAATTTTCGACGAGAGCCTCGTTACTATCGAGATGGCAAAGACGGATTTGATATTCAATAAGCTCTTGTACACAGGAATGTCGATTCTCGATATTTCCAAGGTATGCGTGTACGATTTCCATTACGGCTTCATGATGGAAAAGTACACGCACGATCAATGCAAATTGATGTATACGGATACTGATTCGCTCATTTATGAAATTTAGTGCGATGATATTTATCGGGATTTGATTAGCAGTCACATTGAAAATTCGATACAAGCGACTACCCAAGCGACAACCTATTTGACATCCCCCTCGAAAATAAAAAAGTACCCAGCTTGATGAAGGACGAAGCCAATGGTCGTATCATGACAGATTTCGTGGGGCTTCGATCAAAGTTGTACACCTATAAGATACAAGGAGGAAAAACCGTAAAAAAATCCAAAGGGGTCAAATACAGCGTTGTCGAAAATCACATAACTTTTGAAGATTATGTGGAATGTCTGAAAAACAATGTGGAAAATATAACTAATAACAACGCTTCATTCGATCTTTTTCACACAAAGTTTTTAGTGTAGAGCAAACAAAGATCGCTCTCAACCCCCACGACGACAAGCGCTGTTTGATTGTCGGCTTTCATGACACTCTGCCGTGGGGCCATTACAGTCAGCTAGATATCTAATAGATTTAAAATGTTTTTTCAGAGAGCACATACACACACACACACACACACACACAGAATTTGAAGAATGAGATTGCCAAACATACATAAAAAATTTCAACTTTTGCATCAAAAAAGGTAACTTTTTTTGTATAAAAAAATTATACTTTTTTTATACGAAAAAGTGCCACTTTTTTCTGTAAAAAAGTGTCACTTTTTCATGCAAAAAGTAACACTTTTATTGACATGGTGGAAAAAGCTGAGTGAAAGCTGAGTGATTCACTCAGCCACTCAGCTTTCACTGAAAATGCTTCACTCAGCCTTTGCTACCATGTCAATAAAGGTGTCACTTTCTTTCATTCAGAAATACATGTATTCTTATGGGAAAATGACAATTTTTTTGATAAAAATAATGACCGAAATTTGACGTGGTGGAAAAAGCTGAGTGAATGCTGAGTAAAAGCTGAATGAATGCTGAGTGACTCAAAATTCACTGAAAATGCTTCACTGAAATCCTTCCACCATGTCAATTTTGGGTGTTTTTTTATCGGAAAAAGTATCACTTTTTTGCATCAAAATAGAGCACGTTTTTGCACCAAAATTGGAAGAATAATTCAATCAAAAATGTGATACTTTTTAACATAAGAATCAAAAATATTCTATGATATATATATTTTTATAAACGTATTGATGGGTGATCTACAAACTACGCATGTGTCGCACCTGATGGCGACACGCCAAGTGTCTACATGGCATAAACAATACATTTAGTTCATTCACAAGACATACACGAAACATCATCACCGTGTTCTGTGAGTCTATGTTTATGACATCTGTGGTCACTTTGCTGCTCATGTCACCTTTCACTTGTCGTTCTTTTGTCGCAACATCAGCGCCATCTGTCGGTGGTGGTGGTGTCATTCATGTGTCATCTGTCACTCTGCTAATGACATCTGACACTCTTGGTTCTGGAGGGACATCAGCGCTATCTGTCGTCGGTCTGTGTCTGTGCTCAGAGTAATAACTACGAACGAAATCACAATGGGGGCTCCATCAACGATGGTCAGCCATAGGATCGTCATTGGGCAGCCATCTGAACCCTTCTACTTGGCACAAAAGACATGCAACTATATCTTCCGAACCGGTATACGTAAAGCCTGCTTCGGCTAACTTACTTGCAGGAAATGTCGAAGTCCAGCTTCGATACGAGTCGAGTCTTGTTTCGTACTGCTGCATCTCTCTCTCTCTCGGTATACACACAGACACACTGCATACTGAATTAAAACGCCAACTCTGCTCTCAATATATACATTTATTTCGTTTCGTAATCAAACATTACTTTATCCGGCAAATAGCATAGGTATTCACGAAAACATAGTCACAAGTTTATAAGCCTCATCAAATGACAAACCATTATTTTTAGCTAGAGTTTTTGCACTGCTTAATAAATCGTGATAATATTGACTAAAGTTCATATTCAATAGATATTCAAATCTTGTCGCCATCACAGTAGCATCTAGATGTAGGATTTCTTGAACATCCGCTTCCGTCACGTAGAAGTAGGTATCATCCTTGGAAACTCGCACTTGTTGACTCTCTGCATACGTGTGTAATTCCAAATACATAACATCGTCCCAGTCGAGTTTGATTCGGATAGTCTTGGCTGCTGCTGCTGCATTCGGGCCATTTCGTCTAGTGTAAAGCAACTGATTAATGGCCCCCACGAATTGGCCCCATTCAAACATGCTGAAGGACAGGCTGGAGCATATGGTGTATTGAACCTTGCACACGAGTTTCACTGCAGGCACGAAACTCCGAGCAAACCTTATACCGCATTGCAAGCTCAAAACATCGGTGTTGCGAAACTCGTAGGTGGCGTTGCACGCGAAGAAACGTTTCGCTTTGATGGCCTCCTTGTACATGTCACATATTCGATCTAAATCTGCCATTCGATCTGCCCACTCTCGGTCTGATGCTGATGATGATAATGATGATGATGAAGCCGACGCCGCCGACGCCACCGACGCTGACTCGTAACCAGAGGACTCTTCAGAAGACTCGACAACGACGTTGTTCACTGCACCAAACATGTTGACTGACTAATCTCTCTTCACCGTTTGGAATCGGTTTATTTCTCCGCTGCCGCCGCAGCCATCACCCCCCACCCTCCCCCATACACCGGCTCGAGTTTCTACGTCGTCGAGAGCTGAGAGACGATGACGACGATGATGATGATGAAAGGCCCCCTCTTCCAGTTGAGATTGTGCCAATTTTCCATTGAATTACATGCGATTTGTCGCATCAATCCAACTATTGTGCGTACTATCGAACCCCAGCCATTCCACAAGTACTTTACGACCCTTGCGCCTGATGATAATTTCCACTAGATAGACTTCAGGATTTTTTGTTTTTTGTAGTTCTTGTTCGTAGAAAGCTCCGCTGATTGGTCGCCCTTCCAAGTCCTCCAGCAAATACGTGATTACGTGATTGGTTGGGTGATTTTCACTTTGACAACTTTGAATAGTTCCGTAGTCCAATTAGGCGTATACCCTTTTTCGAAAACATGCTTGGCCTTGCTAATTCTCACGAAATCGCCAATTTTGAATTTTTTTCGACCAGCACGTTCGGCATCCACGTACGTACGTTGACTTATACACCTGCTTTTCATTGTCTTTGGTGACGTCACACTGTTTCATGCCGATCGTTCGATGTTTGCGCTGGTTGTAGTTTTTGGCAATGTCCGGTAAAATGTCCAGCCATTTGTAGGTACCTTTCAAACTGATATACTTGAAGAGATTCTCCTTGAGAGTACGTATAACCCTCTATGCGATCGCGGCTTTCTTCACGGTATACGTGCTGTAGTGTTTGATGTTGTACTTTTTCAGGAGAGTCTGAAAGCTGGAATTGTAATATTCAGTTCCGAGATCTGATTGGAGGAGCTTGGGACATCTTTTCGCATTTGACAATATGTCACTCATCGCTTCGGTGACGTCTCGACCAGTTTTGGTCTTCAGGTGGCGCACCCATAGGTACTTGGAAAAGGTGTCAATCACCACGAGAATATAATTGAAGTTTTTAATGGCTTTGGAGTATTTTTGAAGATCAGCCAAGTCCATCTGCCACAGATCGTCGAGTCCTTTGATGATGGTACGTCTGTGAGGAAAATTCCTTCTAGCTGGAGCATGGAGCTCATCAACCAATTGTTTTTTCTCAGATGATGATGATGACGTCATTTCGCTAATGGCGGAGTCAATACACTAACTGCACTGGGCGTTACACCTTCTACTTGAGAGTCTGGAATATCAACAATATCCAGTGCCAATTTATCCAAGCGTTTCTTGGTATTTTCATGCTTTTTCATCGAAAGTGACATGAATTTCATCACTCGAATATCCAAGGCTGTTAGATTGTTTTTCGTGGTGTCCAGCTCGTCTTTGAGTTTGTGTATGACGTCATCTTTGAGCTTCTGTATGGCGTCATCAACGTATTTTTTGTTGGCAACATCATTGGGTGCACTTGGCGTTTCCACATTACATATTTTCACATGTTCAGCATCAATGTCCCCATTTGTCGTATAGTTGAGTATAACACCAGGAAAGTGATAGGGCTGCTGCTGCTGCCGTGCACGGCGAGCTGACGAAGTTTGACCGAACTTGTTAATGCTCATGATGCGACTGTGGCATGCAAAAAAACGTCTACGCTTTTATTTATCAAATAAAGCCTGCTTCTCTCAATTCATTGATGATGGCCACGATCTCGTTGTCGGTAGAGGTGCTGCCGGCATTTTTGGCGGCTACCAGAAGCCTATACCTGTCAAAGAGCTCGTTCACATCGTCCCAGTACACGTATTCTATGGGTTTCGTGTTGTATGTCAACTGATCTGGGATACCACTGCCGTCGGTGAAACGACCTCGACCTCGACCTCCACCACCTCCACCACCACTTATTTTTGATTGAGGATCTTCGAACATTGGTCGAATCAACTGTTCGTATTTGGCAGTCTGAGATGGATTCAACCTACCTCGCGCATCTACATGCGCACCTGTAGCTGTCAAAATTTGCTTGTATGCCACCAAATCGGCTTTAGCGTATTTGGGATTTTTGTAGAAAATCAAACTATATAGTCCCGGAGTGCCCTCGTATGTTACACCATCAATGCGAATGTCCCCCGTATCTTTGTCGAAGTCCATCAGCTTTCTACCGAGCAACCATTGCGCTCTTGGTTTGTCGTAAATGGGACCGTAATTCACATCTATTTTGCCGGATTTGGCGCGATGTTCATTCACGAATTCAGTTGCTACTTCGGGATAAACTTCCAAGTAGTCATCCTCATCATCATCATCATAATCATCTGTGTGGTAACTTTCTTCGTCTTCTTCCTTTTTCGTAAAGTCTGGAGTCGATGGAGTCGACGGTTCCTGTTTCTCTTCTGTTTTCACTGTCAGTCGTGATCGCTTGGTGAGTGGCGGCACTGCCGCACTCAATCTTTTCAGCGGCACCGTAATGGGTTTGAATAATTTACTCAGTGCTTCATCATGCTTGGATTTTCCGAGTTTCAGACTCAGATACTTTTTTCGCACAATTTTCGACAATTGATTGACTTGACATTTGCGTTCAGCTTTAGCAATCTTCGTCTTGATGCGGGGTGATGTGGTCATGGCTTCAGTACGAATGCCGTGCCACCTCGCATCACATTTGTATATATTTGTCAAAGCCCAGGTGGTAGCTCCCTTTGTTCACATCAAAGTCTTTGACAATGACCAAAGATCCGAAATTTTCCTTCCAACAGGAGGCGCACATGCGGCGAAATTCCTCAAGGGTGTAATCCGGAGAGACGTGCTCGTCGAAGGCGTGCTTCAAATTCATATCGTCTTGCCGAAAAAGTACTATAACGTTGCAATAGCTCATATCAGCTGTTTGGGTATTTTCGAGTAGGTTTGACACAAGTAGGTTGGGTCAATACCCTTGTGGCGTGCCATGGCATAGAACTCTCTGATTTTATTCTGTTTGTCGCACGCCACGTCGTCAAATATGAAAATTGAGTTTTCTTTCGCCTTTGACAGATCGATTACCTCGTCGTTGTCCCTGTATAGAAAATAACCTACGCCTCTGACTTGTTTGAGTACATCGTGCAGTAGCTGATATTTAGGTTGGTACAGCGACTTTGAATAAATGTAAACATTCTCGAAGCGTGCTCCGTTTGGGCTGAACAGCAGACTAAGTACAGCGTTCGGTAGCAGGGAGCCGTGTTTACGTTTACCGTGTCGTCGTCATCGCCAATACCTCCTCCACCTATGGTATCCAAATTGACTATTTCCAGAGCCGGCTCTTGTTGCACCACTTTCATGTTTGAGTTGATTGATTTTTTGCTGAAGTGTGTGTGTGCGACCACGCCCACATCTGACATTCGAATGACATTTTGAGTAGAGTACAGTTATGTAAGTAGGTATGCAACATCATTCGCATCAGTGTCATGCTGACTGTCGAGCACGAAGGTTGTGGTGTGGTGAACTCTCTGATTAATCATCTGCCATTCGAGCTTCATTTGCCTGGATACCAGTACTGTGGACCGGGTACCAAACTACAGGAGAGATTGGCACGTGGAGACCCTGGTGTGAACCCTTTGGATTCGGCTTGTAAGACTCACGATATTGCATACTCGCAAAACAAGTCTTTGAAGGAGAGACACAAGGCCGACTGGGCGCTGGAAAATCGAGGTTGGGAACGTGTCAAATCAAAAGACGCCAAATTTGGTGAGAAAGCTGCTGCTTGGCTGGTCACCACAACCATGAAGGCAAAACGTAATTTGGGAATGGGTCTGAAGAAGAAGAAGACTGCTGCTGCTGCTGCTGTAAAGCCAAAGTCTTTCCGTCGAGATGTGGTTAAGAAAATTACCAAGACTCTGCGAAAAACACTGAAACCTGATCAGCTGAAAGATTTGAGTGCGAAGGCTCTGCGAAAATCCTCCCTGGTGGCACTGCGTGCTGCCCGTGCTCAAGTGAAAAAATTGGGTGGCCGCAAAAAAATCAGTGTACTCCGAATAATACCGTTCGAAGCGAAGAGCGGTGGTGTGCTGCCTCTGCTTCCGATATTCGCCGCTCTGGGAGCGCTGGGCTCATGGGCAGGCGGTGCCAGCACCGTAGCCAGGACCATCATCTCCTCGGCCAATGCCAAAAAGAAATTGGAGGAAAACAAGCGTCATAATACCGCAATGGAGAGCATTGGTGGCGGCGGTGACAACAAAAATGTAGGAGGTTCCGGTTTGTTTCTGTGCAAGACCGCTAAAGACGGCTACGGTTTGTTTCTCAAGAAGAAATTTTCAAAAAACTCCCGCCGAAGCTGCCCAATAGAGCGTTGTACGATGAGGAATTACTTAAATATGTGAAACGTTTGAAAATACCTCATTTCATTGGT
Source organism: Chrysolina americana (assembly GCA_958502065.1). Lineage (NCBI taxonomy): Eukaryota > Metazoa > Arthropoda > Insecta > Coleoptera > Chrysomelidae > Chrysolina > Chrysolina americana. The sequence continues at coordinate 35,660,842 of OY293419.1, forward strand.
GTTTTCATGCGAGACAACTTACCTCGATCCTCATCATCATCATCATCGAAATTTCCCCTTGTACAGAGAATGCGCAATCATCAATCTGGACTCGAGCAGGAATCGCGGAACGCATTGGGTAGCTTACGTGAAACGCGGACAAGTGGTGAAATACTTTGACAGTTTCGGCAATTTGAAGCCGCCGGTGGAATTGGTGCGATATCTGGGTAAAAAAGTGAAAATCTTCTGCAACAACGATCGCTATCAGACATTCAACCAAGTTAATTGCGGTCATTTGTGTTTGAATTTTCTATACGAGAACACACTCTGAGTGTGTGTGTGTGCGCGCGCGCGCGAAAATGAATAGAAAAGTGGTGACCTTTAATGACGATCGCAATGAGGTTCATTATATGGTGACGTGGCGTTTTGCATACAAAACTTCGCGCAAATCGTATTGGATGCAAGTGGCCTTGGACAGGGTACGTTTTGCTAGACGAATAGCGCGAGCCTCATGCGTCTTGAATCCCATACTAGACTCTGAGCACAGAGCGCGCATATGGAATAGTTTAAATAGAAGTACATAACCCCATCCAGTGTCAGTCATGTCTTTGCTGTTGACAGTGACAGGTCAAACGTCGACGCTAACCGCAGACTTTTCTCCGCCGCTCCAATTGGACGAAGATAGCACTTACGGCTTGCCATTGATTGGTTTCCATTCATACAACAGCATACCGAACATATCGAGTGGTCGATTCTATTATTCTGTCAAAGGAGCGCCATCTGTTAGCATCATCCAAATACCGAATGGGTGTTACGAAATAAGCGACATTGCCAAGTTTATACATAAACACATCGAGAGGCCGAAAGAAGCAAAGAAGAAGAAGAAGAGAGCCGTAGTGTCTAGTGGCGTTGGCAACGTCGACGACGGTACCAACAAAAGCAAGGCTTTGTTCTCTCTCAAACCCAACACCAATACGCTGCAGTGTGAGATATACAGCAAGCTCTATAACATCGATTTTCGTCCCAATGATTCCATAGGACGATTACTGGGTTTCTCCCCGAGACTATTAGAGGCTGGAAGGGTTCACTCATCCGACCTACCTGTGAACATTATCAAAGTTCGAACTGTTCACAGCGATAGTAACATCACATCGGGTGCCTTCTTTAACAATCGTCTGGCTCACACCATATACGAGTTTGCCGTTCAAGAAGACCCCGGTTTTGCCATTGACGAAACGCCCTCGAATTTGATTCACCTGCCTGTGAACAAGACAGAAATACACAATATAACCTTGAATATTCTTGACCAGGACTTTTGCAGTGTGAATTTCCGTGGAGAGACCATCATTATACGACTTGTGCTGCGCAAGCTGTCATAAAAATGGGGTTGGTATTTGATCAGAATGATGATCATGATGCCTTTGGGCATAAAAGTGCAGAGGGTGCTGGCATCAATTCAGTCGCGCAAACGCAGTCGAAGAGAGCAGACGCACCACTCTGTCTCACTCCAGCATACACTTTCTCCAATCGCAAGGACATCATATTATCAAGACAAGTGTTCGACGTGTACAATCATCCAAAGTTCGACGAATCCATCAACAGAGTTGAGACTCGAACGCACCACCCGTACGTCAAGTCCTTTCAAAATAATGACATCATCGAAATTGTCATCCAGCAGAGCGATGTGTGGATACTGATGAACGATGCCCTTGTGTGCATAGAGTGCTCTCTGACTCGTACCGCAGGAATGGGCAATATTAGATTTATAAATAATGCCGGCGCATACCTTTTCGAGGCCATCTACTATGGAATCAATGGCAAAGAGGTGGACTCTGTTTGATCGCCGGGTATGGTGAGCACCTTTCGCGGCTATACTTGTTACGAGGAGAATGATGTGCGACACTTGAGCACAGCCGGCTGGACCTATCCCCGACGGTTCGTCCGCCATGTGGATCCCGCTTAAGCATTTGTTGAGCATATTCCATGACTATAGATATGCCACCATTGGACGACAGTGCATTCGCTTGGTGAGAAGTAGAAATGATAATAATTGCATGCTGATAGAGGAGGTGGCGAATCCAGTAGTTGAAGCCACCACAGCCACACTGACGATCACGAGTGTTGTACTCAGAGTCAAACATGTGGTGCCCAATGACGACATTCGTCTGAAATTGCTGTAGTCTATCAAAACAGACGCTCTTGTAGTGATTTCGTATCGCAAGTGGGACATACACGAGTTGCCTGCACTCACTCAGGGTTCCACCAAGGAAGTTTGGACTGTGAAAACTTGCACGGCCATGGAGAGTCTCCGATTCGTCATTGTGGCCTTCCAAACAAATCGGATTGGCAATGCGGCTCGAGATGCGTCCTATTTCGATCACATCGACATCAGTGACATACGCCTAACCATGAACAGCGATACTTACCCGCATGAACGTATGCACTTGGAATTCAACAGAAACAACTTTGTCGAAGCCCTTCGAGCCTACACGGAATTCTATCCGAGCTATGCCAATTGTCCGAAGAAGCGCCCTCTACTCGATTACGGAGCATTCAAAAGCAGAGCGACCGTGTTCGTAAAAAATTGTTCCCGTAGAGCGGAATTCATGAAATCCTCCACTGTCGATGTCAAACTTGACATCGAGGCCAGAGTCGGATTTCCCGCCAATACTCGAGCCTATTGCATCATCATTCACGACTGTATGCTGGAACACTTGCCCTTGAGCGAGATTGTACGCCGTCTGTCATAAATGAATAAAAAATAGTGACATACAGTAGTAGCAGTAAGTAGTGGGGGAATCCACTCTTTGTTTGTGTGTATGTATGTATTGCAGGCATCGACAGGTCGAGAGCGTCAGTTGTAAGCCAAACATTCAGTTTTTCAGTCGGTGTTTATTAATCTCGCTCTCTCTCTCTCTCCAAGTGTGTGTCTCTCAGTTAATCAAAGTAGTGAATCAGTTCAACAATCATCAAACAAACAAAAACGCAACAAGATGAAACTCGTAGCCTGTGACATTCAGGGTTTCACTGTGGGCGGTGAATTCCAACCCAAAGAGCTTGCTATTGCCGACGGGCATCGCACAAACCACTTTTTATTCAAAGCCGTAGTGTCATTCCATGACCTGAGCGAAGCAGATAAACGACAAGTACGATATTTTGAGAGAAATATCCACGACATTCCATACTCTGATGGCTATGTCGAATTTAACGAGATCCAGGAAGTGCTGCGCCCCATCATCGAGGCTGATGTGGTATACGTGAAGGGTAATCAAAAATTCGATTTTTTGCTGAAGTGTGTGCTCGATCTGCCTAAGAGACCACACATCGTCGATATTGCGGCTACTACAAGTACAGTCATCACAACGCCTCCACCGATACTCGAGAAGCAAAGCCCGCTCTGTTTGAATCATATAGCATTCGGAGAAATAGAAGTGCATTTTGCCGTGAGACACTGTTTCGATATCTGGCAATGGATATCGTCACACCTGATATGGTGAGGCCCCACGGCGATCACGACGACGACGACCACGACACTCCTATCAATCGGCACTTGCAAAATTTGCGCGAGCTCAAGGCGCACATAGCAGAGTACGAGCACAAGCTGTGTATTTTCAAACGCTTCCAAAATATGCAAATTAACGATGGTATATGGATGGGGCAGCAGTAGCAGCATACCCATGCGAGGAGAGAGGCCAAAACCAAGTGAAGGATGGACAACGCCAACGCGGATACAAGAAATCAAGGTAGAGGGTGTGACCGAGGAAGCGAAGAGGACGGCCGCTAGGATCATCAAGGAATGTCTGGAGAAGGAAGGATGTGCGGATGACGTGCTGGGCCTGACGAAAGTGAAGGGAGGTACGCTATATTTGGAAAGTAAGGGCGTGGAAGAAAGGGAGAGAGTGAAAAGGGCGATAGAAAATGATGACAGGGTGAGAGTTAAGGAAATTAAGGGAAGGAAACCGTCGCTACTTCTTACAGGGGTGGAAAAGGGATATAAGGATGAAGAGCTACCGAGGCTGATAAGGGAACAAAACTTGGATTTGAATAATGAGACGAATGATGAGGACTGGGAGGGGATGATTGTGAGAAGCAGGAGAGAATGTAGGACGAATAGTTGGAAGGAGAACATAGTGGTGGAAGTAGGAGCGAAACTGTTTAGGAAGATGATGACTGTGGGAGTTATATTTATTGATTTAACGAGAATATTTGTGGAAGAACATGCGAGTGTAGCAGTATGCTACAAATGCTGCCATTATGGACATACTGCTAAACACTGCACGGAGACGGCGGTATGTAATAAATGTGGAGGTAGACACGAAGGCAAGGAGTGCTTGGGTATCCGGCCACTTGACTGCATAAACTGCAAAAGGGCGGGGGTAAGTGAAAGAAGACATCCGGCGATAGACCCGAAATGCCCGGTATATATGAGGAGGGTAGAGCTTAGCAGAAGGCAGACAGAGTATTAAAGTCGTGCAATTCAACGCAGGACGGGGCAGGGAGGCCACACACCTCATAAGAGGTATGGCAGAGGAAAAAGGGGCGGATATAGTATGTTTACAGGAACCGTGGCAGAGAGAGGGGAACTGGGAAGGGTGGCATAAACATGACGGGGGTAAAGGTACCAAGGTCAGAACATGGATAAGGACAAAGATAGACAGCTCTGCCCTCATGGCAGTGAGGAGCATAAATGGGGTCGGAGTGATATTAAGGATGCAAGATGGGCAGGATGTCAAGATAATGAATGTGTATGAGGAACCTGGAAGGAGGAGGAATGATGAATGGAAAAAGGTGAGAAGGAATTTTGATAAATGGGCAGGCGGGAAGATCATCCTAGGGGACTTCAACGCCAAGCATGTCGCATGGGGAGGAATGGTGACGGATGAAAGAGGAGAGGATATACTGGACTGGATAGTGGAGAAGGGTTATCAGATTGAGAATGATGCGAACAGCCTGGCGACGTTCTTTAGTGGAAGAGGCGAGAGCTGGATTGACCTAACCATTTGCAGCAAGAGCTGGGTGAGAGACTGGGAGGTAAGCGAGGATGAGTCACTGAGCGATCATCGAGTGATACGTTTCCTAATAGCCGGAGAGCCGACAACGCGAAAAAGGACCTTTTTGAATGTGGGAAGGACAAATTGGGCCGTGGTGGAGGAGATAGTCTCGACATATGATATGGGGAAAATAGATAGCAGTGAGGAGGTAGAAGCAGAAGCGGGGAAACTCCAGTCCTTGATTGTTCGGGCGTGTCGCAAGGCAATACCCAGGAGTACAAAAGAGGAGCAAGAGGAGAGAGAATGGTGGAATGATGAGTTGGGTAGGATGAGAAGAAGAGTGAGGAAACTCAGGAGGGAGTACCAGGAAGAAAGAATAGAGGATGAAAGAATCAGAAAACAGGGGATATTTAGGAGAGAGAGGAATGAGTACAAGAGGGGGATTGCAAGGGCAAGAATCGAGTGGCTGAAAGAAAGGGTCGAGAGGTTGCAATCGGAGAAACCGTGGAACAGAGTGTTTGGGCTCCTGAGGAAAGGAAGGGCAGAGGAAATACCGGGCACGGCTAAGAGGGAGGATGGCACATACACCGAGGGAAAGCACGAAACCAGCAGATACCTGCTGGACAAGTACTTCCCGAACGATGACAGGGGAAAAGACACCATGGGTAGACGTTGCATTAGGGAGGACGGAGATGAAGGATGGGGACCGGAGCAGCCCAACTTCACGGTGAGGAAGGTACAAGAGGTAATGGAAGGATTAAAAGACAACAAAGCGACGGGAACAGACGGCATACCTAATGAGGTGATGAAACACGTGGCGAACCTAATAAGCGAAGATCTTACGGATATACTCAACGCATGCCTTAGGCTGAGGTATTTCCCTGCAGTATGGAAGGTGATGAAGGTTGTGTGGATTCCTAAGAAGGATAGTAGCCTAAGGCCGATCAGCTTGCTGACCGCGTTAGGGCGAACTTTCGACTGGCTTCTCAGCGGAAGAGTACAGGTGTGGTGTGAAAGAGGACAGAAGTTCTCGCCCTGCCAATTTGGCTTCAGGGCGGGATTGGACACATCGACTGCTGTTGAGAATATGGTGGAGAGAATAAAGAGAAGTAAGAACGAGGGTATGCATAGCATGGTGATGGCGCTGGATTTGTCGAACGCTTTCAACACGGCATGGGGACCTGCGATAGGATGGAATATGAGGAAGATGGGGCTACCGGAGAACATTGGCAAGGTGTGCATGGAATTTGTAGGCGAAAGAAGAGTCAAGAGTGGAGGCGTGGAAGCGATCGTGGATAGGGGGTGCCCGCAGGGATCCAGCCTGGGACCCACGCTATGGCTTATGGTCATGGAAGCGTGGTTCGAGAGGATGAGGGCAGTAAACGAAAAGGAATATGACAGGATAAATGAAGGGGTGCCAGCAGCGCACAGAGTAAGTGGTGGGACGAAGGTGTGGGCCCAGGCCTACGCCGACGACCAACTGATAGTGGTGGTTGGCCCGTCGGTAAAGAAAATAGAAAGGATGAGGAAGGAGGTGTGGAAAGAATGTCAAGAATGGGAGGATGAAATGTGGCTGAGGTATAACGAAAACAAGACCGAATGCATGTTTGTCCCGGCCAGGAAACTGGACAAGGAACCGGTGGTTAGGGTGAGAGAGCAACGGATTGAGTGCGGCGGTAACATCACATACTAGGGCATGATAGTAGACAAGGGCCTACTGTACATTGATCATCTTAAGGAGGTAAGAAGGAGAACGGCTATAGTTGCAGGAAAACTAAGAAGATGGACGGGCCGTGACGTAAGGCTAAGGAGAGGATGTGTCAGACTGATTTTCGAAAGAGTGGTTAAGCCGGCGGTGATGTATGGCGTCCAAGTGTGGGGAGCAAGAGCGAAGGACTCTAGGGTGATCAGACAATTGGGGGCGATACAGAGACCGTTTACGCTATCGGCCAGCGGGGCATATAGAACGGCGCCGTCAGCCGCGTTATGCGTGCTGACTGGGATAGCGCCTCTATACATAGAGGCAGCAACGAGGTATGAAGAATGGAAGGCGCACGGAAAAGAAAAAGTAAGAGGACGGATAAACGGGTGCGACAGAATATACCCATGGATGATCGGAACAATTCTGGAGAACCGAGAAGGGCTAAAAGAGGTATTTGTGGACGCGGTTAAGAGAGAAGATGGACGAGTGGGTATAGGATGGGCGCATAAGGAGGGGAGCGAGTGGAGAATGGGTCGGGAAAGAATCAGTGAGCTGGGAAACGTACAGGAAGCCGAAATGGTGGCTATAGGTAAAGGGGTACTGATGGGTGGAGAGATGGACATAAGAATAATAAGTGACTCGCCTGGAGCAGTGGAGACCATTAGGAATGCGAGGACGAAGAGCAAAAGGGCAGCTCGTATTAGGAGAATGCTTGAAAACAGAAGGGTAGCGGGATTGGTGACGGAAATTGAGTGGAGGAAAGGGCATGTTAGGGAGAATGAGGGTAACAGAAGAGCAGATGAAGAGAGTAGAAGAGGTGCGGAACTGCAAGAGATCACATGGCAAATAGACTTGGGACATAGCAGAATGGAGGAGAGGGAAAGGATTAGGAGAATGGTGATGGAAAAATGGCAGGGTGAATGGGACAGCGGCAGGACCGGCAGAAGCGTACATGGTATGTGCAACAGGGTAGGGATGGGGTGTATACCATTAGCAAGGAAGGCAGTGCAACTGGTCACAGGGCATGGGAACTTTCGGGGTTACCTGGCAAGGTTCGGAATTGCACAAGAGACCCCATGCCAGTGTGGAACTGGCGGGACTGACACGGCGGAGCACATCAGGAACGATTGCATGCGGAGAGAAAGGGTAGAATGGAGAAGGAGGATCGAGGAAGAGGAGGATAGACTTGGAGCGTTACAGCTAAGGGATACAAATGGTGTGAAGGATGAATTGGTAAGGATATTGAATGAATGGGCGGGGGCTGTGGTCGAGGATGAAGAAGTATGAGAACCAACATAGTGTCAATGCGACGGTAATAGTGGCCTGGCTTCGGGATAAACGAGCGACGAAAGTAAATCGGGAGAGCAGGCGCTCGGATAGAATAAGACTGCCGACCAGGGAGGGCGCTGTTTGAATGTGGAGGATGAGCGGAATAAAGAAGGAAGGATCTTCCCCGCTGATTGCCCGCCCGGTATTCGGTGGGTCACGAACCAACGGTGGTGGGGGGGTGTGGCGGGGCGGAGGAGCGAGGGATATCGTGACGTGGACGTTGGAATGGGATGTAGGTGCAGCTTTATGGCCTTACGGCTTGGCAAGTGCAGCACACCTGGGGTGGTTTTAGTCAGTAAGAGTCTGACACTACTGATACGCGATGGACACCGAGCGATCAGAGTCCATGAGGATTTCCACCCCACTGAGAGTAGCAGCATCTGTACATTGATCATCTTAAGGAGGTAAGAAGGAGAACGGCTATAGTTGCAGGAAAACTAAGAAGATGGACGGGCCGTGACGTAAGGCTAAGGAGAGGATGTGTCAGACTGATTTTCGAAAGAGTGGTTAAGCCGGCGGTGATGTATGGCGTCCAAGTGTGGGGAGCAAGAGCGAAGGACTCTAGGGTGATCAGACAATTGGGGGCGATACAGAGACCGTTTACGCTATCGGCCAGCGGGGCATATAGAACGGCGCCGTCAGCCGCGTTATGCGTGCTGACTGGGATGGCGCCTCTATACATAGAGGCAGCAACGAGGTATGAAGAATGGAAGGCGCACGGATGCTCCCATAGATGATCGGAACAATTCTGGAGAACCGAGAAGGGCTAAAAGAGGTATTTGTGGACGCGGTTAAGAGAGAGGATGGACGAGTGGGTATAGGATGGGCGCATAAGGAGGGGAGCGAGTGGAGAATGGGTCGGGAAAGAATCAGTGAGCTGGGAAGCGTACAGGAAGCCGAAATGGTGGCTATAGGACAAGGGGTACTGATGGGTGGAGAGATGGACATAAGAATAATAAGTGACTCGCCTGGAGCAGTGGAGACCATTAGGAATGCGAGGACGAAGAGCAAAAGGGCAGCTCGTATTAGGAGAATGCTTGAAAACAGAAGGGTAGCGGGATTGGTGACGGAAATTGAGTGGAGGAAAGGGCATGTTAGGGAGAATGAGGGTAACAGAAGAGCAGATGAAGAGAGTAGAAGAGGTGCGGAACTGCAAGAGATCACATGGCAAATAGACTTGGGACATAGCAGAATGGAGGAGAGGGAAAGGATTAGGAGAATGGTGATGGAAAAATGGCAGGGTGAATGGGACAGCGGCAGGACCGGCAGAAGCGTACATGGTATGTGCAACAGGGTAGGGATGGGGTGTATACCATTAGCAAGGAAGGCAGTGCAACTGGTCACAGGGCATGGGAACTTTCGGGGTTACCTGGCAAGGTTCGGAATTGCACAAGAGACCCCATGCCAGTGTGGAACTGGCGGGACTGACACGGCGGAGCACATCAGGAACGATTGCATGCGGAGAGCAAGGGTAGAATGGAGAAGGAGGATCGAGGAAGAGGAGGATAGACTTGGAGCGTTACAGCTAAGGGATACAAATGGTGTGAAGGATGAATGGGTAAGGATATTGAATGAATGGGCGGGGGCTGTGGTCGAGGATGAAGAAGTATGAGAACCAACATAGTGTCAATGCGACGGTAATAGTGGCCTGGCTTCGGGATAAACGAGCGACGAAAGTAAATCGGGAGAGCAGGCGCTCGGATAGAATAAGACTGCCGACCAGGGAGGGCGCTGTTTGAATGTGGAGGATGAGCGGAATAAAGAAGGAAGGATCTTCCCCGCTGATTGCCCGCCCGGTATTCGGTGGGTCACGACCCAACGGTGGTGGGGGGGTGTGGCGGGGCGGAGGAGCGAGGGATATCGTGACGTGGACGTTGGAATGGGATGTAGGTGCAGCTTTATGGCCTAACGGCTTGGCAAGTGCAGCACACCTGGGGTGGTTTTAGTCAGTAAGAGTCTGACACTACTGATACGCGATGGACACCGAGCGATCAGAGTCCATGAGGATTTCCACCCCACTGAGAGTAGCAGCATCTGTACATTGATCATCTTAAGGAGGTAAGAAGGAGAACGGCTATAGTTGCAGGAAAACTAAGAAGATGGACGGGCCGTGACGTAAGGCTAAGGAGAGGATGTGTCAGACTGATTTTCGAAAGAGTGGTTAAGCCGGCGGTGATGTATGGCGTCCAAGTGTGGGGAGCAAGAGCGAAGGACTCTAGGGTGATCAGACAATTGGGGGCGATACAGAGACCGTTTACGCTATCGGCCAGCGGGGCATATAGAACGGCGCCGTCAGCCGCGTTATGCGTGCTGACTGGGATGGCGCCTCTATACATAGAGGCAGCAACGAGGTATGAAGAATGGAAGGCGCACGGATGCTCCCATAGATGATCGGAACAATTCTGGAGAACCGAGAAGGGCTAAAAGAGGTATTTGTGGACGCGGTTAAGAGAGAGGATGGACGAGTGGGTATAGGATGGGCGCATAAGGAGGGGAGCGAGTGGAGAATGGGTCGGGAAAGAATCAGTGAGCTGGGAAGCGTACAGGAAGCCGAAATGGTGGCTATAGGTAAAGGGGTACTGATGGGTGGAGAGATGGACATAAGAATAATAAGTGACTCGCCTGGAGCAGTGGAGACCATTAGGAATGCGAGGACGAAGAGCAAAAGGGCAGCTCGTATTAGGAGAATGCTTGAAAACAGAAGGGTAGCGGGATTGGTGACGGAAATTGAGTGGAGGAAAGGGCATGTTAGGGAGAATGAGGGTAACAGAAGAGCAGATGAAGAGAGTAGAAGAGGTGCGGAACTGCAAGAGATCACATGGCAAATAGACTTGGGACATAGCAGAATGGAGGAGAGGGAAAGGATTAGGAGAATGGTGATGGAAAAATGGCAGGGTGAATGGGACAGCGGCATGACCGGCAGAAGCGTACATGGTATGTGCAACAGGGTAGGGATGGGGTGTATACCATTAGCAAGGAAGGCAGTGCAACTGGTCACAGGGCATGGGAACTTTCGGGGTTACCTGGCAAGGTTCGGAATTGCACAAGAGACCCCATGCCAGTGTGGAACTGGCGGGACTGACACGGCGGAGCACATCAGGAACGATTGCATGCGGAGAGCAAGGGTAGAATGGAGAAGGAGGATCGAGGAAGATGAGGATAGACTTGGAGCGTTACAGCTAAGGGATACGAATGTTGTGAAGGATGAATGGGTAAGGATATTGAATGAATGGGCGGGGGCTGTGGTCGAGGATGAAGAAGTATGAGAACCAACATAGTGTCAATGCGACGGTAATAGTGGCCTGGCTTCGGGATAAACGAGCGACGAAAGTAAATCGGGAGAGCAGGCGCTCGGATAGAATAAGACTGCCGACCAGGGAAGGCGCTGTTTGAATGTGGAGGATGAGCGGAATAAAGAAGGAAGGATCTTTCCCGATGATTGCCCGCCCGGTATTCGGTGGGTCACGACTTAACGGTGGTGGGGGGGTGTGGCAGGGCGGAGGAGCGAGGGATATCGTGACGTGGACGTTGGAATGGGATGTAGGTGCAGCTTTATGGCCTAACGGCTTGGTAAGTGCAGCACACCTGGGGTGGTTTTAGTCAGTAAGAGTCTGACACTACTGATACGCGATGGACACCGAGCGATCAGAGTCCATGAGGATTTCCACCCCACTGAAAAAAAAAAAAGTAGCAGCCGTCGTCGCCGCCAGTACCAAGTCCATGACGTCAGCCACACCAAGACTAGCCGAAAACACACGAAATATTATTATTCATATTGTATTATTATTATTATTATGTATTAATAGATGTATAAAAACAATTTTTCTCGATTTATTTTGCGGATCGAATGAATGAGAGAGAGAGAGACTGGAAGAAATACGAGTCATGTACTTTGAGCAATGGTGTATGTGTGTGTGTGTTCCTCTCAGTGTATATATTTCAGTGACATATACGCTGTTTCTCAGTGTACATTGAGCTGTCGTCACGATGACAACAAATTATATAATTCTAGCAGCCGTTTTGGCGAACGTTCTGTATATTAGCCCGCCATATGAGTATTGGGTGAGGTATTGGTATCGTATTTGCGCGACGATGATTCGAGTACTTCGAATTCGACGAAAATGACTCAGGCGCTAGCCAATGACGGATATTTGCCTGTGTTGAGAGCTGAAATCCCGATAAACACCTCATCGTACAGACTGCGGAAGATTTATACAAATCTCACCTATAGCGATACGCAGTGGTTTCCGCTGAAGATGTCTTGCCCCTCTAGCAGCAGCACTTCGAGACCATCGTCGTCTTCGTCGTCGTCGTCGACGCCCCTCCCAACTACCCAACCCGTGGACGTCAACATGCAAGCCCCTGCTGCTGCTGCTGATCGAAAAAGTAAGGATTCCAAATGTGAGCTGCCGCCGCCGCCAACACTGCACGATTGATTTATGTTTTTCGTGTCAATGGTTCTGAGTGTTCAAATATCCGAATCCATATATAGAATTATTAAATCCATGCATCAAAAATATTTTTTGATCGATAATGATAATGTATTTTCATACTACGCCACTGGCACTGAAGTGTAATTTTTTTATGTGAAAAATAAATGTATTTTTCTCTAACTGACGTTATTCATTTCAATAAATGCAAATAGAGACAAAGACAGACATACAATGCCATGGGTTAGAGTGGAACATTTAAAATGCCTTGAATCGATCAATTTGGCTTCAAATTCGACTCTATTATCTCTTCCTCGAAAACATCTGAGACAGTAAACAACTCCAAGGTCAATTTAGCTCGAGCAGCGTAAACAGAAACCGGATGTGCGATTAAATCTGAAAAACAAATTCAAGGTCAAAAATGGATCATCGAATTTCATTCGAGAGCGAGTGAATTAATAATAAGTCGTCCATCATAATTTTCTGTTGTGTGTTCTAAGACAGTAGACATTTTTTCATATTTAATTTTTTTGTTTTGTCAATTAAGGTGGCGGCGGCGGCCATGTTTTTTTCTCTTCCAGCCAATTGCTCTCAGCGAATCACGTGAGGGAAAGTTTTTTCATAACTTCCGCCATCGCCGCCATGTTTTTTTGCCTTCCGCTCCATCGCCGCCATGTTTTTTTGCATTCCGCTCCATCGCCGCCATGTTTTTTGCGTTCCGCTCCATCGCCGCCATGTTTTTTGCCTTCCGCTCCATCGCCGCCCCTTCCGCTCCATCGCCACCATGTTTTTTTGCCTTCCGCTGCATCGCCACCATGTTTTTTGCCTTCCGCTGCATCGCCGCCATGTCTTTTTGCCTTCCGCTCCATCGCCGCCATGTTTTTTTGCAGGGACGTTCTTTTTCATAACTTCCACCATCGCCGCCATGTTTTTTGCCTTCCGCTGCATCGCCGCCATGTTTTTTTGCAGAAAAGACGCGCGCCACTTAGGGTGAAACGTTTTGAACCCCCCACCCCGAAACTCTTCGGCGAACACGTCATCTTCTTTAGCACCAACCCTCCAATAACGGCAAGAACTCGATGGACGCGGCCTTCGAGAGATTCACCGTGTGGAGCAATGCCGGTTCTGTGACACTCATCGGTCACAGCTCCGGCATTGTTCATCTACTGGTATCTGTCAAAAATGCCCTGGATAGTGCATCAGCAATGTATAAATCTTTTCCAGGTTTGAAAACCAACTCAAAACTAAATTTTTGAAGCTGAATCATCATTCGTTGTAAACGTGAAGGACAAGCAAACAGAGATTTTTTGAAAACACCTAACAAAGGCTTATGGTCTGTTTCTACGATAAATGTACTTCCAAATAAATATTCATGAAAACGTTCACATTCGAAAACAATCGCATACAACTCTTTCTCAATTTGCGCCCATCTTTTCTGAGTATCACTTAAAGATTTGGATGCGTAAGCACAAGGCAAATTATTCTGAAGAAGGCATGCGCCCACTCCATCTTTAGAAGAATCTACTGAAATCACAACAGGTTTTTTTACATCATAAAATTGTAATACCGGTGCATTCAGCAACAAATTTTTCAATTCGTTGAGTGATTGCATATGTCTTTGAGTCCATTCAAAGAGCACATCTTTTTTCAATAGTTCCCTTTATGGTGAATTTAAATTAGACAAATTTGGAATGAAGCGACCAACATATGTAATCATTTCAAGAAATCTTTGGATATCGTTTTTATTTTTTGGTATTTGCATTGTTTTGATAGCTAATATTTTTTTTTCATCTGGTACATAGCCGTTTTTTGAAATTTTGTATTCTAAAAATTGAATTTCGCCACTACCAAACCTACATTTTGTTTTATTGAAAGTAATATTATTTCTTCTGGCTACTTCAAGAACATTATGTAGTCGCTTATCATGTTCAGTTTGTGTACGACCCCACACTATAATATCATCAATATATAGCTTTGAATCTTGTGAAAAACTTCTGGTGCTGAAGTCACACCATATAGTCTAGTCAACAAGTGCCATTTAGACCAACTTTTTTCAGCAGTCTCCGAAAATTATGATTGAGGTGTCATTCGATTCGGAATGACATCCAGATGATTTTTGAAAAAAATGAAGTTCCGCATGAAAAAATTGAAAAAGTTATTAACAATTAACTAAAAAAAAAGATGGCTTTAGTATTTTGTAAATATCTCAAAAACTAATTAAAATTTTTTAAATCTAAAAAAAGATTCAAAAAGAGGAGGAAATTTCCTAAAAAAAAGCTCAATTCCCGGAATTGTAGCATCAATATTTATAATTTTCCCAGAGGGATGAAAATACGGCCGAAAACGGGTACTCTGGCTCGGGCAAGCCACACCCACTTTGGACACTTTAACAATAAAAATTATTTTAAAATACTAAATATGAAAATAAAAAATTGGAAAAATTCAGGCACTAACTGAATAGATTAATGAACAATAATCCGCTTGAAAAACATTTTTATCACAATTTTTCAATTAGTTAATCAATAGTTAATTAATAATTTTTTTCTGCTTGAACATGAACATTGCAAGTGTGATAATTGTTAAACTATAAATTTAAGATTTTTTTCCTCTTTTGGAGCAATTCTTGAAAGGCTTCAGAATAGAACCCCGTTGGAAAAATTAAAAAGTTTTTATTTTTCAGTTTTTTATTAACAATTTTCGTTGTTGCAAAATTAATTACTTAAATTAATCATTGAAAAAAAATTTTTTTTTAAAATATTATCAATAATCCGTTTTTATGTTATTAGGAACTACATAGAAATAATTTTTTTAAATTTTTATCTCTAATTGTTTAAAAAATTGTTCTAAACAAATGCGTTGTTTATAAGATAATTGAAATTTTTTTTATGGAATTTCAATCTTTGATACAAATAATGATTTTTAAAAGAAAAATTGTTCCTTAAAAAAATTTTTTTATTGCTTGAAAACGCATTTGTTAATTAACAATTATTTTCTCACGCTTCTAATTAATATTAAGGAACCATTTTTTTTTTAAATCATTATTTGTCTTTCTTTCTGATATAAAAAAAAATCCATTTTATTTAATTTTTCATTGTTTATGCAATAAACAATTTGTTATAAACAAATAAATTTTTACCTTATATTTTTTTTTCTATTCTAATTTCTGTCACAAAAACAGACATGATTTTTTTTCTTTTTTAAATTTTTTTTTATTATTTTTTATTTAATTTTTAAATATAAGTTCTCTCTAACTTCGTCATTCTTACCTGGTCTTCATCCTTAAAATTATTATAATTTACAAACTAATGGAGATACGATGAAAATACTTAAGACTTATTTATTCTCCATTACATAAAAAACAAATTTAGCAGAAAAGTTTAGTTGTTACTTATTTATTTATTGAATTTATAGCAATTGTTGTTGAAAAATACTTAGGGAAAAATTTTTTTTTTGTTTTAATGCTTAAAAATCTTATCAACTATTAAAAATATGACTACTTCATTCAAGTATCTTATCAATTATTGTTCATTACTCAAAAATTTGTTTTTTATGTAATGGAGAATAAATAAGTCTCAAGTATTTTCATCGTATCTCCATTAGTTTGTAAATTATAATAATTTTAAGGATGAAGACCAGGTAAGAATGACGAAGTTAGAGAGAACTTATATTTAAAAGTTAAATAAAAAATTATAAAAAAAATTTTAAAAAAGAAAAAAAATCATGTCTGTTTTTGTGACAGAAATTAGAATAGAAAAAAAAATATAAGGTAAAAATTTATTTGTTTATAACAAATTGTTTATTGCATAAACAATGAAAAATTAAATGAAATGGATTTTTTTTTTTATATCAGAAAGAAAGACAAATAATGATTTAAAAAAAAAAAATGGTTCCTTAATATTAATTAGAAGCGGGAGAAAATAATTGTTAATTAACAAATGCGTTTTCAAGCAATAAAAAATTTTTTATAAGGAACAATTTTTCTTTCAAAAATCATTATTTGTATCAAAGATTGAAATTCCATAAAAAAATTTCAATTATCTTATAAACAACGCATTTGTTTATAACAATTTTTTAAACAATTAGAGATAAAAATTTAAAAAAATTATTTATATGTAGTTCCTGATAACATAAAAACGGATTATTGATAATATTTAAAAAAAAAATTTTTTTTCAATGATTAATTTAAGAATTTAATTTTGCAACAACGAAAATTGTTAATAAAAAACTGAAAAATAAAAACTTTTTAATTTTTCCAACGGGGTTCTATTCTGAAGCCTTTCAAGAATTGCTCCAAAAGAGGAAAAAAATCTTAAATTTATAGTTTAACAATTATCACACTTGCAATGTTCATGTTCAAGCAGAAAAAAATTATTAATTAACTATTGATTAACTAATTGAAAAATTGTGATAAAAATGTTTTTCAAGCGGATTATTGTTCATTAATCTATTCAGTTAGTGCCTGAATTTTTCCAATTTTTTATTTTCATATTTTGTATTTTAAAATAATTTTTATTGTTAAAGTGTCCAAAGTTGGTGTGTCTTGCCCGAGCCAGAGTACCCGTTTTCGGCCGTATTTTCATCCCTCTGGGAAAATTATAAATATTGATGCTACAATTCCGGGAATTGAGCTTTTTTTTAAGAAATTTCCTCCTCTTTTTGAATCTTTTTTTAGATTTAAAAAATTTTAATTAGTTTTTGAGATATTTACAAAATACTAAAGCCATCTTTTTTTTTAGTTAATTGTTAATAACTTTTACAATTTTTTCATGCGGAACTTCATTTTTTTCAAAAATCATCTGGATGTCATTCCGAATCGAATGACACCTCAATCATAATTTTCGGAGACTGCTGAAAAAAGTTGGTCTAAATGGCACTTGTTGACTAGACTAATATGGAAGCCGTAAGAAACAATATCGTCCAAAAGGCGTAGCGAATGTGCATTACTTTGCACTCTCATCTATAAGAATTTGCCAAAATCCGCAATTAACATCTAGTGTACTGAACACACAAGCACCTGAAAATTTTGTAGTTATTTCTTCAATTGTGGGAAACTGAAAATACTCCTGTTTAATACTACGATTTAAAACTGCAGGATCTAGACATATACGCAAGGTACCGTCCTTTTTTTGTACAATTACTATAGAATTCACCCAATCGGTTGGTTCATCAACTTTTTTGATAATTTTTTGTTTCTCTAACTCAATTAAAGTATTTTCAAATTTTTCTAGCAAAGGTATTGGAATTCTCAGAGCAGGATGTACAACTGGAATTGCATTCTCATTTAGCTCTATGTGATACTTGCCCTGTAGACAACCTAGTCCTGTAAACAAATCAGAGTCTTTCTATATTAATGTTTCATAATTGTTTTCAAAATTATTCAGCGCATCAATTCTCTATTCAATCTTGTGCAAGTGTCCAAACCCAATATACATTAAAATCCTCATTCCACTACAAAAAATTTGTTTATAAAATTGCAAACCAGAGTACATTTACCAAGTACTGGTATAAACAATTATTAGTGTATGATTTCAAAGAGATTTCAGTTTTCTTCAATAATTTTTTATCAAATCCTATTTCATTCAATTTATTTAATGATAGTACATTAGCTTGTGCCCCACTATCTAATTCGAAATGAATACTTTTATCATTAATTTCTAATGTAACATACCAAGCTTCATCATTGCTAAAAGTTTCTTCAATAGAACCTATAAATAAACAATCATCAACATTCGTATCATCTCCAAGTTCTACTAGATTCACATTTTTATTTCGACACATTTTCGCGAAATGATTAAGGTGTCTACATACGTTGCACTTTTCCCCATCGACACTGATTTTTGCTATGAAAACTCCCATACCGATAACATACACCATTATTTTCTCTAAGCCGGGTTTCGCTACCTGATGGAGTAGAGAGATCTTTGTGTAAAGTTGCTCGACTGCTGCCTCACGTGTGATACTTTACTAGATCCCACGTTTCTACTGTTATTGTGACTTCTTGATTTCTGGATGGCCTGAACTTCACTCGAAGAGAAACACGAACCTTGTGACATAACATTGAATTGCTGTTTGGAACTCTCCATTGTTATACATAGCTTCACTGCTTGGTCCAAGTCCATTTCATCATCTTGCAACAATTTTTCTCTCAAGGTTTGATTTTGTAATCCGCACGTGAAAATATCTTTGATTAGACTATCCTTTAAGTCACCAAATTCACAATAACGAGATTTATTTTTCAGGTCCATCATAAATTGTTCAATGGTTTCATTTAATACCTGCTTCCTGGTAAAAAATTTGAACCTTTCGTATGATAAGTTTGTTTTCGGTAAAAAATGGTTTTCAAACTTATCAAGCACTGCCTTCAGTTTGTTTCTTTCGTCGTCAGCAAGGGTAAAAGTGTTATAAATGAGAAATAAATGAGAAGACCCAATTCTCCTATGTAGTGGAGGAGTTGTGCTTTTTGAATTTCCTCATCTTTTTTACCCATTTCTGTAGCCACTAAATAATTTTCGAACTTTTTTCTCCATAATTTCCAATTTTTGACCAGCTTTCCGCCGCCACATTCCATTGGAGCTATTCCTCTATAGTCACTCATTTTCGGTAACTCATTTCTGTTTTCAATTAAATCTCTTTTCCGACTGCGCCATATTATGAAGTAAATGGAACAACGCATCTCAGTCAACTATGCTTTATTTTATATTCGTATGGGCAGGATACACAGGCTATGGTTTTTATCATATATCTTTTTCATGCATGTACAATCGGAGGCAGAAGTATACTAATATTAATTAGTTACTAGAATACATACGAATGAACGAACGAACGAACGAACGAACGAACGAACGAACGAACGAACGAACAAACGAACGAACGAACGAACGAACAAAAGAATAAATGAATGAATGAATGATATATACGTCAATTTGAAAACGCCTAATAAACTTGGCCTTATTCATTTGAACGAAACTTTAAACTGGAAAACTAAACAAAAATGTACAATTTGCACTAATAAATTGTATAAGCAATTATGTCAACGGAGGAAGCTTATCTTTACACGACGATCAAATTCAAATAAGATGTTTTATAATAGAAAACCCCCTACGACGATGAATATATTGAAATTTCACACTTATCATGAAAAATTGTCAACATTGGTTTAACATTCAGTTTCGACAAATTTTGCAATGAACAATTTGTGCGCAATATTCTTATTTATCAGTATTTAGTAGTGAAATATTTCTGATTCATTTTTCGACGTGATTAGAATCAAGCATCATGGAATCATGGCGGTAAAGATTGAAATACGCTGCAAAAAATAGCGCAATAAAATCCCGACCATTTCTGTACACTGTACTGCAGCCGATAACTTCTACCCGAAGTCGTTTAAAAGAGGCTGCTGGCGACATTTTTGTGGAGCTATCTACTCCAAACTGCCGGCACACGATAATCAAAGATATCCATGGAAAGCTAAATTGAGTAAGAGGGTTTACAAATGATAGGACAGGTATCAGGGAGCTGTTGGCTGATAAGAGCAGTATAAATTTAAGTACCAGGAAATAAAGCCTGACAAGTTTATGTTCTACTTATTATTGCTTCTAGTCCGCTATCGCTTTGCAAAATGGAAGGCGTTCTCCCACCTAATTATTTATTCTGCTCCTGTTCCTTTAATTAATCTGGATGAGCTTGGGGTGATTCTTTGGCTTTTGTTGTATTGTGTATTAATTATTTTTTGGACCATTCGCGAGGAAAAAGGGTGAATTATTTATGAAAGATTCATCAGAAACAAGTAATTGAATATTTTTTCATACAGTGATTCAATTGGTATCAAGACAACTCGCATCACACTTGCTATTCCAAACAAGGCATGTGGTTTTCTATCGGCTGCAATGAAATTAGGACAAGTTTTTCTCATTCCCAGGATTTGAACCTAGCCAAATGCTAGCAGGAACGGTCTATATTTGACCGCTTCGCTATAATTATATAGATGATTCAGACAAGTATAATTGAAAGTCAATCAATAAAAGAGTTATTCAATCCTCAATTTTACGAAATGGCAATGTTGGAGTATCTCATTCCACCTACCTATGTAATCCCAAAAATAAAATCACCAAATAAGTAATGAATAGTACTTTTCAGTCGATATAGATGGAGTTTTCAGCCGAAAGATTGAATTAAATAATTGAAAACTTCTGACTCAGTGTTGGATGAAAAAAAAAAAAACGGAAAGTGTAGAAGGTGGAGAATTTATACTCATCTTCTAATTGACTGAATGTATTTTTCGCTACTATCACTTGATCTTTTTTTTTTGAAGGTTTTTTTTGTTCTTATTTTCTCTATTTTTTTTAAATTTGATAATCTTCAACTTTACTTGACTTCATTGAATCACCACCATGACTATGAAAGTTCAATAGCGCATGTCACACTCTGCACATACTTGTGCTCGTAACATAAAAGTCAACATGTTCTACTGAAAAATTGCACAAAATTATGACTGGGTATGTTTCAAAAGACCTTATGGAAAAATGACCACAAAACTGGCAATAGGCACTACTCAATCCTATGTCTAGTTTTCGAAATACAGGGTATTGAAATTTGAAATACGTAAGTTTTGGAAAGTAGTTATTGTTCAATCCACATCGGATTAATCTTTATTTATTTTTCTTGATAAATCAAATCATTCATTCATTCATTTGTCTCGTCAATTTTCGTTGATAAAGAACGAGCAAAAGTCACCCTTACAGTGGGTCTTGGGGCGTGTTATTGAATTTCATCCTGGAACTGACGGCGTTGTCAGAGTCGTCACGCTAAAAACCAAATCAGAAGTTTTACGCAGAATTGTAGTCAAGGTTTGTCCACTCCCGAAACCAAATTAATGAAATGTTTTCATTATTATTTTCTTAATTTTAAGTATTATTTAGTATTGATTTTTGTTCTCGAGCGTAGTTTAAAAACTTCGTTTCTTGAGGCGGGAATGTTCAAACCACATCGGATTAATCTTCATTTTATTTTTCTTGATAATTCAAATCATTCATTCATTCATTTGTCTCGTAAATTTTCAAAGTTTACTGTTTCAAATTTCAATTTCATTCATTCATGGGTTGCCTACCTTACCGGCAAAGTGTGGCATACCTAGTGACCTAGGGTCAGTTGAACATCCATTATCCTAACGGCCGATCGTTCATTTTGAAAATCAACCTCATTAAATTAATCGAGTCTTTGTGTCGTGATTTATGAGAAAGTATCGGAGTGTGTCTAAGAAGGATAGCAAAGCCCATTAGTCATCCATTGGATTACCAGCAGGAGGATCCTCCAGGAGGATCCTCCAGGAAGATTCCAGGAAGTATCAATATAGGCGCCATTTCACATGTTTTTGGACATTTAGAAAACACGCATTTTCATTAAATTATAATAATTGATCATACAGTCCGCTAACGTTTCAAGAAATCAAATTTTCACGGAAACATTTTGGTCCTTTGAGCCGGATGTGACAAATGAGTTTGTTAAATTAAAATAATAATGAGTGTGTAGATGTCGGCACATTTTAAAGAAAAATTCCCAACGACGAGTAGGTATTCAGCATTCCATGAAAACGTTTTCCGACAGGAACCGTACGCGCACCCTTTTGACGCATACCATACCAATTGGTGATTCTCAGAGGTCAGGCTATTCCATTCAACTCAATGTTTGTATGTTTATTTTCACTCGCCTTTTAGCGATTATTTGCGGTAGGGAATAAAATTTTGACTAGAGGATTGCTTTTTATAATTTACCACTATTTTGTACCACGTTGCTTTGCTTGCTTTCAACACAAATCGAACGTGCTCTGAAGCATTTGATACAACTTGCTCTTCAGCAAAACTTAAATAAAGTTTTATTAATTTCTTTCTTCGAAATGACTGATAAAATCGCAAAAAATAAATATTATGTAAGGCGTTCTGCAATAGTAAACTGCATTATTGAATGTTATGATATATCCTTAAAAATTGATACGTCAAACGAGTCGTATTTTTGGCTCGTTCAGAGAATATAAACAAAACTTACGATGAGTTTCAGACAGTTCAAAACCAAATCATATCATTAGTTGAGGATGATGAAATCTTTGAGGCCCATGACGTAATTCGTTGAAAGTGGATTAAGCCTTTTACAAGGTGGAGGCTCGAAGAAACGAGCTGTTGTCAGTGTTGCCAGCTGCCTCAAGCAGCACCAGAACTACTGCCCCCCATGCGGCAGTACGTCAATCCCCAAATATTCCGAGATTAGATGTACCAGCATTCGATGGAAACCTCAAAAACTGGCCAACATTTATTGATCTATATCATGCCTTGTGCATGAAAACTCAGCTATTTCAGACATTGAAAAATTTCAGCATTTAGTTACCGCTCTTAAGGGTGAACCACAACACTTAGTTCGTAGCATTCCCATGGTCGAAGCTAATTATAAAATAGGTTATGCTACTTTATGTAAACGTTATAATAATAGACGAATGCTCGCTACTACCTACTATAATGAAATTTACAATGCTCCACGAATTAAAGTGCCCTCAGCACGAGAACTCAGAAATCTAATTGATACATTTACCGAAAATGTTGCAGGCCTTAAAGTTTCCCACGACAGGCTACGATTTTTTGTTATTCAACATGATGCTTCAAAAACTTGATAATCAGACTCGCAGAAAATTTGAAATTAATCATGGCCATTATGATGTACCTTCTTACACGGAATTGATAGATTTTTTGGAAAAACATTGTAAAGCCCTTGAATCAGTTAATTTCTCTAATCAACTGAACTCAAAACAAAAGCCAAATTTTACCCAAAAATCTCCTCAGAATATATACTCTTACTGAAATACCTCTTCAGTCTAGAGTTATAGAAAATCAATTCATCCATCAGTACTTCATACTTCCGTGCCTTCAAACAATTCATCAAATTGTCCAATCTGCCAAAAGTCTCAGCTACTCTACCGCTGTCCAATTATTCTTGAAAAATCTCCTCATGGACGCATGAATTTTGTCAAGCAAAATAATTTTTGTGAAAATTGTCGCCGGACATCACATGCACTAAAACACTGCACTTCTAGCACCTACTGCAGAATTTGCTCTTATCCTCACCACACTTTACTTCATCTTAAAAACACGAAACCCTCGGTTCCAGGTATCCTACAATCGGCTTCTATAGCTCACTATGAACCTACACAGCCTCCGGGTAACTCAAATCAAGCAACTCCACTTTTGTCAGGATGTACAAGTCCTCAGTTCAATAATCGATCAATTGTTCTCTTATCTACATCCATAGTAGATATTCTCGATGCTAGTGGCACTTGTCAACCAATCAGAATCCTTTTAGATACAGGCAGCATGGCCAATTTCATATCAGAATCATGTGATTCTCGATTGGGATTGAAAAGGCGAAAATTCTCAATTTCCATTGAAGGACTCAACGATATGTCAACATTGTCAAGCCATGGTATCACCCATTTTACAATAAAACCTTGCAAACAAACTGAAATATCATTTTCTTTCGAAACTATTATTTTATCCAAAGTTTGTTCAAATTTACCAAGGGTTCAAGTCAACCCTTCAGACTGGCCTCACATTCAACAGCTTCCCCTAGCTGACGAGAACTTTCATACTCCTGGTCCCATAAACCTTCTAGCAGGTGCCGAACTGATACCATATTTCCTAAAATCAGGTCGACTTTTCGGAGCACCTGGTCAGCCAGTTGCTTTAGAAACGATATTTGGATGGGTCTTACAGGGAAAAGTTGAATTTTCCACAATTCGGTCAGTGAATAATTACCATATTTCTTTGGATCCATCTTTAGACCTGCTCTTAGAAAAATTTTGGACCTTAGAACAAGTTACCTATAGATTTAATGTATTATCGGCTAAAGAAAAGAAATGCGAGAAAATCTATCAAGAAATCACCCGTAGAGACTCCACTGGTAGATTTATAGTTTCTCTCCCATTTAAAAATGGCGAGCCCGATTTAGGTGATTCCTATTTACAGGCCCTTCGTTGGTTCAATTATCTGGAACATCGCTTCCAAAAACATTCCGATTTATATGTGTCATACTCTGAATACATCAAAGAATATTTAGATCTTCATCAAATGGAATCTGTTCCCAAAACTGAATACAATTCACCAAGGGAATTCTTTATTCCTCATCACGGTGTAAGTAAACCTGATTCAGCTTCAACTAAGCTAAGAGTAGTGCTGGACGCCTCTTCAAAAAGCTCCAACGGTCTTAGTCTCAATGACACATTACTTATTGGCCCAAAACTGCAGAAAGATATTGCTACTATCTTACTCCTTTTCAGATTGCATCCAATAATTTTTGTTTGTGATATCAAGCAATGTTACAGACAAATATTAATCGAGCCCTACCACCGGGATTATCAACGCATTCTTTGGCGTTTTTCTCCCAAAGAGCCTCTTCAGCAATATCGTCTTACCACTGTTGCTTTTGGAGTGTCCTCCAGCCCTTATTTGGCACTCAGAACTCTTCAGGAGTTGGCTACGTTATACGAAGCAGAGTACCCCAATGCAGCATATGTACTGAAAAATACAATTTTTGTAGACGATGCCTTGGGAGGGGGCGATGACGTCAGATCTACATTGTCTCTACAACAGGAATTCATTCAGCTTCTTAGACTTGGTGGCGTTGAGCTGCGCAAATGGGCAAGCAGTCACCCTGCATTGTTAGCATCAGTCCCATCTGAGCATGCTCAGATGTCTCTAAGCTTCGACAAAGAAGGACACCACTTTGTTATAGATCTCCAGTCCAGTGGAAATCCACTTCCGATGCTTTCAGCTTCAATTGCACTCCGCTCAACACATCTCGCACGAAACGCAACGTACTTTGGGAACTAACTCGTATTTACGACCCTCTAGGATTTGTTTCGCCAGTTGTCTTTTTAGCTAAACACATAATGCAGAAGCTATAATAATAATACTCCCCCATAAACACTTATAGAGTGTACCCAAAGGCATAGCCTGTGCGAGTAGAGACGGCTATTATTATTATTTGCCGTGGCGACTTACAGATTTTTGGTGGCGTATTCATTTTTCAGAAAACCCGGAAAACCTACAGCACCAGCCTAAACTTGATTGGGATGAAAATCCTCCGTTAGACTGAAAAAATTAATGGAACTCCTTCAAGGATGAACTCCATTTGTTATCCAATGTAAATTTATCTAGACATATATTTGCCAAGAAATAGTCCAGACTGGAACTGCATGTATTTGCCGATGCCTCACAAATAGGTTATGGCTGTGTCATCTATATAAGATCAGAATATTGCTATGGTGAAGTCAAAACCTTTTTAGTTTGCTCAAAGAGTCGCGTGGCACCAGTGAAACAAGTTTTGAGTTTGCCTAGGCTGGAGCTTTCGGCGACGGTCTTGGCCGCTAATTTAGTAATATTTGTGAAAGGGGTTTATGGTGAATCAACGATATTTGATGCCATCTACTCATGGAGTGACTCACAAGTCGCTTTATATTGGCTCTGTTCTTCAGCTAATCGCCTAAAAACATTTATCGCTAATCGTGTATCACATGTTTAGGAAATTATTCCTCCGAACTCTTGGAGATATATTCCTACTGCCAAAAATCCGGCAGACGTAAGTTCACGGGGCTGCATAGCCTCGGAATTACTTTGTCATCCACTTTGGTGGTAGGGGCCTTCTTGGCTTGCCAAATCACCAGATGAATGGCCAACACAACCAAACATAAAAATAGAGACTCTTCCAGACTCGATTCTAGAACTGAAAACCCTAAATCTAAACGTTTCAATCGAAACTAACCTTATTGACCAACTTCTACAGAGATTTACGAAAATACAACGTGTCCTCGCAGTGGTAAAACGTTGGTTCTCCAATAAACAAAATTCCGTCTGAATTGTTGGTCCTCTCACGTCACAAGAAATGCAGGAAGTTTCATTGCTTATCACAAAACACGTACAGAACCAGTCATTTTCAGACCTGTTCTCCTTGATAAAAAGAAATAAACTTCTACCTAAACCCTATCGCAAACTTGCTCTCTTCGTAGACTCCCAAAATCTTTTGATAGTGGGTGGCAGATTGAAACGATCTCAATTGTCTTTTGATACAAAACACCCCTTGTTACTCCCTAAATCTCATAGATTTACCGATCTCGTTATTGAATGGGCTCACATTAAATATTTACACCCTGGATTCAAGACACTTCATTATCTAATACTTCAGTATTAGATTTTGTCCTCGCGATTTGCTATTCACAATTGTTTATCAAAATGACGCTGTTTCAGAGCAAAGCCTAAAGCCTATAACCCTATTATGGCAGATTTACCATCCTTTAGAGTTTCACAAATTAAATGTTTTTTGCAAGTAACTTTTGATTATGCCGATTGGTTTTTAGTTTCTTCCGGTAAGTATCGTGGCTGCAAAACAACCAAGTCTTATTTAGGCATATTTGTGTGATGTACAACCCGAGCAATACACCTAGAACTTGCGTCAGACTTGTTTGCTGAAGCTTTTCTCGCAGCCTTGCGTAGATTTGTTGCACGAAGAGGTCGCATTACGGACATCTATTCAGACCAAGGCTCGAACTTTATTGGTGCAAAAAATATGTTGCTAGAGTATTCGACATACGCAGCGGATTCCCTATCAATAAAATGGCATCTAAATCCCGCAGGCGCTCCTCACTTCAACGGACTTTCTGAAGTGGGAGTGAAGTCTGTTAAGACTCATTTGAACAGGATGGTCGGAGAACAAATTATGACTTATGAAGAGTTCAATACAAGTCAGTACAAGTCGAGGCTTTTTTGAGTTCTCGACCGCTCACTGCAGTATCATCTGATCCGATTGATTTTAATGCCCCTACACCGGGTCATTTCTTGACGATGGAGTCCCTGAACACTTAACCTGATCCTAATTTAGAGCAATTATAAAGAAACAACTAAATCGCTGGCAGCTTATTCAAAAAATGCATGCTGACTTTTGGAAACGTTGGCATAACAAGTTCTTACATACCTTACAAACTAGGTCGAAGTGGACTGAATCCAGCGAATATATCGAAATGAATACTCTTGTGTTGATAAAGAACGAGCAAAAGTCACCGTTACAGTGAGTCTTGGGGCGTGTTATTGAATTGCATCCTGGACCTGACAGCGTTGTCACGCTTAAAACTAAATCAGGAGTTTTGCTCAGACCAGTAGTCAAGATTTGTCCACTCCCGGAACCAAATTGATGAAAAGTTTTCATTATTATTTTTTTAATTTTAATTATGCATTTTTTCGACGATTTTCGATTATTATTAATTTTTGTTCTATGGCGTAGTTTAAAACTTCGTTTTTGGTGGCGGGAATGTTCAATCCACATCGGATTAATCTTTATTTTATTTTTCGCCCAGATTCATAGGTTGCCTATCTTACCGGCGAAGTGTGGTATACCTAGTGACCTAGGGTCAGTTGAACATACATTATCCTAACGACCGGTCGGTCATTTTGAAAATCAACCTCATTAAATTTATCGTGCCTTTGTGTCCTGATTCATGAGAAAGTATCGGAGTGTGTCTAATAAGGATAGCAAAGCCCATTAGTCATCCATTGGATTACCAGCAGGAGGATCCTCCAGGAAGATTCCAGGAAGCATCAAGATAGGCGCCATTTCACATGTTTTTGGGCATTTAGAAAATACGCATTTTCATTCAATTATAATAATTGATCATACAGTCCGCTAACGTTTCAAAAAATCAAATTTTCACTGAAACAATTATAATATCGATTCAGGGAGAATGTTTTGAGTAAGACTGATTTACGTGACTAATATTGAGTTTCTGTTTGATAATTAAATTAAATTCTTGAGTGACCCTATATAATGAATATGTGATCAAACCAAGAAACATACTAATATTTTCAATTTCATTATCAGGTTCTGAGAGACATTGGATTCAAATACCTAAAAATAAAAATTACACAATTTTTTGCCTGATATGCAATCACTTCAATTTTTGTTATACAGGAGGAATACTTTATTCCAGCACTTTCAACATTCAATATATTTTCACAAAAATCATTTCTTCTCTGTATGCTTTCCATAAAAATATACTGTCTCAGTCGTATATTATTGCACTTATAGCATTTTGATAATAAATAATTATACCAAATTGTTACCTCTTTTCTTTAAGCATATTCAGAAAGAAAAGTAGATATCTACATCTCGAGTATCAGTGACTGGTGAATTATTTTCATTTTCCTCTGTATTATTACATAATATTGTGTTGAAAGAATACAGGGGTACCCTTCTCTCGGAGCGTTTCCACAGAGTGGAAAATAAAGGCAAACATCTGTCAGAAAACAACTACTTCCCTGGCTAATACCACGACGGACATTGAACTACAACTCACAGATATGTGTGCAACGTTCTTCAAAGAAGACCCAATTGCAAGTGCTTGTCTCGTAATTAAACAGAAAATTATCCTTCATTTGGCTGGGAATGACCACCTGCAGACATGCATGTTTCGAGGTTTATTGCCCCTCATCAGTGACAGGGTAGGTCGGACAACATTATAATTGCCCTGTACCTGCCAAATGAATAATTTCAGTATGGGTACGCGTTCAATGATTACTGTAGTTGCAGAAAAATGTTTGCACTTCATGTGGCTATCATTCTTACTATTCCACTTTCCGGTGTTGGTGTAACAACAAGTCGATCCAAGCATTCCTCTTTTCAACATTTTTGCTATCCACAGTCGTGATGTAATTTTTTAGAACCTCATAACTATCCCTTTTTACTTTTCCATTTTTCTCTTAGGGGATATTTCAGTCATGTCCTTAACCTGAAGCCCCTTCACATTTGAAGTGAGCCCTGATATCACAACCACTCTACACAGCCACTTCCATGTGATTTTTTTTCAAACTCTCATTCATTTATCTATTACATTTCATAAACATTATCTTGCCCTGAAATATACAATTACACCTGAATAATTTGTTTATATCACAGACGAAGTAAGGATAGCTATGACATTAAAAGAAAAAAATATTAAAAAATTATTAATTTTTCCTGATTGGATCATATGGTAGCGATTTTGTCCTAAAAATTTTTGAAATCGTTCAGCGCTTAAGAGCATTCCATATTATTGAAAATGAATCCACAAATCATTCAAATCAGGGCATTTAAATCAGTTTCACAATCAAGAGTAACTTCGAGCATTTTTTTAGGGTCTAAAACCAAAAAATATTCCTTGAATTTTTTTTTCAACATTTCCCTGCTACATTTCCATATTTCTTTAGACTTCCCGCAATTAGTGAGACTATGAGCTATATCATCCACCACGTTACATCTGGTACATACTTCGGATGAGTTTGAGCCATGGGCTTTCATGTTTTGAGACACTGGAATAACTTCGTTAATGGTTTTATATACAGTTGCTTTCCAATTCGTTGGAATATTTGGATTTTTCACCACATTTTTTTCCATTCGAAATTGGGATATTTAATCTCCATAGTTGGTGTTTTGTCCCGGTCGAACATGAATACTTTATACATACATTTTGTAGAGAGAAATGAATCTTTAGTTGTCTGAATTTCACTTTCATGGTATACTTTGAATATTTGTTTCATAGCGGTATATTTAATCCTATTTACATTTTCGAAAATTATGTTGTCATCTTGTTTTTCAAGTTAGTCCAGGAAAGTGACTGAGTTTTCAAAAAGAGTGCCTGAGACTTGATTTCCACATCAATTAAATTTAATCCCCCTTTGTCTAGTGTCCTCCACATCTGATCTCTCAAAACTCTGTACAGGTGTCCACGCCATATGAAATTTCCAGTCTGTAAAACTATTTTCTGACTGTAGCTTTTGTTCAGTAGTAGAACTTTCGCTAAATAAATAAAAAATAGAAAGAATATACATATTTGTGAACCAAATCTTCCTAATTAAATTGAAATCTCCTAAAAAGTTGGTGGCGAGGTTAATTTTTATGTTCGTCAGTACGTTCTCCCAATTAGCTTTCACCATGTCATTGAATTTGTTTCGAATAATCATGCCAAATATTTTTGAATGTTTCTTAACTGGGAAATCATGAACAAACTCTCTGGAATCATCTGCGCAAGCACCTATCAGAAGAAGGCCGGATTTCTCAAAGTTTATTTTAGCATTTGCCGCATTTTCATAAATGTGAATTATGGTTTTTAAGTTTCTGAGATCTCTTTCATCTTTAATATAGATGGAAAGATCATCTGCATATGCGGATGCTTTCCATACCAAACCATTCATCTTAATTCCTTGAACTGTGAAATCTATCAACCGTAAGAGAGGCTCTAGTGACAACCCGAATTGAATCTCACCATTCAAACGGCAACTGATGGAGTGATTTTAGAAGAGGAAATGTTCGTTTCATTTATATTTGATTCAAAATATGCCAGTATCAAAGATTTTCAGATCCTTTGTACAATTAAGAACGCATATTGTGAGAATTCCTTCGAACAAATTTCATACCTGAACTTCGATTTGCTTACTCATGGCTGCATGAAAACTTCATACGAATTCTTTTTATTAGATTAACTACGTAAAAGTGTAGAAGCTCTGCAAGTTACATAGAAATCGATAGGCATAGATTTGGTTTCTAATCCTGTTCAATATCATTAGTTAACTTCCAGATTATCCTCCAGTTCATATTAGTCATAGACATTCTCTTGAACATAAATTCACTGAGTAACAAAAATTATCAATATCAACAGAAATATATAATTGAGTACCGCGAGAGTTAACTGTTTTCTTTCAAATCTTTGCCCTATGAAAGTGGCCAGATCCAATTGCTTTTGCTGTGTTCTTCCCCTTCCTGGACGTCATAACTTTGCCGAATAGGCAGAATCGCTTGATGAAAATATAAAAATTTGGTAATAAATGACATTGTCTAACAATTTCTTTTTTGACCACTCCACCTAGTTACTCGACAGGCAATTGAAAAGTTAATGTTAACAGCCTCCGTCCGTTAAGATTTTCTAACGGCCGGTGGCCATTGAGAAATCACTTGTTCAAATACTTTAACTTGATGTTAAGATTTTTCTGAAGAATTACAAGGTACATTTCATCGGAATCAAAATGTAATATTTCATTGGGATTGCCGCCGGCCATTAATAAATCACTTGTTCAAATATTTTAAAGCGATGTTGAGATTTTTACGTAGAATTATGAGGTGTGGTTAGTTCTTTTCTCGGAATCAAAATGTAATCTTTCAGTGGGATTACGAAAAGTCTTGAATGACACACGGTCGATACGCAAATAACGGATTCGGTTGTTATAATCGTCGGCTGCGCCTCGGATTACAACATTCAACCTCATCCGTGATTTGCTACATATCGGCCTTGTAACGTTAATAACTATTTCGTTATTATGCCCTGGGCATAAAAGGAACCGATAGTTCTGCAGCAATTTTCACGGAAACAGTGACGTTTTCATTATGAAGTGTTGGACGCGATGTAAATGAAGAAAACTGAAATAACATTTTGGTGTTATCTGCATGAAAGTGTATGTAGTATTGTCGACGGAATATAAAAAAATCAAATAATAACACGTTCTCAAATGTTCTAATTTTGTCAATTCTGTGACAATATTGGAAAATCCGCTATAATTTGTGAATGCTTGCTGAGTTGCAATATTTAATTTGTAAAATGAAGAAACTCACAGACGATATCTAAAATTTGAAGCTTACTTCATCTGTTCCTCTGACTTTGTCATCAAAAACACGGAGAAGAGTTATGGGACTGGAGTATTATTTTCTGAAATCCGACCGAACCAACGGAACAAACTGAATTCATTAAGATGTCCCGTTAATTGCTTCTGCGTTGCTCACTCTAGTATTTTAGATAGGGTGACAAGATACAAACAACTCGAAGATCTGTATACAAGAGGGTTCAATATTTCATAATTCATTTTCAGAGTCGCTCTACTCCATGCTACTGAATTTACCCTCGATAAGGCATATCTATATTTATTTTACGATGAAAGCAATTGTATTGAATTATATGCGGATAACATTTATTTTGCCCTTGAGCTTTGAAAATTAATGAATCATTCATATTATCGAAGGGACTTTGAAGAATTTATGTTGAACCATTTTTCCACAACAATTTGATGAGTAACTTGACATTTTTCAAGTGATCAAGTGATCTGTAATGTCTGCTAACTATCTACAATTATGTATATAAACGAAAGTATTCCTGAATATCGTTCGATTTGTTGAATTCGCTTTCATAAATAAGTGTATTATGCATCGATGAGAATTGAAATTAACTTGTTCCATTATTAGTAGGGATGGCGACGACCTGTCCAGACATGACCTTTGGACCCAGCTAGGTGTTGGGAGCTAACCTAACACCAGCCAACAAGTGTGGAATCTGCATTACCGACTATAGCCAAGTTTCAAACCTTTTTGACGTGCCTACATGCAACAGAGTGCAATTTCAAATACCCGAATTTCAAACCACTATTTCCTGTCACTTGACAATTGTTTCTTCTTCTTATACGTCACGGAACATCAGTAACCTAACCTAACCTCTCTTCTGTCACCTAACCTAACCTACATTTGTCTTATGTCACCTACATTTGTTATATGTCACCACGTTGTCAGCCGACAAACGTCATATCGTCTTCCTCTTCCTTGTCATCTGTCAGTTGTACACCTAACCAGTGTTGTCTTCTTCTTCTTCTTATCTTCAATCTTGACCACGGATTCATGAAACATCAACTATAAAACTTGGGGTGGATTGGAATTGAGGGAAATTTTGGGGTGTTTCTATGGAGAAAAAACATAAACATGCGATCTGAAAAAAGCGTAATTCAGAATGAAAATCAATAGTTGATTGATTTTGAATGCGTACCATTTTGCATGCTTTTCATCCATTAGCATGCGTTCCAATTGTTGTTGTATGCGTTTCAAGTTTTGCGAGCGTTTCGATCGTTTTACATGCGTTTCAATCGTTTACCAGCGTTTTAACCGTTTTGCATGCGTTTCGATTGACTGTTGCAGTTTACTATTCAGAAATGTTTCCTCAAGGTGTCGTGAACACGTTCAACGTTTCGTCAATGTACTAAATATTACAATAAGGGGGTGAGGAAGAGGGAAGGTTTAAGAGGACTGAAGAATTTTCGTTTCATTAGTCAATACAGAGTATTGTCCAGTAAACACCAAGAGGAGGTTAGAACGCACGTTCACTTATGAAAAAGGGAAAGTTAACATGAATTTGAGTGAATAGATAATGAGGTAACGTTGGCATCTTTCTTTTGTTTTGTTTAATGAAATAATGGCTATTTTGACAATTTTTCTTTTGGCATCTTTTGTTAATAATAGCTCTTTTTTACGATATTAAAGTGTCTATGCGGGGATTGGGGCAGCATGCGCAGTACGGTCAAGCATGCCGGTCGCTGCTTCGCGTTCATCGAGTCGCGATAGATCCCTTAAACGTTTTGTCAATACAGCGAACAGTTTGAATAGTCGAGTCGGTGTTATCTATTATCTACCGCAAGCCGGCTTCGAGCGCTAGAATATTAAAAAGAATAATGATGGTGAATGGAATAAAAGTCTGATAATAATAATGATGTTGGAAAAAATGTGAAAAATTGCGAGGTAACGAGTGTGTAACGTTTGAATGTGCGATTTCAATGAGGAAAGCATACAGGGTGTTTTTCAAAATACATAATTCAATAAAAAAAACGTGACTGCTGCGTGTGTCAAATGTAATGTGGAAAATAGGTCATTGGGGCAATGAGGGTAGCGAAGTCTTCAGCAATAGTATATACAGGACGTCTTACATATTATTTAAGAGAAAAATCATGGCGACTGCTTGTCAAAATTAGTATACCAGGTGTACCAACACATCATTTAAGAGAAAAAATGTGTCAAAAAAACACATCATTGAGGGTATACGGATTCAAGTTGAAGAAAAAAAAACATAGCTGCTTCTTATTGGTCAACGCTCACAAATGTTGAGTTGAGCGTTTTAATTTGAACATCATTGCTTTTGGAAAAAAGATGGCAGCTTCTGTCATTTGTCATATGTCTCATCATAAATAGAAGACATTTACCGAGTGTTTTGAAAAAATATCACCAGAAATAGAAAAAGATGGTAGTCGTTTAGAGAAGAAAAACATGGCCGCCATTTGATATCATGAAGGAATACATCAGATCCATCTGTGTCCAATATACGCATTAATGATATATCAGATCAGTATGAATCATCAAAAAATGAGCCCTTTCGGTTTGAAAAAATTGATGTAGACAAAAAGTAATAGTGAATTCGGATTGTCCACATCGAGGAGAGTTCAAATATGCAATGAAATGGCCACTTCCTGTTGGCCGACTTCGATAATTTTGACATCAATGGATTCGTTTCGATGTCAAGGAACATTTTTAAAATTTTTATGAGGCCAAACGGGCATAGGAGGCTATCTTCGTTATTAGTGAAGGTACAAAAACGTTCGGGTACTCTAAGAAGGCAACTTTTTTGGGAGATTAGGAAAATAATAGAATTTCCTCCTGTCAACTGCCATAAGTGCCATAAACCTCAAATTTTAATGCGTTATGTATTCATCGCTCAAATGTTAGAAGTCGGTTCGTTAGCGTTTGACATTTTTTGTATAGAACGTCGCTCAATATATCGGTGATAGGAGATAGGAGATAGGAGATAGGAGATAGGAGATAGGAGATAGGAGATAGGAGATAGGAGATAGAAGACAGACAGATTGACAGACAGGAAGAGTGACAGATAGTCAGTTTGATCAAAGCAGAACGAACTACTGAACTAACCTTATGAAACGACTATTTTAGTCGCATTTTTGCATGTTTTAGCGTTTCAAATTTCAGCTGTATTTTCGAACGCGAAAAACGGTCTTTGTGGTCGCATTTGTACGAGATTTAGCGTTTTCAAGTTTCAATTGTTTTTCTAACGCGAAAACGTGTATTTTGAGCAATGTTGAAATGTCAAATCTCCATAAGAAATACATGTAAACATATAGTTTTTTCGGTTTCATTTTAGGTTGTTTTTTAGAACGCGAAAAACGTTTACTGTTGTTGCATTTTTGCGTGTTTAGGCGTTTCAAATTTTAATTGTTTCCTGGAACGCAATTAATGTCTATTTTGATCATTTTTTGCAAGGAATCGCCGCCGCAGTACGTTTCGTTTCGTGTCAGTTTGACTCTGTTTCTTTTTTGGTATTCATTATCAGGTGGGTGGGGACAGGGTTAGGTAACTTTATTTTTGGAAAGTATGTCAGTTTTATGAAGAAAAGGAGAATGTGGTGAATTTGAATAATTTAAGCATTTAAGACAAACTGTTCAATCGGAATTTGCAACAAACGAGATATCCGTTAAGAAGAATCCAACCTCAAGCATTGTAGAATATGTCTCCTTAATTGGAAACAAATTTATTCTTCTGACTGCAATATTGAATAATGTTTCATACGTCAACGTGCCGAAAAGAGTGAAATTCATGGCATATGCGTGAAGGCAAATGATTTCAATTATGGTTGTAATAGAACACAATGGAAAACAATGCGTTCAACTCAGGTCAATGAGGAGTAGGTAGCAGTATTTGTCAGGGATGTTCCAAAGAATATGACATTTAAGTATAAGCTGAAGCTGATATTCCAATATTTTCGGGAAATAAACACAAAAACAGAATAATTCGTTCCAGCACAGGAAATTTCCAATTTACAGAATCCTTATCATAGTATCTACGATATCAACATGTATTTTGATTAGAGCTATACATGAAATAATTATGGAATTCAATAAAAAATTGATATTTTCGCTTAAATAAAAATCTCTGTGAATAGAATTAAGTTTCATTTCTGAAATTATCAGTTGGTTGTCAAACACGCTATTGAAAACCTCATTATCAATTATGGAAAACCGCCTACAGGGAATTCTATATGCAAACCGCCCAGTAACCGTTGTCGTGTTATCTACAATGCATGAGAGCCGAGGTCACTTACAAACATTAGTTAATTAATAATCGCACCGATTTCGCTTGAAAAGTAAGTGTTTTTAATTGTTTTTAGTTGAGAAAGTTTCTGAGTGCATTTAGTTGGGGTTTTTCACATGAATTCGATTAAATGCATTCAGATGAAGTTATTTTCAAGTGTATTAATTCGAATTGTAGAAGTAGTTTTCAATTTTTTGTATGTGTTTCATTATAACAAAAGCTTTTTATTATTGTTTTTTTTTAGATTTATCTACAGAAAGTGAACGCGACTTCAGTTGTGGCCAGGAAACCCATCACAAAATTAATATATTTGTGTGTGGGGACGCCGCAGGAAACATTCTCAGCGAAAATCGTTAAAGGGAAATTTGGCGAGGTGGTGCTATTGGATTTGGGGGAGAAAGTGCTTTTTTTACCCCAGAGAGTGACGGAGGGATAACGCTCATACACAGAAGAATTTTTGTGCGGAAAATATTCAATAATTTGGCTTGGTGGATACTGGAAAAGCGAATGCCAATGTGTCATTCGAGATTGTAGAAAATTAAGGTTAGTAGTGTTTTTCATTTGTCACAGTTTTTTTCTTTGCATGTGACGAAAATTCGTTTAAATTTTTTTTTCTATATTTCCAGATTTATATACCTCCCCTGAGCACAACAGCAACATTTGTCTTCAAGCTTCCCACTGAGGCTCATCTCCGTTTATCACTCCACCATTCCACCAAGCTCATCTTTGCGAATAGTCTTAGTTCCTGCCGTTCCTCCAGTTCTTCTACCAGACTACTTCTAGTTTCCGTTTGCAGCTTTCCTGCAGTTTCAGCAAGCTGCTGCTGCTGCTGTCACCTTCATATTACCATTCAGAAAAATTTTCGTTATTTGAAATATTAGTTAAAAATGGTGTTTTCAAAAATTTTATCCCAAATCGATAAATTACTTGACGTAATCAAACAAAATTATTTAAGTTCCATTGCACGAACGTCGTTAAATTTGATTAGTAAACATATTAGAAAATGTGAGTTTGCAATGAAAAAAATTGACTTTTCAGTAGGAGAAAAAAAGAAAATTGTTGGAAAATTGGAAAATTGTTACGTATTAGAGGTATAATAAACATTATGAAAAAGTATATTGGATCGGGTTTGAAACGAAGCAGTAGACTTGAATGGGAAAATGTTAGTGCAATTTCCAATGAAAGAGTGAGGACGGGTGTGATTATAAATTTAGCGCATAAGGAAGTGCATAGCAATCAACAAAGTTGAAATAGGCAATGGTTCACAATTCATACGGCTACCTGTAATTCAAAATAAACATGCATGTGTCAATATTGACAATCAAGATGATGCGTGATTTTTTAAAGCAAGCGTGTTCCTTTCCCCCCCCCCCGTGCATCTTCATAGCCAAATTATGCCACGGTTTTGAATACAGAGGGTTTGGAAATCCCAATGAAAATTACTCAGATTACAAAATTTGAAAAACAAAATAATATTTCAGTGAATGTGTATAGTTTAGAAATGAATGTTATCAAAGAAAATACATTTTACTAAGTAGTACTGCACAATTAACCAAAAATAAAATGAACAAACATGTTAATTTGTTATGAGTTCAAGATAAATATTTCTCTAAATTAAACGAATACCATGCTTTGCCTTTGGATACAGATGATTATTTAGCAAAAACGTAACAGTGGTGTCCGAAGCGGGATATTAGTGAACTACAGAAACTATTTATAAACTATTTATTGTGAATACGAGGAGTATATCGTATGATACGATGGAGGACATTGTGAAATTTATCCAAAATCAATTTGCGGATTTGGAAATAAGGCGCCAGGAGAAAAACAAAGAACGAGAAGAGGCACTCCAGAAAATTCTCGAAAAACAGAGAAAAGATCGAGAATTAGACCACAGCGAAAATGAGGCAGGACCAAGAAAGTGATCCAAACGTTGCAGATTTTCTACGATGGAAGGAAATTTCCTTACGATCACCAGCTCTCAAGGCATTGTGGGCACAATGGGATTCCCTGATTGTTGAGAATGGTCTATTGAAGAGAGCTTGGGAATCAGCCGATAGCAGAAAAGTGATTTCGCAATTGGTTGTGCCGAGGTCAAGGATAGTTGATGTCTTGAAGGAGACTCATGGCAACAAATCAGATGGACATTTTGGAGTGAATAAGACTCTGGATAAAATACGGCAGAGATTTTACTGGGTCCAATGTCGTGAAGATGTAGAGAGATGGTGCCGAATATGTCCGAAGTGTGAAGCAAGCAAAGGACCAAAGACAACATCGAGAGGAGAGATGAAACAATACAATGTAGGCGCTCCCTTCGAACGAATCGCCATCGATGTAGCAGGACCGTTTCCGATGACAAATGATGGCAACAAATACATCTTTGTTGCCATGGATTACTTTAGTAAATGAGTTGAAGCTTATGCCTTGCCTAATCAAGAAGCATGCACAGTTGCAAGAGCTCTAGTAGATAACATGTTTTCAAGGTTTGGAGACCCAATGGAGCTACATTCCGATCAAGGAAGAAATTTTGAATCAAATTTATTCAAGAAAGTTTGTGAATTGATGAGAATTAGCAAGACCAGAACAACGGCCCTCCACCCACAGTCTGATGGCATGGTTGAAAGAACATCTTTCCAAAGTAGTAGAGAAGCACCAAAAGACCTGGGATCGACATCTTCTACTATTCTTGATATCACGATTCCGCAAAGCTCACTCCAGCTAGCATCATCTTCGGGAGAGAACTTCGGTTGCACTGTGACTTGGTGTTCGGGTCACCAAGTTCTGAAGAAAAAGAGACACAAGATTTTGCAGACGAACTGCGAGATAGTTTGAATGGGATCCACGATTTTGCAAAAAAAAATTGAAGATAACCAGTGACAGAATGAAGGCTCGATACGATCTTAAGACCAATACTGGTGGATTTAAAGGAGGAGATCGAGTATGGCTGTACAACCCTCGTCGTAAGAAAGGAGTTTCTCCCAAATTAACACCATCTTGGAAAGGGCCCTATACGATATTAAAGAGAATAAGTGACGTGGTCTATAGGATTAAACGCAGCCCGAGAGCGAAAATGAAGGTCGTTCACCTAGAAAGACTCAAACGTTATAATGGAGACAACGACACATTGTTTGATCGGGACGATCAAATTTGGGAGGGGGATAATATAAAGAGATTGACATAAATTCCCCTATCTACGCCGCTGAAAGATCCATAAAAACAGATCGCATACTAATATGAGTAGACGCGGTAGGTATTTATTCAATGGAGCGCTTTTAAGAAGAGATTATTACTTGGGTAGAATTCTGTCGTGAGTAATCTGGAGTGAAATCGCGAAGATTCTGGTAACACTTGAGTACCCATATAATGATAATAATAATAATAATAATAATACAATAATAATATTTTTATTGATCCATTCAGACATAGACAAGAATGTATTGGACAAGTCAGGTTGTATAGGACATACACATAATGTAAATAATCACTGTACAAAATTATAATATATTACACTAAGGGTATAAACACCTACTTTTTACTAATACTGACTCACTCAAGACATCAAACAAATTGATCCAAGTGACAATCTGACATAAATTCCTTTGGAAGATAGGATTGACTTCACTCTGCTTTTGAACATTTTTTTATTGAGATTTTTCACCATCTCCGGCAAGTGATTGAAAAATATTATCCCCTGGTAAGTAGGGGATTGTTCAAATTTTGTTGTGTTATGTTTCGGGATAAACAAGAGATTTCCATTCCTAGTGGGACAATTTGTTTTGAGTTTGGAGTAATGTGCATTAGGCATTCAAATATATACAGGCATGGAAAGGTTAGAATTTTGTAAAATATACAGTATTGCCTACACGATTCTATAAACGCGAGATTTCACTGGGATGAGGAAGAAGATTAGGAAGAAGTGATAAGCAGTTTTTGAAGAAGTATAGAAATGTTTGGAATATTTAGTTAGTTGTATAGTTAATTGTAAGTCTTTAATTAGTCAGTGAAGTAGTTGTATGTTTTCAGTGAAGTTAGAAAATAAACAGTTTGGTAGTGTGCTCGGCATTATTATTTAGGAAAAACGTAACAATATTGTCAAAAAGAGCCATCATTAACAGATGATGCCTACAGAAAAATTGTCAAAAGAGCCATGATTTCATCAAACAAAACAAAAGAAAGATGCCAACGTTACCGCATTATCTATTTATTTAAATTCATGTAGACTTGCCTTTTTTCCTGGTGAACGTGCGTTCTAACCTCCTCGTGGTGTTCACTGGAAACTTATACTAATAAAACAAATATCCTTCACTCCTCTCAAACCTTTCTTCTTCCTCACCCCCTTTTTGTAATATTCAGTACATTGACGAAACGCATGCAAAAACAATTGAAACGCTTGCTAATAGATGAAATGCGTGCAAAAAGGTACGCATTCAAAATTATTGGAACGGAGTCTCCGACACATTTTTCAATCATCAACTATTGATTTTTATTCTGAATGACGCTTTTTTCGGATCGCATGTATAAGTTTTTTCTCCATATAAACACCCCAAAATTTCCCTCACTTCCAATCCACCCCGAGTTGTATAGTTGATGTTTCATGAATCCGTGATCAAGATTGAAGATAAGAAGAAGAAGAAGAATACAACACTGGTTAGGTATACAACTGACAGATGACAAGGAAGAAGAAGACGATATGACGTTTGACAGCTGACAACGTGGTGACATATGACAAATTTAGGTGACATAAAACAAATGTAGGTTAGTTTAGGTTAAGTGACAGAAGAGAGGTTAGGTGAGGTTACTGATTTTCCGTGACGAATAAGAAAAATAGATAATTGACATGTGACAAGAAATAGTGGTTTGAAACTCGGGTATTTGAAATTTCACTCTTATGCATGTAGGCACGTCAATAAGGTTTGAAACTTGGCTATATATAGTCGGTAATGCAGATTTCATACTTGTTGGCTGGTGTGAGGTTAGCTCCCAACACCTATCTGGGTCCAAAGGTAATGTCTGGACGGGTTGTCGCCATCCCTACTATTATTTATTTACTTTCTGGTTTATGTTGAATACTGGATGAAGAATATAACTTCTTCTCTAATTTTCACTGAGACTTTATTTGTTGAACTTGGTTTAGCCTTTAACGCCATTATTGAATATTTATAAAGCAACTACAGAATACTTACTATGTTTATGAAAGTCTCCCAATATCAGTGCATCCAACATAAGTAGAAAAATTCACGAATTTAGAAGAGAAATCATTCAACAAGGGTTTCAGAATTGAGGTTTTCATTGAATTAATCTATTCCCAACGCTTCCAACGAGTTTACCTCTTTCTATACTGCACATGTGGAGAATTTTCATGTAATATTTATTCTTATATGTAAGATAGAGAAGTTATCATTTTTGTCTAATTTCCACTACGATTTTTTATTGTTACGACCGGTTTCGGTTAGTTAAACCATTAACAAGTAAACTATATTCTTACATCAGGTCTTCATTATATGTTGGAAAAATACAGTAATTATATTCGCTAGGTAAAAACAATGAAACCTCACCTGAGATAACAACACATTTTTGTACATACATTCAAATACAATAATTTATATCGAGACATTTCCGAGTAGAATCCAAAATAAATAGTGAAGTAGGTGTGTGTGAGATGGCTGAGAACAGAAGAAAATTTCCCCTTCACCACACTAGTAATATCATTCCTAGATGCGCATTTCGTTAACCAAGTTAACTTCATCAGTAAGATTACTAAACTTCATCAGTAGGATTACTAAACTCAGATGGCAGGTTATCATAATTCACAAATTCAAAAGAAAAGAGCTGTTCAGTTCTAGTTGGTCTTCGGGGGTTAGGGTTTCTATTAAATTTATTTATTTTCCAATGCTTCAAACAAGTTCATTTTCCTTCCTTTACTGCATGTATGCAGGATTTTCACGGTTTGTTTACTTATTGTGTAGTTTATTTCTTGTAGATGTTTATATATAGCTGATTTTTATCAGATAACACATGCTCACGGTACCTTATATTGAAATTTCTCCCTGCCTGGCTTATATAAGCTGCTGAACAATCCCCACATTCTAATCTAAATATACCTGATTTTTTTCCCTTATCCTCTTTGGGTTTTGTGTTCAACAACGTTTCCTGAATTATTTTTGCTAGTAAATGACGTTATTATATCAAATTTTGAAAGAAAAGTTTTAATGTTTTCGGGCAGTTTTCCTGAGTAGTTCATAATAGCATATTTCCTATCCTAAGGTTCCATATAATTAAGATATAATTTATCCATTATCATTTTTTGGTTTTTCGTTGAGATGATTTTGTCAACTAAATGTAGTGGAATATGGTAATTTAATGCTATTTGCATTAAAAATTTCATCTTGGAAGGCCTTCTTCGATGAAGGAATCATAAATGCCCTATGTATATCGATGTGAATGCTTATAATTTATGTGATAAAGATTAGAATGTGGGGACGGTTCAGCAGTTTATACAGGCTAGATAGGGAGAAATTTCAACATAAGGTATCGTGAGCATGTGTTATCTAATAAAAAATCAGCTATATATGAACACCTACAAGAAACAAACCACTCAATAAATAAGGAAAACATTAGAGAAGTCAGAGAGAGGAAATGAACTTGGAAG
This sequence comes from Chrysolina americana, assembly GCA_958502065.1. Classification (NCBI taxonomy): domain Eukaryota; kingdom Metazoa; phylum Arthropoda; class Insecta; order Coleoptera; family Chrysomelidae; genus Chrysolina; species Chrysolina americana. The sequence goes on from OY293419.1 coordinate 35,703,883, forward strand.
CATTGGAAATGAATGAATTGAATAATAACCCTAACTTCAAAATCCTCAATGACCAACTAGACCTGAAAAGACACCTACTTTAATAATTATTTTGGATTCTACTCGGAAATTTTGTATGATTTTTCAGGTATACATTTTTTTTGGTAAGGTAAGGTTTCATTATTCCTACCTAGCGAACATAATACTGTATTTTATGTATATATTCTAATGAAGACCAGATGTAAGAATATAGTTTACTTAATAATGGTTTGAAAACCGGAACTGGTCGTAACAATAAAAAATCGTAGTGGAAATTAGACAAAAGTTATTACTATCTTATCTATACTCACGTTGACATTTATTCAATGTGTGATTCGTTTCTTGTGAATGTCCTTACATAGATGATTTTTATCTGATAACGTGTGCACGTTACCTTATGCCCGTTTCTGCGTTAAGCTGGTGAACAAAAACCAAAACTCAACCGGAAACACGGAAGGAAACACGTTCTTCAAGACTCTCGATGGTATCTAATTTTGTCGATTAAATATGGGGCTGTTAAATTTTTTTTCTGTTCTGTTCGACGTTTGACGACAGTCCTATAGAATAAGGAAAATCGGCGAAAGCCAGCATTATTATAAAACTCTCTCTTGATAACAGCAATCCAATGACAAATACAATCTTCGAAGATTCAAACAAAAGGTTTTTGTTGTTATTTTTTCTCACCCAATATCCCAGGAAATGTTTCCTTCGGTCCCCAGAAACGTTTCAAGTTTTGAATAATGTGAATATGTGAAACCAACCAAAATATTTTTTACACCATATTTTAACATATCTTGAATAGCTCAATCAATTCAGCCTGCAGATATATAACAAGGTTATACTCTTTTAAATTGGAAAACTGCATCCCTTGAGAATATCTGAAGTCCCGAAATGCAAAATCAATTCCCTGCTTATTGAGTTATGGAGTATGGAGCTTTCATTGTGTTAATGCAAATATTATCAAGAAAAAAAAAATCAAATAGTTCCTCTTCCATCCGTTCCTCTCCTCAGTTCATATTCCGGAACCACTTATCTTCCTTCAGACTAGTGAAAATAAATCAAGACTAAAGGATTTAATTTCAAGTTGTTCGGATGATCGGGCACGCATAAGAAACCATACAAATGTAGTCTCACCTGTGAAATATTGCATCTTTTTGCAGCATAGATTGTTCGGAACTAATTATCCACATAGCATAATTCACTTGTTACATGAAAGCCTGATATTTGAAATATTACCACATCATTTATTTAATTTCCTGGTGATCGTTAAAAGACAATTTCTTTATAATAGATTCAATTCAAGGAATAGAAACTGACCAAAACACTAAAACAATCAGCCCTATGCTGTATCACTTCCTTTAAAAATATCGTCACCGCTATTCGCCATTTTCGTTAATTTGCTATTACTAAGAAATAGCAAAATAACGGAAATGGCGAATAACGGTGACGTTATGTTTAATGGAAATGATACAGCATAGGGCTAAATGTCAGTATTACTCAACGCGCGTTGCGCCAACAAAGTTGACATCCTCAGACGCTCAAAGCGTACGCGAAGCATCACCGACAAGATGAATGGCTTTTCTGGACATTATCTGAAAGGTTTGTTGGCTGCACATTATATATGGAAACTCTATTCCAGGACAGTCGCGTCTGGACCTCTCGAATCATAATCAGTTGACAGCACTTGACAGAAAACATATGAACAAGGTTTTTGACAAGAACTTTTGGCAATGTACCTGGCATGGTTTTTCCATGCCACGGATGAACAGATGAATGTATGAACGGATGAACAGATGAACGGATGAACGGAGTAATCCAAATTATTAATGGAGAGAAAATCGCAACAGATATTAACGTTGGTTCCAAATATACATTTGTTTGATATAAAATGATATAACGATTGAATGAATGCTTCAGGTGACAGATTTGAAATTATCTCCAAATAAACAGCCACAAAATTTCGGCTCAGTCAGTAGGAAGAAAGTGATTGATGTATTGTTCTTCCAGGATATTATCCAATATATTTCTTTACACAACTTTTTGGGAATCTTAACCTTCCGAAACGTCAACACATTTCGAAAAAGATGAGTATCATTAGCTAATTATGATTTTTTTCAGAAAGGCAAATTCAGAATACAATACTTTAACCAGCTGTCGTCTCCCTACGAACGACAGCCCTTTGGAATCGACACTTATGCGAGCCAAGGATCAACGAGGTCTTAACTCTTAAGATGCGATTCCTAGCACTTTCTCAGGTCATCAGAAAAATATATTGAAGTCGCTGGACTTTGAGCCCACGACCAGCAAGCCAGAATGATTGAAAAGCATTGATTCTAACCCTCAGCTGATCTTCATATCTCATGAGCCAAATTGATTCATTGTCCTTCTACACTTGTACGGATTACTTTGTCTTATCAATTTCTAATTTCAAACTTTGGAAGGTTAAAATGCCCAGAAAGTTATGTCAAAAAATGAATATCCTCTACAAAAACAAACTTTCAATCAATCCAATAGATGTTTGTCTTTTCATCTTACATGAAAAAAAATGAGAGGGCTACCTAATCATCTCTTATCTCTTCAGAACTGTTAAATGGTATTGAAGAAAAGGATTTCGAAATAACTTTTGGTTGACAAATATGATTTATTATGACAGTATCTGTAACTATGAAACGTACAGGGAAATATGAAATATAAATGAACATCAACTCACATAACATGCTCTCACCAATAAATAAAAATAAAGCAACAAATTTTAAGATCTAATCGGTGAGGTGCTCGGATCGTTCTGGTGCTTCTTCGCTGTATCTGGAATAGGATGTGTTCCAGCCACAGCATTATCTGAGAGAACAATTGTACATTCCATATCCTTCATTTTACCAATACCATCAAAAACCGAGGAAAATCTATCTAAAATATTTGCAATTGTATCATTAGTTTTTATAGAATGTATTTTACTTTCACTTATGATGTTTAAATCAATAGCGCCTCTTAAACTTAAAATCGATTGTTGGATATTTGATTCTAAAGTATAAAAACATATTGTTTTCATCACACCATGAAAGTCACAATTAAAGTTAGCACAGCCTGCTGTTGAGTTTTTATGCCCTGAATATGAGGTTATTGAATTATTATTTTCTGAAAGCTTTCCTTCAAACTGAGATCAAGGTTCTGAAGTAAAATTTCTTGAAGAATGATATTCTTAAGGCTTTTTACCGCTGCCACCATGTTAAATAAAGGATTTCGAAATAATTTTTAGTTAACAAATATGATTTATTATGACAGTATCCCTAACTATGAAACGTACAGGGAAATATGAAATATAAATGAACATCAACTCATATAACAAGAACATCGATCTAAGAAAATATGACAAACATAATTTTGTTGAAATGACGTGAGAAATGGACACTTCAAATGGCTGAAAGTCTACTTTACGTGAAATTAGAGTCATGAGAATTATTTTTATGACTTATATTTGAAAAATCTGAAGCCAAGATGAAAAGATTTCCTTATCTCAAGGAATCGTGTAAAACAGAAAGTGACATTTTACTGTCACAATTCATTGAGATCTCTAACATTTTTTGCCGGCATCCATATGTAGTTCCATATATCACTGGGAATTTTGTGGAATTTGAATACAGAAAAGGAATCAAGATCTTATTACAGAAATACATCTGAGACTACAGCGTATGCATAAATCAGATAAAATACGCAATCTCTCATGAAGAATGAGATGAATCACGAGACAGATAACAGGAGCTGACTGGAGATATACGTGTTTTGATGTCAACGTTCTATTGCCGAGAGTTTTTTACGTCATTGTGGGAGGTTGGAATATAATTGAATAAAAATATCCTAGTTTACATTAACATAATAATTTTATAATCATCACATATTTTCTGGAACTTTATGTATTTTTACTACTACAGACAGACAAATAAAACGATCAATAGCTCTTTCTGAAAAATATATTATGCAATTACTATATCCTTTTGAATCTCAACTAACCGAAGCTAAGAATAATTCTTCACAGTTTAATATATCTCATACTTGTGCCTGAAATAGAATATTACGTAACTAGTGCGGAAAATTACATTTTTCAAACAATTGGAAAATATTATTGGACGAGGCGCAAGCCGAGTGCGACAAACCAAGAGTGTAAAAATCACTTTCGCACAAGTAATTGAGTATCCTATTTTTCCTACGACCTCGCGATAATTTTAACAACTAACATCGATGTTATTGACATTTTGTGCAAGAAAATCTAAGAGGCTGACTGAGAACCATTCTGTCATCTATTTTGAATAATTATTTTGAAATGCAAAATGTTTTCTTTAATATTATACATAACAGATCAAGATCATAATTCGACTCAGTTTACGATCAATAGTCATTACAATTATGAAATATCTCTTAACCCGTCAGAACCTACCGTATGAGATGGCACTAAAATGTAGTTTTCAATGTACATTATTCTTGTCTTACTGTTACTCGTCATTCTCTTTAAGAATTGGGATCATTGTATCATGAACTTGGCTTCTATATCAAATACAAGTGGATAGAAGACCAACTGTCAGTTCAAATCAGCCAACTGGAAGCTCGCAGATAACAACACCAGCCGAAATTTTGAAAATACAAATATCACACCCTAATGAACAGGGCAATACAAATTCATCAAATAATAATAGGGAAACACAGAAAAGAAGTTACAGGAAAAATAAACCCCAGTTAATAGAAAATGTGCCACAGCCCAAAGTTGATGGGGCTTTAAATGATGTATCTTCAGGAGAAGAGAATGCGGGGGATACTTTCAAAACAGTTACACGAAGAAAAGGAAGAAAAAATTTGGGAACAGGAAATAGTTTTAACGATAAAAATCAGGAATTTGCAGGAGGTGAACGAAAGGTATGGTTATACATCAACAGAGTAAAAAGAAGTGCAACAGATGAAGTTATCAAAAAAATGGATTCCAGGATGTGCAAGTGGAAGTTAGAGAGCTACCAACAGATGACAACCGATTGAAAGCCTTTGTGATAACAGCACCACTAAACCGAAAAGATGAATTGTATGATCCTGCCTTTTGGCCTAGTGGTGTAGGAATACGGCGGTTTGACTTTAACCGTCATCGGGATTTTCTGATAAAGGGGGGAGACTTCGCATAAACCTTGGCAAGAGTCCCACAAAAGAGAAATGAAAATAAAATTAAACAGGAAATAAATGCTTTTGACACAATTACAATTATTCACCAAAATGTTCAATCAATTGGAAATTGTATAAATAGATTGGAACGGTTCTTGGAAGATTTTCCTGACTGCATGTTCTTTTGTGTAACTGAACACTGGAAAACTGAAGACCAGCTAAAAAATTACGGGTCGAAGGATTTCTATCTGGCTGAAGCAGTATGTCGTGAAAACGCTAACCAACATGGAGGAAGTGCTATTTTTGCAAGGCAAGGTACACAATGTAAAAATCTACCAAGCATAACACTTCAGTCAGAAATTGGGATTTGTCAGTGTAGTGTATGTGAATTCAATGTGAAGGATAAAATTTTTTTAATATTGTGTGTATACACTCCTGGTGGCACAGTAGAGAACTTTTTAATATGTTTAGTGAAAATTCTTGCCAATTTTGTTGGAGATTTTAACATACATATGCATGATAATGATAAAAGCAAAGATAAAGAAAATTTATTCTCGTTAGTCAACTCATATAACTTATCTCCATTCATAAAAGACTACACTCGAGTCACAAATGTGTCAAAATCGTTAATTGACAATATCTTTTCCAATTACAGCGAACACTGTGAGGTAAAAGTACATTATAATTCGATTTCTGATCACTCAGCTCAGAGTTTCAGCTTTAATATTCAGAAACAAGATACCTTTGTCTTAAAAAGAATTTTTAATGATGCAAATAAAATACATTTTCAAACTAGACTCAAACAAACGGATTGGATGAACATATATGAGACGGATGATGTATGGAATAGATTTCACAATATTTTCATACATCATTTTAATCTAAGCTTTCCTATTAAAAGAGTATACCAGAAAAAGTCTCAAAATCGAAATGTAATAAGGGACCAAGAAATAGATGAATGTAAGCGGAAACTTGACGTTCTTTATGTTTTGAGCTCTGTTGACATTAGATATAAAACACAGTATAGCGAAGCAAAAAAGGCATATGAAAATACGCTAGCACTTAAAAAGGCGGAACAACTTCAACATAAAATAGAAATATCAGATAACAAATCAAAAACAGTGTGGTCAATAATAAATAGCATAAAGAACGGGTCAGGTAGTCAGATGAATGTTCAGGTGCCTGGAGCTGGTGAAACAGTTGCAAACAGTTTCAACAACTATTTTCTTAACTGTGCGTCAGACTTAGTATCAAAATTACCTGAAAAAAATCACATATCTTATCTTCAAGAAGCTGATAGATCCATGTTTCTTGGGCCAATCACAAAAAATGAAATTCTGTCAGTGATAAAAAATTTGAAAAATAAACAAAGCAGTGGTGATGATGACATTCCAACTTCGTTAATAAAATGTTGTGTAAATGAGATCATTACACCTTTGACATATGCAGTTAGTATATCATTTAAGTTGGGAGTGTTTCCAGATAGATTGAAATTAGCAACTATTAGGCCTTTACATAAAAAAGGTGATGTAACACAAATTGAAAATGATAGACCAATTAGCCTACTACCAAGCTTCTCAAAAGTTTTGAAAAATGTATGACAAACAGATTAATGGAGTACCTACTAAAAAATGATATGTTCTGTACATGTCAACATGCATACTTAAAAGGAAATGGAACTCACACAGCACTATATCAATTCACTGAAAACATCTTGCAGTCACTTGAGAAAAATGAGTCTATAATGGGTTTATTTTTGGACTTAACAAAAGCATACGACTGTGTAAATCATCAACTTCTACTAAAAAAATTAAAGCTCTATGGAATAAATGGTCTTGCCTATTCTTGGCTAAATTCTTATTTATCAGAAAGATGTCAGCAAATAAAAATTACAAAACAGGGTGAGAATGTTAAGTCCAAAACTGAACTCGTTAAAATGGGAAAACCACAGGGTAGTATAATTGGTCCAATAATATTCATTTTGTATATAAATGATATGCCAAACTGTATCACAAATACCAATTGCTTCTTAAGTAGTAATGCCGATGATACAAATATTTTAATAACTGCACCGGATTTCCAAACTACACTCAATAACGTAGAAAACATTTTTGCAGCAATGTCAGGTTGGATCTCGAATGAGAAGCTACTAAATGAAAAAAAGGACAAATTGTATAATGTTCAAAACAAATAGGTCGCAGTTAGAATATCCACAAAGCATTCAATTAGATGAATCTGAAATCAATATAAGTGCAGAAACGAAGCTTTTAGGGGTAACTACAGATGAAGTTCTGTCATGGGATAGTCATATAGTAGAACTTTCTAAAAGATTGAACTCTGTCTGTTATATATTGAGGGTAATGTCATTGTACTTGAGTGAAGATGGTCTAAGAGTCATTTATTTTTCAAATTTTGAATCTCTTGTTAGATACGGTTCTATTTTTTATGGTAGCAGTAGTTCAATAGAAATAATATTCATATGCCAAAAAAGAGCACTGAGAACCATCAAAAAAGTTTTAGATCTTCTTGCAGAGGCATTTTTAAAAGCAATCAGATTTTAACTGTTGCAGCAATATACATTGAAGGGTGTCTAATGTTTTTATTTAATAATAAGGATTTTTTTAATGCAAATTTACCAACTCATTTATACAATAGTAGAGACAGGTTTTACTCATATCCTATTCACAGACTGACCGTTACAGAAAAGGGTGCCAAATATTCTTGTATGAAACTGTTCAATGAATTACCTCAGAATATCAGACTGATAGAGAGTCGAAACAATTTAAAAAATGCAATACGCAAAATTCTGGTTGATATTGAACCTTATACAGTACAAGATTATTTGAATGTCTCATTTTAAATATTTAAATGTACTGAGTGACGAATATTTCGTTCTGAATGTTTATGTAATCTCTTTTATATATATGTGATTTTCGCAATAAAGATTATTATTATTATTACTATTACAAATTTGGGTGATGAGATCGGAGATGAGGTTAGTTGAGATGAAATATTGAAACGAATCTTTTGGTTTTGTCAGTACCTACCTATGTAATTTAAATACCTTTATTTCTGATATTTGATGGAATGTGTAGTGGTTAACTTTGAAATTACGAGATTGTATAATGGTTAAGTGGTATGAATATTCATACGCTAGGCATTCATAAGAACAACAACGAAAATCATAAGATAAGACTTTGTGAGTTTTAGTGTTATATTTATTCTGGTCGTATGCAACTTTTAAAATGAATTTTCGAAAGTTTTTTGTCACTTTCAGTAACATTTTGACGATCGAATAGTTATGAGCTTGCTCAGAAGAATCGAATTATGTATGGGTTTCAAAGTCCAATCTATGGATATACAGTGAGCACGTAAAGGTTGGAACAAATTCGTTAAAACTTGATGTAGCCATTGAGGAAAAAACGCTCAGATAGTCAATATTCTTTTTCAGTAGTGCATTTTTTGGTACAATCATATTTTTGATGACGTCATCACTGTTCAAGTTATGACGTCATTATATTTGTTTTAAATGGCTATACCCTATTTTGATGATACCTTCGAAAAGAACGCATTTGTCTGTGTGTGTCTGTCAATTTTTTTTAATGTTACATAACATTTTAGAAATTGAATCAGGATACTAAAAAAACGCATGTTTCTAATTTTCAAATTACTCACAGTCGTCAAGATCATCTAATACAAAACTTGATGAAATTGGAGATATATTCGATCCCATAGGAGTGCCAAATATTTGTTTATAATACCATGTAAGACGAATCAAATATAAATCAATGGTATTCATGGAATGTTTTTTTATCGTAAAGACAGTGATTAGAAACAACATCCTATTTATTCTCTATACTAATTTTTACTAAGTCAAGTGGAAGATTTGTAAAAAGTGATACCACATCTAAACTCATGATAAAATAACCTTCTGATTGAGTCATATTGTTGATGAATCCACTGAATTTTAATGAATCATCAACATAGTAGGGATTTTTGGTATCCTAAGAATCAGTCAAAATTTTGGTGAAATATCGACTCAATCTACTGCTAGGAGAATCTATTGAAGATGTTATTGGTCTCATTGATAATATAGGTTTATGGATCTTAGGAAGAGTATACAATCTTGGTGCTACACCATTTTTTATTATCAATTTGTTTGCAGTGATTTCATCTATAATATTTTTAGTTTTCAGAAAACTTGAAATTTTGTTAGCTTCTTGTGGAAAGTTTGAAATTGGATCTCTATTCAATTCTTTATAGTATTCTTTATCATTGACTAATAATTAACCTTTCTGTTTATATTCATTCTTGTACATGATAACTGTTACATTTGCCTTTAACACTATTAACTAAGCAAATTTCTTGGGTGATATTTAAGGAACATTTTTGAGTTCTCGAAAATTCTATTCAATTGGTATTTAGTTACTTGGTTCTTATTGATAAAATTAGTAATGATATTAGTGAACTGAGTTCTGTACAAATTGCGTTCGGCATCATTGAATTCATGAATTATATCTTCCAAACTCGCAAGTGGAGAATTCAATCTGATATCTTTGTTTGTAGGGCAAATACTAAATTTGGAACCTAGAGATAAAAAACGCTATCTACCTATCAAATGAGATATCAACTTCTGAACTTTTTGAACCATTTTGGTTGAAATTTGAATTTATGAATTTCAAAACTTTTAAATTCTTTCAACTTACGTATATTTTTTTGATTGATTTCATTGAATCTCCCATTATATCTATTATTCATCCTACGTTCATATTCATTTGTGATATCATTTGGTAATGAATATTGCAATATGTTCTGAATAACAGAAAATTCTCGAGTAATTTTCTTCAAATACCTACTATGTTGAGGATTCATTAAAATTCAGTTAATTCATCAACAATATGACTTTATCAAAAGGTTATGTTATCATAAATTTAGATGTGGTATCACTTTTTACGAATCTTCCTCTTGACTTGGTAAAAATTAGTTTACAGAAATAATGGGATATTTTTTCTAATCACTATGTTTTTGATAAGAAAACATTCATGTATATTATTGATTCTATATTTGATTTATCTTACATGGTGTTTGATGTAAAGTATTATAAACAAATATTTGACACTCCTATGGGATCGAATATAATTTCGATTTCATCCAGTTTTGTACTAGATGATCTTGACGACTGTATGAAAAAAATTACTTTCGAAATCTCTTTCATTGAAAGGTATGTTGATGATCTCATACACAATGAAAATTAAAGAGATTCTTGATATATTCAATACACACAACCATAACCTACAATTCACAGTGGAGAAAGAAAACTATAACTCAGTTCCATTCCGAAACATGAATCTGATTAGAACAGATTTCAACAAAGTAATGACAAGGTGGTACAACATGAATTACAATTGATATCATCCAAATAATATTATAAATAATAAGATCACCAACATGAAATCAAGAATGGAGAAATCAACTCACCCCTTTCTGAGAATCCAATGTTTGAGTGAACTAAAAACATTCTTATTGAAAATTCCTTTCCAAATTCTTTAGTAAACAAAATTATTTTCAGTACCCCTTCGTACGTCACACCAATAATACCAAGTTCACCAGTTGATAATATCGTAAATAGATTCATATATAAAAGTTTACCTCATATTCAACAACTGACTATCAGAAACGAAAATAGCAAAAACAAACATTATAATCATTTACAGTCTCCATACTGAATTGAAAATACCAATCAACTATTTTTTATCAAATAACATGTTTTGATTGTGACACAGAGTACATAGGTGAAACAAAACAACTGTTGAAAGATCGAATCGCTGGACACAAAAGAGATTGTAGGAGGAATATAAGAATGTGTGCTCTAGCCAGTCATTTTGTTGATGAGGATAATAGTATTGTCAATTCATTCTTCATAAACGCAATGAATTGAAGTCGAATACTCATCCTCCTTTAATATTTTCATTTTCCTTGTGTATATTGTTTCAGTTTCTGTCCAAAGAGTCAACTGACACTGTAATTTACTATTTTTTCTTCCGTAAAATGAAACTTCAAATGTTCCTATTTGTACCAATTTCTTTGGATTGTCATCTAAGTATTCGTATAATTCATTATGTGATTATTTTAATGTTAATCACGTCTATCATTATAGAAGTCTTGGTAACGAAAATAGACATTTTCGAAAGCCCGACTGAAAAAACGAAGAATATAAATTGAATTAGTCCTACCTGACTGCTTCCCAAATAGAAACCTTTGTCTATTTAATACACAGTCAATATGAATTCAAACCTGATATATTTTATAAATATATTTTTTAGAGGAAGTAGTTCCTGTGGAAGAAATATAGTGAAGAGGGTACATTGACTTGGTTCTCGATCACTGGGTAAAATAAAATTGAAATACTGACCCTCCGGGATGAAAGAGAATATATAACAGATGAAAAAAACAAAAAGTTATAATAAAAATTGTTGTTTCAGACTGACCCATGGAAAGTCGAATTTTCTTCAAATAATTGTTTCAACTCTTTGCCATCGCTAGTGAGTAAATATTTTACTGACATCATTGATTCAAGAATACAATGATGTAACATGTGATGTAGATTCATTTGGTCAATGAAGCGGTATTATTCATTTTTCGTATAGGATGACATCTGCCGTTACTGCTTGAATTTTGTTTCAAAATCTACATGCAACGACAAGTGAAACAAGTTTTATATTCCTCAGAATGTGATTTATCTGTTGTGAATTCCAGAGCCCTGTATATGATAGACTCAAACACTGGTCCATAAAAAAGTTCAACTCAATTTGCCTCCAATGCAATGTTAATGATTTATGACATGTCACACCCCCAGAATATTATGTTCAATGCATAATGACTAGTTTGTAGCTGTTTTTTGTACATCAACATGAATAAAAAATATACAATGAATATTGTTTGACTAAAGTCCGAATAATTAGACAACTCCTAATTTTTCTATATATACACAAACATTCGAAAGTTGACTACTTTTGTATTATTTCACGCAATGATTGATAGAATACCGAGTAAAACAATGTTTAACTAAACATATAGGGGTTCAGGCTCTAGAGGGTTAATAAGCTGTAGATCCACATCAACCCATTAGATCCCACACATTTTTTTTATTTTTAAATGAATTTTCTTAAAATAATTTTGAAATCTTTATTTTCAATAAATTGATGTAAGAAAGTAACAGTTCTAAAACTCAAATAAATGAGATATACCGGGTGTCCCACATTTTATGTAACAGGCAATATCTGATTTGTCGGAGGAGATATACATATATACAGGGTGTTTGGTGTAGATGCTACAGACAAAAATGCCATTTTTTTAAAATAGAACGCACTGTATATCATTACATATTCAGATTCTACGCTTAATTCTGATAAAATTTCATGTTTAGTTTTTGAAATTCGGTTACGGCGTTGTTGAGTTATTGTACTTAAAATATGGTTTAATATAAGGTATCAAAAAATCTTTAACGCGTACACGAATCCTGTCTATATCTTTTATTAAATTGAACTAGAATCCTACTGAATAATAGCTATTAATGTAACGAGATTATTATGCGATTTATGATAATCGAGGACGTGCAACTTCCGAGATTTATTCAAATTGCATAATAATCAAGTTACATTCACAGCTTTATCATATCATTGACAACGATGATGTGAAAATAAAAACAACAACTTTGGTTATTGTCACATTATTGTCATTTTAGCGTGCCATTTGGTATGATTTGATCCAGTTGATGGAAGATATTCCCATAGCAGAACGACAAGGAATTTGATGGCAACAAGATGGTGCTCCTCCTCAAAATTCACAGGTTGTTACTGAATATCTGGATAGAATGCACCCAAATAGATGGATTGGTAATAAGGGTCCAATTCTGTGGCCGGCTCGTTCCCCAGATTTATCACAGCTTGAAATTTTCCAATGGGGTTATTTAAAAGATATTATTTTCACCACTCCCCCTTTGAATGTGGATGATCTGAAAATGAAAATTAGACTAGCGTGCAGTGATATTACGCCTGATATAAGAGCGACTTGTTCGAGAGAAGTGATTCGATGTTTCGAAGCCTGCATAATATCTAATGGGCGTCACTTTGAAATTTTTTTATCACATATCTAGGTACTATTCTTATGAAATGATTCATCAAGTTATATTACATTGTTATTGACGATTTGTTCCTGAATACACCTCTTTCAATTTCGCAATTGTTTCATATTCAAAATGATTCCAGACTGAATTCCACAACTCAAAATTGAAACCATTACTACGAACACCCATAATTTTGATTAATTTTCATGTGATCTGATGCAGAGAGAATAGTTATTGTACGAGATATTTATAAAAATAATAGTCGTTCTCAAGACTTTAGATTTTAAGCAATAACTCAACAACGCCGTAACCGAATTTCAAAAACTAAACATGTGGTGATATCAGAATTAAGCGTAGAATCTGAATATGTAATGATATATAGTGCGTTCTATTTTAAAAAATGACATTTTGGTCTGTTGCACCTACACCAAACACTCTGTATATTTGAAAATTATATCAAAATATAGCTCTCATGAACTCATAAAATTTTTATATGAAATATTTTTCTATATCTCTTCCGACAAACCAGATATTGCCTGTCACATAAAATGTGGGACACCCGGTATACATGTACTCAAATGAATTCAATGGGAAAACCTAAAGACATCAGTTCTTAAGTATGTTATAAAACAGTTACAAAAAATGCATATTTTTTTTTGTATTGCATATAAATGTGTATGTTCGAAGATGTGATTGATACTTCTTCGTCCGTCAGTTTCTTCAAAACTTCCACAGCATTTAGACACTCTAGTTCAGTTCTCATGGGCTCTAAACGTCCAGAACTTCCTGTAATTCCGGTATGTCAATATTCATATTATTCTCGGTTCATTTTGGGATAACGTATAATCCATAAAAACGGTAAATTATGGATCTGAAATAGTCTTTGAATTAAAACTATCGATCCAACTAAGTTCTGTAATGATTTTGGGGAGAATCGAACTAGATAGGAAATAAATAATTTCACACAAATGGAAAAGAATTGAAAAATAACTTTGTTAAACTAAAACATTATAATAACCAATTTTCATGAAAAACGAATTATCCCAGAATCAGAAATGAGCACGCCAGACCTTTGAAGAATCAAAATTTGATGAACTGAAAATTACCAGACCGTATATCTGTAATACCATAACATGAGAATAAACACAAATGTGATGACGGATATTCGATCAAACCGTCAAATTACAGAAACAATATCTTATAAAAATTATTAATTATAATAACCGAATATTGTGTCTGCAAACCGTAATATTCGAAAGTCAAATGAGTTAAAATAGTCGAATCAGTATACCTCAAGACCTAAAATTGGCATATCGAAAATCATCAGATGAATAAATGATAATACCGAAAAGTAAAGGACCACCTGATATTACTAAAATGCCAAGACTCACATTAAATTTTATCACTAGTATTACGTATCATGAAAAAAATATGATTCCACCTCCAAATGATTTTTGGATTGACACGCTAAGCAGCAAAAATCCTCTTTCTCCGAAAGCGTCCTTATAGTAGGTAGTATTTTGCCGATATATGAGTAATAATTAAGATCTGACATATTGCTGAGGTTGATCGTAGCATGATGGAATTATGAGTACAAATCGCAGTAAGACATCTTTTTGTGTGTCTTATCCTTCAGTGAAATTCAATGAATAATATTGGCTGTTTTCTTCGATATTCTTAAAACTCACCACCCAGCAATTGAATTCTTGAATAAATCGTTGAAGGACCAAACAATTAAACGATCAATATGAGTCCGAACCAGACTATTCGATCTGTTCAACTAGAAGTTTGCGCCATCTAAGAGTTAATAGAGCACGTTTCTACCAGGCTGGTATATTATTCGCTAACATTTCTGCTGGATTTCGATTGTGATCATTTCATATCTCACACATTACGTTTGCATAAATTTCACGATACTTCTTTTTCGAATAATCTGTTGGTTTTACGTTTTTAGATAATATTTAATGATGTTTCGATGAAATTATGTTTCGTTAGTTTTTAGTTTGACGGTTTTATGATATGAATGACGGTTATTGAGATTTGCGATTACTTAGTTTTAATATTTCAGTCACTTTCATTTCTTAGCTAATTCAGATCTATGAAAAAAATTTCTCACCGTTTTCGCGTATAATGCTTTATCGGTTCTCATACAAACGCATTAGATGCATTCCTTTTCGGATTTTAAATCAGTTCTATACATTTCATTATGCAATATTCAAGTCTTATAAAAAGTTATTCTGATAAATGAAATGAATTTCATTTCATTCCATTTTATTGGTTTTACATATTAACGGTTTTTTCATTTACTGTTGTTACGAAAGAAATTCTGTTATTCTTTGGCCCACCCAGTTTGGTAAGCAAAGATTTCGCTTCTTGACTCGTGACCAACGTTTCTGCTGAGAAGGGTTGTTCCCCGGTCTAACTGATTCTGTAAAACAGACAGAGGAGTATCGTCTTCTCACTTTTTTCCACTTCATTATCGCTGTCACCCAACTGCACCTCAATTTCTTCAAGAATATCGTCGGGGAAAATTGCCTCTTCCTTCTACATTCGTAGTCAATATCTTTCTCGTCTGTCTGCAGGTCGACGTCTGCTGTTGGAGTAATAACCATATAATAATAATAACATTGACGTTTATTAGTGTTAAAGTCGATACAAAATTTAAAAAAAATATATATCTATGAATAAACATGACAATAGCCACGGAATTATTGAACATACTTTTGTGTGGAAAATAAAATATAAATCAAAATGACTATGATAAGAAAAAACAATATATAAACGGTATTTTACCGTCTGGATGAGATGAGATGACATCATCTACAATTGTAGCCAAATTCAACAATACTTTTCCGAAAGATACGTTCTTGGGAAGTTGATGATTCAGCCATGATCAATCGAAACCTATCTGTAAATAAAAATGTACTACTGTAGCGTCGAACAAGTATTTCCCCTAAGCCTCCAAAAGATCCCGGTGTACTCAAATGAGTATACGCGATCTCAAGATAGTTTATAACTCTGAGTAAACAGATTATATTCTGCAAATCACTTCTAAGCTCATCCAACAAACATAGACAAACCAACAATGTATAATAATATCAACCAAAATGTACAAAAAGTATGTAAACCGAATATTACTTACCCCCTTGTATAGTCAGTGTTGTTTACCATCTGGCAGGCAGTTTTTGAAATAATTTCTCAGCTAGCAACATATGGACCATATGTATTTGTCATTCATATCAGTTGGTAGAAAACTGTATAGAGAAAATGTCGGTAGTGTTTAATATCGGAAATTCGCTTACAAATGGCTCTAATATGCTGATTTTCAACCTGTACTCAGATACAACGGGAATGAATGGGCGGATATGACCGATTAGCTCAGTTTATAAAGCAAAGTGACTTGCAGTTCGCGGGATAGAACCGTATCAGTGACAACTTGTTTTTTTGAGATGAAAAAAAAAATGCTTTTTTAATAGATTATAAATTTGGTAACTCAAAGTGGATAATCTAATCAGAAATTACGCATTTGATAGCTTATCTTTACTTTCCGCACCCGTGCGATTAACTTTCTGCACATGAGCGGAAAGTAACTTTCCGCACGCGTGTGGATATAAGCCACGTTTTGTGGGACTGTACAGTGCAATATACGTTCATTTCCTATGTGGCCGTAAGAAAAGTATTTTCTTCCATCGAAAAAAATTAAATCATTCGTGGAAACTGGAGACCTATCGCGTTGCCTCTTCTTTTTTCAACACTCATGAAAATGGTAAGAGATAACCCAATGGAAATGATTTCTAGGTCAATTTTGAGCTAAACTGATTTTTCGACGTCATACAGGGTCAAATTCTCATATTTTTTGACAAAATTTCACCTGCTATCATTTGGCGATGAAAATGATCTGGGTTCGATTGTCTGAAGAGGATTGGATCCCCTGGCTAATACTGCAACAGACATAGGAACTTTGGTTATCCGTGCAACTTTCTTGGAAGTTGCTCGAGTGCAATTTTGACCGATTGAATTATCATTAATTTGAAGTAGTCTTTTGAGAAGACGATTAGTAAGGAAAACATCTGGTACTGACCTGATACTTTCATTACAAATTCCGAAGCAAATTGGATAGGGGTTTTGTGTTTTCACGAGCACAATATGATCGATATGAATTTCAGATTAATTTGCAAGTAAAGTGAATTTTAATTCCTTTGCAAGGTCATTGTAAAATTAGCAACGAATTTTCATCTGTGAAGTTATCGAAATCTGTGAAGTTAACAACCAATAATTCTAACATATTAAATATTTCATGTGAGATGAAGTAACTATACGTCATGGTAAAATCGAATGCTGGTTAGGATATGTTTTTTACATTATGAGAATGAAGTGATGAAATTATTTTCACCCCTTCAGTTTTCTCATGAGAATGGTTGAAAAGTGAAGTGTCAGGTGAATTCATGTTATTTCAATAAATAAATCACCATAAAACTGTACCGTACAATCTGCAAAGTTACACTACTAACAAAATTTTTGCCATTGATCCACTCAATAAGAATTCAATAACTTCATTATTTTCACTTTCTCAGTTTTTCTGTTAGCTGGGAAGAAATTGAATATATCCACGAAAATTTGGACAAAGTACGGTGAAAACTGTAACATGCGTTCTGCAGTATTGCGCCACTACCCAAATTGTTGGTATTGATCTACGTCATGAGATTTTGATAACAAAATATTTGTCACCCCCTCAGTTTTTCTGTTTGAGGGGACGAAAGTGGATCTATCGAATTCATACAAGAAAGTTACGATAAACAGAGTAGGGTAAAAACCGTACCGTGTGATTTGTATACTAGCACCATATGAAGTAAGTAATGATTTTTTTGATAAGAGTGGAGCTACAAAATTTCAGTTTCTTCCATCGGAGAGATCGATGAATAATCAGGTGTATCGAAGATATTTCGATTAACAAAGTACTATCAAAACTGTACCGTACATTCTGCAGACTTGCACCTTGAACCAAGTCTTGGATATCGATTAATTCCAGAGAGAGGTCAAATGAAATGATTATCAATCCCTTCGTTTTCTTTGAAAAATTGTTTGTAATATTATTCTTTCCGTCAAACAGCTGTCATCCTCATACGAACGGCAGCCCTCAGAACTCGAACCTTGTACGAGGCAAGGATTAATGAGGTCTTACCTTTCAACGTGCAATTAAAAGCACGATACCAGTGACCATGCTAGGAATCGAACCCACGCGCCTGTGATTGAGAGGCAAGCGCTCTACGATCACGACCACTACGGTTAGCGGTAGCGAATATAAATCAATTGAATTCCTCCACAAGAATTTCGACAAAAAAAGGTAAAAACTATACCGTGTATTCTCCTGACTTGCACTATATACCAAAGTGTTAGAATCGTGAGAATTGAGTAATGAAGTGTTGGTCAACCCCTTCAGTTTCTTTCATGAGAAAGGTCTAAAATTGAAGGCATTTTTATTATAATTCGATAACCAAAGTATCACAAAAACTGTACCGTACATTCTGCAGACTTGCACTGCATACAAAATTGTTGATCCACTCTATGAGAAAATAGATATCAAATAATTGTCACCTCCTCAGTTTTTTTTGTTAGCGATGGCGAAAGAGGGACAACTGCATTAGTCTATAAAAAATTCGACAAACAAAGTACGGTAAAAACAGTATCGTGGTTCTGCTGACATGTCCTACATACTAAATTGTTGACAATAATTCACCGTACGAAAGAAAAATAATGAAATGATTGTCATCCCCAACCAGATGTGTACATGATATTTCGATCTTTGAGGCCGATTCAGATACATGAGTGCCCATGCAGGGTTTTTGATTTACATGAATTTGCATTTCAAACCCTTTTGAATGAAAACTCATATGTGTGCCTTTCACCAGAGATTGGCATCTAGACAACTCACAATACACTTGCTTTTAAACAAGGCATGCGGTCGCCTATCGATGTGTAGTTGAGAAAAATTTTCTTGTACCTACATCGGGCTCGAACCGACTACCGCTATCATCAGACCGCTGATCCACGGACCACTTGAATGAAACTACGTATTCAAAATCTGACTATCCCGAATTCAAGTTAATATGAAATAGGGTAAAAAAAAACATCCTAAACAATGGAAAAGCTAGCACGATCCATGATGCTTGAGAACTATTCCTATTTCTCCCAAAAAATTAACAACTTCTGTCTCATTCAGTTCATTTAAGTGACATTCCATTTTTTTACAGAAATATATACTCATTTATTATCAACTCACTCCAATGGCAGAATATGTACCTATGAAAATCGATAGGACCGTTTGCTTGTAATGCTTGTGTATCACTCATCATAAATGTAGTATTCCATATGAAGATGATCCTTATCTATCAACCAATAATTGCAATAACATGTCGATTCACCCTCAACGACATATTTTCCAAAAGCAAACAAATTTTGTCCTCTGTTCACAGAATCCCTCAACTGCTTCGCAGTAATATTATTATCATGATGTTTTTCCATCATGCCAGTCTTGAATTAGACACCGTTGAGTACAGACGTGCGACGAGTGATAAGTGCAAGTGATAAGAGTGATTCAGTATGGTGATTAAGCGAGGAAATGGACAACCGGACAATCAAGGAGAAGATGTCAATGTATGGAATTGTGAAAAGTATTCGAAATGAAAAATATGTTGGTGATGGGCTTTTCAATGTGGAAACTGGAATACGATCAATGTGGATAGCCATGAAAAAAACAATTCCGTCGTATGTGGCGATCGAAGGGTGCACCTCATTGGTTACGTATCCCAATCAGGTACGCACCTGTTTAGTCTGTGAAGAACCAGGACATGAAAGAAGAGAGTGCCCAAAAAGGCCTCTGAATCGTATAAAAGATATCAGAAGGCCAAGTGCTCCAGTAGTTACTGATAATGAAGAAAGGCAGCCGGAAAATATAGTGTCGCAGTTAGAAATACCTGAAACTCAGATGAATGAGTTCGTATTGTATTACCTCCAAACGTACGAAGGAACATACACTTGACCTATATTGACTATAATCGAGTGGGTATTTGCGGCTACACTCAATGGAGATGGGTAGGGTTCTTTGATTTTAATATTAGTGGGCGCCAGGTAAATTAACCCACAAACACCCGAAGATGTGTCAATATCACCAACTTACCAAATGATACAAAACAAAAAGTGCTTAAGAATGATATATTAAATATAACTCAATAATATCTCAACAACGATCAAGTTCAATAGCTCCAGTAGATATTCTGGAAAATCTCCAACTCTGAAAGTAAGTCATGAACTAATAATGTTAAGAGCAGTCTGATAAGAAAACTAGCAAGCAAGCATTCAATCAAAAGCTTTAACTAAGCGGTAAGTATTAATCATTTTATCGTCTTAGCTATCATATTTTATCTATGGTCATTAATGACGATACTCTAAACAGTAGCCAAAAAAAGATATATGGGTTCTAATACAAGCCACCAATTACTATTATCCTTCAAGCAGCCAGAAATCAAAATGCATCAAATTTGAGATATTGCGTCGCGAGAGCTCAAGCGCATGCGCACTGTATCACCACCAGGGAAAATTTGCATTCAATTTCAGCTTCACAAATATAACCAAATAAATAGTAGCAAAGAACAAATAGCAATCAAGCGGTAAGGCAAAATAATGCAAGTAATAATAAAAAAAATCAGATAATAGACTTGCGTGAATCCCACGATGGATGTAATCGGTGACGAGGAAATCAATCCGGAATGCCTCTCAGTACCATTGATCTCGATTGAGTCATACAGTGTAAAAGATATCCAGTATGAATGAACACCCAGTATGACTTGACACCCAGTATAAATGGATTTCCAGGGTCAATGGACACCCACTGCTATGATGGATTCTTCTTATGAGTATCCAAGTTGTTCGGAAATCCTGGATTGAAATCCCGTAAATAAAACCCTAGGGATTGAAATTACCCATTAATAAAAATCGGAGTAAGTCTCCCATCCCCAGATTATGATGAACATTAAGTTTCATCAATAAAGAAATAAGCTGTTTCTACCTAATATTTAGAAAATCTTTGAAGAAATCTTAGAATATTTTTTGACCACCCTTGTATATTAAATACAATTTTGGGCGTGAACCCTTGTTTTAAAACCCACTTATAGGTATCATCATTATCTATAATAATTATTATATAAATATAATTTACAAGAGAGAATTTTTTTTACATCACCCTGTATATAACAAAATCTATAATAAATGTTGAAATCCACATTATAGGATTATAGTATTTCCAAAATGCATTTAAGAAAAATTCTGAACAATCTTTCCAATAGTAAGTACATTTTATGTACATAATGGGACAACCCGTAAAATCGGACACATATTACACCTCAACAATTTTGTAATGACATGAAGATTACATTATTATCAAGATATAATGAATCATCATTCATATGCCTACATAGACATTTGGTAATAGTGTAAACTAATGAATATTAATATTATTTTCTGAAAATTGTCCTGATATTTCGGAATTAGTGGATCAGTTTCCTTCTGAGGAAACCTATCGAATTCTCCTTGATAGAACATTTTTGAACAGCCAACTGGTTCCAAAATGGTTCAAAAATAATATGTAAATAAATGAACACTGTTACAATAACACAGTTTTCCAGAACAAGGAATTTCTATTAATACGTTTACTGAAATCCTGAAGTAAAGGTCATTTCATAGCAGTCTTTTCAAACATAGATTTTTGTTCTGGGAAACCAGTGAACACACAAAAATATATGATATATCTTACCCTGGCCAAGGGGTTTATTTCAATTGGTATCTAGGAGTTCTAGGGCTAGAAAATACTACGGTATAGTATGTATTGTTGGAACTATACAGTGTGTCTTGTAACTAGCCTCACTCAACCTAGTAAAGAAAAAAAATTAGATTCGACATAGACACAATATTTGCACTGTAATAATAATTAATCCAGTTTTTGATAAATTGATATAGAAACATACCTTTTACGGGATATTATCCAATTTATGATGAGCTCGCACATCAACACCGATATTTCCACAAAACAGATTTCTTCTACGCTAAATTATCGTCCGTGACGACTGTGACAAGGGACTGCCCATTAACGTTGAACAGCTGATAACTGCTCTACGTTAACCTATACCCGACAATCAATCTTTGGTTATATTTTGATATTCGAACTTCAGGAAACCAAAACGCCTTAAACAATGAGTTACGAACTACTTTATTGTCAACGATGGAGAAAATACAAGGTGAGTAGGTATTTTATAGCTGAATATGAAAGACAAACTGTTTAGAGCTGTGTGTTAATGTATGAATTTGGACACTGTTCAATATCTTAATCTTCATTTGTTTTGTAGAACCAGCCGATGTGAGAGAGCAAGTGCATCCAGCAACGATGGAGCTAATCTACAAGGCTACCGAATAGTACATTTCTCAGTTGAAACGAGACAACAGTACAAAAGTAAGTAAACATATTTTCAATAAGAAGTAAAACACCAACAAATTTATTTTGTTTCAGAAATTGGTAGAGAAGAAACCAGAGCGGGCTCAGGAACCAAATACATTCTACTATAAATTATCATAAGATGTATTATTATAAATGAACCAAATAGAAGAAGGAGGAAAGGATGAACGGAAGGAGGAAAATGAGCTGGAAGTAAATACGTCTTCGGAGGAAGAAGCAGAAATTGAAGCACCTGGTGATATAATTCCACCTACACCGGAGAGTTCGCAGGAACTCAATACGAAAACTGCTGGGATGAGGAAGAAGAAGCGACAAAAAACGGGTACTAGCTCTGAAGAGGAAAGGAAAGTGCCAAAGCTGACTATTAAACTTCCGACAAAAGCTGTAACGATTTTGACCAACGTCGACGCGATGAACATGGATTCTTCTGGGAAAAAAGAAAGTGGTGAACATTCTAAGGATAGTGAGGATCCGTTCTTCTGAGAGTGGTATATGGACATTGATCTAAGTTTTGTGATAAATTTCGATTATAATGCGATTCTATTGTTCTTTTGTGTTTTTTCATATAGCAGTAATCTTTGATATCCTATCTTTTTATTTTGAGATCCAAATGACGCACATACAAACTATAGCTACTATAAACTGTAATGGTCTGAAAAATATGACAAAACAAAAACTTCTTTATGATTTTATCAAGAAAAATTACATCGACTTGATTTTTGTACAAGAACTGAATACAGAGAACTTAGATAATATTCTTGGTTATTCTATTCTGAGTAATGTTGGGCAAATGCAAAGAGGAACAGGAATACTCTTCAGAACTGGGTATAATATCAAAGATGTACTCTGTTCTGCAGATGGAAGAATTATATCAGCAACAATCAACAACATTAGATATGTAAATGTGTATGCACCATCTGGATCTCAAAATTACATGGAGAGAAATAAATTTTTTCAAAGCGAAATCACAATGCATTTGAACTGCAATCTCCCGATGGTCCTTCTAGGGGATTTTAATTCTATTGTACAACAAAGTCAAGCAATGAATCGAACTACTATCTGTAAACCGTTATTGACTCTAGTGCAAGGGCTGCGCTTAACAGATACTTGAAACCTAACTCAAAAAGATAGAATAGAATATACCTTTGTTAGAGCAAATACTGCATCTAGGAAAGATAGAATATTCGTCACGCAGGAAATTAAAGATCTAATTAATCGATGTGAAATAAAGCCTGTGGCCTTTTCTGATCATAATGCGGTCATTGTGTATATACAGGTGCATCCCAATAATAAAGTCATAGTCACAGGTCACGGGTGGGGTTATTGGAAAGTAAAACGATCTTCTCTATCCGATGAAACTGTTGCAAATTTCAAAGACGAAATACGAACTTTGAAAAGCAATCAACTTTATAACAATAATTTTATAGAGTGGTGGTTTGGGTGTTTCAAAAGAAGAACCAAAGCTTTTTTTAAATCCGTCGAGATAGATAAGGCCACTGAGTATAGAAATATGATGAAGTTTTATCACAAGGCGCTTTTTGAAACAAATGACAAGTTAAATAGGGGCGAAAACATTATAAATGAATATAGGGAGATTAAAAGCACAATATTACAGCTTAAAGAACAGCAGCTGAACACGCGATTTCAAAATAAAGATGGAATAAATGAAAGATACAGTCTCTATAATCTCATCAAGCAGAGAAAAAACAGAATATCTGCTATTTCTTCCGTTAAAACAGAACATGGGCAAACACTAACAAAATCCAAAGATATGCTTAAATACGTTAACACCTTTTATTCAAATTTGTTTGATGATAATCAACAGGACTCACAAGTCAATGACAGGGACATCAGGTGTCTGCTGGCACACATAAAGAACCAAGTATCACACCAGGAAAACATATTTAAAAAAAAGAAATAACCTTAGAAGAAATCAAAGCAGTTCTTGCTGAAACTACCTAGAAAAAAACACCTGGCTTAGATGGAATCTCCTATGAATTTTACTTAACTTTTTTCGATGAACTCGGGAACGATTTAGTCACAATGTTTAACATGCTGCTCTCCGGTAACTCAGTACCACCGAAAGAATTTTCAGAAGCAGTCATAACCCTGGTCCCAAAAGTAAAAAATGCCAAGGATTTTTCTGATTTTAGACCAATCACACTTCTTAATACGGATTATAAGTGGTTTATGAAAATAATGGCATCCCGAATGAAAAGTATAAAAAATATCATTGGCCCAGAACAGGTAGGTGGGAACAATAAATCAATATCCAATAATTTGATGTTATTACGGGACACAGTGTTACTATTCGAACAAGAAAAACAACAAGCAGGTGCAATTTTGTCCCTGGATTTCAGTAGGGCTTTTGACAGGGTCAACCACAAATACCTGTGGGCAGTGATGGGAGCAATGGGTTTCAATGGGAACGTAATTAACGTTTTCAAAAATATATATGAAGGGGCGAGTTCAAAAATCCTACTGAACGGGTTTCTGTCAAGTGGCTTCAACATCAAAACTTCGATCAGTCAAGGATGTCCAATGTCTATGTTATTTTTCAGTATATCTATAGAACCATTCATACCAATAGCCAATTTCATTCCGAAAGGTATCGAAATTGGAGGTAGTCTAAGAAAGATATCAGCGTATGCTGATGATGTTACCATATATGTTAAAGACGAACGAGAGGTAGATAATATAAACAAAATTATTAGGATATATGAAAAGGGTTCTAATGCTAGAATAAATGTTCATAAATCCGACATATTACCTCTTGGACGAATGACAAATCTTCAACAGACTGCCATACTGAATTTTCCCGTAAAAAAAGAAACTAAAATCTTAGGCTTAATTATTTCAGGTAAATTTCGGGATATGGTGAATGTAAACTGGGAGAAGGTAATACAAAATATTAGATTGATTTTACTCTTGAATTATGTGAGAAATTTAGATTTAATTCGGAAAGTTTGGTTTGTGAATACCTATGTTTTGTCTAAAGTTTGGTATTTGGCACAGGTGATTCCTTTACCAAAGAAATATAGCCAAAAAATAACTCTTCTCACTGGAAATTATTTATGGCAAGGAAGTCTATACAGGGTGGCTAGAGATCAGATGTATCTTC
Organism: Chrysolina americana; assembly: GCA_958502065.1. Taxonomy (NCBI): domain Eukaryota; kingdom Metazoa; phylum Arthropoda; class Insecta; order Coleoptera; family Chrysomelidae; genus Chrysolina; species Chrysolina americana. Next base: position 35,729,791 of record OY293419.1, read on the forward strand.
CGCATGACAAAGGGGGATTGAACCTGATCAATGTCGATAGCAAGGCGCTAGCTTTATTTCTTAAAACACAAGCGATGTCGTGGACAACTGTGGAAAATAACATCTTTTACAAATCATTGGTAAATAAAATATTCGAAAATAATTATGACAATATGCACCCGTATATAAAAACTATTGGCAAGAATATAAGAGATTTTGGGATTGAGTTCGCAAAGGACGAGTTGGCAACTTCTAAGGTTATATATCGACATATAATGAAAAAGGAAAATAAAACCCCAACAATCCCACTTAAACATCCTCAATATAATTGGAGTCGTATTTGGTCTAATATATTAGTTAACACATATACACCAACAAGGTGGCGTTCGAGTGCATATAAAGCCATAAATGACATTTATCCAGTCGCAGAAATACTGAATGCACATGCATTGAACTTGAGTGCAGATTGCAGCAAATGCAATGTGACCGATAACATTTCACACAGATTAACAACGTGTGGTCCAGCAAGGGATATATGGGAGTGGAGTAAAAACAAATTAGTTAGGAAATTTGATTTAACAGCTATGTACACTGAACCAAGAGACTTATTTAATATTAATATAGAGAATATTTTGGATAGGAAAGTGTGGGTTTGGGCGATATGTGAGATTGTACATTATAACCTAGAAATACAAAAACCGTTAGGAGAATTTCTTGATATGCTCAGAGCAGATAGATTCAATAAAATAAAATCAGGAAACATAGATAACTTCTCAAATAAAATATTTTATTTTTAGTATAAACAATGCTGTGATCATACATTCGTCAAATACATGTACATATATAGTTGATACGCTAGATTATCCATATGTCTATAAACGCAGGCATTAAGGCTAGGGCAAGTTATGTGATATTTTGATTATATTTGTATATATTACTATTTTATGAATAAAGGTTTAAAAAAAAATCATGTTAATGAATCGTGATTATATCATTGTGAGATGTTGACGTTCTTTCAGATATATAATATCAATTAATTTTCCAGTGAAGTATAAAAATAATCGATTCAGAAAAAATATACTGATTTATAATATCACCCAAAAGTTTCTATAGCAAAGATTTTTATTATTCTGAGTATAGATATAAACTGTTATGGTTATCATTAATTACGTTTCAAAACAACCTTTTCATCCTTTCGTTACATTTTCTCCCGGGATTTTATAATTCGCACATATATCATGTTTATCTCGTAAACCAGAAAAACGTAATTCTGAAATTTTAACTTTTATCCTTATTTAAAGTTCGTACGAAACTGTAACTGAAACCGTGGGAGTCTTTGTTGAAATAAAGAAGTCGAACGTAATTCAGACACTAAGCATAAAGCAAAAGTTCTTTTTGGAAGATCGTTTACACCTACAATTCAGGATATTGTGGCAAATACCTTGCAAAAAATAAATACTCGTCTGGCTCATGCCAGGAAAGTTGTTGTTTTCTGACAGATGTGTTCTTCATTTTTCCACTTGGGAACGTGTGGACAGAAAGGGTACTTCGACTTTTTCGATTTCGAACTCCAGTTCAGTAGAGCCATGAAGATGATAGCACAGACAGCTATCGAAAGCGCTCGCATGTAACATTTAGAAGCCATTAAAGTTTCATATCCTTTTTGTAAATAATGTCAATATTGAAACATTGAAAAAAAAAAGGAAAATCAGTTGCATCAACATCCACTTCCACACTTTACAAACAATTTGAAAACATTGACAATGTTTTCAAATTGTTTGTTTAAAAATTTTTTAATCTAAGTGAATCATCAATAAGATTACACGGTTTTAACGTATTGTGATGCATTTCTCTCGATCGAGACACAATGCACGATGTGCAACCTTTTAATTTTCCTGATGACACTTTTTCTCACTTTTTATATCTTCTTCGTAAAACTTATTGTGTATACAATGACTAAGGGAAAAACACATGCTATTTTCTTCAAACTATCGTCACGTTAATGTCTTGATAAGGAAATTAAAGTATTTCGAAAGCTTGACTATTTAACCCAGAGTGTTACTTCAACAAGTCCTTTTATTCCTGACTGCATCCCCAAGAATATTCTCACTACTCAGGTTGAGAATGTCTAAATTTAAAGAGTTTTTTTCAACTAGTCAGTCAAGAGACAACTTTCTCGATATATATGTATATATATATATATATATATATATATATATATATATATATATATATATATATATATATATATATAAGAAAAAACAAAAATATAATGCTCTCAATTTCACAAATCATACTCACCCGAAAAACGTAAACAGTGGACAGCTGTTTCAAACTCCTTGGTTATCATCGGCACTGTGCATACAAATTAACAATGAATAAAATTTATAAAACTGGGAGCAATTATATCCGAAAATTATCGCTAACACCAATTAGCTATCTGGGTTCAATCCTCTGTACCTGGTACAAATGTCACAACAACAAACATTGACCCGATTTTAATGTAGGCATATCTATTTGATATTTCCATACAGCCTACTATTTGTAGGTACGAAACAATATTCATCGAAGTTTATTGAAAACACGAAATTGAAAACAGAATTGTGGGACAAGTAGAGTACTAGAGTTCTCGTCTATGAAGACATGTAAGATATAAGAGAAAACAAAAATATAATGCTCTCAATTTCACAAATCATAACTTTTTATTTCAAATGCCCTAATCCTATATTAAATTTCAAACACCTTCGTTTCCTTATATTCTGTATCGTTTGCAACTGCCCTTATACTACAATTTAGGTATTTCCGAAGATACGCACACTTTGATACCGTTGGCTTGCCGATTTGTGTTTTCATGCAAATTAATGAAAGAGTGCTTTGAAACAAAAGTTTTTGTTTGACATCGGTAATCAGTACGAAATGTCAATAAGTCAAGCAGTGTTACTTAACTGTTAATAAGATGGCACACAACCGAAGAGTAGTTCTTACAATTGGAGAAAAAGTAGAGATTATCCGCTTATTTGGTATTAATGAAAGATCTACGCGTCAAGTTGCTGGAATATTCAATGGAAGGCATCATGATCGAGAACCAATTTCTCACGATACCGTTGCCAAAATCAACAGATTGTTCGCAAGGACTGGAGCGGTTTTCAAAATAAGACCAGGGAGGTACAATTTAAATCAAAGACACTATCCAGACGACGAACGTATCTTAGCAGAATTTCGAAACAACCAAAATATGGAGAAGTTTGAAAAGCAACAGGATTAGGACATTTAAACCAAAATTTCTACATACTCTGTTAAATGGTGATTTTGAACGACGGTTTGAATTTTGCTTATGGTTGCAGGGTAACTATCTTAACGACAGACTTTTTCTGAAGAACATGATGTTTACTGACGAGGCAACGTTCACAACAAACGTTGTGGTGTCTAGTCAAAATTATAGGTTTTGGGCAGCTGAAAATCCGAATTGGGTAATTCATTGTAAAAACCAATACAGTGAAAATTTAACGTGTGGTGTGGCATATTCAACGAACGGATTGTTGGCCCTTATTTCCTGGATAACCTGACCGGACAAAATTTTCAAATTTTTTTACAAAATGGTCTCTATGATTTTCTCATGGAATTGCCATTAGCACAAAACTATTCTGGGATAGTTCGGAACTTTTTAAATGCAATTTTCCCTATGAAGTGGATAGGCAGAAATTCTCATTTGGAACCATGGCTCCCTAGATCGCCAGATATTACCCCTTTTGACTTTTTTCTGTGGGGGCATTTGAAGAATAAAGTATATGCTACTCGGCCGCGTAATAGAGATGAACTTTGCTTTGCAATTAGGCAAGCGTGTCAGGAAATAACTCCCCAAACTTTAAGAAAAGTGAATGTACGTTTGAGAAGAATTGTTGAAAAGTGAATTGTTTCAGATGGTAGTTATGTTGAAAACACAAGAATCTAAAATAAAGTAATTGGTTATTTTGTTACCACTGTCACAAATAAAGAACTTATTAAAAAAAACTTAAACTTTTTTTTTTGTTCAAATCAGCTCTTGAGATGTTGAAAAAATGAATTAAAGGGTTTTTGGAGATGCTGATTCCGAATCTGATAAGAAAAGTTGTCTTAAATAAGCATTAATATTCATTTCTCAAAAAATGCCTTTTTTCTCTCCCCAACTTCGCACGCCAATGGTGAATGAATTCGATCACAATGCCAAATGCTTCATTTTTCTAACATAAAATCACCACCAAAATCTCAAGAAAATCGCTAATAACAGATATTCGGGTGCATTGACGAAAAAAGTGAATATATTTTTTGTCTCCTCAATTTTTTCTCTTCCCAACTTCGCACGCCAATAGTGAATTAATATGATCACTATGCCAAATGCTTCATTTTGCTAACATAAAATCACCACCAAAATCTCAAGAAAATCGCTAATAACAGATATTCGGGTGCATTGACGAAAAAAGTGAATTTATTATTATTATTATTAATTATTTATTATTTAGTTAGAAATAAACAATCTATTGAAAAAAAGTGAATTTAATTTTATTTTCTAATCAAATCAGCTCTCGAGATTTCGAAAATATGAAATGAGGGGTTTTTGCAGTCGCTGAGATGTTGAAAATATGAATTAAAGGGTTTTTGGGGATGCTGATTCCGAGACGAAAAAAGTGAATTTATTTTTTTTTCTCCTCAAATCAGCTCTTGAGATTTCTAAAATATGGATTGGGGGGTTTTTGGGGATGCTGATTCTAATTCTGATAAAAAAGTTATCTAAAATGAGCCCTAATATCCTTTTCCCAAAAAACAGCTTTTTATACCTCCCCACACCGCACGCCTATGGTCGATGAAAATGTTCACTATGCCAAAATACTTCATATATATATATATATATATATATATATATATATATATATACATATATATATATATATATATATATATATATATATATATATATATATATATATATCTTGAGATTTCTAAAATATGGATTGGGGGGTTTTTGGGGATGCTGATTCTAATTCTGATAAAAAAGTTATCTAAAATGAGCCCTAATATCCTTTTCCCAAAAAACAGCTTTTTATACCTCCCCACACCGCACGCCTATGGTCGATGAAAATGTTCACTATGCCAAAATACTTCATATATATATATATATATATATATATATATATATAGGTACAAAGATAGCTAATATATAGCTAATATATATATATATATATATATATATATATATATATATATATATATATATATATATATATATATATATATATATGAACTAAAAGAGTTCGGGTTGAACCGCGTCTGGAATTTGTTGAAATTCGACGTTTCGGCTCCGATTTTGGAGTCATTTTCAAGAACTGAAAAAGAAAGAAAATAAGAAAATTTATAAATGGTTGAAACGTAATTCTACGCTGAGGTCTCAATCTGCCTACTCCTCAGGTATAATTACGTTCGGTCTCAATCTGCCTACTCCTTCGAGAGAAGGATATATATGTATATATATATATATATATATATATATATATCAACTCTCGAACTAATGACTCCAGACGTCATAGTCATATATATATATATATATATTTATATACATAAATGGTATAATTACATCAGGTTTTTGTGACTTGACGTCGGGGTCTCAATCTGCCTACTCCCCATGTCTCGTCACTGGTTCTCTCTAAGGTCTCAATCTGCCTACTCCTTCGAGAGAACTGAGGAATTGTGGGTTGAGGAACTGTATTTATAGTGGACGTGGCTGTAATGGCCGTGTGCAATGTATTGGCGCGAGGTGAACTATGGGCGGGAACTGAGTTGGCGCTAAATGAACTGGGTGCGGGAAATTGGTTGGCGCTAGGTGAGCTGTGTGCGGGAACTGGATTGGTGGGAAATGAGTTGATGCGTGCAATGAGAGGCTTCCAGGTATTGGGAAGTCTACGTCCGTCGTCGCGAGTTTTGAGGCAATTGGGGCGCTTCTCTATCACAAGGGCTTCTCGGATGATCCAGATTTGCAGAGTTTTCTCGGTGGAAATTGTTTTTGTGTTCTTGAAGTCTATTTTGACCACAAGCCTACTTGCTGGTTCAGATACGTTGACGATATTTCCGTCATATGGGAAATTTCGCAGCTCCCCAGAACACTAATGAACACAATATGATTACCGACTCTATGATTGTAAGAGGATCAGTTCAGTTGTATAATTTTTGGTTTGATTTTTCAAAATTCCTAACATATTTTTGCAGTAGGTATGTGAAATTTGGAGCGTCGATATAATGACATAAGAGGTAGAATTTGAGCATATTGACATGTCGAAGTTAACTTCCGGTCTGACCGGAAGTATCATCAACTTTCTTATTTCAAATGAAAACTCTATTTTTTTTTCTTTTCGCTTTATTCGGCATTCAATTCCCTTTCTAATGACATATCACAAGTTGGTATCTAACTAGAAACTAGATCAGAAAAAAATTATTATTGAAATTCACCGAGTAGGCCGTGGAAGCAAAATGAAAGCCAAAAATTGAAAAGTTGGCTATAGAAACCATACTTCACTTGATAACAGTTGCTACTACTGTGATATTTTATTTTCATTCGTCGGCGTTATAAAAAGCCACCAAAAAAATATTGGAAAAATTGGGAAAAAAACAATACTATGTAGGTCCATAACTTAAATAGGAACATACAACTTTTTCTTGCCCGTACTATTCAGCATAACCATTCCTTTCTAATGATATAATAGAAAGTAATTTTTTGAAATGAAATACAAAAAAATCCAATTATTATTCTTCAAATAACAAAACAGATTTATCGAAAAAAAAAATAAATAAAATAAATTCAAAACAAATGTTCGAAATGCATTCCCTCAGCGTCAATACATTTATTGACTCTGGTGATATTTTCATGTAAAACGTTTCTCAACATTTGGGGCGTGATATCTTGGAAAGCTCTACGAATATTTACTTCTAGATCATGTAGAGTTGTAGGCTGTGTGGAATACACCCTATTTTTAAGATGTTCCCATAGAAAAAAGTCGCACGGAGTAAGATCAGGTGACCTTGGTAGCCACCTGACTGGACCATGGGTTGTTATAAGTCTCTCTTGAAAGCGATTTTGATGATAATTTCTCGCTATTCTTGAATTATGCGGAGGGGCGCCATCTTGCTGGAAGTACATTCTCTCAGTTATTTCCGCTGGTAGGTTGTTAATAAATTCCGAAATTTCGTTCGTTAAAAAATTAAAGTATCTCTCTCCGGTTAGTTGGCCTTGAAAAAGAATGGGGCCAACAATATGAGTTCCAACTATTCCTGCCCAAACATTTACACCAAATCTCTCCTGGAAGCCACCTTGTCGAAACCGGTGCTCGTTTTCTATCGCCCAGTACCTGAAACAAAAGACCGTTCACACTTTTAGCTCATTACACTTCGATTATCGACAATAATCCAAATAAAGTACAGTACCTACCTTGTATTATTCCTGTTAAATTATCTATTGTTGGTAAATCTTGACTCGTCCGTAAACAAGATAAAATAGTTAAATAGGTGATTCTCAGCGGAAATAACTGAGAGAATGTACTTCCAGCAAGATGCCGCCCCTTCCCATAATTCAAGAATAGCGAGAAATTATCTTCAAAATCGCTTTCAAGAGAGACTTATAACAACCCATGGTCCAGTCAGGTGGCCACCAAGGTCACATGATCTTACTCCGTGCGACTTTTTTCTATCTATCTTAAAAATAGGGTGTATTCCACACAGCCTACAACTCTACATGATCTAGAAGTAAAAATTCGTAGAGCTTTCCAAGATATCACGCCCCAAATGTTGAGAAACGTTTTACATGAAAATATCAACAGAGTCAAAAAATGTATTGACGCTCAGGGAATGCATTTCGAACATTTGTTTTGAATTTATTTTATCTTTAATTCTATCAATTTGAATTTTTTTTTTTCGATAAATCTGATTTTTTGTTATTTGAATGATAATAATTGGAGTTTTTGGTATTTCATTTCAAAATATTACTTTCTATTATATCATTAGAAAGGAATGGTTATGCTGAATAGTACAGGCAAGAAAAAGTCGTATGTTCCTATTTAAGGTATGGACCTACAGAGTATTGTTTTTTTCCCAATTTTTCCAATATTTTTTTTGGCGGCTTTTTATAACGCCGACGAATGAAAATAAAATATCACAGTAGTAGCAACTATTATCAAGTGACGTATGGTTTCCATAGCCAACTTTTCAATTTTTGGCTTTCATTTTGCTTCCACGGCCTACTCGGTGAATTTCAATAATAATTTTTTTCTGATCTAGTTTCTGGTTAGATACCAACTTGTGATATGTCATTAGAAAGGGAATTGAATGCTGAATAAAGCGAAAAGAAAAAAAAATAGGGTTTCCATTTAAAATAAGAAAGTTGATATTACTTCCGGTCAGACCGGAAGTTAATTTCGACATGTCAATATGCTCAAATTTAGCTCTAATGTCATTATATCGACGCTCCAAATTTCACAAACCTACTTCATACAATAACTGAGATATTCCGTAGGCAATACTTCCGTAGCCATATATATATATATATATATATATATATATATATGTATATATATGAAACAAGTATTTTACATATACCATTTCGTATCCGAAATGTCCTTCTGGAGTGCTCTCTAATCAAGAACAACAATATTTTAATCGATTGGTACAGAAAATCCATGAGTTCGGGTACATACATGAATTACTTGTCGTACCACAAGGAGTCCATCAAAGTGAACCTTGTCAAACAAATGAAATAACAGGTTATTAAATGACCGAATTTGTTCACATAAGAATGACTGTAGATTGCACCCAGAGAGATGTGCAGTGAGTGACCATGTACACAAAGAGGGCCACAATATGAACTTTGAGGAAGTAAAAAATCTTAGCCAGAGAATCTAACAAGTACAAAAGAATCTTTCTGGAGATGGCTTCCATCTCACAGTCATCCTCATGTTTAAACAAAAAAACTGAGATAAAACATTTAAGTGAAATATATTCATTTTTATTGCACTTGGATGAACAGAAATACAATGTCAGAGAGCCTAACTCTCAATTCATATTATAATTGAAATAACCCCTTTTTTAAATTTCAAATAATGGCTGACCACCGTAAACACGTATACAACAATAACTTTTCAAAATTTATTTTCCAAATTTCTTTGAATCCTAAACGGATAATTTTGTAACAGTCATGTGTCATGGTCACGAAACAATGTCTTTTCTATTTGTTCCAAGCTTGATTTACACTTTTCTAGTTCTGAGTGCTTCAATCTGTCTACTTTTACATTTCAGTACAGTTCCATGCAGGAACGTATCTGAACTAATTTCACATTGTTAACTTAACCTCAAAATAAAATGATTTTTCTCTCTTTTCCACGCTTGCCGTGCTGACACCCGTATGATATCCATTTTACAAAAATTTCAAATACTTATAATTAATTTTTATTCATAACAAAATAATGTTTTAATTAAGTGTGACGAATACCTTTAAGTATATCTCACACACCGTTTCTTAATATGTTCAATAACTGTACACGTCTTTTTATATCATCTATTGCATTCAATTTCATCCACATGTTGTCAATTGTTTTCATTATATTTTGAACATGATTTGTAGCTTTCCCTGATGATGACAATAAATTTTGTCGAAATATTGGAATAAAGTGTTATAAGAGTATACTTCCTGCATGCTGCTTAACCAACAATTTTCCCTAGCTTGATCTTAAGTAGTCAGCAACGACTACCTCTCTCCTAACTTCTACAGATATGGGTTTCTACCAAGACGTGAATGCTACATATGGAACAACAGTGGTGAATAAACTGAAACGGGGGTCCCGCACCAAAATGAAATAAGCCAATGAAAATAATAGAAGATGTCTTTTACTGAAATGCCGATCACTTGGAATCACACCGAATCACCTAAATCACTCAACACAACATATAGATAGATTACTACAACGACAAGACATCAGCTTCTGTGATATCTCAAGAAGGTTTTGCCTCAGGTTGGGAACCAAGCTTTTGAACTTAGAAATTGATATGAACCATAAATTAATAAAAATTCTTGAAAACAGGTTAAACTTACTCAAGACTGAGATAATTTCTGTCACTAATGAGTTGCTTTTTGTGGAATTTTCTGCAAGAAAACAATCAATTTACCTTAAACTTTTTCACAAAATAATGGTCAATAAAAAATACCAAATATCAATAATAAAAACAGTACCTATGCATAATGAATTTGCATAATGATCATAAAAATACCTAAATGTGACAAGTGTACCATGCTACTCGATTAATAAAGAAGTGAGTGATTCCCGATGAGGTTACAAACTTAATTTATGAACATATTCCTAACAGAATAGAACCAATTTTCAGGTAGCATTCTTTTTACGTTAATTTTGAAACATTTTTCATTGATGAATCTAATATGGTAAGGTAGTTTCTTATAAAGTTTGAAACTCAACGAATTCTTCTCCGATTTTACTAATCTGTAACGTGGCGTGTGTTGTGATGATGTAGGCTAAACACTCTTTCGATTCTGTGGCATGAACTTCTGTCAAATTTTGGAGTATGTAAATACAAGAAAGTGTTTAAATACTCAGTCTTTTGAATGATGGTTTGCAGTGTTCATTATATCTCACTCCATTCAGTATTCTTATAGCTCGTTTTTGTAATTTAAATATTTTCACAGAATTAACTGAATTACCACACAGAACTCTACCATAGCTGATAAGAGATTGGAAAAGGCCGAAATATATGCTTTTCAAGATATTTGAGTTTGACCAAGGGCTAAATTACCTAAGTACAAATAAAATACTAGACATCCTAAGTTTATCAATGTGGTTTACCCAGTTCAATCATCTAAAACAACCTCCAGTAATTTAGAGTGGTTAGCTGACGTTACTTAGTGAAAATTACTAGGTTTTGAGTTTTTTTCTTGTTAAGTTGGAGATTATTCACATAAAACCAAGTTTCTGCTTCAGTTATTAACATTTCTGCATGTTCATGTAAAAGTGAAATATTGGCATAAGAACTGATGAAGGAGGTATCATCTGCAGAGAGTACAATTTTATATTTCATCATCATATGGAAACATAGATCATTAATGTATATAATGAAAAGCAATAGCCTCAGGACAGATCCATGGGGAACAGTTCTCGATTCAGATATGGAGTTGTTGGATAGGTGGGCATATTGTTGTCTACTTTCTAAATACGATTCGAATAATTTCAAAGGGGTGCCTCTTATGCCATAAAATTCAAATTTTCATATTAGGATTTCATGAGACACACAGTCGAAGGCTTTTGAGAGGTCGCACTTGGTCAATAAATGAATCAATTTGATTGCTTATCGACTTTTCGACGGATGGGGTAGTTTTGTTTTCAAGATAATGGTGCAACTACAATGAATTTTTTCTTAAGCATATTTGAATCAAGACTTATGCCCGCTTTCCCGATTTTCCTGCATTCGTGCTAAGTGTATTATAACAAAGGAAATTATCTTAATTATTAAGTAGTTTTTCAGGCATCTGGCATTTCTTAGCTCTATTCATAATGCTGCCAAAACAAAGAGACAAAATGTTGTGAGAGGTTCTTGTCGACATTGGATTTATGACGATTTCAACATATCAACCTAATATTAGGGATTTTTTTGCCGTTTGATGTTTTTCATAGGAGTTTTTGTTGGAACGCGCTATTTTCTTGGATTTGGGATTTTGTGGGAATTGCGCTGTACCCTCAGTTATGTAGCCAGAAAACGTCCATTCCCATGGAAGATGCTGATGCAGCTTCGCTGACTAGCCAGGATTCCAAGAAACAACTCATCTCAGTTATCTGGGAGAAAACTGTTTTTATATTATTATTCATTCTCATTGTAACTCTTGTCAGAGACAGTCGATCAGTCCTGTATAAAATAAATTGTTTTTAAAAAGACATTTTCTCGTTCAAAGTATTTAACTGGCGCAGTCGTGGTAGGATTTGTGCAGTGCGTAAAAAGAACTTTTTCGCGTCGTGGAGTTTTTACCCCTTAAGCACAATTCGACATCAATCCATTGAGGATATCTCGAACGAGCAGACAAGCTGACGACTCGACCCTCAAAAGTTACGCAGAATCAACGACGAAGGAACCGGAGACTAAACGGATTTGGATACCCAAAAATAACCTGTAAGTGCCAAATATTCCTTCTTGCCTTTACTGAACCCTCTGTATAAGGACTTCGGTGAAGATATTTAGGGATGTTCATCGCGAACGAATTGCTGTCTATTCTAGATAATTAATAGTAAGAATAACTTCGAAACTTAGCAACGAATATTCATGAATGATATTGATGAAATTTTAAATAGATTGAATACGTTATCATTTGGAGAAAATTCAACTCCCAGTGAATCAATTTCGTGTATAAGGAATTCATTAGCATTCAATATGGTCCCACCAGTAGAACCAACACAACCCCAAGTTGTCAACTGGAATCTTTTCAAATCCAGATTAAATAATATCAAACCATTCGATGGTGATAGTAATACATTGAATAGATTTATTGATAGGTGTGATAATTTGATCAATACCTATGCAGTTTATAATGATGAAACTGTGAATGAGCATGTTCTAGAGTGCATTCAAGAAAAATTGATAGGAAAAGCAGAATTTATGGTAGGAAACAGGGCCGAACTCAATACTTGGGACTCCCTGAAAAATGCACTCAATCAATGCTTTTCGGATCGTAGGGATTTAGATTGCTCAGTACTAGTGTTAACCAGAAGTTGACCCCACAAAGGAGAAGACTTACTTAGTTTTGGAAGTAGGTTACAATTGTTGAGAAGTGGTGTCGTACAGAGAGTAAGCAATGATTTAAATCTAAATAAAGATGCAAAAATTTATCAAATTTCACACTATGATAAAGTTGCCCTTAGTACATTTATTGCAGGGTGTACAGATGTCTTGAGGAATAATATGCATCTCAAGAAACCTGCTAGCTTAGAAGACGCAATGGCGTATGTAAATGAATATGAAAATTTCGAAAAAATGTATGGTAACTTAAACGAAAACTTTAGGCCAAAATTTAATACACAAAACATCAGACAGACATATATACCCAACGCACATACAAACAATGTTCAAATGCAAAAGCCAAGTCACTCGCAAAAGCAATCCTATCAAAATAACTCTAATTTCTCCAACCCCAATTTTTCTGCGAGGCCTATTTGGCCCAGTCAATCTTTAAATATACAGCCAAGACAACTACCCCCTCAAAAATATCCAACTAATCGAGAAGTTTTCGGAACTCCCCAAAATGTATTCAAGCCCAAACAGATTCCTGCAAATCAATTACCCAAACCAGAACCCATGTCAACAACTTCTAGAAACCCTACCAGGATATCTTATCGACCTTTTCCACAAGGCCAACAACCCAGGCCGAATTCCAGAAATCAATATCAAAATAACTTCCAGAACAACCAGCGATTTTTCCAATCAAATCAAAAACCCAATTTCGTATCGGAAGAATTATTCTCGAATGAATACGAAGAACCAATTCCCGACGAAATGTATATCGAAAACCCCAATCACGACGAAAGTGCGTACTACCCCGATCAAAACCTATACACTGAACAAAACACCAATGCTCAGCAGTCGTACTCTCAAGACCAATATACTGATGACACGAACTTTAACGAAATTGAAAATTTTCAGCCAACCAGCCAAGAAGAACAATACACTTAGCTGAAATATACGTTTCTAGTAACAACGCCCTTCCTTATGTCGAAATTAGGCACCCAAAAATGAAATTACTTATCGATACGGGTAGTTCTAGATCAGTAATAAAACCCTCAATCATCGAGAAATTCTACCCAAACAAGATATATCAGTCCGATACAATTATCAAAACTGCTTTGGGAAGTCACAATGTAAGATATCAAGCCTCAATACCGGCATTTTCTGAATTCAATACAAATTACGAAATCAATTTCATTTCGTTCGATTTTCACGATTATTTTGACGGAGTATTGGGATTAACAGATTTGATAAATATGAATTTGAACATCGATTTGATCAATAAAAAATTGATAGGAAATCATACTGATATACCATTTAAATTCAGACAACCCACAGAGTCTAGCTTCTCGTTCTCGGTTAATCCACAAGAGAGAACGGTGAAAAATATCCCTGTTAGTATATATGAAGGAGAAATTTTGACAATCGAAGGATCAATCAATAAACTTTTCATTCCATTGAAATTCAAAACCCAACGAATGAAACAATTTCGGTGACATTGCGGGAGCCGATCCCAGTCAAACCATTCGGACCATCAATTTACGAAATATACACCCTTGATTCCTTTCTTAATTCCGATAGACAGACGGACTCCAATACAAACAACCCCCACATATCAGACTTAATTAGGACTGATCACATGAACTCAGAAAAAAAAGCTGCAATATTAAAGATCTGCAACGAATTTTCTGAAATTTTCTACAAACCAGGTGACGATCTGACATTTACTTCCAAAATAAAACACGAAATAAAGACAACGGACGAGATACCGGTACACACAAAATCCTATAGGTACCCGTACGTACACAAACAGGAGGTACAACGTTAAATAAATGAAATGCTTGAAAAAATATTATAAGGCCTAGTTGTAGCCCGTGGTCCTCCCCCATTTGGATCGTCCCGAAAAAATTAGATTGTTCCGGGAAATCGAAATGGCGCATAGTCGTGGATTATCGGAAAATCAATGATAAAACGATTGGTGACCTATATCCACTTCCAAATATTAATGATATACTGGATAAGCTCGGAAGAGCACAGTATTTTACAACCCTTGATTTGGCCAGTGGATTCCAACAAATCGAGATGGCCCAAAATTTGATTGAAAAAACCGCCTTCAATGTGGAGCAAGGGCACTACGAGTACTTAAGGATGCCCTTTGGTCTTAAGAACGCTCCCTGTAGCTTCCAAAGGACGATGGATGAAGTCCTGAAAGACTTGCAAAATAAAATTTGCATGGTTTATATGGATGATATCATCATTTTCAGTACTGGACTCCAAGAACACATCCAAAACCTCAAATTAGTATTTTCAAAATTACGCGAAGCCCGCCTGAAAATTCAGCTAGATAAATCCGAATTTCTCCGAAAAGAGGTGAAATCTTTAGGTCACGTAATAACACCTGAGGGCATAAAACCGAATCCTCGGAAAATTATTGCCATCCAAAAGTTCCCCATCCCAAAAACCCAAAAGGACATAAAATCGTTCTTAGGATTATTGGGATACTATAGAAAATTCATAAAGAATTTTGCCAAGGTGACGAAACCAATGACAAAGTGTCTGAAGAAAAACGAGAAAGTAGAACACACTAGTGAATTTATCGAATGTTTCAACATTTGTAAATCTATTCTCACTTCAGAACCCGTCCTAGCATATCCCGATTTTGAAAAACCATTCGAATTGACAACAGATTCATCAAACTACGCCGTAGGGTCCATATTGTCCAAAAATAACCACCCCATA
The DNA here is from genome assembly GCA_958502065.1 of Chrysolina americana. Classification (NCBI taxonomy): domain Eukaryota; kingdom Metazoa; phylum Arthropoda; class Insecta; order Coleoptera; family Chrysomelidae; genus Chrysolina; species Chrysolina americana. Next base: position 35,745,298 of record OY293419.1, read on the forward strand.
TGTTACGCCTCGAGAACACTGAACCAGCAGAAGTCAACTATTCGACTATCGAAAAAGAACTTCTTGCGATTGTCTGGAGTTGCAAATATTTCAGACCATATTTGTTTGGACAGAAGTTCACGATATTTTCGGACCACAAACCTCTTCAGTGGCTCTTCTCGTTGAAGGAACCAAATTCCAGATTAGTGCGATGGCGCCTAAAGCTCGAAGAATTTGACTACACAATAAAATATAAGAAAGGAAAATGCAATCAAGCAGCCGACGCCTTTTCCAGAAATCCAGAAATGATCTGATTGAAGATTATTTGGCAAACCCCCAAAATATTCCAAATCTAGACGAAAAGGTGCTTCAAGAAATTCTAGAACCACCAGTCATTCCACCCAAAATCAAAATATTATCAGATGTTCGCATTGTACCACCTCCAGCGAATGAAAACTATTCCGACCGAGAAACAGTGCATACTTCTCTCGAAGAACCTGTATGTACCATCCCCATTTCAGAACGTTCAGTCAATACTTATAAAAATCAAGTAATTATTTCTATTAGAGACATAAACGAGACCAAGTATACACTGCCCAATATAAACATGAGCGAGAACATCGTCAAACTTCTCCAAGAGCATGTAAACCCAAAGCAAACATATGCCATACATTTCAAAACCCCCACTTTGTTGGAAATCTTCAGTACCACTGTCCAAAAATTATTCAAAAATTCATCCTTCAAAATAGTTCATTGTCCTACTTTCCTTACCAATGTAGAAACCCTAGATGAACAAAAACAGTAACTTGAGTTTTACTACGTGAAAAAATCATGCCATAGAGGTATAAATGAAATGAAACCATCACTCAGTTCAAGGTATTATTGGCCAAAAATGGCAGACGATATTCAAAATTATGTCAATAATTGTGAAATCTGCCAGAAAAACAAGTATGATGGGAATCCACCGATAATAAAATTCAATTTAACCCCAACCACTTCGAAACCATTCGAACACATTCATATTGACACTTTCAAAATTTCAAATCAGAGTTTTTCGACAATTATCGATTCCTTTTCTCGATATGGCCAAGCGTATCCTCTGAAAGCTTTGACCGGAGTATTGGTAGTGGAAAATCTCATGAATTTCATCACCCATCATGGACTACCCCTAAAAATAACCACCGACTCAGGCACTGAGTTCAAAAACCAGGATTTAGAAAACTTTTGCAAAATCTACGGAATCGAACTCCATTTCACAACACCAAAATATAGCAATTCCAATTCCCCAGTCGAAAGATTTCATTCGACATTGATCGAACATTATAGATGTTTGAAAGACGAATGAAATCACTACACACCTGATCAACTGATGAAACGCGCTATTCTTGGTTATAATAATTCAATTCATAGTGTCACTGAATACACACCATTCGAAGTAGTCATAGGTCATATCAATAACACGAATCCGTTCGATCTGAATGATCATATTATTGTATCCAAATACGTCCAAAATCACAAAGGAAACACCCAAAAATTGTATCAGTCAATAAAACAAATAAATGAACAAACCAAAGATAAGATCATAACAAAAAGAAACGAAACCCGAAGTGAACCCCCGGACTTTACCAAACAAAAAGTATCATACATCCGGACAAAGGATCGACATAAAGACAAACCCAAATTTAAGAAAACAAAAATACTCGTAGATTTGGGAACTAAACTGAAAACCTACAAAGGAACTTACCACAAAAGTATAGCTAGAAAACCCAAGACTAATGAAAAACCTTTGTTACCGGGAAATAATGGAAATGAAGTTATTGACCCTATACCTGCTACTTCACGTACTCCAAGTACATTGTAATTTTGAAGACATTCAAACTACCACCTTAAACAACCCTATCCTACCCATTAAACTAGGAGACGCTAAAAGTGTATATAGTAAACATACATTTTTACATTATCTTGATCTAGATCCAATAATCAATCAATTGAATAATTTAAATAAATATTTTAGGTCAATCAAAAATAATTTCAGTAACGAAAATATCACCAATCCTATATCCTATCATGGTCTATCAGCAAACATGCTTATGAGAACCGACTATCTTATAGGCAGAACCAAAAGTTAATTAGAAAATCTTCAACCCCATATTCGTATAAGAAGAGGGCTGATAAATGGCATTGGAAAAATTGATAAATGGCTTTTTGGCACCCTTGACGCAGATGACGGAAAACGATACGACGAAACCATCGCGATTTTAGAACAAAACCAAGACAGTATAATTCATGAAGTAAACATGCAAATATCTTTATCTAAAGAATTAATCAATAACTACAATAAAACTATTCAAACTCTCAACGAAAATCAAGAAAAACTTGAAAATGGATTGAAAATATTTCAGGTGACAGTTCAAAAAACCATTGGTGAACTAATAGACTATATTAGCTTTCAGGGAATACTTTCACAAATAATTTTGGATTGCCAAAATATAATAACATTTATTGACAATCTAGAAGATGCGATTACATTTGCTAAACTAAATGCTTTACACAACTCAATAATGTCTAGCTCCAATTTGGAAAAAATGTTAGAATATCTGGAAAAAATCTATGAACATTCAGAAATACCTAAATTCGATAATATATTGACATATTATCAGGTTTTCGGAACTCAGGTATCATTTTCGGAAACCAAATTGATATTTGCAATTCATGTCCCTATCATCAGAAGCGAGGTCTTTAGATTCTACCACCTGTACCCCATCATACAAAAACCACCATATTTTCATTCCCAAATACCCCTATTTGGCACGAACAGTTTCGAAGATCCAATTCGAGTCAAATGCATGTCCACTGTTGGAAAAAACGTTTTACTGCACCGAAGACTACTATCCCGAGGACCATTGCACAGCCCAGCTGATCGAAGGAAATCTTCCGGCAAATTGTCCACCACTCCAAATCAATCTAGCGGAATCAATCACCGAGCAAGTCACTCAAGAAGAAGTCCTGATCATCCCAATCAAAGAGGAAAGGATATTTTCGAAATGCAAATCCGATCGATATACGGAAATAAAACTACCCACTCTCGTCAAAATTCCACATGCTTGTGAAATTCAAGTAAATCATAAGAAATTCTTCAACGACGTGAGGATTCGACAGGGTAAACCATTAATTTTTACCCAAATTCCAATTCGAAAATATAGAAACACCAAAATTATATAAAACGCCAAACTTCACCAAGCTCAACCTAGATGAAATTTATAAAATAAACAACATGGTGAATCAACTGAAGCCTATAAGGAAATCAGAAACTCCCACTAACAGCAGTACTCTAATATTCGGCATTCTCCTCGGACTCATTTTATGGATATCGTTCCTAGTGTTCATAGTCAAACTGAACCAAAAATGGAACATAACCGGATGGTGCTGCCCAAAGGAAGCAAAAAATGAAGAAGACGTCCAAGAAACGGTAATGGTTCCAACCCGACAAAATAACTCCCTTATTTTCTCGTCCTAAGGAGGGAGGAGTTATGTAGCCGGAAAACGTCCATTCCCATGGAAGATGCTGATGCAGCTTCGCTGACTAGCCAGGATTCCAAGAAACAACTCATCTCAGTTATCTGGGAGAAAACTGTTTTTATATTATTATTCATTCTCACTGTAACTCTTGTCAGGGACAGTCGATCAGTCCTGTATAAAATAAATTGTTTTTAAAAAGACATTTTGTCGTTCAAAGTATTTAACTCCTCAAATAAAGTAAGCAATAGAACCATCTCTAGGAACCACAGGAAGCATTTTGAGTGGGAAAATAATTGAATATTTCACATAAGAAATACTTGGCGAAAAGTCATAAGGACATAAAATGGAAGTAGATTATAATTAATGCAGAATCTCACAAATTTTCTATTCTGAGTTGTTTACTTAATTATGTTTTGACAATTCTTGCAACCAATCGAAACCATCAATTCAAAGCATTCATGTACGTTAAGGCCATTATTATATTGGGAATTTTCTACCTTGAAAATTGCCGCGGGAATTTTTTGTGGTATTTTGGTCTTATTGTGTGACAACTGATACTTTTGATTTGACGTCTGTCATCAGTTTGCATGAAAAGTGAAAAATTTTTCGAAAACGGTTTATTACAGCATCATTCAATGAAATATAAAGAAAATCAACGAAAATGCATGTAATAATACTATTTTGAATAACGTATTAGTTTGGAAACTATTTCAATTGATAACCAAAGGGACAGAGAGAAAGCACTAACTTTCAATCCAACAGAAGAAAACAATGTTACGAAAGCCTCCAGCCAAGGACAAAACATTAATAATAATTGTATATTTCATGCTGAGAACTTCAAATTCCATACTTCATTCTGTTTATAATGATTCAAGTGAATTGTTGAAATAAAAATGTTTTATAGAGAATGGGTCTATGATTAGAGCATCAAAAAATAATCTATCGAATACCACAGGAGAGTTCGATAAAGTAGAAAATAATTCCACAGATTTTTTCTCAAACTTGTTGCCATTTGGCAATAGCCACTCGAGCCCTTCGGACTCTCGTGTCTATTGCCTGGCAACAAGTTTCCGAAAAATCTGTCAAATTATTTTCACTCTCTTGTGATATTACAACTGAAAATTATTCAAATGTGGGTAAGAACCGAACTTTCGCCTACTGTGAGGATTGCAGCTTCACTGATACTTACTATTAATGAATCGTTTATCCGAAACAAGTTCACTTGGTCTTAGTAATCTCATTGATACCTTCAATCGATTAAGAACCACCGTCAGCGCGTCACACCGAAGAGTCGAATTTATTCCTTACCACTCTCAAAGGTTCGTAAGCATTTATTTATAAAAGCTTGTTAGTGAAGAAATTGAACACGTCAACTGTTGATTCAATGCTGATATTATATGTAGGGAGTAGTGCTAATCAGTTACAAATTTCAGGAACGTAGGAGATCCGTTTTTGAAACAGCCATTGATTTCATGATAGATACATTTTTTGTATGGGCGTGGTGGTCATTGAATCATTTGCTACAGAAAAAAAATACTCAAACTAAATCTGTAGGCGTGAAACAGATTCCCGTTTTACCAAGGTGGTGTTTGCTGTTAGATAGATAGATAGATAGCTCTTTATTTCCAACAGGTATACACCCAATTACAGGAAATGCTTAGAAGGTATTATTTAACAAAAGGAATGTGAATAAATGATATATCGATTATATGAATAGTTATACAGAAAGCTGCTGATAAAGTAAGAAAAAATCACGAGTAAGAAAAGTTTAAGATCTATTGATGATACATTCCAAAATATGTTTCAGAGGGCTTACATTAATATCAGATACATCACAGATCAAATTAAAATTAGAACACATTATCGACACGGGTGCTCTGCGTCCAACATTTGTACGAATATTTTCACAATAAAAGATCGTCTCCCTTTTAGAATTCAGGCGAGGAATATGGAAGTTAATTTTTTGTAAGAGTGAGGTTCACAAGATATTATTGTGTACAGTTCGATTATTTTATCGCTGCCCGTGCGTCATCATCATAATACCATAATTCTTAGGTTAGAAGACAAATGTTAACGAATTTTGATTCGCTCATAGCTGTTGTTAGAAAGAGATGTTCGATAGAGGGTGTGTGATTTCTTCGGTCATAAATTGATGACGCATGGGTAAAGATAAAATAATCGAACTGTAGTAAATATAAAGAAATTATACTGTCACAAAGACAGGACGAGTGTTCAAAGAAATCACATCGAAACGATTCAAAAGAATCGAATAATCAATATCTCTCTGGCGATACGTTCCTGTTTGTTTGAATTGTAGGTATCTCAAGAATTTTCTTTGAACAGCTTCTACAGATTTAGTTTCGTAATTGTTAGGGATACCATATAAATGCACCATATTCAAGTTTGGACCTCACATATGCATAGAATAATGTGAGCATTGTCTCAGCATTACGAAACTCCCTAGTACTTCTCATAATAAAGCCCAGCATCCTACTAGCCAACGATATATCTTCTTCAATTTGCAAAGAGAATGTTAATTTCAATCAAACTTAATCCCAAGATCTTTTATCTTCGTGACTCTATTGACAACATTATCATTTATTTGTTAGGAAAACTCTATCAACTCTTTTTAATAATATCTGACCGTAAATGATTATGGAAACACCAATCGAAGAGTAAGTCTATATCCTTTTGTAAATTCTCGCAGTCTGTAAAATCTTTAACGACTCTGAATAACTGCAGGTCATCAGCATATAGAAGTTTCGACGAACAGTTCATTCGTTTCGTTAGATCATCAATGAACAAAAGGAATAGAAGTGGTCCTAGATATTAACCCTGGGGGACACCGGAACTAGGGGTATACAAGGGGGACTGGAAGCTTTCTGATTCTATGTATTGTTTCCTACCAAATACATTAGTTGAGAATAGTTTTATTAATTTTATAGAAAAACCAAATGACGTTAATCGATGTAAAAGTACGTAAAAGTCAATTTGGTCAAAGGCTTTCTGAAAGTCAGTATAAATTACATCGATTTGCAATTTTTTATCCAGAGCCTCAGTGACACATTGTGTTAAGCATGTCAAGTTGGTTACGCAAGACTATTTTTCTACAAATCCGTGTTGATCATCTGATATAACATTTTTGATCGAGTAGTACAGGGATCTATACATAATTGTTTCGAATACTTTAGAAAAATTACTCAGTACAGAGATGGGCCTATAGTTTTTTAAACAATGTTTTATCGCCTTTTTTAAAGATTGGACAGAAGCGGGCTATTTTCTATACTTCGGGAAAAGTGGAAGTTTTCAATATCAAGTTGTAAATGTGGCGTAATGGAGTCAGTAGAGGTTGAATGCAATCTTTGACTACGAAACTTGGTATTTGATCGGGACCGATAATAAGTTTATTTTTCATTTCCTTCGCTGCTGCTATGATATCCTTATCAGTGACTAGTTAGATGTTGATGCACTGAGAATGATGAGAAATATATTCTAATTTATCGGTTAGGGACATATCAGATATAAGGTAGACACTCTTAAAGTAGTTTGCAAATGAGTAGACTATTTCTTGCGGTTCTGTGTAAACATTCTGATCGTCCTTCATGACTCCTGGTATTCTTGAGTTGCCTTTTTTTTATGAATGAAATTGCAGAAGGCAGTCGGGTCTTCGCATATTTTATTCTCAGCTTCACAAACAAAGTGAGCTCTTGCTGTTAAGTCGATTGGGGTAGTTATCTATTCATTTATGTTTGGTTAGCTTTATCGGTTCGGGTGTTTCCGTGACATTCTTCGAGTGCACAAACTGTTGAATTAAACGGAGCGAGCTCTGCTACGTCATTTGATTGGATTTTTCCACATGTGGTGATATGGTTTGAGGTATGATTGTATGTTTGATATATGTTCACAATGAAATCCCCGTCATTATTATACTATTCATTATATTATTCCTATTGTTATCGAATACACACCGTCTGTGACCATTCCCAATTTAAACTGTTGAGAAACATGAAATAATCGAATATTTCAAAGAAATTTTCAAAATGCAATAGGAATTTTTTATAACCAATTGTCTCGTTTGTCAATCAGTTTTCTATTAGGCAACTTTCATTCATTTGTAGTACAAAATGAATCTGATCTGATCATATAGGCTAGTCAGAAAAAACGATGAAAGGTAATAATACTTCACTGAGAGCTACTATGAACATCGTAATCAAACATACATACACAAATATTAGGGCAAACAAAACAATCCAAAACAATACTAGAACTACCCTAGGTAACGTCTAACTCTGCTAAAATCACAAGTATCATAATCAACGGTCTGTTGTATTAGTAATCAATCATCCCCCAACTATAACCTGGCCGGTGTGCACGCAATAAACGGCAATCTACTCGTACCTACTCGCAGTCGGTAAGAGCAGAAATATATCAACTTTAATGAATTAATGGCTCAAGCTTGCAATAATATCTTTGGGAGTAAGCGGTACAGGACAAAGGATCGGTTGGAATTGTCAAAAATCAAATCGACACTTCTCTGCGTATTCAATCTCATTGAACATATGGCATCAAATACAATCCGCTATTGAACTATATATATATACTCCACCTACTTCAAATACCTCAAAAATTCAGTGTAAGTAACCAAATTCATGTGTGTATATTCAATGGTATCAAACAATGGTGGTGGTGTGTGGGAGTTAAAAGCAAGCTGCTATCTTTAATCTGCTATAAAAGTGGTAAAAACAAAGTGAAAATTTCTGAAAATTTGGCAGTGAGCAAAATTAATCTCAATTGTGCTGATTTCCGAAACAGATTCGAATACCATACTTTGGTTAAATAGTAATTTGATAATATTCAATGAAACAACGAATACCTGATGAAATAAAAACGTGTTCCTGTATCGAACTGTGGAGTGATAAAAAACTTCTAGATAAGAAATAATTAGTGTCCTATAGTATATGAGCAAGAGGAGAAACTCAAATAAAAAAATATACGTATAATGAGTGGAATTGAACAATTGAAGGCTTTCATAACGGAACAAAATAAGGCATTAGTTGAAAATTTCACGGCCCAAATAAGAGACTTGAAAGAAACAGTAACAGATAGTTCAGGAAAGGTAGAAATTCTCGAAAAGGAGATAGCAGAACTCCGAAAAAGAAACCAAGTTCTGGAAAAGAACGCCAAAGAAAACAACATCCTGATTTTTAATTCGGAATACGAAGAGGGCAACCTACTGGACTTTACTGTAGAGCTACTCAATACAAATTTAGGACTATCGCTAAGGAAAGAATAGCTAAATAATATTCACATTGTCGGAAAAGATACTCAAAATAAAATCATACTTGTGAAATTTGTCAGCTTCATTACAAAGCTAACCATCTTGAAAAATTGTAAAAAACTCAAGGGAAGCAAGTTATCAATTGTCGAAGACCTAACGGTGGAAGAAAGAGCTGAGAAGTCCTGGTTGAACACTTGAGGCAAGCAAAAGATAAAAATCAGAAAGCGCACATTTTTCGGAATAAACTTTTCATCAATAGTCAGAGCTTTACAAACAACGATCTATGTGAGGAAGAAACTAAAATACAAAGGGAACAACAGAACTCTGGAGACATTCTTCACCATGAGGATGTAGAGAATATTCCAGAAATCGGTTTATTCGCTCAAGGGAGAAGCCAGAAAAGCAACAGATTACCCACTAATCTGAGGATTGGAGAAATTAGCGGAAAATTTCAAAGACCGACGCCGACCTCTGGCTCATCTACTAACGAGGCAGGAAGATTAACGCGGAGCCAGAGGACCAACGGATAAGGTTAGAAATAATAAATAACTCATAAATTATAAGTATAGTTTTCAGAGGTACTACAGTTTACACGAATTCTTTGATTAGTATTTATTTTCTATGTTACTGCTTAAAATAGGCTAAAATATTGAAATTATGAACACATATATTCGCAATTTTAATGTTACAAAAATAGACACATTTCTATTAGACCCATGTCAGACAAACGAGGTGTTAAATGTCAATGAAAATTCAACAAACTTTAAACTAATTCATAACAATATAAGAAGTGTTGAAAAAAATTATGATGAATTTTTAGTTTTTCTCGGTCAGTTCGACTGTGATTTCGACTGTATTGTGCTAACAGAGACAAGAAAAATCTTAGATACGAGCACATTTAGCATACCCAAATATATAGTAATATACAATGAAGGCTGTCTGATCCAAAACGATGGTACAATTATTTTCATTAAATCAGATATCTATAAATCACATGAATTAATTCCATTTAATGATTCTTTTTTGATTAAACTTAAAATTCAGCTAAATAAGGAAATTATATTGGTGAATGCCTTATACAGATCCCCCTCAACATGTTTAGATACATTCAACAATAATCTCCAAGCATATTTAGAGAGTCAAACGGAAGAAAAAGCTAAATATAATATAATTGTTGGAGACATCAATGTTAAAATTCTTGAAAAAGACAACAACAAGGTAAATGACTATCTGACCACATTATCTGAATACGGATACATATCACTAATTAATGAACCAACACGAAATCTGTCATGCCTGGACCATATTTTTATAAAGACCACCACCCAAAATTTAGAAAATTTTATACCTGTAATAGTTCCAACAGATATAACAGATCACTATACATAATTGGTTCAAATAATTACCGCAAAAAATGGTACACAGAAAGATAATAAAAGACAATATGTAGAGAAAGTTAAAGATGGAGTTTTTATTGAGAAAATCAGAAACATCGATTGGCAAAGTATATATTACAATGACAACATCGACGAATGTACAGAAAAGTTTATGAATACAATTCAAAATGTATTGAAAGAGTGTACAATTCACATACCAATCAAGGGAAATGGAAAAAAGCGTAAGAAGTGGATTACAAGATCATTGATAAAGTCGATTAACAAAAAAAATAGCATGTACCTCGCATCTAAAAAATATCCTAATAATACGCAACTTAAAGATGAATACCAAAATTATAAAAAGATACTTGACAAACTGATACAAAAAACAAAACAAGACTATTATCGAAATAAAATAAACCAAAACTCTAATGATGCTGGAAACCTTTGGAAAACTATTAATGAGATGTGTAATAAGAAGGAAAGAGTAGAAATAGACTGTGTTAAAGACGAAAATGGTCACCTTGAAACTGATCTTACAAAAATAGTAGATATATTTAACAAAATATATATTCAAACAGGCAAAAATCTTTCAAAAAAAATAATGAAAAGTTTAAACCATAAATTCAAAGAAAACATAAACAACAATTCTATTTTTCTTTCGCCTACTAACCATAAGGAAGTTGTAAATGTCATACATGACCTTAAAAACCGTAAAGCACCAGGTTTCGATAACCTGAAAGCGGAATCGCTGAAGTTAGTGGCAGAATATATAGCCCAGCCAATTGTATTTATATTCAACAAAACTATAGAAATGGGGCACTTTCCGTCTTGTTTGAAATCATCCATTGTCATCCCTATCTACAAAAAGGGCAGTCGAGATGAGGTAGCAAACTATCGACCAGTATCGCTTATAACAAATTTAAGTAAGATATTCGAAAAACTTCTAAAAAATAGACTAAACTCTTTTTTCACAAAACATAAACTGATCTCGGATTCGCAGTTTGGATTCCAACACGGAAAAAGTACGCAAGACGCACTGACTGAGCTTACGAAACACTTATATAGAGCCCTTGATAAAAGCAAACCCGCATTAGGCATATTTATAGACTTGTCAAAGGCGTTTGATACTGTGAGTCAATATTATCTGTTCTGGAAAATAACGGAATTAGAGGGAACGCGCTCAATCTGATAACATCCTACCTCAAAAACAGAAAACAAGTAGTAAAAATAAGAAATGTTATGAGTCAGCCAGAGCAGATAGAATGTGGTGTGCCCCAGGGGACAGTACTGGGACCGATTTTGTTCTGTATATATGTTAATGGATTATTTTCAATCGAAAGTGCTGGCAGAATTATTAGTTTTGCTGATGACACTGTCGTGCTTTATACAGGAGAAAACTGGTCCGCAGTAAAACAAAACGCTGAAATCGATTTGGAAATAATCAAAGACTGGTTTGACTACAGAGAATTATCTCTTAATGTGGAGAAAACATACTTCCTCCCATTCTGTAATTACCATTCTTCCCTTCCAAAATTCAGTAATCTCACAACTCAAAATCAGTTACAAATTAAATCTGTATCATTTATAAAATACCTCGGAGTAATGATCGATTCTCATATGAGATGGAATTACCATATTGATTACACCGTAAAAAAGTTGAGATGCATTCTCTATAAGTTTCGACAATTCCAAAACATATTCGACTTAAAACAAAAAAAAAAACACTTTATTACAGTCTTGTCCAGAGTCATATTACTTATTGTCTAGCAGGTTGGGGTGGTGTCTCGAAAACCTACATAAAACCACTCGAGGTAATACAAAAAAGATTTTTGAAAGTAATATTCAATAAAAACCTGAAATACTCATCTGAAAAACTATATAAAGAAGCAAACATCCTTGACATAAGACAACTACATTATAAGGCTATTATTGTGAAGCAATTTCAAGCCACATCATACTTATAAGACACGCAAAAAAGTCACTAGTGAGGCGGGCGAGAAAAACCGCAGAAGGCAGGTTATCTTAAGAAGCGACGTGTTTCAGGGAGACTGCCTCAGCCCTCTTCTCTTCTGCATCTCACTACTGCCATTGTCCGTTGCACTACGGAAAACCCGCGGATACAACTGTGGCACCTCCAGCAACCGGAGGCATAAGATCACCCATTTGTTTTACATGGATGACCTTAAACTTCATGCCTCCGGAAAAAAGGACCTTCATCAGTCCTCAAGGGTGGTGCAAGAGTACACGCATGCTATCGGAATGGAGTTTGGGAAAGAGGACGATGCAAGGAGTACGGAGAGGACGTTTAGATCGTAGACGGAAGCACCCTACATCATCTGGATGCCGGAGAGACGTATACCTATCTAGTGGTGGAATAACGCCACACCCAAGAGGTAGCTACGTCAAAAACTCTCTCCGCGACAAGTATCAGCACAAACTCCGAAAGATCTGGTCTTCAGAACTGTCGGGCAAGGAAAAAGTTGCTGCAAATAATATGCTTGCCGTTCCGATTCTACTTTACTCCTTTGGAGTACTAAAATGGACTCGATAAGAGCTGCGAGAACTCGACGTAAAAACTCGCAAAATAATGCATTTTTACAGGAGCTTGCATCCTTAATCGTCCGTTCCCCGGTTATACTTCCCCAGACAACGGGGAGGCCGTGAACTTTTGAGTTTGGAGTGTCTTAACAACAGAATGGTATTGCATGGAGCCTGTAAAGTCATCAGGAGTTCAGATCCCATCCTCTGCTTAGTATGCGATCACGAAAAAGCATTTCTTTTCAAGGCAGCAACTCGTGCAGCTGATGAACTCGGTTTCTTATTCGACATTGAACGAAGTTGAAACCCGTTCAGCAAATAGCCCATGCGAAAGCTGCGGAGTGTGACAGGCTCCTACAGCTATATAGGGATAAGCCAATGCATGGGGCCTTCTTCAAGATCATTGAAGACCTTGGCTTATCGAGAAACTTGACCTTCGCTTTTCTCCTGTCAAGTGGGCTGAAGTTGGAAACAGTGGGATTCATAATGGACTGCCAGGAGGTGTCTTCAACAATTTGCTGTCAGCTTGTCCAGCTTAAGCGGTCTCAGCCTATATCCACAGGCATAACGCGGCCTTACGAGTGTTGTACTACCGTCTACGACACTCGTACGGTGTAGTCGAGACACCGGTGTTGCCTTATGCTCCGGGGGATATTGAGTCCGTTGTGGAGAATGAGAAGTGCCGAATATATTGAAACTACTCACTTCCCACCATCAGGAAAATACAAGCCAATAAGCCTGATGTAATCCTTCTTGGCCATCAAAGTAGGACGATTTTCTTCATTAAGTTTTCAGCTCCTGGCGAAATGAACGTCGCCCGAGAAGAGGAGGAAACGGACTAAATATCGAGATCTACTCTTTGAACTCCGCAGGCTTTACCCAAACCATTCTATCAAGATGGTGGTTCTGATAATAGGGGTCCTTGGTTGAATGATAGACACACTGCTCTCAAACTTGAAAATCATACCGGCTTGCCATGATGCGGCAGAAAACTTAGCCGGAAGAATGCAGAAGGCCGTAATTCTTGGTTCACTCCGCCTTCTCAGGGCACATGACTCTAGGACCCAGTAATCACGCTCCCCACGGACGTGGGGTGTGTTTACTGGGGTAAATGATACACAGGGCCTGTTTGGGTGATTCATAACGAAAAAAAAAGAACAAAAAAAAATAATACTCCCTCAATATTATGGATTGATGGATCAGTATGTTTACGAAAAACGTTGGAGTTCTACAGTGTCTCATCTAAATAATTTTATGTGGAATGTTTTTATTCATTTCATAGGGTGCTGCGGTTAGAAGCCGGCCTTAGAAACTTCCGCTTGCTTTTGGCTAGGTTTGAATCCTGGGATTGGAAACATTTTTCTCTATTTCAAAGAAGTCGATAGGCAATGTAATTTTTTGAGATACTTGGAGTGCGCGCCAACCACTCGGGGTTGTGCTGTAGATTTTCCGTGTCTTCCTGCAGCTGAGAAGTGAATACGTCACCAAGTAGCCCAGGGGCGCCACGGAAAATAATAATAATAGCCGTTCTCTTCCCGCACAGGCTATGCCTTTGGGTACACTCTATGAGTGTTTATGCGGGAGTGTTATTATTATTATTAAATTCTAAGAAATTCCATACTTTCAAGCGCATTATTTTTTTGATAGTCTTTTTATGAATTAGATTTATAGCAATGACAAATTAGCTTCAGTTTCCAGCATTTCTAGGTTTGCTCACCCATGGAAATGAATATTATTAGTTTGTTAGTGTGAAAATTACATGAGCACGTGAGTGAATGTAAACGAAGACATGCATAAGGAAAATTTTGCAAATTTGCTCTTTCAGAACTTTATTTTGACCTCGACTTATAAATACGATAATGGGCATAAGGTCTGCGTGACCTTAAGTGAAGTTAGGTGACTGAAAATTATGTAGAAATATCAAAGAATGTTTCGAAATCGAAATAAAGTGTGATATTGATTTTATGATGTTACCGTTCATTCCTCGAATTGGCATGAGTGTCAGGCATGTTATTCAATAAAACTTTTCGGAAAGAAAAACATGAAAATGATGAACATTCTGATTTTCATGCATTTTTACCTGTACTTCGAAAATTGTGTTTGATACTGGTCATAGTAAGGGAACTTGAAAAATTATCGTAATCATTATAGATAAAGAGCCTGCAACTGATTTCAAGTTATCATTTTATGTGAACATTTTGGTACTGAATCTCATTTACCTGGTGAACAATAAGAGTTGAGGGAAGCAACCTTCAAAATCTGGTTATTCTCAAAAAACGTATTGAGAGGACAAGAAATAATATTTGATTTATTTAAGTAATACATGTTAATCATTCCAATAGGGGTAACGCTTTGACATTTTTTGGGTATAGGGTATTGGGTTCAATATTTCTGTTTTGACACAATTTTTCAGTCATATGAACCATAGACCAAATGTTTTTCGATCTGTCATTTCGAAAGTTCAAGAAACAATAGTGGGGTAATCATTCGAGTATTTATTTTTTTAAATAAAAATACAGAAGTGCTTCATATGATGGTAATAAATAATTTGAAATGAGAGAGAAAATTAAACTTTTAATTTACACAAAATGATATATCATAAATAATATACATTGTTATCGCTATATATGTTTCGACACACTGTGCCATCATATGAACTAACATATGTTAGCGATAATGGTATGAATTATTCACCATATATTATTTTATGTGAACTGAAAGTTTTATTTCTTCTCTATTTTTTAATCAAGATGAATAAACACTTTTTTTACCATGCAACAATTTGAAAATATCCCATATTTTCTACAGAAATTATGATATATTCAAATAGTAGATTGTGTGACCGGTTGCCTTGCCCAAATCAACTATTGCAAATGTAAATGAGTCCAGATCTTTAATCATTGTCAGCTGCATTACAATCCTACGAACAAATTTTCAAGCAGAAGTGATTTTGGTTTACTAAAGAAAATGCATGGAACAGTAGTAAACTTCTTCATATTGATCAAGAAAAAATAATGTTGTTCAATGTTGAACTTGCTGTCTTGCTTATCCTTCTAATAACAGTATTATTTATATCAATTAAATCATATTTCTTATCTTCTCAACACTTCATCACAGAAAAATCTGGGTGAGCTGGCACTGCAGAACTCAAATTTACCAGAATTGTCATGAATACAGAAAATGTAACTTGAAATATTTTGATTTTTCTAATAAAATAATTTTGCAACTTGCTCCTATAACAAATAATAACGATCGATAATGCCAAGTATGTGAAGAATACGGGAATTTTTTTCATAATGAGCGAAGCAGTCCAAATTTCAGAAAAAAAAATTCGTGTTGATACCTACTGTAACAAACTAAAAATAAAATATAAATTGACCACAAATCGTCAATTTATATTGTAGTCCATCAATACTGAATTGTTCTTTGGGTGTGCCAGAAATTGATTCCATCTGTTTTCAAACATTTCGTTCCATTCCATTCTGAGACTCATCATCAAAATCAGAATATTTCATTATTATTGATCCTTACAACATAAAGTATTCCACAGATATAATTCGATAGTTTACTGTACTGTAAGAGCTACTTTACAATTCACAGTTTTTATTGCATTCAATAAATTGCATGAGTTTTCTACCAATCGATAAGGCTACTCAGCTGTCAAATAGTGTCTCATTGGTTGAAAACCCCCGCAATTAATTGCATGAAATTAAAATTTCTAACTGTAAAGCGACTTTAAGTTTCTCCAAATGAGATTACATGCAAAAATATATAAAATCAATGAATCGAACGATGTTTTAAAAGTGTTCGTCGGAGAAGTATCAAATAAATGGAGAGAAATAACGACTACAATCGGAAATTCCCTTCTTTCCACACATTTCCATTATGTGTTTTCAGTCAGATATTTGATTAATTTTTCCACTTTGTGAAAAAGTGTGGAGAGAAGGGTATTTTCAAACGTGGTCCGAATTATTTCGTTTCATTTATTCATAAAATTATATAAAAATATGAGATTCAAGGAATCGTTGATAATATTTTTGGTGAAACATTGGAGCTCACAAGCGGCTGCAAGATACGTTAGAGAAAAATAAATATATGTTTCCTATGATGGATGTTTGAGCTACAAACATAGCAAAAATTCGAGAATCCCAAACTTCACTATAGGTGATCCGTATGGATCAATTAGAACAGTTGTGGAGTATTCAGGTGAGGCTAGCTGATAATGTATTCAACAATAACTATAACAACAATAGTTACTTTTCCGCATGCGCATGTTTTCCAAGTGAATTGCCCTTCTTTCGCAAAATTTTCAAATTAGCCAGTGTCACCCCACAACTATTCAGATTTATCCAAGCAGAAATCTTGTCGACTATTTCTTTCGTCTTTTAAATATCAGTCAACCAATCATACGTTTGTTTCCTAGTCGACTGGTACAATTAACAAAGCCCTTGAGCTTCGCTCTCGGGTTTTCATCAAAGTATTACTGCCAAAATATTATCTCGTTAAATTATTTTAAAATACAGACGAAATTTAGATGCAATAAAAATAGTCGACTATTAAACATGGTCTTGTTTCATTACCTTTGATTCGAACTCTTGCTATAAATTTAAATATTAGGCTTTCTCATACAGTGCTCTGATACCACCATTGTTTTGATAGCTTTGGGAACTATGGTACATATAGCGGAATCTGTAACAGATATTCACAATCCCACGAAACTCTTTAGGAGTGTTCATCCAATACATTTGAAATTTTCAGATGATATAGTGTTGCAGGTTTTTTTCGGGTTCCCCTGCATCTGTGCGAGAGAATACCGTGTTGTAGCATCAATTGATTAACGTTATATTGTTACTCTGTTATTATATTTTATTCAATATTTCATTATTATTTTACGACCAACTTGGCCGGAGCCGTGGTGGAGTGCAAGTCAAGCATTCGCTTCTTATTCCAATCGAACACAGGTGCATGAGTTGAATCCCAGCGCGGTCTCCGGTCTCGTGCATAGCATCACACGTCAAAAGGTAAGGGTTACGTCTTCCTTAGCTCGAACAAGTCTCGCAAATACTTCTGAGGGTTGCTCGTAAGGGTGCAGCTGGTTGACGGAAATAAAAAATTCATCAACAACTCAACAATTTTTCACTCATGTGTCCCAACGCATTTTCAATTACTTTCCGTTTTCCAGAAAAGGAAATTCGTGTAATGTTCACAGAACATCGTGAGATCTAAGAAGGAGTGGGTATGAATTATCATTTCTCTTGCATTATTGAATACTCCGAGCCTCAGAATCAGAATGCTTTGCCATTGGTTGGAAGAATGAGCCTAGGGAATAGCGCGGTCAGAAAGTTTTCAAAATGACAAAGAAAGAGTGACGCCTTTTCTATCTCCATGGACTGAGGGTATAGTAATTTCTGATATTTCGAGGACATATTACCAAACTTGCTTTATTCGAGGTAGAGGGTAGATTTTGGCGATTTCTTCTGTGTCGTTGCGCTCCGGGCAATCTACTTCGGTGGTGTTCACTTTTCATCTGTAGGATTACCCGGAAAATCTAGAGCACCACTCCGGATGGTTGGTTCGCACAAGTATGCACCAGACGTAGGTATTGCTATGTGGGCAACTCATATCAAACTTGGTTTTCAACAAGACATGCGATCGCCTTTCAACTCCGATACACTTGAGAAATACTTCACGCACTCCGATATCGAACAGAGTCCAGCGCTAGCAGACATTTCAAAGGCCGACATCTAACCGCCGAGCCACCGACAACTCCATCAATATGGCTACTCCTGACATCGGCACTTTGAGAACTACTTTTCTAAAGAATATGCATGATTGAAATTTGTACGTGTTAGATTCTACCAAGTTATTGAATCACCATCTAGAATTTTGGCCAAGTCTATATTTATGTTGCTCGCAGTTCTCCGTATATTTTTGTTTTATACATTTCTACGAAAAACAAATATGGTTAGTGACCATTTCCATACATGGCCATTGAACTTGATATACGATGGAATTGTGATATTTCACAGGCTCTAAATGAAGGGGATTCGGGTCGGAATGCCTGAATACTTTCAAATTTATGTTCAAAAGGGAGCAAAAACCACAAATGAAAAATCTGAATAATATGGGTTTCATTATACGCTCCTTGTAATTGGAGCATTTAGGAAGACAAATTGACGAGTTCTATTTGTTCAGTCGATGACTCGGCCCGTGAAGTGACTCATAATTTATTTCCAGGACGAACTGATTTTACGCTTCTCCCTGAATATAAATTTGAATCTTGGCCGGCGACCATTTATTTTCATCAACTTACAGCTCATTCTGAAAATGCACCAGTTTTACTATTTTTGGAACACTATTGGCCTGGAATAGAGGCAAAAGCTCACTTCAAAATACTAGTACTAAGAAGAGGTAGTGTTCGATATCAGTAGAATGATACGAACATGATCGTATGACCGAAGAAACCTCCAATAATAATCCTTAATTCCTGAATTGAATGAATTGAACAGTCGTGAATTATTTTATTATTATCATTTATTCAGTAAGTAAATTGTAAAAATAATATTGAATTCAATGTTTTTTAAGCTTTCATTTCGTTAAATAAGATTGATATTGTAGTCAAATGAATGCACTTTTGTTGTGAGCTTATTTACTTAACTAACAGTTTGTTCTATAATGAATAAAACTTGATCTAAATTGAACGATTGTTATGTTATCATCAGTCTGGCGACTGTTTAACTCAAAATGAGTATTTCACCATAATCTCCAAACTGATACATCACAAATTTTAACTTCATATTTGATACTGTGATAAAACTACTTGAAGGAAATATCAATATGCTATGATTGAGAAAAAAGGGCTACTCTTTCAATGAGCTTTTTTATAGAAAATTTTAAACTTTAGATTTTTTATCTTGGGACTATGGTACCTACACTCAATGATTTCTTATCGATAATATTGTGATCCACTGAATTATGATGTCAACCGCTATTTAATGCAATATGTTTTCAGAGCATAATGAAATCGTATTTATTTATAATTTTTCTCTCAAATGCAAAAATCAGTCTTATTTTCTGCAATGCAAGATCAATATTGGCTGACTTGTACTTAAAATACATCAATGGTTTTGAAAAATCATGTATTGAAATATTTTTAGCTGCTAATTCAGCATTATGATGTTTGAAACGGTAAGTTGCCTCGAGAAAAAAGATATTATAAGATTTCGTCTGGAACTTTTGCATTCTAGGTATTGTCTTTTACTTTCGGTTGCTCTATCTAATAAGATTGCGAAGGAAATTCAGATGTATCAGTCAAGCAAGTGAGTTGCTCAATATGAATACTCTCTTTCATTTTCTTATACATTTTTCTGTATTGGATATATTGAAGGTTTCTATTGCTGCTTCCGAGGAGACGCTGGATGTTTGTCCGAAATCTCAGGGTCTTCTAACTGAAGCCACAAAATAAATCTGCAGTTGGCTTTCTGTAATTAACTTGGAACGAAACATCCCTTATTTCATGCCTTCATATAAACGTGTCTACGGCAGGTATTCACGACAGCAGTAAAATAGGTTCGAAATTAAATTATCATCATTTTGTTCATAAATAAAGTATTGGCAAAATTTCATGGCATCACTCAATTCAGACGATAGATTACTTCATTTGGGTATTTGAGAATACTAAAGGTGTGAACAATACATTGACAATTGGCAACTTTGCAGTGGACTATCCGTATTAAGTGAAGTAATTATCTGAAAACGAAACAAGCCTGAAACAAAATTCAGTTACTGGAATGTGAGTAATTTTACCAACAACATTATCACAACTCCAAGTTATTTAGAGTGCATTCACATCCAACATCCATGAACCGATACCACTATATCGACCACGCAAAGTAGGAATATTTTTAGTCGCCGACAATGCAAACGAACAGTATTATGCCTTACGTGGCAAAAGTTTGGTATTGGTTATTCAAGTCCAGTGATTTTGAATCAGGAACTGAAAGCCGACAGCTTATCTGTAGATACTGACGAGTGAGATTGCAGTAGTTTTATTGTTTGGGTAGTTTCCTTTTCTTGAATCACCCAAAAGTGTTCAAGCAAGCCTGTTTCATTTGAGTATGAAAATCAGTACTTCAAACAGGGTCTTGCGATTACTTTCACCTTTCACTGTATAAAAATGAAAAAATGTAGTTCAAATAAATCTATCAATCTGATTTGGTGAAAATTATTATATTATGAAAACTAGGCCTACGGTTTCTAGATTAAAAGAATTTGCTAAAATTTCAGTACGTTACTTCTAAGCGTGACCACGATAGGAAGAATATAAAAAGTTTTCCTTGCAATGAATTTGCTTAAATTTTAATATGTCACACCTGAGGTACTCGAGTGATAATTGCATTCTAGGCAACTATGATGGGTAATGCAGTAATTGATAAACAGGCTGGTTGAATGTGAACATTATGAAGTATTTCCTCAACCGATATATTAAAGCGACGGCACATTTGTGTTTGTTGAAATTTAATAATTTTCTATGTATTTCAACTAACTAATTCAGAAGTTTCTTTCAAATGAAGAAATTATGATAATAATTGATATTATGGACAGGTCGAGGCGAATCGAAATGGAATAAAAAAATTCAATTATCTCACTTATCAAGAGGTTGTGTTAGCTCCGGTTTAATATCAATTGCGAGTTGAAAGAGTAGTTTCTAACTGAATCTGTGTATCCTAAAACTAAACTGAAAAAAATCCAATAATTCAATATAAGTAGCCATTTTTTCCAAGGCTGGTAACATGAGGTCTTCTATTGTTTTAATGTAGAATTAACATTGCTAACTGGTGAGCTCAGGCATGATTTGCCATGGTAATGACCAGAAAAAAAACAGTCATTGGCTTGTTTTTGAAATATGCTGTAGTACGTATTATTCAATCCTTCTGGAATCATCTGTTGTGAATAATTTCAAATTCTCATGGAGTATGGACTACAACAATAACTTTTGCTCATATGGCGATGAGGATAATTTTGATTAAAAATATTTTTAAAGTTCGACGTCCCTAACTAAAGAGTAGGTATGAATATTGTCAACTTGTTGTTATATATGGACCTGAAAAAATAGTCATAAAATAGAGAATTTTCAACGTTCCTAGTTAAACTGCGTCAAGGCTTATCAGACAATTTCATATGATCATTTATAAACTATACTTCTGGACAATCTATAAGTTTGATCACAACAAAAATAAATATCTCATGCAGTGATTTGGATTTGAAATCTCAGAAATTATATCTACAGAAGCACGTGAAAAAAACGCATTTATTCGTAGACACGTAACATAGTTCGCCAATGTGTCTATGAGGAACATAGCAGAGGTGACTGCCTCTATAATCTATTTTGCATAAACCTTCTGGAACATATAAAGGTCGTTTGGCTCCAGTTTATATTCAAGGAAGGTATATTGGGTCGTGATATAATACGCATATTCATTTTCGATACTCAGTTATTTGAATCGAGATAAGGATTCTTATATTCTAAAAAAATTGGAGTCTTAAACAAGTCTTCTTTACTTACTGTTTAGTGATATAGAAATGATAAATGATAGAAAGGATCGATTTTCCCATTTTTCGACATTTTTAAATATTGCCTTCATCATGAAGAATATTTTTGTGTTGTTTTCTTTCAGTATTGAAATCTGCCATTCAGTCAGTTGAACGTCGTAATTTTTTTTTTGTGAATACTTTTACAAGAATGTGTTGTTTTCGCGAAATAGATTTCCTTGTATCAGTCTATTCGAAATGGAAAATACGCCGTTTTATTCATGTTAATCAAAAAAGTTTTGTTTAACCGTCTACCAGTGAATATTAATTATTTGTAACAATTCTAGATTCCAACATGAAATTGAATTTCTTCTGATTAACACGCTCCTCAAGTCGCTTTTCCCACATTGCTATGATTTATATCACTGTAGGATAGCGCGTGACTCAAGTGAGGCATACTATACATGGATGAAAATTTAATCTTGGGATTCAACGAGTGTTCGGTGCTTTTCTGTTTTCATTAGTATTTTCTTCTTATATTCGCTCTTTCTTGAGTTTTGTGCGATTACACATTATCAACTTGAATGAGAAAAGTGGAATAGGAATTCCACTAAATCAAATTTAATTTAAAAGTCTGTTCGCATAGTTTCGGCTTTCAACGAAAAACCATGACAACAGAAAAACTTGTTACCGTCAGACATTTCGATCAACAGATGACCCTCCTGTTTTTATATGAACACAAAGACAAAGCTTGCGTAGGTAGGGGAAATGCATTACTATCGTTTACCGTAGCGCTCTGAGACAATTTACTGATTTTGGTAACGTTTGACTTTTTATCATTAGGAAAATCCGGAAAACCTACAGCGCAACCCCAGGTGGTCGGTGAGTACTGCAAGCAAGCATTAGACGCCGGGATTGTCATTCAGTTAATACACATCACATCACATCACAATAATTGTTATTCAACATGATATATGGCCGTCGTTCAAATTCGATAGAGTAGAGGACCATTTTTTCCCATACCTCGTCTCGAACCATGTGTCTACATTCGGCTGTAAACTGTTTTTTTACATCCAAACTCTTCAAATCATGAAACCATGAATTCACGTGATGAAAAAATTCGTTTAAAATGACCAATTCACGAGATTTTTCAGTCCTTTTGTCGAGAATTGCTACATATGGCCAAGAATGGCCTAGGACCGAAAAAGGGCATCTAATTGTTTGCCAGATATTTTCTATCAACCTTTTCCTTGTCCTAAGATAAAAGGAATATTTGGGTTTTTCCCGGTCTACCGCTACACAGATTTTGTACCTCCAAGTTAAGAGTCCGTTGTATTATTTGGCGTTTCTTCCGATAATGTATTAACGAGTGTTCAAAAATATGTATTGTTGAGATAGTGAACTAGTAGTGAATATCTCCTTCCGATAACTTTGCATAACGAATTACTTCCTATATTTAATCAAAATAAATATTTCCGAAAAAGTTACTTTTCACTACGACAATAGAGGTAGTTCTGGTTCTGAGAGAAAGAGTTTGGAAGTCTTTGAAGTAGAAATATAATGGTCGATTCACTTAGGGAAAGGCCATCCATTGGAATAGGGATTGTACCAAAACGAATCCTATTCTTAAAGAATTCGTTTTATCCACATATGAGAGTGCATTATACATATATCATCAGCCACACACCGGCCAAGCCAGTATGCCAGTGGCTTTTTCATATCGAGCTTTCTGCACCGATAAGGCTAAACAGGTAAGCGAACAAACTTTTGTACCAGTGAATTCTCAGTGACTATATATTTTTTTATGATCTTTTCTCTCGATTGGAGAGTCAGTGATTTGTTTTCTTTTTTTGTTACGTACATTGTATCGGTGTGACTGTATATACTATACTTTCACTCCGACTCTACATTGGCTTCGGCCCTTGAGTGGTAGTAATAGACTTCACCGGTGCTATACTAATGTTGGAGCTATTACCCAACACATATATCGTTCCCACCTGTGTTGTACTATTGTAGGGCTATTATCCTACCCTTACATTGTCCAAATTTTATTACCAAGTTCAGCCTTAAGTCGGTGCTTTCAATCTATATCTCTCCTCTGTTGTAACCCTGAGTGTGACTCATTCTTCTTGAATCCCCGAGACTCTCAACTGCGTGTGTTTTGCCCAACCTTATCTTTTCCCAATTTCAATATATTTGGTCCAGTTCCAAATGAACACATCTTCTTCGCGTCTAGGTAGCACCGAACCCCTAGCTAGTCGTTCCATTGCTAATTGCCTCCCGCAGGACGCTTTCAGTCCCACATTACCGCCTATATGATGGATATCCAAAATTTCAGCTTCCGACTCATTACCACTGAGCCAACCAGCCTCCCAATGTGATAATCACGATAATAATAGAGTTTAGAATGTAATGATAATACAGTAAAATATGAATATTGATGATATTATATGATATTAAAAATAAAATATATCTATCTATTAATATTTCAAAAATTGAGTGTGAAGCTAGGAATTCTCATGGGAGATCGTTTAGTAACGAAACATGCCTAAACTCTATTTCTCAGATGTAAACCTACATCGTCAGCCTTTCGTGATGAATGTATGTGATGAATGTATGTGAGGAAACAACTACCCTCTTGGATAAAGCCATGACAGATATTGAATTATATCCTACAGATATTTGTGCAATGGTCCTCACTGGCACTACAAACTCCCTATTCTACAAAAGCCTCTTGAACTATATGTTCCCTCTTGAAGTGAAACGATTGTTTTTTTTTCCAATTTTTGAAGATTGAGGCATTCTTCAATATTCAGAAATTTAAAAAAGCATTTGTTAGTCATTTGAAAACTCAACGTACTCGGTCCAATTCAAGTTTGGTTATATGAATTATGACCAAAGCCATGTTTGGAATTATGTTATTTTTATTACAATAAAAAATATTATATGAAGTGAAAACCCAAATTCAGACACTGTCCTATTTTCAGTCATATATACGAATATACGTTAAGACATCTGTTGATAAAATTCAACATTCACTATTTCAGTCAATAATAGTTTACTATGTTACTATGTTACCGACACTTCACACTTCAACGGTCACTGAATAACCTGAAAAGTTGACGGTGCTTGCAAGTGGTGTGCTGTGTTCATTTGCATAGTATTTCTAATGAGCAGATTTTAGTTGTTATATTTTTATACATTTAGACATCAACAGAGCAATGGGGAAGCCGAAACACATTATGACAGAGATAGATGAGAAATTAAGTGACAGTGAGAAGGCTCTAGAATCATGGTCACGATACTTAAAACGGACAGTTCCAAAATTGTAGATAACTTCATTGGCCAGTTAAAATCTAAATTGAAATGTACTCATTGTGGTCACTGTTCAGTCACTTTCGATCCGTTCTGGGATCTTTCCCTCCCAATACCTCGAAGAACACGCCATCTTAGACTATCACAATGCTTGGATTCATTCAAAAGAGAAGAAACTTTGGATGGTGACGAGAAGCCGACATGTACGAAGTTTAAAGAGAGAAGGAAGTGCATCAAATCCATATCAATTCATAAGTTCCCGAAAATTTTAGTGATCCATTTGAAACGATTTTCTTCGACAGGAAGATTCCAAAGAAAATTGAATGTTGTCATCAATTTTCCTTTAGAGGGATTGGAAATGGGTAATTATGCAGCAGACAACGTAACCCCTTGTCGCTATAATTTGTATGCACTCTTTAATCACAGCGGAACTACCTACAGCGGACACTACATGGCACACTGTAGACATCCATATACGAGCACGTGGCATGAATATAATGATTCACGTGTAACAACAATTTCATCTAAATCCCTGAAGAGCGGAAATGCCTATGTTCTCTTTTATGAGCAGGAAGACCTTTTAGATTATACTTAGTTTTATTTAATATTTTATTTATATTTTACATTATGTTCTATTTCTACATTTATTAAATTTTTTATACACATGACACCACTATTGAGGACATTGAAATAAACATTTTCGAAGATGGTAATAATAGCTTAAAATTTTTGTTTTAACAGCGTTTGCAGTCCGTAAAACTACAGATTTTTTTTATTTTAGTTGTGTTGGAATTAAGAAAAAGCAAATCAAAACACTGAGTGTCGGATATTTGTACATATGATTGATATGATACTATCCCGTTCTTTCCTTATAAAATCACTTAAGTAGATACCGTTCTATATAGTTGAGCTCATTTAAGAGGTCATATCCAAATTCCGATACAAGTAACGGAAGATGATAAGTATAGTAAAAATGACAAGTAATATAATATTTATTTCAGTAAATAAAATTGCACACAACGATACAATATCTCCTGTACATCATAATACAATAATAAAGAAAGTAGTAGATTTCCTTAGACCTTCCTATGACCTTGAATTTATCTGCGCGTCGTTTACAGGCAACAACTCACAAAATTATTGAAATGGAAAGCGGAAACATTGACTCAACTTCTTCACTACTTCACTATAGCCTAGCCTAGCCTAGCCTATAACAGCCTACGTTCAGTAGACAACTGCTGAAACGTAAATTTGTTCTTTGCGATGGTATGAGTCCACCACAACATCTAATTTGAAAGATGTCAATTTGATATTACAAAAATCATGATATCAATAAATTAAATATAATTACTTAAATAAACTATTATTGTAAAAATTCGTCATTGGTATAACAATTTTTATTCAATATAAATCTTTTTGTCATTTTTTCAAATGTAAATAAATGTTTACAACCTTTTATACTTTCTGGCAATTTTACAACCATTAGCTATATATCTTTTCTGGAACAGAGCATTACGATATTGTGGTGGTAATGTATTGTAATCATGTGATCGTTCTGCCATGGTATTCTGATTTTTAAAAATGTATATACAAGTCTCTAATATATAAATTGCTGTCACAGTTGAAATATTGATTTTTTTTTTAAATAATTCTTACATGAGTTTTCGTCGTGGCTTCACGAAAACAATTTATAAAAAATGCAAAAAACTTTGAAAATGACAAATTACTTTATTCGGTATAACACAAAGAACAAGTAAAGAGTGACGAGAGGCGTCATACAAACACTTTTATATGAACGCTTATCAAATTTGGGCTGATACAGCATCCGATCCTGGGAGGCGTATAGTGGGCGTATTTAGAGGGCGTCTAGGTCATTGATGTCCCATAACTCATGAGTCTCTAGAGCTCTACTTACATAAAATCCTAACAGCATATTTCTGCAAATTGAAAACCCTGCTTGCAGAAGAACAATTACCCCAATTTAATATAAAATATTAGCTTAGTATAGGGCCAGCAGCATTTTTTCACTACAACTTTAGCGAGTAACATATTTTTCTCAGTTTAGAGCAGATTATCTATATGTGGAGTCCAGGCTAATTTGTCATCAATCGTTAAACCTAGCAGGTTAACTTGTTTAGGCATTTCGACCCTGTTGTTTTTATTCTGTCTACGTAATGTGTATAAAATTCACAAGTTTTGAAAGTGTTCAATTTCATATTATTCATTTCTGACCATTCCAGAACACTTTCATAAGTTTTTTCAGCTGTGTTTTTCAAGGCAATCAGGTTTTTCTCAGCAACCAAAATATTTGTATCATCCGCATAACATATGGTATATATGTCAGGGTTGTTATCGCTGTTTAAATGACTAATTAGGTATTTGGAAAATACTATGTAAAGGAAGGGACCTAGAATTGATCCTTGTGCAACTCTATGGAATAGATCCAGTGGACTACTGCATGTTTGATCGGGTCTTACCACCTGCTTACGATCAGTCAAATAAGACATTAGTAGTTGCAGATAATTTACAAACTAGTCGAAAGTCCTTGAGAAATCGAGAAATAGTCTCATCACGTATTCACTATTGTCCAGATGTTCGATTACATTGATGAATTACGTTCAATTGTGTTCAATATATGTAAACGGGTCTCCTCTGATATTTTAACATTTAGGAATAATCATCATTTATAATTGCAATTTTTGCTTAATTTGCAGAATGTCGACGAAAACTACAAATATACAAAAGATGATTCAAGGCGAGCTTTAGATTCCATAAAAGTGGCACACTTTGTTTAGCTGCAGCAAAACAATATCACGTCCCAAGAACTACGCTCATTGGGGAGATCAAGGGCAAGTATCGAGAAGAACGTTGTAGTGGAGCACCTTCATTACTGAGTGATAGGGAAGAAAACCTATTAGTGTATTTCGAACTCTTAATTCAACAGTCAGATCACTTCAATTCAGCTCGTTCAGTTTGATCAGAATGAAATAATATACCTATCAATATGGGGCGCAAGGGTATTCCAGTAACCAAAGATCAATTGCTCGATAGTGTCTGTCGATTACATATAATCCATAAAAACGATAAAATATAGATCTGAAATAGTCTATGTTGGAAATGTCCGTGATGGGCATGATGGTAGAGCGCTTGTCTCTTAACCTTTTCCGGGGTTAGCTCGAAACAATCTACCTCTGACCACACTTAGACAAAGTAGTCTCTACATTGAATACAAACGAACGACATGCATAAGCTTTGCAGGAGGCATGGATCATACGCACTACAACCGCTATCAGTTGAAATACCCGACCATCCGCCTAGACCAGCGGAGGTGGTTACTAGCGCCCCCTCACCTGGACCCTATGTGCCGCTTGGCACAAGCGCTCCTTCGCCTCACAACCAGCAACAGCTGTGGGGTAAGGGAGGTGGCTCTTAGTGCGTCCTCCCGACCCCTTTCCACTGCTTGACCGTCTTGGACGAAGAATTGGGTTCATTTTTTGAGCATTAGTCAGACACAGAAATATGATTATGTAGTTACAATAGAAGTAAATAGGCTGCACTGATTCTACATCAATTTGATCATTTTTTACATGTTAATTGCCATAAGGATTTTTAAGATCCGTTCTGGCAATTTTGGTTCCTTTCAAGGTCACGTGTGAGTTCTAAATCTATTTGATAATTTTTACATGTTAATCTGCATAAGGATTTTTAAGATCCATTTTGCAATTTTTTGCTCTTTTTGGAGTGGGGGGAAAATCAGAGCGTCGCTGCTTCGCGTTCATCGTGTGACGTAATCGGGAGAGATCCAGTTGATTGATAACGTTTTGCCAATAGAGCGCGGCGCACACATATTTTGAATTGAATTTATAAAGAAAAAAGATTTCAGTAGTGGAGGTTTGAACCATCGTCCTTTTGCTTGGTAGCGAGTGACGCTAGCCTTGTCTCCACGCAGACTACGTACAAGTTGATGTACAAATGTGGGATATATATTTCTCCAGCTACCAGAGCACGCTGTTTGAATATTTAAAAAAAAATAATGATTGTGAGTCTGATAATAATAATGATGTTTGGAATAAATGTGAAAAAATTGCGTTTCAACGGTGGTCTAGCGTTTCAACAAGCTATGTGTATAGGGTGTCTCAAAAAGTATCATTTAAGAGAAAAAATACATGGCGGCTGCTCGTTAGATTTAGTATACCAGGTGTATCAAAACATATCATTTAAGAGAAAAAAAACATGGTGGGTGCTTGTCTTATTTAATATACAGGGTGTCTCAAAATATATCATTTAAGAGAAAAAAAACATGGCGGCTGCTCGTTAGATTCAGTATACCAGGTGTCTCAAAACATACCATTTTAGAGAAAAA
The DNA here is from genome assembly GCA_958502065.1 of Chrysolina americana. Classification (NCBI taxonomy): domain Eukaryota; kingdom Metazoa; phylum Arthropoda; class Insecta; order Coleoptera; family Chrysomelidae; genus Chrysolina; species Chrysolina americana. The sequence goes on from OY293419.1 coordinate 35,775,200, forward strand.
ATCATGGTAGGTGCTCGTTAGATTCAGTATACCAGGTGTACTACATATAATTTATGAGAGAAAAAACATGGCAGCTACTCGTTATATTTAGTATACCAGGTGTACCAACATATCATTTAAGAGAAATAACATGGAGGTCAAAGAAAAAAACACATCATGGAGGGTATGGGGATTCAAGTTAAAAAAAACATGGCTGCTTCTTATTGGTCAACGCTCATCATAGTTGTACAGGGACGTCTCACAAATTTTATTGGGGAAAATATATACAGGTGCGTTTTGATTTAAACATCATTGCTTTTGGAAAAAAGATGACAGCTTCTGTCATTTGTCATATGTCTCATCATAAATAGAAAATATCTACCGAGTGTTTTGAGAAAAAAAAACATGACCACTATTTGACATCATGAAGGAATACATCAGATCGATCAGTGTCCAAAAAACGCATTACCGATATGTCGGATCTGTACGAATCATCAAAAAATAAGCACTTCCGGTTTGAAAAAATTGAGGTAGAAAAAAAGTAATAGTGAATTCGGATTATCCACACCGAGGAGAGTTCAAATATGCAATAAAATGGTCACTTCCGGTTTTCACTTCCGGTTGTCCGATTTCGATGATTTTGGCATCAATGGATTCGTTTCGATGTCAAGAAACATTTTTAAGCATTATCCAATGCCAAAAGGGCATAGGAGGCTATCTTCGTTATTAGTAAAGATACAGAAACGTGCGGCTACTCTAATAAGACAACTTTTATGGGGGATCAAGAAAATAATAGAATTTCTTTCCGTCAACTACCATAAGTGGCATAAACCTCACATTTTAATGCGTTATGTACTCATCGCTCAAATGTTGAGAGTCGATTCGTTAGAACGTCGCTCAATATATCGGCGGCGCCTCACACTCGATATCTGTCAGTTGTCATTGATAAAATCGTTGAAAAAAAAAATATGTGACAAATAAACATGGTTGTATAGGTGCAAAAAAACATGGCTGCTACATGTATGTGTCAGATGGAAAATGGGTCATTGGGAGTAGCAAAGTATTCAGCAATAGTATATACAGGGCGTATCACACGTTATTTAAGAGAAAAAATATTGCTGATGCAAGTGTCAAATGTCATGTGGAAAATGGTATGCAAAAAATACGTATCATTGGGGATATGTGGGCCCAATAGAAAAATATGGTGATATTTCATACTGAGTGTTCCAAAATTTTCTTAGACATACACAGAGATTTCAAAAACTGTTCAACATAGGAAAAAAACCACTCATAGGACGTTTCAATCCTAATCAAGAAGGTATACAGAGTATCACATTTATAGAAAAAAAATATATGATGTTTCAAGAGGAGTTTAGCGTTTCACCGTGCGATCCCAATCGGAAATGTATTACATGTCATCGAGACCGAATACGTCAGCGCTCTCTATCATCAGGAAGGTGCCCAATCATTAAAAATTGAGATATAGCATTGATAAGGGTCCAAATTTAGTTACTATCGGTCGTACGATTTCAATAATTTCGACACCAATGGGTTTGTTTCGATGTCAAGAAACATTGTTAAGCATTTTCGTTATCAGTAAAGGTATAGAAACATGCGGGTACTGTATTAAGACAACTTTTATGGGAGATCAAGTTTGATGAAAGCAGAACGAACTAACCTTATAAAACGTCTATTTTAGTCGCATTTTTGCATGTTTTACCGTTTCAAATTTTAGCTGTTTTTTCGAACGCAAAAAACGGTTATTGTGGTCGCATTTTGGCATGTTTTATCGTTTCTAATTCCAGTTGTTTTTTCGAACGCAAAAACGTGTATTTTGAGCAATTTTGAAATGCCAAATATCCATAAGAAACATAGAATTTTTTGGTTTGATTTAAGGCTGTTTTTTTAGAACGCGAAAAACGTTTATTGTGGTTGCATTTTTGCATGTTGAGGCGTTTCGATTTTCAGTTGTTTTTTGGAACGCAAAAAACGTATATTTTGATCACATTTTTGCAGTTTGACTCTGTTTCTTTTTTTGGTATTCATTATCAGGTGGGTGGGGAGAGGGTTAGGCAACTTTAATTGGATATTGAGGAAATAATGTAACTTCGCCAGTAGAAGCAGATAAACGTTTTATGATTATTTCCGATAACGTGCGTTTTACATGCATTTCGAGTTTTTGTGTGGATGTTTCAAATGGTTTTACGTGCGTTTCAAGCGTGCAACCGTTTTCGTGCAAACGTTTTGTGCAACCATTTTCGTGCAACAGTTCTAATGCAACCGTTTTAGTATACAACCGTTTTCGTGCAACCGTTTTCGTGTAACCGTTTCCGTGCGCAACTGTTTTTTCGTGCAACCGTTTTCATGCAACCGTTATCGTGCAACCGTTTTCATGCAACCGTTTTCATGCAACCGTTTCCGTGCAACCGTTTCCGTGCAACCGATTTCGTGTAACCGTTTTCGTGTGCAACCGTTTCCGTGTGCAACCGTTTCGTGCAACCATTTTTTCGTGCCCAACCGTTTTCATGCAACCGTTTCCGTACGCAACCGTTTCGTGCCACCGTTTTCGTTTACGCTTAGCGCAGTATGGTTAGGTATGGTGCGGTATGTTACGGTTTCGCTCAGTGCAGTATGTTACGGTTGTGCATATAAAGACCCATTGGGATGAAGAAAATTCACTTGTATTTGATGTTGCATAGCAAACAGAAAAATATGAATTATTTCGTGATGGAACCAGTTTTTGAATAAGAAGAGAGCTCACAGCAACAGAAAAAATAATCGAGTCTGATACTCATAGACTCCGTGTTGAAACAGCATTTGAGAACAAAAAAATTGAAGGTCCAACGTACACAACGTTCAAAGAAAAAAACATTGGTAGATAGCGATGATATTATTGATATGAATCGCAATAAAACAAATAGAATAATAATATTTCGAACATCATTAGATACCAGAAATATTAAAGTTGTTGAATAAGTTATATTTTGATTTAAAATCAGCATGAAAAAAAATGGACACTTCAAGTATCATATGTTTGTGTGCGAAGTACACATATTGATAATGAATTAATTCAATGAACCGAACCCTTTCAAAAGTGATTTTAACAACAAGTATCATTAAAGAATCAAAAATGATATTAATATGAAGCAGATTCTAAATACTTCAAAATTCAGCGTTTGTTGAATATTGCTATCAGTCCGTTTCCACATCACCCAGGAGGTAGGACTGTCAATGCGTTACCCTTTTTTATTATGGAAGACTCCCCCAGTAGGCATAGCATAACCACCAATCATGAGAATATAGTCATCAAATAATACATTTTATTTTTAGCATACATATACAAAGTTATTATGAGGTATCCATCAAATTTTCTTTTAATGAATAATGTCCTCAAGATAAAGTCAGTTAGAAGGTGGATGTTGACCCTCTTCCGGACGTTCTCCATAGTTTTACCAAAGTCTGCATTATTCATCAATTTGAATTTTTTTTTTTTCAAAGTTATTTGTTGCCTTCTTGCGGAGCTCCGTATTGAGATCGATATATGACTTTAACCAGGGACTTTGTTTAAATTTAAGAACACGGTGGATTTTAGTCAAGACCAATCCATTTGCTAAAGCCTGCTTCAATGCCCTATAATGTATGATATATTTCTCCTTCGAGTGTAAAGTGGCCACCAATTTAGCTACATCTCGCACATTCTCAGGAGGCATCATCGTTTTTGAATTTATGTGTTGTGGACAGAACGGTATATCTTTATGCTTATCATGTAAGTGTTTAGGATACTCCAAATCTACTTCCAACATGTATTCTTCATCGGCATCATCTGCCACAGTTGTGACATCAATATTTGTATCTGCCCATTCGAACCCGCCATAAGGAAGGTAATGTGACATAGCCCATCCGTACTGATTGTTGACATCGAAGTACATCAGGAAAGTTGAGGATTTGGATGGGTTATAGCTGTTGGGCATATAATTATTTTTTGCGTAAGCTCGGCGTATGGAGCAAACTTGACTCAGACCTCCTCAAAAACCTCGCTCGGCAAATAGAAACATGTCGACATCAGTGAGAAGTTCAAACTGAATTCCGGTATACTTCATCATGGCATCCCTCGTATAGCCCGGTAATGTGAAATAGTGCGCAGGATCGAGTTTATGTGACTTGAGAATGCAGGTTCTGAACATTTCAAAGACATCAGCCAACAGGAGAATATCAGTTTTCATGTACAAGTCCACATAATCACCGAGATTCTGGCAGTTGAATGTGGTCCATACATCCTGAGCTCGTCGATACAAACGTCGGGGGCAGGGTTTATTTTCCAGCTTGTAATAAAATTTATCTTGAGATGGTAGAGCTGTCTCATCGAATCGACTAAACGAATCAATGTAATCATAAGGCATAACTCCTTTCTTCGTCAACAGTTTGAACAAGCCATGAAACGAAACGAGTCAATAAACCTAAATTGAATTGGGGTATCATAACGTGTTTAGCGAAGGAAATATATTTCTCTTTGGTAATGGGGAGTAGATCAACCTTTCCAGCCATTCTTGTAGCAATGTCTCTAACGATGAAGTGTGCATCATATCCACTTAAATTATGAAAAACAACCGGAACAGTGTGAATGTCCTTGTAGTTGATATTGCACCCTTCATGAGCAGCTCCCCGATAGTTATTTCCGGAAATCAGGTGGTTGTGATCTCGAACTTTCTTACATTCCGGAGTGAAAGGTTGCTCGCGAATATGGCAGTGTGAAGCAAGTTTGAATTGTGCTTCCTGCACCCAAGTCATATTGATATCATAAGGACACCAAAGAACTGTTGCCATATCCTCAGCCAATTGAGACATTTCATCAGCAAACCACGCCATACAGTCCTGCCCACGATGAGACTTATAAAATGAAAGTGTATCATCATATGAACATTTCACGTAGTATCCTATGGCAGCTGGAACGTGATGCTGAGGTTTCTTGGGATCTTCAACTGGTTTCAAGGTCGATTCCAAGTCAGCATAAACCATGAAAGGTGCCTTCTCCTTGTTTTTGAATGTTTTTAATTTCAAAATATTTTTTTTCCGGCTCTGGCATCCTTATTGCAGTTTTATCTAATTTTTTGGCAGTCCTCAGTATGTTTATTCAGTTTTCCTTCAGAGCGAAAGTAGTGGAGGCAACGGTCACAGAAGAATTTTTGACACTTATGTTTACTCAGCTGTTTGGAAAGTAGTCTTGACATACTTTTAATCCATACAAAATGGTATTTGGTAGAAGCATCGGAATGGCCATCAGAATAACGGTCTTGCACCAAGAGAAGATTGACGTGTCTTTCCTTCTTATCCTTAGTCAGATAAGATGGGAATGTTTGGATTGATTTTTCAATCTGTTGTAGCATATATACGTTAATGGAAATGTCGTTTTGTTTTTCAAAGTTGGGGATCTGCCGCATTGTCATTGGCCATCGAATTCCTTTCAGCTTAAGAACCTCCGAAGGGTGAGGGTATGATGAATTTCTACCAATATTTATTTACGCCGGATGTAAAGCAGAAGTAACGGCCCAGGCGAAGCATGCTTGATCATCATTTTTGACATTGACGCAAGCTTTTTTTTTTTTCATGATTTGAGGTGGCAACTCGATGTAAGAAGATCCAAGCTGGGGAGTAACCTTGTTGATGTTTACGCCCAGATTAACCACTTTCTTCAACGCCCACCCTAAATCTCTCTCTAGAAATTCTTCAAGATCTTTCAGGATTGGAGCAATAACTTTATCTTGGAACCATTCCTTCGGATTGGTGTCCCGGTTAATTGGCGAGTTTGTAGTAGTAAAGTTTTTATACTCCTTCAGTACACTAGCTCCCTTCACTATCTCGAATTCTCCACAGAAAACAGAGTTCACCTTGACTGACGTTTCCTTCTTGAGAGCGTCATGAATGCGGCGTTTGAAGATTGCTCTAGAGTCAATCAGGAAAGAGCCGAAGTCCTTGTGTTTGAGGTTGGAAATAACACCAGTCCTGATTCGGCTATTGAAAGCTGAGTCGGAGTCATTCCATTTCACACGTTCCCATCTTCCTTCAGGTCGAGAAGAATGCCCTGCCCCTTTTTTCCGCTCAGCCTTAAACTGATTCTTCATCGTCAGGATATTTCTTAAACACGCTTGCAGATGCTGCTTCTCGCCCATAGAAGTTGCATTCTTCATCGCTTTCCGAATCCTTCTCATCCCCTTGGTACACTCCTCAAGGCCCTCTCGTGCAACTTCATCATTATAATTTGGGGTGATGACTCCCAGTATGGTGGCAATATACCGCACAAGATCAGTAAATATTGATATTGTGATAACTGTAATTATAAAACATTCTAGTGTTAAACGTTCAACGTTCTAAAGTAGACTTATGAAGTTGAGAAAAGTACCCATATTTATAATGTCGCAGGGCAAGCTCACCGCGCTCCTACGATGATTTTTTTTGTGTATGGTCACCTTTAGTGAGCCATTTTCACACTTAATAACTCTCAATTTTCACCTAGAAGCCAGTCGAATAATATTAGATTTTTGCATTATATTCAGGTCACTAGTCTAGTCTCACCCTGTATGATGTAAAGTCCCAATCTCCACCCAGTGGAACTCCACTGTACGTAGTTTTACCGATTTACCGGAAATTCCTGACTAGTCTTCAATTTTATTAATTTGTGGCCCCAAACAGTCGAGCACCCGGTATACAGAACACTTAGAGCAAGGTTTCGACACGCTAGTCTCTTGTTGGGTGGAAAGATTCCGTGGCTCCATTTGTTTTCACAAATTATTTTATCTCAATTCGATTTCTCATCAGGTTAGCCAAATCGGAAAACGGGTATAGATTCCTCGGCGAAGGAATACGTGTATTTCTTCGGCGTTCAAGAATCACGTTGGTTTATGGTTTTTCTCGGGGCTCTCCGAATATCGGACCGCCCTAGGAATCGAGATATCTGAAATTCTGACTTTCAATATCTCCCTAGATCTAGGGAGTATTTAGTGACTTTTGTCAAATACTCCCTTGAAAACGCAGATAACGGGACTTTAACGGTCATTTGCCCAAATCCCGCGCGTTTTCACGAGCTAGGGTTTTGTTCAGCCAAGGGCGACGCCCACTTTGGCCCTCTAGGCCAATGAGTGTCGCGGATTCAGCAGTCAGGATTGCATAAATATGCAAGCAGCGAAGCAGCAGATAGCCACTCTTTCTTGTCGAATTGCAGTGTAATAATCATTTTAGTGTTTCCGTTAAATAACTTACGTTTGTTTGGCTTTGCCTTTTGTCTCTACAATTCATCGTTTTGGCTAGCAGTTAGAGTCAGGTTCTCGGTAATAATAATTCAGTTCACAGTAGATTCATAACGTTTTGTTTATATCTTAAAGGGGGTTAGACTCACTTGTACGGTTTACAGGTGCTTTATTCGCGCTACGAAAGTACGTTGATAGGTAGTTTAACTCTCGAGCAATAATCAGTGTAAAGTGATCTTTTGCAACGGACACTTAGGGATTTAACTTCATCAAAGTTATTTCCCGACTTAATACCTGTACGCGACGTTGACGAAAAATCCCCATCGTATGAAAAGGGGTCAGGCACCAAAACGAGATCTCACCTGATACAATCGGCTCGATCGTAGAGTTCCACGAAGATTGTATCGTTCGAGCTTAACTTCCTTGGCCTGTCAAGACATCATTAGCTGCGACTTTGTCGTTGGCGAGCCACATTTCCTGTGGTACCTAGGGGTTTCGCGTCCTTCCCATACCTATTTCCTGCGGCTGTTCTCGGCTTTTCCACCTGAGACAGTCTGGTTAGGCTCCGTGATCCTTTTACCCAAATCTCTGTCTTGGTTTTTGTCACATCCAGTTGTAAATTTTTGAAGTAAAATTTTTCAAGATTTAATTTTTCCTTTTTGGTGCTTCACACAATTTTTGAAGTTAGGAAGTTTTATTTAGATAGTTTTTCTAAACCGTGAATCCTTCCTCCCTCGTCCATTTCCCGGCGAGGTCTTGTTAGGTGTTAGGTTAGTTAGCTATAGGGTGACCCTTCTCATCGTCACACTTGAGTTGGGTCGACGCGAGGTCGATTTTAGTGCACTTCTCCTTTGCCACACACTTGCACACGCAAGTAGCCCGACAATACATTACAGCAGTAATTGTTTGTCCTTTAGAGCAATGACGAATATGAGATTGAGATCTCATATGCTCGCGGAGGAGAATACCCAAGCCGTGTTCGCCGGCGCTGGGCTTTCTCGGACACCTCCGCCGTCGGGTGACTTAGACGCCAGGCGTCTATTCCCCGAAGCGTCGCGACGCCTCGACGGAGACGTCCCCCAGGTACGTACTACCGGGGGATACCGTGAGTTGACGATGTCAACTACCTTGTCCCCGAGAAGTGTGCTGGACCAAGGTACTTTAGAGTCGAGCTTAGACGGAGGGAGGCAGCCTTCCCCGTCGGCTCAGGTAGGGTTAGTAATCGATTCCGCGGGAGTTGTCACAACTCCACCTTTGGAAGCCCGTTTTGAGCAGTTCAGACTAACAAGAAATGTATCTGTTTGCAGGTCGGAGGGCTACGAAGGAGTCCGTGCTGGCGAAGCTCGAGGGGTACGCCCCCCCGGAATGCGCCGAAGCGCTCCGGGGTCATCGGGTGTGCCCCACGCGCCACAGCGGAGGCCAGATGTCACAGATGTGCATACCCTAAGGGAACCGGGTGATGCTGAGGCCCTAGTGGAAGAACTAGGGGGAACTCGGAGGGAGTTGGGAATGCTCGCATTCCCATATCTCTCCAGGGGCGGGTTCAGCGTACCTCCCAAGGGAACACACATTATGCACAGCCAATTCAAGCAAATAGAGCTACGAAGGCAGATTTCGAATCAGGTGTCGGCTGGGACACGGAAGTTGCCACCCGAAATCCCTGGGTGACGACGTCCTTGCCCTCCAGGTCACTTGTAGCAGAGCGGTGGGTGGCTGAGGATGGTTTCGGAGAAATCCGAAATTTTTCTGAAGTCGTCCATCCACACCGGATGACGAGACAATAACCTCGATTCAACTTTTCAATCGGACGAAAGACTGAACGCTAAATAATGGAGTGGGGAGTATTGGTCTATTCCATAAAAAATCTAGTGAGCGAAAAACTGATTGGCTTCAAAGGCCCCCAGTTTTCAAATAATGTATGCTCCACTTCTTATAAGAATACATATGAAAGTGATGCATTTAGCAAATATCGTGGGATTTGCATCATTTCTAGGCTTCAATTTCCAAAAGAATGCATGTAAAGTGTTGCATATTATTTGACACAATTATGAAATGAAAAAAATCGAATTTCCCAGGATTTATGTTCAATCAAATTTCAAGGAATTCCGTTAAACATTATTTTCAAAGATATTCTAAAATAATAATAAAAAGTTTCATTCATTATTTAACGCACTTACTGAGCAGTCGCATTGCCCGCAAGCATCGATATGACTGATTCTATGTTGCAGTATGTTCACTTGAACTTGATGAAAGCATGTATTGAACAAACATTCATTAAAATCAATTATTGTGGAGTATGTCTGCCGGGAAGTTTAATTTTTAATGGGACAGCCTTATTTCAGCTGAAAATTTAGAAAATTTGTTATTGCTTCATAATTTTTCAATAAGATTTAAGTCGGGGTGTTGAGGAGGTGATCTCCCCAACACACTGATTTATATCCTATTGGAAAAAAATTATAACAAATAACAAATTTTCTAAATTTTCAGCTGAAATAAGGCTGTCTCGTTAAAAATTAAACTTGCCGGCAGACATACTCCACAATAATTGTTTTTAATGAATGTTTGTTCAATACATGCTTTTATCAAGTTCAAGTGAACATACTGCAACATAGAATCAGTCATATCAATGCTTGCGGGCAATGCGACTGCTCAGTAAGTGCGATAAATTATGAATGAAACTTTTTATTATTATTTAAGAATATCTTTGAAAATAATGTTTGACGGAATTCCTTGAAATTTGATTGAACATAAATCCTGGGAAATTCGATTTTTTTCATTACATAATTGTGTCAAATAATATGCAACACTTTACATGCATTCTTATGGAAATTGAAGCCTAGAAATGATGCAAATCCCACGATATTTGCTAAATGCATCAATTCTATATGTATTCTTATAAGAGGTGGAGCACACATTATTTGAAAACTGGGGGCCTTTGAAGCCAATCAGTTTTTCGCTCACTAGATTTTTTATGGAATAGATCAATACCCCCCACTCCATTATTTAGCGTTCAGTCTTTCGTCCGATTGAAAAGTTGAACCGAGGTTTTAAATATGGGTACTTTTCTCAACTTTATAAGTCTACTTTAGAACGTTGAACGTTTAACACTAGAATTTTTTATAATTACAGTTATCACAATGTCAATATTTACTGATCTTGTGCGGTATATTGCCACCATACTGGGAGTCATCACCCCAAATTATAATGATGAAGTTGCACGAGAGGGCCTTGAGGAGTGTACCAAGGGGATGAGAAGGATTCGGAAAGCGATGAAGAATGCAACTTCTATGGGCGAGAAGCAGCATCTGCAAGCGTGTTTAAGAAATATCCTGACGATGAGGAATCAGTTTAAGGCTGAGCGGAAAAAAGGGGCAGGGCATTCTTCTCGACCTGAAGGGGCGAGGGAACGTGTGAAATGGAATGACTCCGACACAGCTTCCAATAGCCGAATCACTTTCATTTTATAAGTCTCATCGTGGGCAGGACTGTATGGTGTGGTTTGCTGATGAAATGTCTCAATTGGCTGAGGATATGACAACAGTTTTTTGGTGTCCTTATGATATCAATATGACTTGGGTGTAGGAAGCACATTTCATACTTGCTTCACACTGCCATATTCGCGAGCAACCTTTCACTCCGGAATGTAAGAAAGTTCGAGATCACAACCACCTGATTTCCGGAAATAACTATCGGGGAGCTGCTTATAAAGGGTGCAATATCAACTACAAGGACACTCACACTGTTCCGGTTGTTTTTCATAATTTAAGTGGATATGATGCACACTTCATCGTTAGAGACATTGCTACAAGAATGGCTGGAAAGGTTGATCTACTCCCCATTACCAAAGAGAAATATATTTCCTTCGCTAAACACGTTGATGATACCCCAATTCAATTTAGGTTTATTGACTCGTTTCGTTTCATGGCTTGTTCAAACTGTTGACGAAGAAAGGAGTTATGCCTTATGATTACATTGATTCGTTTAGTCGATTCGATGAGACAGCTCTACCATCTCAAGATAAATTTTATAACAAGCTGGAAAATAAACCCTGCCCCCGACGTTTGTATCGACGAGCTCAGGATGTATGGACCACATTCAACTGCCAGAATCTCGGTGATTATGTGGACTTGTACATGAAAACTGATATTCTCCTGGTGGCTGATGTCTTTGAAATGTTCAGAACCTGCATTCTCAAGTCACATAAACTCGATCCTGCGCACTATTTCACATTACCGGGCTATACATGGGATGCCATGATGAAGTATACCGGAATTGAGTTTGAACTTCTCACTGATGTCGACATGTTTCTAATTGTCGAGCGAGGTTTTCGAGGAGGTCTGAGTCAAGTTTGCTCCAAACGCCGAGCTCACGCAAACAATAAATATATGCCCAACAGCTATAACCCATCCAAACCCTCAACTTTCCTGATGTACTTCGATGTCAACAATCAGTACGGATGGGCTATGTCACAGTACCTTCATTATGGCGGGTTCGAATGGGCAGATACAAATATTGATGTCACAACTGTGGTAGATGATGCCGATGAAGGACACATGTTGGAAGTAGATTTGGAGTATCCTAACCACTTACATGATAAGCATAAAGATATACCGTTCTGTCCACAACACATAAATTCAAAAACGATGATGCCTACTGAGAATGTGCGAGATGTAGCTAAATTGATGGCCACTTTACACTCGAAGGAGAAATATATCATACATTATAGGGCATTGAAGCAGGCTTTAGCAAATGGATTGGTCTTGACTAAAATCCACCGTGTTCTTAAATTTAAACAAAGTCCCTGGTTAAAGTCATATATCGATCTCAATCCGGAGCTCCGCAAGAAGGCAACAAATGACTTTGAAAAAAAACTTTTCAAATTGATGAATAACGCAGTCTTTGGTAAAACTATGGAGAACGTCCGGAAGAGGGTCAACATCCACCTTCTAACTGACTTTACCTTGGGGACATTATTCAATAAAAGAAAATTTGATAGATACCTCATAATAACTTTGTATATATATGCTAAAAATAAAATGTATTATTTGATGACTATATTCTCATGATTGGTGGTTATGCTATGCCTACTAGGGGAGTCTTCCTTAATAAAAAAGGGTAACACATTGACAGTCCTACCTCCTGGGTGATGTGGAAATGGACTGATAGCAATATTCAACAAACGCTGAATTTTGAAGTTTTTTGAATCTGCTTCATATTAATATCATTTTTGATTCTCTAATAATACTTGTTGTTAAAATCACTTTTGAAAGGTATGTTCGGTTCATTGGATTAATTCATTATCAATCTGTGTACTTCGCACACAAACATATGATACTTGAAGTGTCCATTTTTTTTTAATGCTGATTTTACATTAAAATATAACTTATTCAACTTTAATATTTCTGGTATCTAATGATGCTCGAAATATTATTCTATTTGTTTTATTGCGATTCATATCAATAATATCATCGCTATCTACCAATGTTTTTTTCTTTAAACGTTGTGTACGTTCCACCTTCAATTTTTTTGTTCTCAAATGCTGTTTCAAAACGGAGTCTATGAGTATCAGACTCGATTATTTTTTCTATTGCTGTGAGCTCTCTTCTTATTCAAAAACTGGTTCCATCACGAAATAATTCATATTTTTATGTTTTCTATGCAACATCAAATACAAGTGAATTTTCTTCATTCCATTGGGTCTTTATATTCACAACCGTAACATACTGCACTGAGCGAAACCGTAACATACCGCACCATACCTAACCATACTGCGCTAAGCGTAAACGAAAACGGTGGCACGAAACGGTTGCGTACGGAAACGGTTGCATGAAAACGGTTGCGCACGAAAAAACGGTTGCACGAAACGGTTGCGCACGGAAACGGTTGCATGAAAACTGTTGCACGAAAATGGTTGCACATGAAAACGGATACACGAAATCGGTTGCACGGAAACAGTTGCACGGAAACGGTTGCATGAAAACGGTTGCACGATAACGGTTGCATGAAAACGGTTGCACGAAAAAACAGTTGCGCACGGAAACGGTTACACGAAAACGGTTGCACGAAAACGGTTGCATACTAAAACGGTTGCATGAAAACTGTTGCACAAAAATTGTTGCACAAAAAATTTGCACGAAAACGGTTGCACGCTTGAAACGCACGCAAAACCATTTGAAACATCCACACAAAAACTCGAAATGCATGTTAAACGCACGTTATCGGGAATAATCATCCCTAAAAAAACGTTTATCTGCTTCTACTGGCGAATTTACATTATTTCCTCAATATCCAATAAAAGTTGCCCAACCCTCTCCCCACCCACCTGATAATGAATACCAAAAAAAGAAACAGAGTCAAACTGCAAAAATGTGATCAAAATATACGTTTTTCGCGTTCCAAAAAACAACTGAAAATTGAAACGCTTCAACATGCAAAAATGCAATCACAATAAACAATTTTCGGGTTCTGAAAAAACAGCCTTAAATTAAACCGAAAAACTCTATGTTTCTTATGGAGATTTGGCATTTCAAAATTGCTCAAAATACACGTCTTTGCGTTCGAAAAAACAACTGAAATCAGAAACGCTAAAACATGCCAAAATGCGACCACAATAACCGTTTTTTGCGTTCGAAAAAACAGCTATAATTTGAAACGGTAAAACATGCAAAAATGCGACTAAAATAGACGTTTTATAAGGTTAGTTCGTTCTGCTTTCATCAAAATTGATCTCCCATAAAAGTTGTCTTATTACAGTACCCGCATGTTTCTATACCTTTACTGATAACGAAGTTAGCGTCCTATGCAAATTTGGCATTGGAAAATGCTCAACAATGTTTCTTGACATCGAAACAAACCCATTGGTGTCGAAATTATTGAAATCGTACGACCGATAGTAACTAAATTTGGATCCTTATCAATGCTATATCTCAATTTTTAATGATTGGGCACCTTCCTGATGATAGAGAGCGCTGACGTATTCGGTCTCGATGACATGTAATACATTTCCGATTGGGATCGCACGGTGAAACGCTAAGCTCCTCTTGAAACATCATATTTTTTTTCTATAAATGAGATGCTCTGTATACCTTCTTGATTAGGATTGAAACGTCCTATGAGTGGTTTTTTTCCTATCATGAACAGTTTTTGAACACTCGTGTATGTCTAAGAAAATTTTGGAACACTCAGTATGAAATATCACCATATTTTTCTATTGGGTCCCATATCCCCAATGATACGTATTTTCTGCATACCATTTTCCACATGACATTTGACAATTGCATCAGCCATGTTTTTTCTCTTCGTGTAATACGCCCTGTATATACTATTGCTGAATACTTTGCTACTCCCAATGACCAATTTTCCATCTGACACATACATGTAGCAGCCATGTTTTTACGCACCTATACAACCATGTTTATTTGTCACATATTTTTTTTTCTTCAACGATTTTACCAATGACAAATGACAGATATCGAGTGTGAGGCGCCGCCGATATATTAAGCGACGTTCTAACGAATCGACTCTCAACATTAGAGCGATGAGTACATAACGCATTAAAATGTGAGGTTTATGGCACTTATGGTAGTTGACGAAAAGAAATTCTATTATCTTCTTGATCCCCCATAAAAGTTGTCTTATTAGAGTAGCCGCACGATTCTGTATCTTTACTAATAACGAAGATAGCCTCCTATGCCCTTTTGGCATTGGATAATGCTTAAAAATGTTTCTTGACATCGAAACGAATCCATTGATGCAAAAATCATCGAAATCGGACAACCGGAAATGAAAACCGGAAGTGACCAATTTAATGCATATTTGAACTCTCCTCGGTGTGGATAATCCGAATTCACTATTACTTTTCTTCTACCCCAATTTTTTCAAACCGGAAGTGCTTATTTTATTTTTATTTTATTAATGCGTTTTTTGGACACTGATGGATCTGATGTATTCCTTCATGATGTCAAATAGTGGTCATGTTTTTTTTTCTCAAAACACTCGGTAGATGTTTTCTATTTATGTTGAGACATATGACAAATGACAGAAGCTGTCATCTTTTTTCCAATAGCAATGATGTTAAAATCAAAACGCACCTGTATATATTTTCCCCAATAAAATTTGTGAGACGTCCCTGTACAACTATGATGAGCGTTGACCAATCAGAAGCAGCCATGTTTTTTTTAACTTGAATCCCCATACCCTCCATGATGTGTTTTTTCTTTGACCTCCATGTTTTTTCTTTTATATGATATGTTGGTACACCTGGTATACTAAATATAACGAGTAGCCGCCATGTTTTTTCTCTCATAAATTATATGTAGTACACCTGGTATACTGAATCTAACGAGCACCTACCATGTTTTTTTCTCTAAAATGGTATGTTTTGAGACACCTGGTATACTGAATCTAACGAGCAGCCACCATGTTTTTTTTTCTCTTAAATTATATGTTTTGAGACACCCTGTATACTAAATAAGACAAGCACCCACCATGTTTTTTTTCTCTTAAATGATATGTTTTGATACACCTGGTATACTAAATCTAACGAGCAGCCGCCATGTATTTTTCACTTAAATGATACTTTTTGAGACACCCTATACACATAGCTTGTTGAAACGCTAGACTACCGTTGAACCGCAATTTTTTCACATTTATTACACAATCATTATTTTTTTTAAATATTGTAACAGCGTGCTCTGGTAGCTGGAGAAATATATATCCCACATTTGTACATCAACTTGTACGAAGTATCCGTGGAGACAAGGCTAGCGTCACTCGCTACCAATCAAAAGGACGATGGTTCAAACCTCTGCTGCTGAAATTTTTTTTCTTTATAAATTCAATTCAAAATATGTGTGCGCCGCGCTCTATTGGCAAAACATTATCAATCAACTGGATCTCTCTCGTTTACGTCACACGATGAACGCGAAGCAGCAACGCTCTGATTTTCCCCCCACTCCAAAAAGAGCAAAAAATTGCAAAATGGATCTTAAAAATCCTTATGCAGATTAACATGTAAAAATGATCAAATTAATTTAGAACTCACGCGTGACCTTGAAAGGATCCAAAATTGCCAGAACGGATGTTAAAAATCCTTATGGCAATTAACATGTAAAAAATGATCAAATTGATGTAAAACTCTTGTAGCCTATTCACTAATAGATTAAGTTAGGAAAAGGGATTTCGGAAGTGACTATTCTTGTTCGTGAAATAATAGTGTTTCCTTCCATCCTGGTGGCAATCCCTAACATTAGAAGTGGTGAAAAAGAACTCAGCAGAAGAATGGGAAAACAAAGAAAAAGATGTTTGTCCACGTCTGATTCATCAAGTATTTCCTCATCACCAAGCGATGATGAAAGAAGACGCCGTAAGTCCAAAAGGAATAAAAATAAGACAAAGGAAGTTACCAGACAAACTATTAATACTGGAAAAGCTCCAGGGGTAAGTGGCATATCGATTCTGCCAGTAGGAGTTTCATCTGTGATCACTGAATTTAATCTCTTGACGGACGATATTATACGTTGGATAAAAATAGTAGGTCATAGTTCGCGAATTTATGAATGGACTCCTGAAAATACAGTTTTTCAAGCAACCAGTAAATTAGTAGGAACCGCTTGAATATAGTAAAACAGTCTTGTATCCAATGACGTTGAATGGTCTTTGTTCACAAGGGAGATGTGGAAAAAAAGACTACTGGAAACATTCCGATGCAGGCGGGTCATTTTCTCGTTATTCCAGGACTTAATGAATCATAAACCTACAGAAGGCAACTCTTTGTATGATTTTTTTTTCTTACATTTGGCTAAGATAGATAACTCGAGACTACATTTCAGAAGAGGATAAAATATCATTGATTTTGGGAGAAATAGGTGACCAAACTATTAAATCATCGTCAGAGACGCAAGAATTCGGAACACAACTGATCTAGCTGCATATTTACGTAATAAGTCATTCTATAGCGAAGCATAATCAAACGTTCCAGAATTATTGTTGCCAGGTACAAGCAAACGTTCCAATACACGTTATGCCTGGGTAGAACCTCATGATAATCTAAACAGACAGACTGGAAGTAAATTCAATTCTTACGACAAGTCTTCGAGAAAGTGTAATTCTTTTGGTAAAATTGGCCACAAAAGAGAAAATTGTCCACATAGACATAAATTATGCAACTTTTGAAAACTCTTGGTCATATCGAATCTGTCTGTCCCAAAAAGCACATTCCAATAGTGGAGAAGATCAAAATGATAAGGAATGAGTCTGCAAAAAAAATCAATAAGGAGGTTTTACTTGACGGTATGCCAATAAATGCATTCATAGATTTAGGTAGTGACTATTATGGAGAGAAAATTAGCTTTAAATTTGAATTTACAAATTCAAAAATTAGACGAGGTGATCAAACTGTCAGGGTTCACAGGGCAATCAATAAATGTATATTATAGTACTGTTGCAACTATTATAATAGACTAATGCTGCCTTCATATTCAAATTTATATTACTGATGAGAACCTCAACGATACCAAATTTATTATTGGGCGCAATTTTACGGAGAATTATACCATTTCCTACCATCAAATAGGTAATAGGCTAACATTCCAAAAGGCAGGCAGGTCATTGCAATATGAAACGGAGGTGACTCCTTATAAATTCGACATCATCTATGGAGAAATATCAGAAACAGAAAAGGCTCAATTATTTGCATTAATAAAGAATTTGAAAATTGCATGTACGTTTCAATAAAAAAATTGGGGAAGTCACACTCAGTTGCTCTCACAATTGAAACCAAAAACAATACACCGATATCTTGTCATCCGTACAGGCTAACAGAAAGTGACAAAACAACAATGAAAAATCAAATAGATAAGCTTCTTTCAGCTGGTATAATCAGAAACAGTAATTCGGGATGATCTAGCCCGGCACCACTAGTCAACAAAAAAAAATAACGAATACTGGAGAGAAACCCATTGCATATTACAGTAAACAAACGAGCAAAGATGAGCAAAATTATCACTCATTTGAATTAGAGCTATTGGCGATTGTTAAATCATTAGAACGTTTCCGTCACTACCTATCAGGTTTAATGTCAAAGAAAATAGGTAGGTAGATGCTCAGCCTGCAGGAATTCAATTTCTAAATTCAACACAAACCCGGTTCACGAATACAACACGTGGAAGCATTGAGCAGAAATTCAAATATCAATGCTAAGGGACAAGATATTTTCATGATCTCTGAACAAGACTGGTCGAAAGAAGCCCAAGAAATCGACGCGGAAATTGTGACAATCAAAAATAAACTACTCTCCGGAGACAGAGATGGCAACCTTGCAATTTTCAGAGACTATGATCTACGTGCTAATAAAGTGTACAGAATGACTGATAGAGAAAGAAGATGGGTGGTGCCACGAAAATGTAGGTGGCAAATAGTAAAGTTGTATCACGATGACGCGGGTTACTTTGCGTTAGAGAAGACAGTTGACAGAATTCGTAAGCGATATTAATCGAATTTAGGAGGATAACCACAATTCTTTGGTATTTACCGCAAATATACCTTGGTCTTTGATGATAAATGACAGACGTGACGTCAACGTTTGCTTTCGCCTAAACCATTTGGTTTAAACTCTGGTTTCCTGGTTATTAAAATTCAAAAATTGTAAACAAAAACATTTGTTTTATTTCTGCCTTCTTCATGTTATTCCTTTGTTTTAATCTTAATTATTGTCGTTTTTCGTATTTTTGTATGCAATAACTGTTAAAAGTATTATATTATAAATGGAGAACTTTAATAGTGTGGAAAAAACCTGAGATTTGTGTGCTTATAGCGTCCGAGTTTTTATTCGATGAAAATGTAGCATTGCTTTTATATCATTTCATAAGGCATCAACTCTCGTCAGGGAGGATTTTTGCTTTCAACCAGAGGTATATCCCTCCTAATAAAATCCCGTCAACAGCAAATCTTGTACTTCCACCTGGTAATCTGTCCCTCTCCAACTCAGTAAATATGTTGTCGCCATATCGTGAAATATGAAATATTTACTTAAAAGACCAATTATAAAAACACGGTCAGAATGAGCTTAGATTTCTTTTCGATAATAACCATAACCGAAAATGAAAAACAACTTTGGAGTTGGGTAATTACCACAAAATTTTGGTGACAACTATGACATCAAACAGCTGATTCGTGTCGTCATTAGATGAAAACCAATCTAATAACCAAAAACGCCTAAACGTTTTTTAAATAACAATTTAAATTGGTAAATACCAAAACATTTTGGTCATCCGCCTAAATTCGTTTATTGGTTCCCAAATAAGAGGCGAGAAGTTAGTGGGTATAAAATTGGTGACTTGGTTGTTACGAAAGTCGGTAGTCTCCCAGGTAACAAAAGTTATTATTATTTATTAATTCATTTATTTATTTATTTATTTATCTAAGTGTCATGGGTTCGATTCCCAACATGGTCATCGGTCTCGTGCATGGCATAACACGTTAAAAGGTAAGGGCTACGTCTTCCCTAGCTTAGACAAGTCTTTCGAAGACTTTTGAGGGTTGTACTCTCAAGGGTGTGCAGCTGGTTGACGGAAATATCAATACCAACAATTTTTTAACAATTTAAAACTATCGAACCAAGTTCATTAATGATATTATGGAGAACCGAACTATATAGGAATTAATTTTAATTTTAACGAAACGGAAAAGAATTGAAAAATAACTTCACAAATCCAAAACATTACAATAACCAATTTTCATCAAAAACGAAATATCCCAGAATCAACAATGATCACACCGCAAGTTTCTCGAATACTTCTGAAGGATGCTCGTAGGGGTGCAGCTGGTTGACAGAAAGAAGACCTATATTAGCAACAATTCCGTCACCAGATGCGAAAGCATATTCTTTGGGTATGAAACGACGGAAATAAGGCATTATAAATGACATTTGAGATTATCTACACCAATTTCAATAATCTGGTATTACGTTATCCTTCATTGTTTCAGAAAATTCTGGAAGATGTATACCTTCGTTAAAAGTCCAATCTGGAATAATCATTCTTCAATGAAATATGAATTTTATCAAAACAGTCTTTTCATATTCAGAATAAGAGTATCTTGACGTGTTCTTGACAGGTTAATTTTTGCATTATATTAAAACGCATTGATTATTATCTGGTAAGAACATAAATCAATTTTGGACACTCGTTGCTTCATATATTATCGTCATGATTTCTACTGAGTATCTAATATTATTGTCAGACGTTTATTTTTAATGCACATCTAACAGTTCTATCGAGCGAGTATTCGTAGTTTTGCTCGTTTGACCCATTTAACAAAATTCACAATTTTTCTTGAATATTCTTGACTTTTTCAACAAACAAACATGTTTTTATTACGTACTGCTTGTTTATGTTACCGAGAAATTAATATTTTTATTAAACAATTGATATTTTACCATTAATTAAATAAAATATCTTGCAATTGGTTTTTTTAATCCAAAAGCTTATCGAGTCTCGAATCAAATAGCGGCGTAATAATTTTAAACTTTCTATAAATATTTGAAAATATGTTAACAAAAGATGAAAATTGCACTCTTTGGAGCTAATAGTTACTTTGCCTCATCAATAATGTCATAACTAATCCTACGTCATCATGCTAATAAACAGAACACTTTCGAATATAATTCTACGAAGCTAACAACTACATACATTAGTTTACATGTTCTACTCTAGTTATGAACATGGATGTTAAGAGTTGCAACGTAGTTATTACAAATCACTACATCTGACTGGGAGGGTTGTTGAATTATTGTCCGAGGAATTAGTACGCATTGAGGGCGAGGCGGCTCGACACACTAGGAATCTAGTGAATTTTGAAGTATTCGAGCTGAATTCAAAGAATATAATTTATTGCCCATAGAACCATAGATTAGGGAAAGAAACATAAGTTATTAGTGGTTTCCGGGCTTTTCAGCCAGGACGAAATAATTTCACCTAGAACTTCTAAAATTTTTATAGATATTTTCAAGTGATAAAAGAAACATATCAGAGTAAATCGTGGCTAATCATGTCTACCATTGGTTGAAAAATCCGATTACTGTCGTTCAAAATAATAAAAAAAAATTAATTACCTATATGGTGGTTAGTTCTGATGAAAAGAACATTTTTACGGTGGTTGAAATTAGCAGAGTCATATTTTTGAATATACTTTCTCATCAATGTTTCATTCATATATGAGGGAAAATACCTGGTAGCTACGGAAGTATTGCCTACGGAATATCTCAGTTATTGTATGAAGTAGGTTTGTGAAATTTGGAGCGTCGATATAATGACATAAGAGCTAGAACTTGAGCATATTGACATGTCGAAGTTAACTTCCGGTCTGACCGGAAGTAACATCAACTTTCTTATTTTAAATGGAAACCCTATTTTTTTTCTTTCGCTTTATTCAGCATTCAATTCCCTTTCTAATGACATATCACAAGTTGGTATCTATCCAGAAACTAGATCAGAAAAAAATTATTATTGAAATTCACCGAGTAGGCCGTGGAAGCAAAATGAAAGCCAAAAATTGAAAAGTTGGCTATGGAAACCATACGTCACTTGATAACAGTTGCTACTACTGTGATATTTTGTTTTCACTCGTCGACGTTATAAAACGCCGCCAAAAAAAATATTGGAAAAATTGGGAAAAAAACAATACTCTGTAGGTCCATAACTTAAATAGGAACATACAACTTTTTCTTGCCTGTACTATTCAGCATAACCATTCCTTTCTAATGATATAATAGAAAGTAATATTTTGAAATGAAATACCAAAAAATCCAATTATTATTATTCAAATAACAAAAAACAGATTTATCGAAAAAAAAATATTCAAATTGATAGGATTAAAGATAAAATAAATTCAAAACAAATGTTCGAAATGCATTCCCTCAGCATCAATACATTTATTGACTATGGTGATATTTTCATGTAAAACGTTTCTCAACATTTGGGGCGTGATATCTTGGAAAGCACTACGAAATTTTACTTCTAGCTCATGTAGAGTTGTAGGCTGTGTGGAATACACCCTATTTTTAAGATGCCCCCATAGAAAAAAGTCGCACGGAGTAAGATCAGGTGACCTTGGTGGCCACCTGACTGGACCATGGGTTGTTATAAGTCTCTCTTGAAAGCGATTTTGAAGATAATTTCTCGCTACTCTTGAATTATGCGGAGGGGCGCCATCTTGCTGGAAGTACATTCTCTCAGTTATTTCCGCTGGTAGGTTGTTAATGAATTCCGAAATTTATTTCGTTAAAAAATTAAAGTATCTCTCTCCGAATAGTTGGCCTTGAAAAAGAATGGGGCCAACAATATGAGTTCCAACTATTCCTGCCCAAACATTCACACCAAATCTCTCCTGGAAGCCACCTTGTCGAAACCGGTGCTCGTTTTCTATCGCCCAGTACCTGAAACAAAAGACCGTTCACACTTTTAGCACTTTACACTTCGACTATCGACAATAATCCAAATAAAGTACAGTACCTACCTTGTATTATTCCTGTTAAATAATCCATTGTTGGTAAATCTTGACTCGTCCGTAAACAAGATATAATAGTTAAATAGGTGATTCTCAGCATTTTGTCGAAGAAACCAAATACATTATTCCAGGCGCCTTTCACCGTCATTTTCATACAAATGTTGATGCAACTGATACTTGAAGGATTTAAATCGATGTTTTTTCAAAATTTTCCTTACTTATAGCTAATTCGGCGCCAATCTGCCTTGAGGAAATTGTGCTATCATATTGTACTAAAGCTAATACATTAATTTCAGTTTCCTCATTAATAACAAATGCTTCTTGGTCTTCGTGAACATCAGGCTCAGTTCTTAATTTTTCTTCAAGTCACTGGAAATACCTTCTTGACGGTTGCTGCCTCCCTGGATATCGCTCTAAATACAATCGTTCAGCGGCATAAGAATTTTTTAAACATTCACCATAAATGAGATGCTTCCACTCATCCACATGTAGATCCAAATATGCTGAATGATTACTATTGCTCAGTAGCTAAAAAAATAACCTCAACTTTGGAACCACAAAATGACCCAATGTCATATATGTCAGGAATGTTCATTCCGGAGACATTTTGCTTTCTACCGATAAATCGGCATGATTTACATGATGCCTTTAAAGAAATCAGAAAAAAAAATCGTGTGGTGAAGATGAAATATCAATAAATATACTGATAAATCTCTCGGATGAAACTCTTGACATCTTATCATAGGCAATAAATATCTCATTCGCTACAGGCGAATTTCCCACCAGTTTGAAGTTGTCTGTTGTAATTCCATTATTTAAAGGAGGAGACCCATGAAATCCGGCAAACTTTCGCCCAATTTCTCTTTTATCTACTTTTTCAAAATTAATCAAAAAATTAGTTTAAAAACAAATATGCAGCTTTCTAAGCAAATATAAAATTTTGTCACCAAGCCAACTTGGCTTTCAGAATTCTGAAAATACAAGTGATGCCCTCTTCACATTTTTAGAAAATCTTTACTTGAATCTTAATACTGGGGATGTAGCAGCTGCAATCTTCTGTGAATTTTGAAAAGCATTTGACTGCGTCAATCATGAACTTTTTTTGAAAAAAATTAACAGGTATGGTTAAAGAGGAAATGTTTGGAATATTTTCGATCCATATTTGTCTGGACGGCATCAAATTGTACGCAGCGATGGAAAATACTCGGAGACTGAAAGCATAATCCATGGAGTACCCCAGGGTTCAGTTTTAGGACCACTTTTTTTTAAATATACATAAATGATTTATCCACTATAGATATTCATGGCAAGTTTACCATTTTTGCAGATGATACTGCTTTGTTGTGGAGTGGGAAGAATATAGAAATTTTAAAACAAAATATTTCCCTGGACGTCGATAAAGTGGTGCGATGCCAACATTATGTGTTTTAATATTTCTTAAACAAAAATACTATCGTTCAGATTTGTCTTTGATGATTTGACTCTAGGCAACCAGACAATAATTAATAGTGAATGTAGTAAATATCTAGGACTTCTAATCGATCACAAATTGAAATACATGCACCACATATCAAATTTAAACAAAAAAAATTGCATGAGGCTGCTTTACCGTTCGAGTGGTATCTCACGAACTAGGTCATGACCTAGCAAAAATAACATATTTGGCACTTGTTGAGTCCCATGGTATCGCATTCTGGGGATTCTGTAGCTCTCATCTTTTGAATTCAGTTTTTGTTCTACAAAAAAGAGCACTCCGTTATATGTGTGGTGCAAAACCAAGAGATCATTGTAGATTAGTGTTCAAGAATCAACGAATATTGACAGTTCTTGCCTTTTTATACTGGAGACTGCTTGTTTAGTACATAAAAAATATAAAAATACAGCGAATGTCAATATAACACTCGAAATGGTTTACATCTGCGTTTACCTATTCCGAGAACATCACTGGTGAAAAATTCTGTAATTTATGAAAACTTGAAGATATATAATCATCTATCGGCTAAGATAAATAATGTCTGTGTTGACAAACAATTTAGGAAAGCCTTGAAAAGTATGCTTGCTACTAAAGCATATTATAATCTAAGTGAATTTTACTGTGATAGTTTATAGCTCCTGAAATTAAATTAATTTTATGTCCATGTTGGCCTTGATATGATTTTTAACTTTAATGTAAAGTTTTGACCCTGTATAAAATTTGTATCAAAATAAAATTTTGACTAAATTCAATTAGGGTTTAATTTAATTTGTTTTTAATTGTGTGACAGTATGTATACTACATCTATATGTGTTGTTCCTATTATGTGACTAATTTCATCATTTTAATTCTTTATATTTTAAGATTTATTTTATATTTATTTACACTGCTTTGTAAATAAGAATTTTTTTCTTCGATAATAAAGCATATTTGATTGATTGATATCGGTCTTGGATATGTCAAAGAGTATATGGTTTCATAACAGAGCTCAATAAAGAAGAACATTTTCAGTTGAATACTAAATATTGATTTCTGCAATCATCCAGTTAATGGGATTATTCTTTCAACTGAATTAATGTTTTCCGTACTTTGTCACGTTGATGATTTGATGGAAAGCTGGTTGATTTTTTGAAAACATACCCAATTGGAGACTATAACCTCACTTTCTAGCCACATGTTCTTCGGGTGAGCAGAACCCTCTAACTATATCCTTTGAGTTTTTGGCAATTCTGTTCATCTTGTAAGCATAATTTTGATAAGCGAGAAAATCCAGCATGACGTCTTTCACCCTTTGACTAGGACTATGATATTGGGAAATAACATCTGCAGAGGAGCCTTCTAAGAAGATTTTTCCCGCAGTTAGTACCAGGCCTTCCTAGACAAAGGTATGAGGTCTATTCAAGTTGATATCATACAGCCAACGATTTAATTTCAGGATCTTTTGTCTCGCTATACTTATCGTCATCCCAGAGTACTAGCCGTCCGGGGGAGGGGGGGGGGCTTCACTACTGGTATCCTTCCACCTGGTAGATTCCACCGTATTGCCTGGCTGAAACCAATCTGATGTGGCACGCAAGTTAACCAGTTCACTCGAGAGTATATACCTTTTTCTTTATTGATAATAATTACTCTGAAATTATGTAAACGCTACAGGTAAGGTGCACCTAACTTAAGCGGCTTTATTTACTATCCTACCCTAAAGGGGTATATTATGTTGAGTAAGATAACTGTGAGTAACTACCCCTAGATAGTTTGAGACTTGGGCTATTCTACAGTTCATATCATATATTTTTTCTCACTTAATTCACCTTGACGGTGTCTCTGATAATTTCTAATAAGATTTCAGATACTTCGACTTCTATGTGCACTGATAAAAATGATGAAATATAAGTTTGATTTTTTGACCGATATAAGATCACTTTCTTCTTTGGAGGATGGGAGTTGTTTGAGGCAAGAATATTTCAACTTCAATAACTATTCTTTCATCAATGTGATCCTTTAACACCTGTGAGAACATCTTCCATTAATTATTTGGTATTTTTCCATGAAACCTCAACACTTTTTTTTCAAATATATATGTATTCTATAAGAAATAATAAAATGCTCATAAAAATCACATTTATTAAAGAAATACTCATTGAACAATTTTCAACAATAACAATATCAACAAGGAAATAATAATTAAATTTATTATAGCATCAACTTTACATACAATAATTTTCAATTGTTCGTTATTCATATGACCATACTTGTTGATGAAATGAATAACTATGCCAACTCTGCCAATCTGTCTCTATCGGTGTTATTTAGGGTGCTAGGACTGGCCCCAAGAAGTAATTACTGAAAAATACAATTAGGTAAAAGTTTCACGTCACAGCTGGGACAATATAGAAATTAATTCTGTACAGAAACTTTTTATAGGCTTCCTTATGATGATATCAGTTTCAATATCAGACGTTTCGTTATCGAAAAACCATCAATTTATATTTTATATAGTTTTTTTTTCTGAATTCAAATATGTATGATGACTTAACGGTATTTGACATAATCACTAACAGCTTTTGGACATTTCTCAACAGCATAAGTGGTGATCTTGCCTACTTCAATACTTGAATAATTGAATGACGGTGTTACCCTTTCCATTTCGTTGCAATTCGCAACACTTTCAAATTGTATGGCGTTCGAGACAGTTTCATTGCGTTGGCCATACTTTCCGAAAGTGTTGTGGGTGCTTTTCCATTCAGCACACTTTCCAGTTTTCCAGTTTTCCACTTTCCAGTTTTCGCCATATTCGCAACACTTTCGAGTTGTGATGTGATTTAGCGTTCACCACACTTTCCGAATTTTTTGGATGCTGGTTTCGCCACACTTTCCATAATTTCAATCCTATCAATGTCTTAGAATTTTTGAGCCACTGGGGTTGGGTTCCGGAGGTTGACTTTTTCAATGGTTTTCATCTCAATCATGTCATTTCAGTTTTTGAATGGAAACCGGTCCGTATTGGATTCCCCTATGTAAGGACATAGTTTGACCTGGCGATTTTTGTAAACTTCGTTTCCGTAGACTAAAGCTTGCACTATGATATTACCGGTAGCTCCAGTTAGTGGCGTCGGTGGCTCAGACTGCTCTTCGTTGATTCTGGATGGATGTACTTCGCTTAACCTCCGAGCAGACGGAAAGTGTGTTGAAACCTACTCGGCCCAGCCTCGCCACACTCTCTGCCGCTTGGGTGCTTTTCCCTCGAGTTGTCATCATCTTCGTTTTCGGACCTATATTGGAATCTTCCATATGCAGTCTGCCACTCATTTCAAGTCGGATGGAAAGTGTGTCGAAAGCCACTGCTGCTCGATGTTCCTTCGTCGTTTTGAAGCACCTCCATCCTCTTCTGAAAGGTGCTGATGGTCTAGGGACTTGTTCCTTGCTCTTCCTCCTTCTGAGCAACTACTCATGAGGGAGCGACGGTTTACTACGTCGGGACTTCTTATTGAAAGTAGATGGCACTATTCAATAAAGTCGAAAACCGCAGCTCGCTGGTAGTAATTGCCTCCTACTCTCTAGCGACAGTCGCGAAAAGTATGTCCATACCCTACGGTGGTTCGGACAATACTAGTTCTTATGAAAGATGATTTCGATTGCTTTAGATAGCTTGATAGCACTAAGATGGAAAAGGGCTCTACCAGAGAAATATTTATTGATACAAAAACAAATATTTGTAGAACCGAAAAATACCTGTCTCCACACAATTCCACAAACTGGAAATTAAGGCAAATATCTGACAGAAAACAACTACTTGCCCTACGGATATTGAATTATATCTGTCGTCCATTTGTGCAACGTTCCTTACGGACCCATAACTGCAACTGCTAATTGTTACGGAGCCATTGAATACAATTCTCCATTTTTTTGGAAATTAAAAAATACAAACTAAATATGGGTTGTGAAGACCCAAACAATATGCTTATGGGTTTGTACCGAACAAAAGTTGGAGTGAAGCGATATTATTTGCGAATTGTTTTTCATATTTTAGATATAAATGTATAGTCAACGTAAACTCCGCCACGGATGGTGACGTTCTGTGATAAAAGAGGAGTGGCTTTACCTGGGATTCCGGACATTGCACCTCTACCGATCGGCTCTTTCCAGCAACGTATTACACCTTGCTTCAACTCGTCATTTATTTATAATCTTTCACCCTAGACCAACCCTTGCCCACTTCCGACCCCAATGTCACTTCTTTCCAAAACTATTTTTCTCAGGGAGTAAACCCTTCAAAAAAGTCGCAACCCAAGATGTTAAGCGACCCGTGTTGACGGGTGAATGGCCAAGCGTTATATGGTCTTCAACGGAGCCTCTGGGAACGGGCAAAACCCCAGAATAAGCAGCCTTATCCCTACACAGGCGGCACCGTAGGGCTGGACAGTATTTCCCTCATACTCGTGGGATATATATGGATATACAAGAACCCAAACCTAAGATGGATGGTGCCAGTCAGGACACAGACTCATCAGCAAGCACCTCAGCCACCACTACTATGCAAACGGACCATGGTAGTGACAAATCAACGGGGACGCAAGGAACCGACAATACAGTTTCAGAGGGAGTTAAGAATCTGGAACTGCTGAAAAGACCCACTGGAATGGTTCGGCGCCCAGTGGAGGAAAATGGTGAAGGCGGAAAAATCGCAGCGGAAACGTGGACAATGGAAAAACCACGGAGAGAAGCACGCGAGAAACAGCAACCCAAGGGCGACAAAGGAACCGAGGGTAGACATAGAACTCGGGACGAATCCAAGACTCCTGATAAAAAGACGAAATAGGCCAGGAAGTCTACTAAACCTTCTGGTACCCACAGTGAGCTGGCAAATACACTCAAAATGGCGGTGATTGACAAACTCCATCCTGAGATTTTCCTGGATCAGAGGCAGGCTGACCAGATCCAAGAGAAAATTGTTGAGAAATGGACAAAGCGCCTTTGGGGAGCCAAGAACCAGTCCAGTTTCTCAAAACAACGTTCAGCGGAGGGGTACTCTGGGTAACCGACGCGAACGACAAAACAAGAGACTGGCTCCGGGAAAAGGCAGAAGAGATGGGTCAGATCTGGGAAGGTGTTGACATCACTCTTGTGCAGTCAAAAGATCTCCCAAGAAGACCTGGTATCCTGGCTTTCTTCTCGGGACCAGAAAGTGATCAGGAGGAGACAGCACGCACACGATTAGGGAAACAATACCCGAACCTAAAAGTGGAGTGCTGGCTACTCCTGAGTAAGAAAGCGGAGAAGAAAGGCCAGATACTGTCGTACTCCGTCGACGAGAAGTCCTATAGGGCCTAGGAGCAAGACCAGTTCAAGGCTTACTACAAGATGAACAGGGTGACGTTCCGGGTCCTGAAGGGTCTCACAGATGGGGACAACAGCGATGGTCGAAGTCTTTCAAATCAAACTGCATCATAGCAAGGGAGCTTCGGTAGTCCTTGCTGCTGTAAAAGGGTAATTTGATCTGGTCCTCATACATGAACCTTGGATCAACAAGGGGAAAATCATGGTACTCGGGGGAATAGCTAGGATAATTTACTCATCCGCCTCACCGAGAACCTGCATAATAATAAGAAATAACATACAAATACCGCTAGGGAATTTTTGTTCTAGGGACCCAACAACAGTAAAACTGAAGATGGCGGGGAAGAAGGGAGCGAGGGAGATTACCTCCCATATAATGTCCCGAACCCTCCACCTACCAATGAATTAGAGAGGCTGGTGGCTGAATGTAGAGCAAACGGATCTCATTTAATCATCGGCTGCGACTCCAATGCACATCATGAGGCAGCGTGGGGAAGCACGAACACCAATGCCAGAGTTGAGTCATTACTACAATGTATTATGACTAATAACTTAGACATACTGAATGTAGGCAATAAACCGACTTTCGTAACATCAATTGGGAAAGAGGTAATTGACATAACAATGGGAACGAGATATATAAGCACCATCGTAAAAAATTGGCATGTGTGTAACGAGGTGAGCTGTACAGACCACAGGTTATCCGATTCGAACTAACGGTAAGTGATACCGAAACAAACTTATCGCAATCCCCGTAAAACCAACTGGGATGGCTATAGAGCTGACCTAGAGAATGGCCTGAAGGGGATTGAAATGAACATTCAAAACACAAATGAACTTGAGCTGACGGCGGGACAACTACAGGACGCAATCACCTCAGCATACAACGACAACTGTCCACCTATTAGCAAGGTAAACACCAGGAACGTGCCCTGGTGGAACGACGAACATGCTAGGAAAGGAAAACTGGTCAGAAAACTCTTCAACAAAGCAAAACACTCTGGTGAATGGAGGGAGTATAAGAACTCTCTCACCGAGTACAATAAAGCACTAAGACTAGACAAAAGAGAATCGTGGAAGAAACGCTGTGAGGAAATAGAAGGCACTCACGAGGGTTCAAGACTCTGCAAAATTATCTCCAAGGAACTCCAACAAACGATTAGAACCATTAGGGCAGAATCAGAGGTATATACACAGAACTGAAAACATACCTTGGAAGAACTGTATAAGGTATACTTTCCACAATAAATAAACACAAATCTATCAACTGAGGCCTGGAGACATTCAGAACTGAGACCTCCCTCATTAACCTACAGGATAGAGTGGCAGGTCTCAAAGAAAGTGGTAGAGTGGCATAGCAAGAAGCAAAGGCACTAAGGCCAATAAGTCTTGTTATCTATACCTAAGACACAGGAAAAACTGCTGGACTGGCACATCAGGGATACAGTGTTGGTAAACTAACCCCTACACAAGGACTTATATGCCTATACAACAGGAAAATCTACAGAAACTCGTAGAGAAGGTGTACTAAGAAACAAAGAGGTGTTATTGGGTGCATTCCTGGATATCGAAGGAGCATTCAACAACACATCTCTGAACTCAATATCAATGGCATCGAGAAGAAAAGGCATCGATGAGACTTGCTGCAGGTGGATAGACTGTATGCTAAGAGATAGAATTATCTACTCCTCTTCAGTGGAAGAAACGTTGGCAGCCGAGGTCACCAGGGGTTTCCCACAAGCGGGTGTCTTGTCTCCAACGCTGTGGAACCTGGTGGTGAAGGAACTTACTAGAAAGGGGTGGACAAGAAACACTTGGGTACGCAGATGACATAGATATTATGGTCCAAGGTACATTCAAAACCACGGTTAGGGAAGTAATGGAAATGGCCCTAAATCTGGTTAGTGCATGGATAGATAAGGAGGGCCTAACTATCAGTCCCTCCAAATCAACCATTGTAGCATTTATCCGTAGAAGGAAGTTAGAGAACTTAAGACCTCTGACCCTTCAGGGTACCCTCATACAGCTGTCAGGGGAAGTCAAATATCTCGAAGTGATCTTAGATTCGATACTTACCTAGAACTGGCAAAGGTGAAGAAGAAAGCAGAATTGACACTGATGTTAGTCAGTCGGGCACAGGGGAAAACATAGGGACTAAATCCCAAAATGATGTATTGGATATACAACATTGTGGTGAAACCCATGATCACATATGCATCTTTGTTATGGCGGACAAAGACAACACAAAAAATAGCCACGGCTGATTTGAGCAAGGTACAAAGACTTGCATGCCTTAGTATAACAGGAGCTATGAAAACAACACCAACATCAGCCATGGTACTGTTGGACCTTTTCACCGATTGACAACAATCATGGGAGAGGCAAGAATGGGATTTCTGAGGCAACAAAATACGAGCAACAGATCGGATCACAATAAGATAAAGGAAATAGTGAGAGGCAACATTCTCGAAATGAAACCAACGGACCACTTGACTCCTAGGTACTTCTTCAATATCAGCTTTGAAGTTATCTCACAAGATCGAAGGTTATGGACAGATGACAACATCAAAGGCAAACCTGGAGAGAGGATTTGGTACACGGACGGATCCAAAACCAGGGAACGAACTGGTGCTGGAATATACAGTGAGGGGAGAAACTCCCAAATAAGCATCTCACTCGGAACAATCACCTCCGTATTCCAGGCAGAGATGTACGCCATCCTGCAATGCGCGAGAGAAATCAATATGAGGAAAATGCGTAACGCACGGATCAAAATAAGCACAGACAGCCAGGCGTCACTTAAGGCTCTTATGAACCCGAGAGTGACATCAAAACTGGTTTGGGAATGCCGAGAACTCAGTACTCTCACAGATCACAACAAATTACCTTTGATGTGGGTTCCAGGACACTGTGGTATCTAGGGCAATGGAAAAGCTGATGAGCTAGCCAGAGTGGGTTCATCAACTCCATATATTGGCCCAGAACCCGCATTCGAGAATGCATTTGGGACTTTGTCAAACGAAAATAAAAGGAAAGGTGGCATGAAGCCCATCTAATGCACCACGGGAAAACATTCATTAAAGAATCGCCAAAAGACAAAACTAAAGAACTACTCAAGCTAAGTAGGAATCAAGTTAGAATAATAACGGGACTTCTCACTGGTCACAGTCCAATGAGAAAACACCTGCACAAAATAGGGCTGCACAACGTAGAACTTTCCTACAGACAATGTGGTAAACGATCGGAAACAGCCAAACATGTACTGTCAGAATGCGAGGCTTTAGACCGCAAAAGACAGACAATTTTCGGGAATCCTAGACCAACTCCCGAAGAATACAACAGTCAACCGGTGAAGAACCTGTGCAGACTGGTACAGGGGAAAAGAGTTACGGAGTGGGTGCTGTGAAAAAAATAACCTAGAAAACACAAAGAGCACAAGAGGCTGAAGTGTAGCTGGCGAAAGGAGTATCCGAGAGGGGAAAAAAAGTCAACGTTGTTTTACTCTATAATCAGGATTGTGGTCTCCATAACATTTTCAAAGCGAAATTGGGCACGCTTTATTG
The DNA here is from genome assembly GCA_958502065.1 of Chrysolina americana. Lineage (NCBI taxonomy): Eukaryota > Metazoa > Arthropoda > Insecta > Coleoptera > Chrysomelidae > Chrysolina > Chrysolina americana. The sequence continues at coordinate 35,808,295 of OY293419.1, forward strand.
CACTGTAACAGACTACCTCAGAGAAAAAATAATCGTCCATCTTCGTACAGAGAAAACACCCCAGAAAATATAGCTACTGTTAAATGGCCAGTTGTTCCTAGACCTATCGACGACAAAAAACACCATTGGCCAATTTCTATAAAGACGACAATGAGGTGTTCCTGTCAAGTTTCTTCCGAAAAATGCAAAGCGGCGTTTTTTGACAAAACACAGGAATTGTCTCAAATTGTTTCACAGAGCTCAATATTTCATTTCAAATCAAAGTGTTCACGTCCTCTCACTATCAAAAAATTAATTGTTTTGATTTTTCACACTTATTTCTTTCCGGTGATTCCATATGGCATCACTCAAAAAATAAATGAATCAAAATTTTTGTTTTTGTTTTTTTTATGCTATACTCTCAACATTTAGTGGATTTAAACAATTTAATAATATTTTTTTTTTATTTAATTTGGGACAGAAAGGGTTTAGTCGTGTCGCGTATGAGTTATTGACAGTAGTGGCGCTACGGTATAGGACCGTCCAAGAAGAGCCCTTTAAAATTCAAAAAGGGTGGGTCCTGTGTTTTCTTAGTAGTGATTTTCGTAATTCCGTCTGAATAATTGATAAATAGCAATTGATTAGCTATTGACCAATCGTAGGTATTGGCCAAAGAGTCTCCACACCGAGTCGTCCTTTTCTCATTTTGGAGAGTTTTTTGTGCTCGCGAGTAAACGGGCTTAAGAAAAATTGTTTTTTTGGCAAATATAATATATTTGAAGGCGTAATACGGATAGGTAGTAGTATTGCGATAGAAAAATCGAATGTTTTATGGCTCTGATTTATTATTTGACACTCGGAGGTTGAGTCTTAAGACACAACTCAATGAAACACATTGCGAAACATCAGTATATTATAGTGTGTGGGAAAAAGTATGAGAAATTTGTATTTTTGAATCACCCAGGTTTCTATGAGGAAACACCAATGCAGTTAATCATGGATAATTTACCAAAAGACTGAAAATATCAAGAAAGCCATCAGAATATTTTGTGTTGTATTTTACATTTTGCTACAAAGTAAATGAAAGATACAGAAAATATGTTAGAATTCGTAGTTTCTTAGCAAACCAGAGTGCGAACTGTACTTAAAATATATTATGTATGAAAAATCCGAGATTCCTTATAGTTGGGGAGTGAATAAAAGGTAAAAAATATTCAATTTTCTCTCACTGAAGTATGTTCGTGTAGATTCTCATTTCAGCTTGACCTCGAGCTATTTCAGCAGATGAAAACAAAGTCAATGTGAAAGAATAAATTAAAAACTTGCAACAACATATTGCGTAGTCATCCGTACACCGGCCGCGAGGCGTTCTGCTTATTTGAATGTATAGTCAGCATCTCACTTCAACTCATTGGTTTGTGTATCTGTATCTTGAAATGGTATACTAAATTTGTTCAGCGTCTGATCATGTGATACCTAGACGTTTGGGGTATAACCACAGATTGAGTGCGTATAACGGGGCCTATCACAAGTTGCCTGTCTCAAATTCAGCATGTGGTGTTCCCAAGAATACGATTCCTGGCATGAGCTGATAACAATAATAATACTTCCTCATAAACACTAAACAGTGTATTTCACCTCTCATGGTATCTTCTGTAATTTTTGACGAAAAATCTTGAAATTTTCAGGATCGACGAAAGAAGTCATCCTACTTGATATTCACTGCACGCCAGCAGCGATGAAACCACCCATTATTCCGGAAAGTTATATAAGGGGGCTAAAATTTGCCAATAATTCCTTCGGATTCATGTTCAGTATTCCCAAATTACTAATCATACACCTATCTCCTGACAATACTTCAGTTCTGAAATATTCTAATTTGTTTCAATTCCTATGGACACACCCCCGTGTATATAATGTATGATGACATTTTTTGTGCAGTAGGTTCATTTCTAGGGTATCTACTTATTCTGGAAATTTCATGGTTCTACGTCGAAAATTATGGAAAATACCGGGGCGTTTCGATGAAGTAAAACAAATTAGAAATTGGTAGAACTGAAAATTTTTCAGGACACGAGTGTATTAATAGTATTTCGGGGATCTTAAACACGAATCCGAAGGAATTTTGGGCCAATTTTGACCCCTCATAATTTTCCGGAAAAATTGGTGGTTCCATCGCTGTTGGCGTGCAGTGTATATCATGTAGGATGACACCTTTTGTGCAGTGAGTTCATTACTAGTGTATCTATCAATCTTGAAAATTTCGTTGTTCTACGTTGAAAATTACGGAAGATACGGGGGTGTTTCCATGAGAAGTGAAACACACTGTAGACTGTACCCAAAGGGCATATCCTGTGCGGGTAGAGGACGGCCATTATTATTTGCTGTTGCGCTCCAGAGCGACTCACTGATTTTTGGTGGCGTATCCACTTTTCAGCAGTAGAGAAACCCGAATAACCGACAGCATCAGCCCGGATGGTCGGTGCGCACTCTAAGCAAGCATCAGACATCGGGTTTGACATCTAGACAATTCGTATCGCCCATCGACTCCGATGAAAATGAAAATAAATAAGTTAATTCCCAGGATTCGAACCAGGCCAAGTGCAAGCAGAATTTTCTAACCGCCTCGCTACCGACCACACCAAAGGCAGTTGTTAAGTGGCGGATGGAAGGCTGGTAGTTTTGAGAGTATTCTATGGTTACGCTTCATAGTGCACTGTTTCAGAAAAGTAGGCAAATATTTCAGCCTGACATTTCCGACGAGCCGGAACACTTTGAGAAATTGAAGACAATATCGAAATTACTTGAGGGAATTTTTAGTGAACGCTCCAATGACCAAAAAGGACCCGTGACGAAGTCGGGACATATGAAAAATCTCAGATTCAACACATACATGGAATAAGTTTGAATGATCGAAATTCATATCGACTTCAATATGCAGTGTTTCAAAGAAGTGAGCAAGTTCATAATCACATCACCGACGATATGCATCACTCTGAAAGACAATATCGAGATGATTCGAAAAAAATCTGAGTGAAACTCTGTGTTAATTCAAATGGACGAAGGATGTCTTGTAGCTACCAAGGAAAAATACTGAAAACTGAAAGGCATCAAATATGACACATACATAAAAACGGGGTGGAAATATCCGAATCATTAGATCACCGACGGGACGAAGCACTTTGAAAGATTGAAAAAAAATCGAGTAGACTTGGGAGAATTCTTAGTGAACTATGCATTATTTCAAATTGTATACTAAAAAGATCCAATAGCTGGGTAGGTAGACACATATATAAAATAGAATGGGAATATGAAATTCATCAGATGAACTTTATTTAAACAAGTAAGGTAGAATACATAAAAAATACAATGAGCTCATACAGAGCTGGTGATAGACAGCAGTGCAATCTATGAATCTACCAGATATCATCATCACTTAGTGTCATCTGCGAGCCTGTCACGGTCACCCTTCATCTGGAAAAAGACATCCGTAACATTTATAGGTCTGTGAGAAGTCATCATCGCAGTCATTTGTCAGACCTGTCACGTGTAGTTGGCATTGCAAAATGAATTGATAATAATCAGACTTGACAATTATACAACATGATGTTCAAGAAAATGGGCAAAGGAAAATGGGCGTGCTTAGAAAACATTTCAGAAAACTGCGTGCGTCAGTTCGCGTTGATTTTCCAGTTGGCGGAATGCATAGCCCTTGAAATTTCAATACAAAGTCGCAATAACCCTGAGCTTCCTCAGGTGGTCGGTGGATCAGCGGTCTAATGCACAGGTCGTTCGAAACTCCAGCATAGCGATAGTCGGTTCGAATCCGATGTAGGTACGAGAATTTTTCTCAACTACTTTATATCGGATTCGATAGGCGGCCGCATGCCTTGTTGAAAAGCAAGTGTATTGTGAGTTGTCTAGATGCCAATCTCGTCTAGTGCTAGCTTGGAGTGCACACCGACCACCCGAGGTGGTGCTGTAGGTTTTCCGGATTTTCCTACAGCTGAAAAGTGAATACATCACCTAAAACATCAGTAAGTCGCCCCGGAGCGCCACGGCAAATAATAATAATAGCCGTCCTCTACCCGCACAGGCTATGCCTTTGGGTACACACAACGAGTGTTTATGAGGGAGTATTATTATTATTACTATTATTCCTACATAAAAATCAAGATATTGAACAAGCTAAAAAGGGAAATGCGCATGCGTATGCGTTTGGACGACATAACAGAAATCCGCCCACGTGCTTATTTGCTAAATGTTGACCTTGCAATTTTCATATGAAATCACAACAGACAGGTTTTTTCACATAACGATCATGAAAATGGACTCAGTGAAAAAGAAAATGCGCATGCGCTTGATCGACATATCACAAATCCGCACATGTGCTGATTAGCTAAATGTCGCAATAGACCTAGGCTTTTCCACATAAATATCTTGAAAATGGACTATGTGAAAAGGAAAATGCGAATGCGCATGCGCTTGGCCGACATAACAGAAATCCGCCCATGCGGTTATTTGCTAAATGTCGACCGAATGCACAGCCCTTGCAATTTTTATATAAAATCGCAATAGACATAAAGATCGCGAAAATGGACTCATTGAAAAAGGAAATACACATGCGCTTGGTCGACATATTACAAATCAGCACAAGCGCTGATCAGACAAATATCGAGAGAATACAAAGATCTTGCAATTTTTATATGGAATTGCAATAGACTTCCTACATGAAGATCATGAAAATAGACTTGGTGAAATGCACTCAGCACGCTCTGATTTGCCAAATGTCGATCGACTGCACAGCCCTTGCATGTTTGTATATTAAAATAGAATGAACTTGGCTTTCCTTCATAGCGAACGAAAGAATTTTTCATATTAGCAAGTAAATGTACCATGCCAAAAATTCCATCGAAGAAACTGGACTATAATTTTCCTATATCACAAAAACGGCCATTTTCAGAGCCACCACTTTTTCCAAAGAATTTGAAAATATTCACTTTACAAACACCCGATTTTTGTTCGCCTCATCTTCCGATTTGTGTTTTCCATTTCTTAAGCACCACTCATAAATAATTAATTTCTATTATTTTCGAATAAACATATTATTGGCACTTGATATGCCGGAATTTGAAGAAGTTTGACAACATCGTATTTCATTCCTTCTTGTACATATTTGACATCTCAGTATAATATTACTGTGGGAATTTCAATGATTTTTGAAGTCAAATTAACAATGATTCAAAATATTCTGTTAATTTTTGGGCTACCAATCGGTTTTGTATGACTTGAAGTTATATTTTCAGATTTATTTCAATGTGCTGCAGATGAAAAAGTAGCTAAAAAGTTTGATTGAAGTAGTTCTGTTTGTGTACTCATACGTATCACCATTCGGCATTCATTAGGAAGATAACAGTCTTAGGGCCGGTATTATAAAACTATTTTGATATATAGCCAGAAGATAACTTGCAGGTAACTACTTCGAAATGTATGAGTTAACTTTATCGGGTGGAAGAGGTGTCAGTTAAAGTTGACTTTATAGAAAATGGTGATGTGCAGTAAATACGAGAGAAAAAGAACATGATGAAAATGTATTTGTAAAATTGGAAAAAAGTCAAAACAACTCACACAATCAGAATCGCAATTTTATAAGAAAAAAATTAATAGAGAAATGCTTTCATTAACTTGGTTTTGTTATTTTCAAGAAGCCAGACCATTTCAGGACACAACATAAAATATTCTGTTATATTTTCATTTCGGTGTTTGATTTTCTGTTATCTATTGATACGAAAAAACTGACATTTGAAACTGAAGTTAACTTGAGTGTTAAAATCAAAGTTAACTTTATGAAATGTTTATAATACCGACCCTTACAGGTATTTCGGCAACAATTTTTTTTATTTTTCAACGTTTCATTATGTGCCCTGAATCAGCATCAGAACTTTCGTCAAAATCTGAGAGGTTACCGTTTTCCTTACTTTTTCCCTTAACCTTCGTGTATAATAGAAAAATACAAGAACAATTGAATAACTAAAAGCATAAAAATAAATACGTCGCCAAACTTCCCGACTGAATAAAAAGTATTGAAAGAATCCGATAAATACCAACATGAAATTCAATTGACATGTAATGAAAAATTTCTACATTGAAATACTCTGAAATCTCTCAGTAGGCACCATAGAATGTTGAAAACTTGGCTATTTTTGACTTATGAGCCATCCTTTGACAAATGGAACAAATACTCCCAGTGCAATTATAGACTTGGCAAATCAGTAAACACATCAGGGTTTCAATGCATCTTGACATTGAGCTACCAATATATTGAACTGATCCGCGAAAAGCTGAGAAATCACCAAAGGTCATCAACATCCTACATTTAGCCCAAAATTCGCCTGTTGACGTTATCGCTCGGAATTCGATTCATGGTGCAAATAAATTTGTCCTTTTGTAACATGCAGAATGACGAGCTGAATGTAATTATTCTCCAATTATAATACAAGCGATTTAATGCATTTGTTTTGCGACAAATCATTCCAACCATTGTGCAACAAATCAGGGGTATGGATTTTGTTGAGTAGTCAAAACATCATGTCATAAGTATGTGACAGCAGTCCAATTGTGCTAGTACAGTTATAGTCAAGGATAGCAGTTCAAACTACGATGTTATTACTTTTTGAATGTGAGCTCCGTTTTTTCAAAATTATATTATTTTTCGAGGGGTTAGCTAAGTTTCATAAAATTTTACCAATTCGACTACCTCGCTACAGAACCTTTCTATTCTATTTGAATCAATACACATTTCACTCAGATTATTTCAAGCCATCTCGATATTATCTCAAACTTTTTCAAGTGCTTCTACTCGTTGGCGATGTCCTGCACCTAAACTTGCTCACTTCTCTGAAGCACTGCACATGACCTGTTTAATTGAAGTCGATCCAATGCTGCTGTACTAAGCATAAAGGGCGTATCTGACAAATTTGTGTGTATTGAATTTAGGTCAGTTTTGGGTTGCCTGCATCATTTTACTCCTATCCTACTAGGATTCAATGTCGTAAATGAAAATAAGATAGTAAGTATTACAAGTTTATGAAAACTGCCATATTTGCAAAAGTTGCCCCCCATCCAATAGTAAAACATGATTTTTTTCGAAAACATGAAAACTGCAAATACGCCTTTTATGCTTAGCACGGCAGAATGAATATGTCAAATTTGATGCCTTCAAATATATACTGTTACCCTACCTTGCTACGGGTACTTTACATCCTACTTGAATCAAAACAAAGTTGCCTCAGAGTTCTTCTTCAATGTCATCTAAATATTGTGCTTCGTTTTCCGGTAATGTCATACTCAATAAACATGCACACTTTTCTGGAACACTGCTTCGTAAAACATATCAGGGGCCCTATTCTTGAATGTTCACATGTTTCAAGGTCGTGCGCATCTCATGATTTTGCTAGTGATATTTGCTTTTGGTATTCTTTACCATTCGCAGAATGTGGGTTCATGCGAGTTTCACAACGAGTGGTGTATGTCGATCGCAAATGAGTTGCGTATGCATTTTTAAGTGTAATTAAACTTCTTTTTCCCCTATAACAAACAAATTCAAGGTAATGTTTCGATCTAATCTAGAATAATTCAAATCCCTTCCCAAATACTACAGAAAAGAATATCGTCAAAATATTATTGATTTGTAATATGACTACCCTTTGCAAATGTACAATGAATTGAATAGGCAGATGAACCAATTCACTGAAATTAGTTTAGTCGACAGGTAGTTCAGATAGAAAAAGGTCGGAAGTTGATGACACTATAAGATGTTGTTCACGGATGGTTGATTAACATTTTCTCAAGTTTTGGACCTCGAGGACCCTGTGTTAAAAAAGTAGGGGGGGAGAAAACTGCAAATTTTTCGACCTTGGTGTGGTTTTTCCTCAATAACTTTTTTGCCTTACGTTCTACAGCAAAAACGTTGTTCCACTTTTCTATAGATTGTCAAGTTCTCTACGAATTTGTTGCCTCAAACATGTTTGTGTCAATTTGTTACCGAGATATGGCGCTTCGAAGAATAGGTAATTTTTCAAATTTTGCCACAAAATGCAGAATTCCACCCTATTTCTTCTGTTATACAAGAATTATGATGAAATGTAGTTGCTATTATAATTCCTACTTGGAATCACCAACTTTAAATAACCCCCACCCCTGCTTGCCCACCAGGTGTCAAGTCGTTCCTCCCAAGGACAAGAGAGTGTCGGGCCGAGGGGAGTGTGTGATCAGCTGCAGCAGTAAAAAGCTGGAAAACAATAGATGTGGAATTGCGGAATGCAAACGATGAGCCAATATTCAACATAGAAGGCTGAAATTTGTCTATTCTACCTGCGCTACCTAGACCTATTTTTTTCCAATTTTGAGGTCATATTTGATCACTTTTCATTTTATTCTTTCAACATGACTTTATTATTCATTAATTCCAAGAAGACATCGAAAAATGGTAATTATAGAAGGGTATAAGTACCTCAGGTAGAATAGTCAAATTAGGTAATAAGAACATTAAAATCAGGGATAGGTAAAAATGGGACAGAGAGTGTTTAACCACTCAGAGTATATATAAGATTAAGTTAGATAAGTAACATTATAAACCTTCAGCTCTTGAAGTGAATAACTTTGTTAGCGAAAGGAGCATCGAGTGTTAGTGACAGTTTTGGTTTTTGGGTAATTTTCTGAGATGGCGTCTACATCTCGTGGATCAGACTTGTGTTTTATTTGTAAAGGAGTTGAAGCAGGTGAACTAACTGTAGTGAAAGCCAAAGGAGTTGCCAGACTGTTGGAGTCCAGTGTAAAAAGGAAAATTTGGCAGATGAACAGTTTCTGCGTTAGTTGAGTGAAGTTAGAGTGCACAGTGCTTGCCAAACAAGGTACAACAATGAAAAATTGCTGCATTTACACGTCTTGGATGTGACCTACCCGACGGTCACAAGTTGCGAAATTCGACTTCACCAATGCGTGTTTTCTTTGTGAGGAAGCTATTACTGATGATTTCAGAGCTAAACAGGCAAAGTTGCCCTTGGAAAGGCGCAATGCTACAGTCAAAGTGACTCTATCCGAAATTTCTAATAAAATCATCGAAAAGGCGAGGATGCGTGGAGACGACTGGGGGAGGAAAATAGATGAGCGCATTAGCCAGTTGCAGAATTTGGACACTAATTTAGTCGCTGTCAATGCTGAGTATCATCAAAAGTGCCTCGCAAGCTTTTACCATCTACTTAAGTCACCGCATGAAAGAGGATTCCGCCCATCGCCGAGTGTTGACGAAACCATATTAATACCAATAATAATACTCCCTCATAAATACTCGTAGAGTGTACCCAAAGGCATAGCCTGTGCGGGTAGAGGACGGCTATTATTATTATTTGCCGTGGCGCTCCGGGGCGACTTGTATTGTCGGTGGTGTATTAACTTTTCAGCTGTAGGAAAACCTACAGTTCCACCCCGGTTGGTCGGTGCGCACTTCAAGCTAGCACCAGATAGGTGATATTTTCATACATCGACGAGAATAGTGATGAATGCCAGTTTTCCATTCAGCAGCTGATGGAGGAAGACCATCGACCACACAGCAAAACTGTCAAAAATCGTCTTCAGATGAAATATGGGGACCAAATCATTATTTCAGAATCAAGGAGAGGGCCTATTGTCAGTCTGAAGAGGATTGGTGACAAAATTCTGTACGATAACTGGTACTCCACCGAAAGGAAAGTAGAGGCACAGGAAGAAAAACGTCGAATTGTGGAGGCAGCTGAAAAAATAATTTTGGAAGACATCCGCTCCAGAGTATTCAACACAGTTGAGTATCCTCCGATTGACAACTTCTTGGATAGTGCGCGAACTGCGTTTCCGGAGACACTGCTTCTTCTACTCCATGTCTTGTTTTTGACCAACAAACGACAAACCTTGGACTCTTGGAAAAATAAATGCATCGCTCTGGCTCATGCAATCATGATAGCAGTGCGCCCCAAATATTTTCTAACCTCCATCATGACTGCTGTTTCCGTGTTTGTTTACAAGAAGTATGGCTCTAAACATCTCCTGAATTTTCTATCTTCCATAGGCTTTTCATCGTCTTACGAAGAAGCCAACAGGCTAGAAGGGTCTTACGTGCTGCAAGCTGAAAGTACCCAAATTGCGGAGTCTGCCAATCCATTCAGTCAGTTCATATTTGACAATGCGGACTATAAAGTTATTATTTTGGATGGTCATGACACATTCCATGCTATGGGAGGAATCATGGCTGTAACTTTATATGCAAATGAAGTAATTTCAACCGTTTATAGCTTTCCAGGAATGAATTAGTATACTAAGCCGATTATGTTGGCAACAAATAAATCGTTTATATGAATCTTCAATTGAATGGGTTGAGTAAATTTTTAATGACACATACGGCTACAACTGTGTATTTTTTTGTGTTAAAATTGTTATATCCGTCAAACGGTATAATAGTGTAAATTTCAAAAGATCAGAACTGACTCACCTATTCGAATAACTGGTGGAAGAGCCGCTTGAGCTATCACGCAGCAAAGGATTAATAGCATCGCAATTCCAAAGCCCATCTTGAAATTCCAGTACAGACAGACAATCAGCACAGCTTCATTCACATTCCCCTAAGTCACCCTCACTCTAATGAATTCAGCTAGCGTGTCAGCCTACTAGTAATCAAATGAATACAGTCGAACATTGGTTTATGGTGACAAATATTTAAACAGTTCTGTTGTCCTCAGATCTTCACTCTGGAAATAAAAATAGCATTACTTGTATTATAATTTGTAGCATAAACTGATCATCTGTAGTTATGAAAGTGGAAATGTTTAGGAGATTTTAGTTCATGAATATATCTTATTGAACCGATATAATGACTTTTCATAGCAATTTGGAGAAAGAAAGACCCCCTTACGAGTCCTATCTATCATGTAATATACCGCAATATGACCGAGATTTGTTGTGAAGTTTTTCTATATTCGAATGTTTCGTGACTATCTTTCAGTAACATATTTGTTTCCTTCACAACTCCTTTATTTACAGGTTTCATTTCAGATTTATGTTGATTAAGGGTTAACCATAGGTTGTAGAGTTCCATGTTTGAGTATTCGGACACATTTTTTTTCAGGTCTTATTCTAATGGAAGTGATGATAAAATTACTCGAGTTATATAGTCCAGAAACAAAATAATGCTCTATTCGGTTTTCCAGGCAAGATGTACTCAAGAAAACACACCATCAAAAAATGAAAATGTCCATTTTGTTACATCCTTGGACTCATCAAAAACAATAATGACGCCCACCATCACCTGTGAGCAGCTCACAAGACTGCGATGGAGTAGAAAGTTTGCTCTCACTATTCTGGGAATGTTTTTTAAGTAAAGTGAAATTGCTTCATTGGTTAAAAATAATATAAATGGAACTCGATTACAACTGCTTTCATAAACGGCATTTGAAAAAGTGCAGCGGGGAAGTAGTTGTTTTCTGTTAGATATTACGAAAAAAAGTGTCTTTTTTTTCATCGTAAGTTGTTTTTATTTGAATTTTTTTTTTTATTATTTGAGAATATTCCCTTTTTCCAATATATCATGAAAATTATGACTGTTTGTGATAGATACCTATAAGGAATAACTTGAGATTCGTAAACTGAGGTCGAAACGATCATCGGATCTAATTTTAGTCCTGGAAGACATTTTTTGTTCCCTGGGATTCCAGATGTTTTCTGTTCTGGTAGTATAGGCCTATCAAAATAGACTGGTAATTCACAATAATTACAAACATTTATTTAGCACCGTCATATGTTAAGGTATCCAGTAAAGACTCAATATAAAAAATTGCACAAAAATTTGGGGACCGGAAATTAGGCAAATTCGCATAAAATGCTAATTAGCAATATCTCCTTGGGAGAAATTGCAAACATTGTGCAAATTATAGATGTATCAATGAACTACTTTTCTACATTCCTCTTGAAATTTGTACCTGCAATTTTCAACTGGAAATACGAATAATCCACAATTACGTTGTAATTAGCGCTAATTACGATAACAAAATTGCAAACATTGTACAAATTTGTGGTAAATCATGGTACAGTCACCCCTAAAATGCTTTGAATTTGCACACTTGTCATGCGTACGGAACATCCATGGATAACGCTAAAAACAGTATCAGGGGCAGAGTTTTAGGGGTCACAAAATTGCAAACATCATTTTCGTGTTTTGGAAACTTTGCTGGTATAATTTTGAGTCGTCAATTGAGTTTGCACTCTTTTCAGTATCGAGGAAGATGGCAGGAATGAACAGTATCTTTAGAATCAATTTTTGCATATGCCACAAAATTACAAACTTTGTGCATTTTTTCCTTAAAGTTCTGCTATGGCAAACAAGTCCATGTATAAATTTGCAACCCTATAAAATGCCGGGAAAGCCGGGAAACAGAATATTATCAATTAAGTTGATTTTCGCGGGTGAAACAAAATTCCAAACTTTGTGCAATTTTTTCTCAAAGTTCTGGTATGGCAAACAAGGCTACTTATAAATTTGCAACCCTCTAAACCATCATAAAGAATAGCTGTCCAATTGGGGAGTCAAATATTACAGTTATAGTAAATGCCTTCGAGTCTTCGACTATCGTCATCAAACGTTATCCGCTTTTACGATTTATTTGTATGTACACAACATTGGCCAGTAACATTAAAACGGAAGAATTCAACTAATATAGGTATGACATTCCAGTTCAATATTTTCTTCGTTAGGATGAATATTTCGAATAATAAATTAGTTGAAGATGTAGGTAGGTATGAGCAGACATCAGGTACGATATGAAAACCGCGTGTATCGGCATATAGGTTAGACAAAAATGGTTCAAAACAACCACGGGACTTCATGATAGATACTTTTTTTAGGTACAATCACATCCAAACGAACAGAATACAATGATTCCATGTAGTCAAAAATGATTTTACGTATTTTACAGTCGTATTTTCAAAACGTGTCGAATAAATAAGTTTTTCAAGTATGTCAGCAATTTTTCCGCTACTAGAGGTATGGGAAATATAATAACGGTCACATTTTATCAAATACTTTCCAAAAGTCCAAATGCAATAAAACCGTTAAGCGAAAAAAAAAAATGCAGTGGTATGGCGGTCTTTGGGAACCGTCGGAAACGTATGGCAAGGTGATTTCCGTGAATGGCTACTCGACGATGATTAGTTGCGCAAACATTAGCCTGATGATAAAAATGGTTGAATTGTGTTTTTGTTTTTTTTTTAATTAAAGTATTCGTGTCGGTATGGTGGGCTGTAAGTCACACCGGAGAAGTATGGCATTACGCTACCGCCTACTTCTTTTTTTATCGACTATCGGAAAATACAAGAATTTTTGTGGAACAAATCTTTCGACAATCGTTATCTATCCGACACGTTCGATTAACGCCAACACGATTGGGCCGCCGGTACCAGCGCTATAACCATCATTTTCTTTTTTGTCATTCCGTAATTAGACCCCGGAAGAACCGCCATAATGGTACAAATGACCTAATATTTTGTGTCACCATCTCCCGGTCGCATATACGTATAATGCAGACGCACAAGGAATGGCGAACAATTCGGAAATGTTCGGCTAGGATCGGGCTAGTTGCTCGCTCCAGGCGCATAAACTGGAGAAATAATTGGATCTCACACGTCTGCAATTTGCATTAGGTGTTTAGATACATTTTTGGATTCTACTCAAGATTCTAGGCAGATTTTGTGTGTCATGTCCTATATCCAAATTCAACTGTTTTCAAGTTACCTACAAACAATTTAAAATCAGCATTTTACCAACTTCATCCCATTACAGTGACAAAATGATTTAAGGTAGAAAAATGAAATTTCACATTTTTATCCCAACTTTTCAATAGCTACCTGATGATGGTGGTACCAACAAGGTACCATAGGCACCATTTTCAACCGTTTTGTCACTGTAATGGAATAAAGTTGGTGAAATCGCTATTGGATCCGATATAATTTCATACTCAAGGGTACAACATTTTCTTAAATTCAGGTTAGAGGTACCTGTGATATTTTGCCGTATCCTCATCTTTTATAAATTGACTATATAAGGCTTCCGCGGCCAAAATTTCCACAATCACTATTTTGATTCGGGTTTAAAAGCCTTCGTGATTTGGAATAGTTACCTAACGTTTCGCTGACGCGAGTGGCTAGCTTCCTCAGAGGCCTGTTCATCTTCGTTCTTCATCGGATTTCAAATATACAGCAATTCCGTCTAAAAATAAGAGGCAGGCAGTATAAAGAAAAGAAAAAAATATCTTTACAACCGACTTCAATCTCGAAACGTAAGGTTACATTGACAGGAAGAAGAGCATCGTGAGCTGGACGAAAACCAGCAAAAAAGAAAACAGCAAAAAAGGGCACTACACAAATTGCAACTGTGTGTTAAGAGTGGTATTGGTCTAGGTGACAATAAAATAAGGAAATTGTGATTTTTGCGAATGTTGATTTGTCACCATGTTAATTTACATAAAAGCATAAACTGTAGACGTACCAGAATAAACTACGTCTGCCCTTTAACAGATGACCATCCTTAGTAAACTACAGACGTATAAGGACAATCTAAGTCTCCACTTTTCTGCTATTTTCATTGGTCCGAAAGATCTCAATAAGCTGAATCTTTCAGCTATTCCTTATGCTTCTACAGTTTACGTATATGCCTCCCGGTCTAATAGTCCCCTTCCTTGTTAACTTTTGAACGGTTTGACGTACAAACATAAATAAAAAACTGTTTGGAGGGTTTCACCGATACTACTTTTTGAAATGGAACACACTGTGATTGATCGATAGATGGTGTGGGGGGCACGTCAACTAAAATATTTTAAATGGCATGGGAGGTCATGTGTCACATCGTTGAAAAGATAATTCAATTCTCTTCTCAACCATCTAAAAATTTAAAAATTTCGTTCCGTCGAAAAAAAAATTCTGTCTCGTTATTTCACATCAAATCGTTCAAAAGTTATAGTGGTCAGGTAAGAAAAGGGATTCAGACAAATGCATCTTGTGAAAAAACGTAAAAACAAAAATCAGGGGGGGTATTATAATTCATTCAAGTATCCATAGTATCCAGCAAAAGTGCATAGTTATGTGAGGGCGCTCAAATCAATATAGAAAAATACTCCAAAATTGAGTCTGCAAAACCACTTTGACAATGTGATTTTGAATGGATCCCTGCAATTTTTTTTTGTCGACAAAGATAAAAGTCAAAGTAATGCATCTCTCGAAGTACTTTTTCTGAAAAAACTATAACTAGTGAGATAAAAAGTAGAGAATGTGGTCTAATTTCTGCCATTCATTTTAAGATGTTTTTTGAAATATTGAAAAATTACTCTGAGAGATTTATAGATCCAACTTTTTCAAATTTTATGGTGAAAGAAAATTTTGAGATCACCCAGCGAGCTTCGAGTATGTTGATTTTTCCCGGTCCTTGTTTTACCAATAGCCACTAATGGTTAAACCCCTCTTATCTTATATATAAAAAGTTAACCCATCGCAGTAGACGTGTTCTGAAGTGCGCTGACAAATTAAGTGATCTCTAAGAGTAAAACTGTGAGTATTTTTTTCAGTTTTGTACCGTTCAATTGAGAAAAAATACCGAAATGTAACATCTGAAAGAAACCTTTGAGTAATAGGGAATAAAATCAAGAAATATTTATAACATTCATAAATCTATTGATTCAGAGTACAAAACCTATGCACAATTAATAGATAAAAAGTTGAAATAGAAACAGCAGATAAAAACAAGTAGGGCTATCTTGGTTTCTCGATTTTGATTGTTTAGTCAACGAGCCATACGCACTTTGGAAATGGGCGAGTTAACCAAAGATGAACTCCAAAAAATGTGATGTGAAGTAATTGTTTCTCAAAACGAAGCTCTCAAATTAACATCGCTAAAAGAAGAATTCAGAGATTATAAAAAATCTGTTGATGATAAAATAGACAACTTGAAGACTGAAACAGTTAGCTTGAAGGAAGAAACCGAAAAATTAAAAGAGAAGATATCATCAACTGAAAGAAGAAACAAAAAGTATAATCTTATCATTTATAATCTTGATGGAATAGATCCATTACAGTCTGTAATCAACTTATTTCGAGAAAAATTGGAAATAAGGTGCGAGGAAAGAGATCTGAGAGACGTTTATAGATTCACATCTGAAAAAAAGAATAATAAGTCAGCTCCCATTCTGGTTGAGTGTTCAACCAACAAGCTCAAAGTGGAAGTTCTTAATCAAGCCAAGAAACTGAAGGGTACCGTTATTTATATAGCACTCGACTACATCTCTGAGGACTATCAAAAAAAGAAGGATTTATATGTGTATCAGAAACATTTGAGCGGGTTGGCGAGGAAGCTAACGTCAAAGGTTATTCATTGCTTGTGAACGGAATTACATTGAGTCTTGAAGAATTGAAAGAAAACGTATTGCTTGAAGAAGGAAAACCAAGAAAAGAAAGAAAAGACGGTAGTGGATCGCTAACACAGAAAGAAAAAATACAAAGACTTCTACGATCGAATAAACAGAAATAAGTAGTGTAAATTTCATTCTAACTTATTTGTCACTGAACTGATTAATTGCTTAGTGCGCATCGACTGTTTATTGTGTTTATTGTTCTCTAGCTATTTGCCGATAGTTTCATTTCATATCATAGATTAGTTATACAGTATCAGCCTCAAAATTTATTATCAAATTTGTAGGGGTTTGCGTACGAAGCTGGCAGAATTTTATCGCAATGTAGAGTTGGATAATTATGATATTATCATCTTAACTGAGACATGACTATAGTATTAGTATGTTGTGATAGATCATTTATAAGAACTGGGAAAGCAAGAGAAAGTGGAGTTTTGATAGCAGTACTGAAAAAATATAATATACAATTCCCAATTTGAAACAATATTCATCCAAAGTAACATATTGGGTAATGAAATCATCTTCAATGCCGTTTACATACCCCCAAATTCTAACTCACAATTATATAAGAATCAAATAGATTTATTTGATGCCATTACTAATGAATCTCGAGATATTATGCACTACATTTTACTCGGTGATTATAATATACGTTAAATCAATGGTACACAATTTGAATTTTCGGTGAACAACAACATCGATGGATACATATATTCTCTTATGAACTCCCTTGATTTGAGATCGTTCAATAACTGTATGAATAAGGATAGTAGAACACGCGATTTGATTCTTTGTGATGTAGATATAAATGTGACTGCAGTTACTTCACTAGTCCCTATAGATAGAAAACATCCATCGTTATTATGTGAAATTGAATTACAGAAAAAGGAAGAATACAAAAACCTAGAAACTGCATTGGAAAATAAATACAATTACAAAAGAGCAAATTTTGATGAGTTATGCAAACACCTTCAATATACTGATTGGACACCTATAGGACATTTGAAGGATATTAAGGAGTAAGTAAAATATTTCTATGATGACCTGTATCATATCATTGACATATGTGTTCCAAAAATAAAAATCAAAAAATACAGAAAAAAATATCGCCCTTGGTTTTCCTGTCAAATAAAAAAAAAATAAAAGAAAAAGAATATTACAGAAATAATAAACATCAGTCGAATGAATTTTTAAATAAATATAGAAAGCTTAGATCAGAGTTGAAGGTTGTCATAAAAAATGCCCACAATAATTACATTACGGAAACTAAAACTAATCTAAAAAAGAACCCTGAAAATGTTTGAATTTCGTGAACTTCAAAAAACAAAGTAGGTATTCTGATATACTGGAAAATGAAACTACGCAAGACCCTCAAAAAATTGCATCAGCTTTTGTGGATTATTTCATATCAGTATATGAAAATGATTCTATAAGTAATTCTGAATATTTCAAAAATTAAGTACGCATCCTTTTGCATAACGGGGAAATTTTCCATATATCACACGTAACTATATCTGACATGGAAATGCATTCAGTACTCACTACGGTCTGGAATCATTCCTGAAACATTCAAAAAGACTAAGTTGACACCTATTCACAAGAAAATGAGAAAACTTCTGTTTCAAATTATAGACCTATTGCTATACTCTACGGTACCATAAAATCTTTTGGCATGTGCGAAACAATATATCTGAATCGCAACATGGCTTTAGCAGTGGGAGATCAATTGAAACGAACCTGGTATCATTTTTAACGAAGATTAATGAAGTGACAGAAAAACACGGGGCACAAGTGGATACAATTTACACAGACTTTGCGAAGGCATTTGACAAAGTCGATCACCGAAATCTTATAGATAAACTACGCATGTTTTTTTTCAGTAAATCACTGATAATATTATTCACTAACTATCTTCGTGAATGAACGCAGTTTGTCGCGCATAAAGGAAAAGTATCTAAATTTTTTTATGCAAAGTCTGGTGTACCTCAAGGATCAAACCTGGGCCCTCTACTCTTTTTATTATTTAATATTGATCTTCCCGACTGCTTATCATGTGATTGTCTTTTGTATGCAGATGACTGCAGAATTTTCAGAAAAGTTACCAATCAAAACGATTTTATGCTCTTACAGAAAGATCTCTGTTCTGTTCATAATTGTTGTGAAAAAAAAACAAATTATTCCTTAATTTGAGTAAATACATTGTGATTAGCTTTTGCAAATCAAAAAATGTTCTGGAGTATCGTTATCACATACACGATCAAGAATTGGAGAGGTGTCGTGAAACGGTCGATTTGGGGCAACTTTCCAAGCGTCTTTAACATTTGAAAGGCATATAACAAAAACTTGTCAAAAAGCTCAAAGAATGTTAGGATTTGTTGAGCGATTTACATATGAAATCGGAAATATAGAAACAATCGAAACTCTCTACTCCACTTCTGTTCGAAGTCGCTTGGAATTTGCCGCCATTATATGGGACCGGGAAAAATTATTTTGAAAAAATGCCTAGAAACTGTCCAAAACAAATTCATTTCATATTTATATTACAAAAAATATTACAAGTCTCCATACCACTCATCGTATGACCCCAAAAGACTTGAATTCAATTTGATTAAACTTGAAAATAGAAGGCATATACAAAAAATTATTTTTGTCCATAAAATTTTGATCTGTAAAATCAATTGCAAGTTCTTGCAATTCCAGCTCAATTTTTATGTTCCAAAACAGGAGTTGCGTCCAAAAAATGTCTTTTTTTATATTCCTAAAGTACCACTTCCTATAGATAAAATGTGTATTTTTGTTAACAAATGCTCACAAATACTCCCTACCACAGATATGCACACCGTGTCTATGCCAGTTCTTAGAAATCAGCTTCATAAATTACACTCACCCTTAACAACCCTTGAATGATAACATCCAAAAGTTGTAGTTTAATTAAAATCACATTCACATCTACTTATCACTTAATAAATGATATATACATTATCCAAAATGTACATCAGGATCATTTATCGTTTTTTTTTATTATTCATCCTATCGACAATAAGATAGAATAGATGAAATAATTAGTTATAGTATGGAAATAATTAATTCATAGTTTAAGTTGAATGGAAACATGTAATTAGGCTAACCCCTGTATATTTTCGAGAAATGAATAAATAAATAAATTATCTTAGTAGGTTTGCATAAATACATTTTGCAATAATTGCTTATTATTATAACTGAACAATATATTTTTGCATTCTCATTGCTAGACTCATAAACGGAGCTGTCAAACTGGCATTATGGCACAATGAGCAAAGCCATCTCGTCAAAAATAGCATTTCTTGAAATTGAAGAATCTGTTGTTTGGAGTTTTTTCTCTTTTAAAAATGAACTAGTTCAGTTAAAGGCATGAACCAAAAAACAAAATGTTGAAAAGGAATGGTTTCTAACAAAAATTGGCATTTTGAAAGAATTTGACCATGAAATTATTCCACAGGATGTTTTTAAATTAAGATAACAACAAACTTCTAATTAACCCTGTGTAATGACAAATAACCCAGCATATAACAAAAGACTGAGTGTGCAAGTTTGAATTAATAATTTTATCTACAGTTTGATAAAAAGAATTTTGAAAATTGAACCTATAATGAAAAACCTACGAGACCTCAAATTCAACAAAATATTAACTTGTTGCGTTTTTTGCATGTGAGTGTATTTAGATTATTCGCAAATAATTATAAAATAAAAAAATTCATAAGTATGTCCGAACTTTTCAGAATATTCGAAAAAGAAATTTAAAGGCTTTGGAATGCTTTGAAAACACCAGTAGAAACAGTAAAAGCTCCGAAAAAATTATGTACCTCCTGAGTCAACCATCTGTCAAATGTGTACGAAACCAATTATAATCAGTGAGATAGGATGGCTTATAAGGGAAGATCATTTGGCATTACCTATTGGTTGTATCTTTTGTGATAAATAAATTATTTCGACATTATAATCGTGATACATCAAACTGTTAAATTCTTGACATTGTTCGATCTGAATAAAGTACTAATAAGAACTGGTCAGAACCGTCTTGCATCAAGAAGTACTTCAGAGTGCGATAAATAAAAATAACGTTTTTATTGACAACGTTCGACATTACATACATTTGAAGTAAGTTTTTTCAGTCAATGTTAGTACACACAACGTGGATAATTAGATTAGAAAGTCTATAACTCTTGAAGCTGTTGGAAGAAGTGAGAATCAAATGAATTTCAATGCTCAATGACCTATCGAAACATTCGTGACAAGTCGGCTTTACTCGCAGCAGGTCCATGCTGATAAATTTGGTTGTGGGCGGTGCAGAGGAGAGGACGTAGCTATGAATTTATTAAGGGCGAGGAGTTATACGAAAATGTCTGTTATCGACGTGAAACTAATAATGAAATCCAAAATTTCACAAAATATGAGTAATTTCAAAACATAATTTATGAAAAATATAAAACCTTAAAAAAAACGAAAATATAAATATACTTTGCTACCCTCTTTCTACGATAACTACCGCAACACAGATTTATCATGTGAGGGCAGCTAGAATTTTAACTATTTTGCCACACTAGCTTGTTAACAGTGGAGATGGGAGTGGGTTTTTGATTCACGGTAAAGGGTGCTTTAGTCGGTCAGTAAATTGGACAATTTCAATATTTATAAATATAATTTAATCCTTCCATCAGTTCGTACATAGGTCGCTAGAGAGCTAAATGTCGTATAATCACAGAACCAACCCAAGATGATGTTCTTGCTTGACAAGTTGTCCGTGACTAACTAGGAGTACTATTCTATGACAAATGACAATTTATGAGGTTAATGATAATGATATTTGTTTTGATAAGAACACAATGAAAAGGAATATGGTTACGGAAAATTGGATTGAACAGGCGATTCAAACACTACTATGTATATTAAAATATTGTATACCCAGCAATAAACTCTGACGGCTTGCTTCAAAAGTTATAAATATCTGAAGTATGCATACCCGAGGTTCACAGACGTAATTGTGTTCTATCTATAAGCAAGTAAGTAATAAATACCAGGGAACAAGCAAGCATATAATTATTATATATCTGACCGATAATCTTTAGTTGTAGGAAGGATGCTCTGGGCAGCAGGCTACTTCGCTGCATAGGTGGAGACTTCCAGCGAGTAGATGAAGTGCATGCGGAAATGGCATAAAGGTTACCTTGTCACTGAAGTTGGTTTACCAGATGATTGTCCTCCAGCAAATGTGTCTTTTCTACTCTATGTCTATATTACCACAAGCTGATATCTACAGGATGATTACTAAGCGGCATTCATGCAGGTTGCCATGCAAAAGTGAAGAGAGTGCAATCACTAAATCGCCACTACTTGGACTCGACTTCGGCATATATACATATAGGGGGTGCAGCAGAATGAATTGTACAAAGCGGTGAACCAAATAAGGCAAGGCGGTGAACCAAAAAGGCCTAAAATAATATAATATGTTACTCAATGGAATTCTGGAGATGGTACTATATGGATTGAACCAATGAAAGTGAAGGTTAGTAGCAAATGACGTACCTTAGATGGCATGTGGCCTTGCAAGTGTTCGGGGCAGTCTCCCGATCCAGTAAAGAATCTGTTCGAATTTAAAAATGATTGATCCAACTAATGTTGCTTACCAGCTCATTCGCTTGAATAGAGCTAGTTGAAATTATTTAAATTCGTTGATTCTTCGTTAAATTTGCCTAAAGCATTAGCTACCTCACCATGTGCCCTCTGATCAGAAAAGGAAAGGAAAAGTCTTTTTTTTTTGAATCTCAGTACTGCCTCCTAGTGTTTAGTAACTTTTCAGTCATATATCACACGTCAAGTCAATCCAGCCATCTGACAAGGCTGACATTGATTAGTTCAAATGTATCATATTAGTTTAAATATTATTCTCTCAACAAAATTTCCATCAATCATTATCTTTACCCACTGCATCCAGGTACTTGTAGATTTTATTCAGCTCACACTGAAGTTTTGATAATTTTTACGTGTTATTAGTTTCGACATAAATTCTTAGGTTATATTCAGCTTGTTTATTTATATTTTATACTTATTTTTCAGAGATCAAGTGAGTTTTCCACAGTACGAAAAAGCATACACTGGATCATTCCGCACTGAAAGGACATCTGATATTGAATCCATTGACATCTAGAGGTAATAATAACTAGCAGAAAAAGTGAGTTCAAAATATTAAAAATATGTTTTGTTTCAGGTTCCAACATTCTTGCGGGATAACCCAATAATGATGGTATCACCTAAGTACTGTGCATAATTTTGAACTGAAATAAATAAATACAAAGCACTTCGTATCCTTTTAACATTTTATCTGAATAACTCAAGGTAGGTGAGAATCAACCCGTAACAACTTCCTTTTTAAGAACGAGAGAAGAATTTGGCAAGGGAATAAATTTCCAAAATAGAACAAACATAGAATCGCTTTGTCTAGTCCGAGGCGAACGAAAGGGTGATCACGGCGATTGCGTCGGGAAGGGTTTGCCGAAGTTTTATGAGTTTGCAAATTCATAGGTCAATTTGTATAATTTTCCAGAAATGTGGGAAAAAATTGCACAAAGTTTGAAATTTTTTGTCATGCGCGATAATCGACTCAATCGACAATATTTCATTGCACTGCTTTCCCAAAGGTTCATAGGGTTGCAAATTTATAGGTGGACTTGTTCACCATTCCAGAACCTCGAGAAAAAATTGCACTAAGTTTGTAATTTTTTATCATCCGCGAAAATAATTTTAATTGATACTATTCTATTGACTTGTTTTCCCGACGCGCGACGGTTTATAGGGTTGCAAATTTATAAGTAGCCTTGTTTGCCATATCAGAACTTTAAGAAAAATTGCACAAAGTCAACTTAATTGACAATATTCTCCCGACACTTTATAGGGTTGCAAATTTATACATTGACTTGTTTGCCATAGTAGAACTTTAAGAAAAAAATGCACAAAGTTTGTTTTTTGGATGTTCCGTACGCATGACAAGTATGCAAATTCAAAGCATTTTAGGGGTGACTGTATCATGATTTATCACAAATTTGCACAATGTTTGCAATTTCGTTATCGTAATTAGTGCTAATTACAACGTAATTGAGGATTATTCGTATTTCTATTTGAAAATTGCAGGTGCAAATTTCAAGAAGAATGTAGAAAATTAGTTCATTGATACATCTACAATTTGCACAATGTTTGCAATTTTTCCCAAGGAGATATTGCTAATTAGCATTTTATACGAATTTGCCTAATTTCCGGTCCACGAATTTGCCTAATTTCCGTTCCCCGAATTTTGATATTGGTGAAAATTGCTGAGCTTAGAATCTCCCTCACTTCTCTGGAACATCGCAGAAAGGTTAGCGATCTGTTTCTGTTTTATAGATATATCCATAGACGAAGTATTAATGAAAGGTTCCATTGTTAGTGAACCCGTCGAGTTCAATCCTCCCGTACATTTGTCGTTACTTTGAAGACTTTTCCAGAGCTCATCTCTTCAATGAATGGCGAAGATTCTGAACTCACTACCTCTTGGGGAGTGTTTTGATCCAGAAATTGTCCTGCCCACTTTCCCTCGGCTCTTAAAATAGTTTCTGAACATTAACGGATTTGCTTTTCTGCGGAAACCACAACATAAAGAGGAAATGATCCTAGTAACATATTCTGGGAGCGTATTACCCCTCTACCGGATTTTCGGGACACAGGTTTCATTCGATTATTCAAACATGAGGAATAGAGTTTGCAATAACTTTGATTTCTTATATATACAGACACTGAAACCCATTACATTATTACAGAGTTTTATAATATCACATGTTTCATTTAGTTTCCCTAGAAAGGCATTCGATCTGAATGCCGAGTGTATAATCATTATTTCCCCAGAGATAGAGAATAAGCAACGCCAACGAACAAAATGAATAGAATACTTATACTCCGGAACTTCTCAAGAAGTGAAAATGAGGGCACCATCATCATGATATCCCAAACATGAACCGTACATTCGCACATTCCTCTGAAAACATACTCACCCTTTTATGAAGGTAATGACAAAACGGGTCATGAATATAGAACTGGAGAAAATAGGGAATATAATAGTGGGGGAGAAACGCCACCAATTATTCCATCGGAAAGAATCCAAGACGCACCTCAACAACCAACTTTGAAAAGTTAGCATCTTGTGCAGACAACACAGCATTACAGGCAAAATCAACTAACGTAATAATGATTCATTAAACATGGCTCCAGGAATAGCCTTGTTTTGCAGAATATCCGTTATTTTCAGATATGTTTCAGATGTGACTCTCTTCATGGTGATTCCATATTTGCGACCGAGACAGGCGTCCGCGCAAGCTGTCACCTTGGAAAATGGCATCCAAATTGTATGCTTTGAATTATCTCGTCAACGGTGAGTCGAAAGATAAAATTACCTAATAATTTCTGGAAATTCTATATAAAATACCATGACATACAAGTTTCGCATTTGGAAGGTAACAGAAATTACCGCAAAAGAACTATTGCATCCATTGACTAAAATCAATCCAACGATAATAATAATAATAATGATAATAATAATATTTATTTGGATAAATGGTAAATATAATAACACATTTTAAAACGATCTTACATACCAATCACAAATAAATATTGGGACACCCATAAAACCCTAGGGTTGAGCATGGGCACACTTCAGTATTCATTATTAGTAGTGAATAAAGTATTAGGTAATAGTAATATATTAAAACTCACTCCAAATAAACATTGATACATACATTATAAAACTATCTTGACAAATTCCTTAAAATTACAATAATACATTTATAGTATATAAGACATTATAAATTCGACCTATAAGGAAGAACGCTGACCAATGGTTTTCCTTGAGTTGTTGACTTCAAATGATCTAGTTGTTTCTGATGGAGTATGAGTGATTCAGCTATGTAATACAATTTTTGTTTTTGTATATGTACATAACTATGCTATACATATACAGTTGCCTCAAATCTAGTACTCGTGCCTGATAAAATAGTTCATTCGGTGAGTAAGATAATTTTTTGTTGAACAGAATTTTTAGTATCTTTTTCTGTAATAATAATATATCCAACTTTTTCAGATGACTGTAAGCTACAACCCCAACTAAATATTCCATATTGAAGGCGAGACCAGTGCAAAATAAATCATTTTCAGATATTTGAATTTATACAATATATATCTAAGACATTTCGTCACTTTATCGACATTCGCATCCCATCGTAAATGGCAATCGATTATTACACCTAAATGTTCAGTATGGTTAGTGGAGCTGATGGTGATTGTATCCTGGTTATTTCTGATATGGAATTCTGTGTACTCTGGTAAACTGTTTTTGTAACTGGCAAAAGGTAAGAAAAAGATTTTTTCGAAATTCATGGTAAGTAGTTTGTGATTGAACCAGTTGATTATATTTTTCAATACATTTTCCATTTTCAATTTCAGGTTTTCCCAATTTTTAGAGGTATACAAAAACACTTTATCGTCGGCGAAACTTAGGATTTGGCCATTAGTTTGGTGAGTGGTAAGTAAATTGTTAATGTATAGCGAGAAGAGTAGTGGTCCCAAGACTGTGCCCTGAGGTACTCCGTATTTAATATTTTTTTCGGTACTTAAAGTATCTCCTATTCTTACTACTTGTTTTCTATCACTCAGATAATTAGTCATCAGTTTGTGCGGTATTCCTCGAATTCCTGTATCACCCAATAAGGCATCTAACAACTGCGAATGACTAACAGTGTCACATGCCTAAGCTAGATCTAGGAATACACATGACGTTGGTTTACTGTCATCCACCGATTTATATATTTCGCCAATCAATTTTAATCAATGTCTAAAACCAAATTGTTTTTCGGAAATGATATTAAATTTTTTAAGATGATGATGAAAGTCTGGTTTTTAACGCTGTTTCAAATATTTTACAAATAGTCGTAATTAAAGAAATCGGTCGATAGTTACAAGTTTTGTTTTTTCTTCCTTTTCTGAAAACTGGTGTGATCACTGACATCTTGAATTGAGATGTACATAGGTACTCCTGTTTCAAATATCTGATTCAGTAAATGTACCAGTAGTTGTAATATTTCGCCTACCACTACTTTGAGTGTTTCTGCTTTGATATTATCAATACCTGGTGCTTTTCTTGATTTCAGAGATTGGATTATTGTTTCTACCTCACTTTTATCAATGGGATTCAGATAAAATGACTGAGTCGCAAGGTGCCTTATTGGATGAGGAGTTGACGGTTTTTGAATTTTTTCTGCATAAAAGTGGCCATTTAAAAAATAGTCATTGAATTAATTCGATAACGATTTTTCATCATTTAATAACAAATTTTCCTCGGTAAGTATTTCTTTAATAGGGGATTTATCATTATCTTTATTATTTACTATTTTCCATAGATTTTTGCAACTGGTGTTATTTATAATTATTTGTCTCATGTAATAATCACTTTTAGTAGTTCTCATTAGTCTATTGAGATGATTCCGATATTTGAGATATGCATTTTTTTTATTGGGATCAGTAGGGTCTTTTTTATATTCACGATGAACCTAATTATTTTTATCAATTGATTTCACAAGTCCAGCTGTTATCCAGTTCTTTTGATTTCTTTCCTTTTCATTCTAGTTATTTGAGTGTTTTTTGAGGTAATCTCATGTGTTCCATTAGATAGGTGGTAGTAATCTTAGTATCGAACACTCCAGAAGTACAATCTGACTTTAAATTTCCATGTTTGAATTATATAAAAATATGATTTATGCAATTATTGTTATCTCCTTCGATTCGAGTGCCTTTATTTACCATTGATATGAAATTATACTCGCCCAGTACATCCAAATAGTTTGAAATTATATCACTATCGCTGTTCAACTTCAAATTCATATCTCCTATTATAATATTATAATATACTTTATTTTATTACACTGTTCAATTGCTTTTCTCAATTCACAAAACTAATTGAAATAACCGACAATAAAAACCAACAGAAACTTAGGACCGCTAACACTAGAAAATTGCTATCTCAAACAAAAAACTCTTTAAACCATGTCAATTCGAATCATTTCAAAATAAACTTCTTGATTTATTAAAAAAGAAATTGAATTCTAAGGCTAGCCTATGCAAATTCAATACTTGTATAGACCATGAAGGTTACTTCGCTGTGGTGGCAGGTTAGTGAATAGCAATTTGAACATGACAAGAAATTTCCCATTTTGTTGTCCTCATTCACTAAGTTGCTGTTTAGAGAAGAACATTCAAAATTATCATATGCTGGTCCACAACTGTTGTTAAATTCGATACGTGACAAACATTGGCCTCTGTCAGGTCGAACTCTTGCGCGAAATACTGTACATGAATGTACCAGCTGTTTCAGAGAAAAACCCACTCTCTTCATCCTATCATGGAAAACTTACCAAAAAATCGACAGATTCTCGCACCTGCCTCCACACAATTGGATGTGACTATGTAGGGCCTTTCTTTATCAAAACAAAACGGTCGTGGCGCAACCGTATCGAAATGCGACATAAGTTTGTTCATATGTTTCATAACTCGTTCAATCCACTATTGAACTGGCGTCTGATCTTTCGACAGAATCTGCGACGTTTTGTAACCCGCAGAGGAAAGCCGGCCATTATTTATTCAGAGATAGTGCAAGAAATCTTGGTGTAACGTTCGACACACGGTTGAAATTTAAAGGTTACGTGAATAGCCGCATACGACTTGCCTATATGAGCCTGAAGATGATCTACGCAAACAGATAGGTACTTTTTAAATGAAAAGGTAATATCCATGTTATGTTAAGCTGTGGTTCTTTCAAAATTTAATTTTGCTGTATATGGCACTTGTATAGATGCAGAAGATTCCCGCAGAATACAAGTTATCCAATACAATTGCTTGCGATTGATCTTTGGAATAAGATGAGGGCAACATCTATCCTACAAACTGAAAGATATCAATTGCTCGAATATGTCTAAAAGTCATCTACGGCAATCTGCTTGCTTATCTCATAATATTCTGAGAACTAAAACACCAAGTTATCTCTGCAAAAAAATCACTTATAGAGCAGATGTACACAATCTGAACATACGGCTCAAAGGAACATTTTCCCCCCCTTTCCTTCACAAGATCCTTCTCATACCAAATAACACTCGTATACAACTCTGTTCCCGACCATATAAAAATGAACTCAAAATTGACATAAAAAAAATACAAAGAACCTTTACTATCGCAATGTATTCGAATAGATTGAACAGAACGATCAGCTCCACGAGTATGTGACTTACTATTATTATTATCTCAATAACATCTCTTATCTCATTCGCTGAAGGTAGTCATAAAAATTATTCTTTTTTTTTTTGTCTTTCATGAATTATGTATTATGCCTAGAAGGGAATTGAACACTTTTTCAATCAACTCTTTCGTAAATTTTATACTTAGAATTAGTTTTTTTGCGCTTAAGATGAAAAACAGGGGCGGTGCTCCGGTACCTCCATCTGATCTTCGGCCTTTTCCTAGAACTTCTCATGAAATTCCTCATTTGAGGTTAGTTATTATTTGTATTGTAATTAGAAAAAATTTGGGAAGTAAAGATCTTTTATTATTATTATTATTATTTTTATTTTTATTTTGAATTTTAATAGAGGCTGTCTTTCTGAGTTCAATTCCAGGTGTACCACCAAAAACGATTCTTGTTTTAATTTTTTCTTTCACCCTGAAAGAATATTAGATTATTGAAACCTGAAAATTGTCCTTTTTATCGTCATTGATGATTGCAGATATCATTTCAGGGCGTGTTCTACTCTATCAGTTATTACAATTCCTTGCGGGTTTACCAAAATATGAGAGAAAAAAATATTTCAACATAACTAGAGTCTCATCTTAAGACACTTATATCTATATTTCTATTGACTGCACTCGAAAAATTGAACGTTTCATCTCAACAAACAGTTCACATATATCATAATTCTTGAAAGAAAACGTGGGAAAATTTCGAGATAAAGCCGGGGATAACGTCTATTCCGAGCTTGACTGTATTTTAGATCCCAATCCTTTCATTATATAAGATTGAGCAATCCACCATTTCGAGCATGAGCTAGTGAATAATGTATTAACGTTACTCGCGGTTCACCGTGCATCTTACGTTATGTAAACACCAACTAAAATATTTACCGAAGGTTACAACCAACTGTTTGCGTTAACCTTGCCTCAAAGAATGGACACCGGAGGAATATAATTTCAGGAATCGTGAACGAGAAGATCGCCGATCGATGATACAAATACATTCAACAAATTAAAAGGAGTACAAATAACCTCATTTGAAGTTCCCTCGAAGTGAAATGAGAGGCAAATACCGGACAGAAAACAATTACTTTGATTTGAATATCCAATAATTACTCTTATGAAGCTGTCTGAATATCTGATGCCTATTTGTTTCCCTCATATCCGATGCACTCCAACCGACTGCCCGTATGAGCTTTACGCAGTTATCGTTCCCTCTATTTCTGAAGTTGATTTGCGCCATAACTACAATGGTTTTAATGTGATAATGGTACGCTTATGAAAAGTAATGCTTGGATCAAAAAAATATGCTTTAATCCAAGGAGATGGTTCGTTTATATACACTGGAATATTTATTCGCCCTATGCTGTATCACTTTCGTTAAAAATAACGTCACCTTTATTCGCCATTTCCGTTATTTTACAATTGCTTGGTAATAGCAAAAAAACGGAAATGGCGAATAACGGTGACGTTATTTTTGACGGAAGTGATACAGCATAGGGCTGCTTGTCTCATTAAGTACAGGAAATCGATGTTGTCAAAATTATTTTCTCAGAAAGAGGTAATGATATTCTCGATCTAAGAAAAGGGAGGTGTTTCATTCAAGTATTTCTTTACCTATACAGAATTATTAGTGTATATTCCAGATATTTTATGAATAACTATTTTTATTAGATTTGTGAAAAATATGTGAAACTTCACACACCAAATTTGGGAAATTATAACTGATTCTACCATTGAAGAAAATGTACAGACAATTAAGATAAATAAATTTAGAAATATTCATAGTCAAATATGAAATTTTAAATATTTATCTATCCAACAAGAATTATTTATTATCATTCATTTTGAGTTGAGAGTTGAATGAGAAATCAGTTTTGTTGTTTGAATTTCAGTTCGTTTAAGAAGTACAGTATGTAACACGGCTATAAACTCGTCTAGGCACTGGAAACGATAAGCGGGTCGAACATACAATTATAATAATACTTTAGAAATTACAGTTTCAGAATTTTCATCTTTTCTTTCCTGAAAACTAGGCGTACACAAGTAAGTACAATGGGATCAACGGGATTGTATATAAAAGACTACAAAAAACTAACTTATTCTACGAACGTAATGAATAATGAATAATATTTATTTCATTGGATTATGGAAGTGGCATGTTTTGAATCATTCCCTTTTTTCAGTGCAAAGAGTAACCTTACATTTTTCGCACCTCCACCTTACGACATCTAAGGAGGTTTGGGATTATCTGAGGGTAATGGAAGGATCTTCTAAAATACTTCTTGGTAGTGAACCTGACGGTTTGTTCGAAGTTGGTCTTCTTTAAATAGCCTTGCCGTAGGTAATGACGAGATACGTTTCTTTGAAACAGCAACAACCATTTTATCAGCTTGATTGGTTATCGTGTCTCCATGCATTCACTACTACCATATTCATCATAGGGGTGAATAAAACCCACTATCATTTCTTGCCATGAATGCTTATTCGATAATTGTTGACTCCAAGATTGACCATTGACAAATTATAGGATTTGATGAGCTTAGGTTCTGGGACAAACATAATTTCTTTGTCTTTTGCTGATCATCTTCTGACTTGCGTCATTTGTTCCAATGTATCATGATTTATTGCTTTGGTAACTACACTGTTATCTTTCCATCTAACGAATAGAAGACAATCAGCCCTATGCTGTATCACTTCCGTTAAAAATAACGTCATCGTTATTTTCCATTTCCGTTATTTTGCAATAATTGGTAATAGCAAAATAACGGATAAGTGATACAGCGTAGAGCCGAATTTTTCTTGTCATACCGATGATCATAATATCCCTTTGTTGTTATGTCGTTGGAAGCTGAAAGTGGGCATTTTTTGGTACGATTATCACGCACTATTCCAGTATCCCGCATTCGTTGCTCCATAAGAGTAGTCAAGCGTGCATAACTCGAGAAATAGTTATCGAAAAATACGATGTGGTCAGTTGAAATATCAACAATTTTCAGAAGATCTAATAGAACTTGCGATCCCAGTGGAAAGGATTGTATCTTTGTCGTTGGTTGATCCTGTATTGCTGAAGGCTTGGCTCCACAGTAGGTATCAAATGCATACCACTTGAACTGCACATCATCCAATTTTTGTAACCGAAGCGTACAGTTTTTTGTCTAATAAACTGCTTCGCCGAGTGATGCTCATGGCTTCATCGAAGGATAAGCTTTCATGAAAAATACCCATATTTTTCATTAATCAGATTCATCAATGGCTGAACTTTGTTCATTTTGCCATTCTTATCAAGCGTCGGGTTTTCATTCAAATAAATATACTTCTTGATTTCGGTGAATCTATTTCGACTGATTGCAGTTGAAACAAATGGAATACCTACATTTTCATCCGAATTCCAATAAAGACGTTCGCGAAGTAGTCTATGATAGCCAATGAAAAGAAGGAATCCAATGAAAATCTTCCTTTCATCATTGGTAACGTTGAATTCGTGGTCATTATTGGATCTTGAGCAAATATTAGTTTGGTGTACGATGTTCTGCAGAACTTCTTCGGCAAATAGTCTTTAAAAAATTTGCACAGCATTTAGTTTCGACAACTCGGTTCGTGCCCTATCAAATCGTATTTCGGTTCCATTAGTGCCCTCAATATTCATATTCACGAATGTTCTAGTCCAATTTGGCACTACAGTCTTCTGGTACGTTCATATCTACTTCTAATTCTCCTGGAACATCGGTTGGCATATTAGTTGTAACCAAGTTATCGTCATCAAATTCCTCTTCATCAGTTTGGTAATCTACAGGGTGTTTTATAATAAATGCGCATGACTTCAGGATATGATAGATCTTTCAAGAATTTCAAAACATTTTCCTATTAACTTACCCTCTAAAATGTACCACTTTCGACATACAGGGTGTTGAATAAATAAAAAAAAATCGTTTTTTGCGAATATCTCTGGAACCATTTATCGCGAAGAAAACAGATTCTGTAGGCATTTCCTACTCATAATAAGCTATGTTTTTTGCTGATTTTTCATTTTTTTAAATTCCTAATTGGTGAAGATTTTGAAGGGGTAGTGGGTGTTTTTTTCTTCAACTTCTACGCCACTGAAAAAAGTACAGTTTTGAGCCACCTATTTGAACCGCCAATGTTTTCTACACAAAAAGGTATTCTTGTTCATGAGCTCTAAAATTGACCGTTTTCAAGAAAAATCAACTTTGATGTTGAAAAACATGGTAAATTTTTTTAAAATAGGCCAAAATTTTTGTTGAATTGAACACAATAAATTTTGCACTCCACAATGCAAACATCTTTCGTGCTCATGTTTTAATATGAGGTATGTCGTTATGTGACCTTTAGGTAAAATGATTGGATGTTTTGCTTCGAATGATAGTTTAGACTTTTCAATCCTACCACCTACTAAAATCAAACCAATGTGTAGAAATGGATTAAGGGAAAGAATTTTACTTTTTTCTTTCAGTGGTTTTCCACTGGAAAGGTTTGTATAATCATATGGAAAACATTCCATTTGAGCATATTTTATCAACATAGTCAGTGCCTTCTCCATTTCACATGGAGTCAAAGCACCAGAATGCCTATCGTTCGATAACATCCTCTGAATTTTCCTCAAGGATGAAAATTTGTTAACGATATTGAAAACATCAGAAGAAAGCAAAGTAGTATGAGTAAAAGATTTTTGTTCTGGAATATCATTTTCAAACAATTCAAAATTATTATCTCGCAGGTCCCAAAAATAACTATCAATAAAAAACCAATCGGGTCCATGCCACCATTATTTGGATTCACATATATCTTTAGGAGTGATACCTCTTGTTCACATGATGCCAATCTTGTGTATTTTTTAGAGCTTGTATTTCTCCCACACTATTGGCTACAAAAGTTTTCCATCTACTCGATAATCCTTTAATCCAAGCCAATGTAATCTAATGTTTTCTTCACTAAATTAGCCAACAACAGTGCTCCACATAATTCTTATTCAGGAAGACTTATTTGTTTCAGTTGTGCCACTCATGATTTTGCACATATCAAATGTGTACTGAATTGATCATCAGAACTGATGCAACGGATATAGATACATGCTCCATATGCATTTTCTGAGGAATCCCAGAAACCATGCAATTCTATTGATTTATATTCAGACATTAAAACATGGCGGGGAAACTTGAGGTTATTCAAAAAAGGCAAATGGGCTTGAAATATAGTCCATTTTGCTACAATATTATCGGGAACTTGATCATCCCATGATATTTTTAATTTCCATAACTCTTGTATCAATAATTTGCCAATTATCATTACTGGACACAATAACCCAAGTGGATCAAATATTTGAGAAATTCTAGATATAATTGAATGTTTTGTAAGAAACACGTCATTAATAGTAATAGAATATTGAATTGTATCCGAATTAGAATTCCAATAAATACCAAGTGTCTTACAGTTCTCGTTGTCACCAATATGCAAAACACCAACGTCTAAATCATTTTTCACTTGAAATTCATTCAGAAGTTGCTTGTCATTACATAACCATTTAGGTAAATTAAATCCAGCGCTAGAAAGTACCTTCGAGACTTCCCTTTGGATTCGAATTACACCTACCGTAGTATCTGCCCCGCCCAAAAGATCATCTACATAAAAAGATTCTTTTATAACCTTACTTATATTAGGTGTTTCAGAGGATATATCATCGGCCAACTGGAATAAACACTTGACGGATAAATAAGGTGCAGAAGTAGTACCGTACGTAACAGTATTAAGCTGAAAACATTTCAACCGTTCATTCGGACCAGAACGCCAAAATATGTTTTTATATTTTCGTTCGTTTTCATTAATTAATATCTGCCTGTACATTTTTGAAACATCTGCCGAAATAATATATTTGTATTTACGAAACTTCAACAAAATTGTAAATATGTCATTTTGTAAAGTGGGGCCACTAAACTGAACATCATTGACCGACATCCCATTGGTTGTTTTGACTGATGCATCAAAAACGACGCGGCATTTTGTAGTTATACTACTAGACTTTAATACTGCATGGTGAGGCAAATAATAACCACAAGAACGATCTTCCACCCTTTCTTGGATCTCAGACATGTGATTTAAATTCTCATACTCACACATGAACTTGTTATATTCACTTCTTAGGCTAGAATCCTTCTGCAATTTTCGTTCCAATGAGTAAAATCTTCTGAGTGCTATTTCTCGTGAATTCCCTAAAAACTTAACTGATTCTTTGAAGGGAATACTCACAATAAATCTTCCATTGGAATCACGATGAGTTGTTTTAGCAAAATAATTTTCGCAGTAATTATCTGATTCTGACAATTTGTTATAACCACCATTCACTTCTTCCAACTGCCAAAACCTAGTTATATTTTTATCCTCCAGTGAATTAGAATTGAGTACATTCAAATGTTCCAGAGAAAAGTTGCCAGCAATAATCCAGCCTAGTTTTGTGTTTTGTAAAATAGGCAAGTTATAACCAAGTTCACATTGACCATAACATAATATAGACCAGAATACATTAGATCCTAGTAGTAAATCAATATCTGCGGGTACATTGAAAACTGGATCAGCCAGATTGATATCTGGTGAAATTTCTAAAATATTCTTGTCGAATGCTAGAAAAGGCAGTTTTTCTGTGATTCGTGGCAAAATTAAACAGTTGATATCCATTCGAAAATTGCTGTGACATGACTCTATTGATGCTTTTGCCTGAGTATCAATATTAGTTAATGTCTTACCTACACCTATGACTATATGATTAATTTTTAAAGTTGGCAATTTCAGTTCTTTTGCTAGAATATGTGTGAGAAAATTACTTTATGAGCCACTGTATAATAATGCTCGTCATTTAACTACTTTATCGCCAAATCCATTTTTAACAATAGCTGTAGACAATAAAATCTGTGAAATTATTGGTGGCACAACTGGGCCTTTTGAAATATGACTACTTATTGTCATTTCATTTGAATATTCTGAAAATGAAGTGTTTTCCTTTGATGTTTTTGCAGTCGAAATCACATCATTCTCGGTATGTAACAGGAAATTGTGAGGTTCATTACATATTTTACAATGATTCCATTGTAGTCGATTGTTTTATGCGATGGTTTTAAACAATTCAGACAGAAATTTAATTTTTGTGACTCTGTTTTTCTTTCTGATACTGGTAACGTCAAAAATTCAACACATTTGTATATAGCATGAGCCCTCTTGCTAAAATAGCACTGAAACTTGTTAGTTGATAAAAATGATTTAGACTGTTTTTTGTAGTCTGCATAACCTACAGCTTTACCCCTTTCAGATCTAGTAATTTCTAATTTTTTTAAGTACCTCACATTTTACCTCAAGGAAGTTGTTCAAATCATTCATTGTTGGCAACTCTCCCGAGTGCGCATACGATTCCCAGTCTCGTCGTGTAACTGAATCGAACTTATTGGTAACCAAGTAAATGATAAGCCTATCCCACGCATCTGTGTTCTCTCCCAAGGCGCTGAGAGATCTTAAATGTCTCGAAACCTCATCGAACAATTTCCTCAACTCACAATGTGATTCATTTTGTAAGTCAGGCAATTGAAAAAGAGCATGAATATGATTATGAACAATCAGTTTTTTGTTTTCAAATCGATCTACTAACAACTGCCAAGCTATCTTATAATTATTAGCTGAAACATCAATAGCCTTGATTATTTGGGACACTTCTTTCTCCAACGATGAACGCAAATAATAAAATTTCTCAATTTCTGATAATGACCGATTTTTGTCTACTAACGCTTTGAACGCATCTCGAAATTCTAACCAACTACTATAATCACCATTGAATGTAGGTAATTTGATAGTTGGTAATTTAATTTGAGAATTTGACACTGAACTGTGTTCATTCGAACTAATATCGATGTTAGCTGTTGGAAACTGCATCGAGTTTTCGAATTGATATTTTGATTGACTGATCGCATTGAAATTGCATCAAGCTTTTCAAAATTATGTTGATTGTTTCGATAAAAATTATTAATGAGTTTCTTGATTTCAGCACATAATGTAAAATAAAGACCTTCAAAGTCGTCACGTTCTTCTGTGTCAATTTCATTAGAATCTATTTGTTCTAATTGATTTGGTACATCATTGAATTGATCTAATATCGGTTCAAACTTCTCGAGTCTATGACCTAATTGTATAATACTTGATTCGTCTAGAGGCTGATTGTCGGGCAGACTGAAAGATTGAACTACCTTTCGAAGTCTTGTAATATGACCTTTGAATTGTGCCCGCTTTGCCTTCAATGATTCTGACATTTCACCACAAATTATGATTCAAATCTGAAAGATACCTGAATTTTGACTGAATATGTCCAAAAACTGTATCCTGCTGATATTCTGCAACTGCAACTCCACTTCCGTGCTGGAAATCAATATTCCGTGCGGCTCGTGGGACCAATGTTGTAATTCTTAAAAATGGACTGTAGTTTGGAGTTATTATAAATTGAACTGCTTCTATTCAATCTTTATTTTTATGACATCCCAATGACATGTTGTTTATAAATTTCTACATCAACTGTTCTGATATATAAGGTGAATTAAACTGTTATAACCTGGGTCATAAATGAAAGTTCATATACGCCTTAACAAATAGGAACTTTTTTCCATCTTCTTGAAAGAGCTATCGTATCCTGAAGTCCTGCGCATTTATCATGAAACACCCTGTACTTCTGGCGGAATTATGACTAAATCGATTTCTGATTGCGTGGACTTCACATCTTCAATCATATCTACCGCAGCTGCTAGTGTCCTGAATCTCTGTCCATAGAAGGAAGACGGACGAATTTCTTTAAACTCCATTTTTGTGAATTAGCTCTGAAAAACAAAGAGAGACTAACATACAATGCCGTCGCCCTTTGTACTCAACCAAGCACAGATGAGTTTGCAATAATATAACAACAATACGAAACAATTCAATGATGATGTGATAAGCTGCCACGAGAATTACATGTATAATAGAACATTTTTTTGTCATGGAAAACATGATCATTATCAAAAAACTATAGTCCCCATTGATGATTCATTTCACTTGCCTCTAATAACCTCAAAAACTGTGAGAAATGTGCTCATTTTCGATGTAATAATTTTTAAATGAGTACGACAAAGCAGAATCCGTTACCAGTTTCCAAGGAAGCGAACGTCACACAAACTGCACGAAAAACTGAACTTGGGCTAATGCACGATAGATGTAACAACATTCACAATAATTTTGGTGTACCTGCGTAGGTACGGTGGTCACTGATGGGTTAAACATCCGTGACTAAATGGACATTTACAAGACCTGTTAGGTACATAATAAAGTATTTTAACTTGAATGTAACGATGGTATTTCTATTTTGTTAGTATCCATGCATCTGATAGAAAACTATACCTGAGTTGAAGTGATGTGCATCAATACTTATCATTGTATGACTCTATCAAATTAAATTTCCCAAATAAAATTCTACTCATAATCTCTTGAATATTTTTTGTATTTGATCGACAAAACATCACTTACTCAATTCTCAAAAAGATCCTTTTCCCCAGTGAACCATCTACAAATTTTAAAACTAGAGAGTATATTGTTAAAACTTCGAGTGGCTCTGTTCCCTCGACAGTTGATGTAATTGGGTTTCCAACGAAGTAGACAAATGGACACGCAGAGAGGCTTCCAACTCCGGAAAACGATTGCAATTATATTCATTCAATTATTACATCCTCTTTTAAAAATCCTTCACAAATTTTCAGCTCTTCCTAATAGTTTGTAACAAAATGAAAAAGTCTGTCGCTTATGCTAGTGAATCTAAATATACTTTTTTGCACCTTTCGGTTTCCATGAGAAGGAAAATCCTGTAATGATAGATAGAATGAGAAATAAACTCTATTGTCTAAATGAAAACATTTGTCGACAAAGTCAGTGTTAACTGTTTACATAAAAGCTTGTATATCATTCTTAGCAGAAAATACTCAAATAAAGATAGAAACTAATTAAAAAGTCATAAAATTACAAACAGGACATAAACGAAGTAACATGTTGAATGTGAAATATATAAATGAAAAAATATATTCTGGCATCACAGAATAGTATATAGAATATAAAACGACTAGAGTAAATAGGCAAGATATTCCTCTAAATTGTAGAAACATTTTCCGATCAGAAGTGTTTTAGAAATTTTTCTGAAATGTTTTGTATCGCAAATATCTCTGACTTCATTTGGTAAATGATTATAAATCTGCCTGCTGTTATAATCAAAGACTGTTACGTGAGAGTTAAGGTGGAGTGCAAGTTATTTATTTTTTTCCTGGCATATCTATCTCCCTGTATTTCTGCATCAAGCAAGCTGTCTTTTAAATGAAAATTTCATACAGAGTTAGTATTTACTAACTGGCCAAAACTGGCTAGCTTGACTGATCTCAAAGCCCGTTTCTGGAGAACGAATATACTTTGGAATGAAGTTTGGCCACAATAACCCCAGAATGGAATTCCATACCTAAGGTGGGACTCAATAAATGATCAGTATGCCGTTAAGATATGCGACATTCCTAGTTCGCGAAATAGTATACTGACAACATAGCAACCAGAGAATAACTTTTTTTAGGGCTGTTATATGTGACTCAAACTTCAGACTATTGTCAATATGTAAGCCAGGATTTTTTTTCCGGCTTACTTTCAATCAGTTGAAATCCTAGAGGTACTTGTCCTTGGTCCATCCTGAAGGTGACTATATTGGTTTTTGTAACATTAAATGTTAGCATATTACCACCACCACATTTGAATTTTTTCTACATCATTGGGAATAATTTGTACCAAAGCATCACGATCTTCAATGTGGCAGAGAATTGTAAGGTGTCCACAAATATATAGGTTGGCCATATCGTAGATGTTGAGCAGTAATAAAAGAAGACCAATCTCAGAGCCCTGGGGGATACCACGTACAATTTTTTATTCGCCAGAGCTATCATTGATCAGTACAATCCTTCAATTTCGATCACCAAGGTGAAATCTGACCCAGTCCAGAGATGTACCGCGAAAACCATAATGTCATAGCTTATTCAATAGTATTTCATGACGAATGCAGTCGAAGGCATCAGAAACAACAAAAAAAATTGCTGCTGCCGCCTCTTTTTCATGTAAACACATAAACACTCTTTCAAAAGAGATCCGTAAAACTATGAAAATAACTCCCTGAATGAAAGGAAATAAGCTCTAAACAATAACATGAATAAATGGAAAATGAATCATTCAACAGAAATGAACTGTTTAGTACGCAATCCCTCGTACAAAATCGGAAGTGATAACCAGCAAGTTGTAACTTTGTATACTCTGATAAAATATAATTTGTCGCAAACCCACTCCTATCCGAACTGAGCTAGGGCAAGTGGTTGTGCTTCTTGAGCTACTGAGCAGACACCTATTATACTTGACGATCATATCGAAGCGCGTAACATAATTTGGCGCCCAACGTGGGGCACGATTTGGACGTACGTCCCAATATTTGGTGTAATATTAATATTTCTGTATTTTTTTAGTATATATGAAGTTGGTACTTACTGTGGTCTTGATATTCAGTTGGTGATACCTATATTTATTTATTTATTTACTATTATTGTGTATGATATATGAATTGTGGTTGCATTTGTCCCGATATTTAATTGTGCAGATATTTCTCTGATATAAGGAATTGTTATTACTGTGGTTCGCGGAGCAGGCGGGATATCTTTCATTTCAGAGTGATGTCGGTAGAACGGCCAAAAAATCAAGTTATCATCCTTCCATACCTCAGAGGTATCAAGAGGATCGGAAACAAGTACAACGTCAAGAGCTGCTTCCAATTCGGCAGTACTTTACGGCAGTACTTTACCGAGACAAAATCTGAAAATACAGCAGAATCCAGCAAAAAGTGCATGTATGAATTCACATGTGAATATGGAAATTCTTACATCGGAGAGACCAACAGACCATTATCCGCAAGAATAACCGAACACAAAAGGTGAATTCAACGGGGAGAGCCATCAAAATGGGAAATTGCTAACCATGCCTGGACTGAGCAACATCGAATTCTTTGAATCGAAGCTAGCATTCTTCATAAAGAGAAACATTGGTTCAAGAGGAAATTCATCGAAACCGCGTATATTAAAGCCAATGGCGCTTTCAGTCAGCCGAGCGTGGAAATCAAAAACGTATTGAAACCGCTTACAGACCGCATTGGTGGGAAGAAAAAAGCGCGGAACTACACGCGCCACAACACCGCTATAATCACACCTTGATAACACTACATCAACAGATCTATAAAGACTTTGTATCATACGAACTTTTCAGTATTCACCTGAAGACGATTGCTAACATGTGAAAAATTCAGCCTATTTCACGAAGGCCCATTTTTCAAAAGAAATGTGCGAAAATTTTGGTGAAGTTCCATCCATCCATCCATCCCTCCGTCCGTCCGTCCGTCCGTCCATCCGTCCGTTTGTCAGTAATTTATAATGATTGTTGATTGATGAACATATTCTGCATGACATTCAATGATACATTAGCAAACGTTATTTCTCACCCGTAAGCGAGTAGGTTTCCTGGTGGATGGAACAAACGCGCATACAAGGTCTACACTAGGAGAGAAACGTGCTTATGAATCATTCATATCAGTGATTATTGAGCGTAAACATTGGGATGGGAGGGAATGTTCCAACCATCTAAGCAGATTCTAGTGATATTGTCCTAATCGATACCTTCAAATTAAAATGT
Organism: Chrysolina americana; assembly: GCA_958502065.1. NCBI lineage: Eukaryota > Metazoa > Arthropoda > Insecta > Coleoptera > Chrysomelidae > Chrysolina > Chrysolina americana. The sequence continues at coordinate 35,849,853 of OY293419.1, forward strand.
AAAATGAACGAGAACTAGGAAAGAGTCATTTATATATTGAACTCGTTTGGTCATTCTTCTTGAAACTGCTCAAGGTGAAATGAACAAAGGTATTGTGGAGCATTGACTATCAAAATAGTAACGAATAGAAGATATATCGGTATTCGAGTTCACACCAATCGCTCTTTTTGGAAAGAACTTAAGAGCTTCATTTTATGCTTAGGAGCTGCCCTCAAATCATGGGATTGACATGTTTTTCTTCATTACACTATTCAACAAACATAAGATCCAATTATACCATGAAGTATCAACAACACATAAAATTTATACATTGGTATGAATAACCGGAAAAATAAAACAGTCCAGTTTCTTCATAGAGGTAACTATACAGAAAAAAAAATGTCAATGGTTTCATTCACGTAAAGAACAGTTTGTATGTATGTGCATATAATTCAATATTTATGAGAAAAACCGGAAGGTAGGCAATATTATTCTTTCGAGATGTGAACCAATATGAAACTTTAACTCCCAAATATGTCTAATCCAAAATATTGTGAATAAGAGTTAAGAGGAATACAACATGTGACCTATTTCGTTAAAATTCAAGTGAATCAATTGAAATCTAGAAAGGAGTTGCTCTTATGAATAGCCTATATATCTGTTGGTGCCAAGAGTATTGATACATACTCCGATCTAACAGAGGTGAAGTACGGCTGAAGAAACGTTTCCTCATTTCTTTCAAAAATTTTCGACAATTCAATGTCTATACATTGACGACTTGCTGAATATGATTTCTAAAAGAAAGTTTTTTGTCAAATGTGACTCCTAGATTGTCAAATGTGACTCCTAGATCTTGTAAAATTCATGAAAATCAATTTTATGAGCACATAAAAAAGGTGTTTTTATGTTCTGGTTTTCACAAGAAGTAAAATTCTGTGCAATAATATTAAATGTTGAATTAAAAAAATAAAAAGCATAAGCTAAGCGTGAATCGACATTACTATAGTACCATCAACCTTCAGTGACACAAACAATGCTTCAATATCATAAAAAACTTGGTTTGATTTCGATGAATCTACTGATCTTTCAAAAAGCAGCTGAAGCGAAGACTAATAGTACAATAGTGTCAGGAATCCATGGGGCATCATGCCGAAAGGGGCATAACATATGGGATGATGTGCTGCAATAATCCCTACAGAAAACCAGGCGACCTTCTGGAGTATTCAGAATTGTTTTTTTACGAATCACCAAGATATTTGGAAAAACCCCTCAAAAATAGGACCTACGTAGAAGAAGGCTGCTTCTGAATTGCAGCTTGGGTCATTTTATATTTAAATCCTCTGATAGAAGATGACAAATTCCAAAATTCGATATACTGTTGTTTAATCGTACTCGGAATCGCACGTTAAACGGTAAGACCTCGTTAATCCTTAGCTTGGACAAGTTTCGACTTCTGAGTGCTGTCGTTCGTAGGGGAAATGTTTGAAATTGTTTTTTTTTATTGTTTTTTCCGTTAACCAGCTGTCATCCCCCTACGAACGACAGCCCTCAGAAGTCGAAACTTGTGCAAGCTAAGGATTAACGAGGACTTACCTTTTAACGTGCGATTCCTAGCACGAGGATGACAGCTGGTTAACGGAAAAAACAATTAAAGAAAACAACAAAACAATAAAAATTAATGATACGTTTGGCATAAGGAATTAGGTCCAGATTAAGGACTTTGTTAGTTTTATATGGAATATTGGCAGTGTTTGCTAGAAGGTCAGCCTTATCATTACCAACAAAATTACTATGACCCAGTGCAATATGAAAGTTATTGTTCTGAAGCTCAAACCACAGGTCCTTGATTTTACTATACAATAAATTTGATTTATAGTTTATTTGTTTAGATTTCAGGCCTGTGGCAGAACTTTTGTAATCAGACAGTATGAGGTAATTGTCTGGGTATTAGTGGATAAGAATTAGTGCAAAGTAGATAGCAGTCAATTCAGCCGTCAAAATCGATGAGCTAGGGTGAATAATCCCCCTTTAGCAACATTTTTGTAAGGGATAAATACTCCAAACAAAACATCACCGTCTATTTTGGAGCCGTCTGTAAAAATCAATTTGAAGTTCGGCCATTTGTTGTTTATAATGTCTTCAAAAATGGCACTGTTGCAGGTTCTATTCTTATCAGTTTTGTCTAAGCCTGCAGACTCGAATATTTGGAAGTTGTAGCATTGAGATTCCCACGGAAACCCAAACAAGGGGGTTTCTATCGATTCAATCTGATTAAAAGGAGGGGTAATAGATTCCTGAATGGCAGAATATAGTACGAATGCTTCATTAGATGTGGCATCTGTCACAGCATGAGCAAAGTCCTTAGTCTTTTTCAGAATAGTGTTTAAGAGCTAGTTGTGTGAGAAGAAAGTTAAGGGAGATGTTTCTCTGTTCGATATGTATGGGCAGTTGGTTAGCCTCGATTAGGATCACATTGGTAGGGGTGGATTTCATTAACCCCAAGCAAATTCTTAGTGAGTTAAATTGAATGATAGAGATGAGCCTAATATTGCTAGAATTTCCGTAGATCATCAGACAATAATCGAGTCTGGATTATGTATGTTGATCATAATTTTAGGGTCAGATTCCCAACTATCAAAGGTTAGACCAAAGATTTTGAGAAATTCTACTTGGAGGATCATGTCATCAGAAATTGTTATATTTAAATTTTCTTGGCGATGTTCATTGGAGAATACGATGCATTTAGATTTCTCTCAGGAGATAGAGAAGCCATGAGATTCAATCCACTCTTGAAGAGAAGATAGACATCTAGTTATATGGTGTTTTGCAAATTTTGATTGGGCATGAGATTTATATAGAGTGGTATCATCTGCATATTGAATATATTCAACATGTGGGGGTAGAGAATATATTTAACATGTGGGGGTAGAGCTTCTCTAATTGATACCGTGTATAAATTAAACAGAATAGGGCTAAGTACAGAACCATGTAACAGTCCCCTGAAGCTCCTTCTTGGGCCCCACAGATCAAAGTCTTTATTTCTTAGATACATTTCTTTTTCTTGAATAAGGTCAAAGATAATTTCAACACTACATTTTTGAACTCCCAAATCACGGAGAGATTTAATAAGTAAATCTGGGATCACGTTATCATAAGCTGATTAAATATCCAGGCAAACTGCCACGGTTTTTTCTTTTTTAATAGTAGCTGTTTTAACATCTAGGTAAGACTGAAAAGAGCTTCAGCTGTCCCTTTCTGAAGCCAAATTGATTGGGAGGGAGGACATGATAATGTTCAATCCACCATTCTAATCTATATGTTATGAAAAGTTCAAATAATTTTTTGACACAGGAAGTTAGAGCTATGGGGCTATAACTGTTTAGGGAATTCGGATTTCTACCAGGTTTCAAGATAGGAATGACAATACTTTATTCCAGTCCGATAGAATACTGATTCTGTTATGCATTATAAAAATTAACAAGCCATTGAAAGGCCCTACTGGGGAGATTTTTGAGCATATTGTATGAGATTATCAAATCCTGGACTGGATCCTTTCCTATTATCTAGAATCCATTTCACTTCTGATTCAGTAAAAAGAAACTCTTTTTCTTCATTACCTTCTACCTAATCCAAATTTACAAGGGGTCTTTGAATGTCAGGGGGGTGAAGAGAATTCAACAGAGCTTCATAAGAGAAAGGAATACCCGTATCAGCCCTGTCTATAGTATCCTTAGAGACACCTTAGAGATATCAGAGTCCCTCGAAAGGCCCTCTGTAAACGTTTGGAAAGCTTTTTTCTTATCTTTTTTAAATAGTTTTCTACTTTAGCTATTTCTTGTTTAAGTGCGATATAATTCTGTTGATTAGAGTTTTGTTTGTACTCTCGAAACTTTAATTTCCTAGCTTTAATAATATTCATACACTCCTCAACCCACCAGGAAGGTTTTGTCAAATTACTATACGAATTGACCCTGTTAATGACGGGTGTGCTCTGACAGCTCCCCTGTCTTATGGCCGACGTTAGTTCATCATATGATGTAATATCAAAAGAGTCTACCACTTTTTCAAATAATGCCCAATAATTTTTTTTGGAAAGGAACCTTCCAGGATGCCCGTTAGTCATTTGATTAGTGACATATTCTGGCTTAGACCCCTCCATCTCTAGAATTACTGGATAGTGATCCGATCCACAGGTATCCTCCAAAGTATGACAACCAGATATTTTATTATATAGAGTAGGAGATGATATAATGAGGTCTATTATGCTTTTTGAGTGCAATGCTAAAACTGTTGGTTGGTTATCATTATTAATTATTATGTTGCCCTCCTCAAGAATCGAGTTTAAAATACCTCCTCCTCTGTTATTGATTGTGTTACCCCAAGATTCATGCCTACAGTTGAAATCTCCACATATATCATTATAAATTTGTCATGCATTATAAGATTTCTCCAAAAATTTTCGTCCATGAAGATATCAGGAGGAACATATACTGAGTATATATAAATGTAATTTATCTTAATTCCTACAATATTAACTCGATTAGGAATTTGAAAATTTAAGGGTTGATATTGAGGCCCTTTTTGATTAGGATCCCTGACCCCCCCCTTTCCGTCATCCCTTTTATGGGCGACTACATTGAATCCGCACAAATTGATGTCCGAATTAGGTTTTAACCAGATTTCTTATAAACAAATAAAATTAGAGTGTAGGTTATCTATTAGATTGAGCAAATTACATTTGTTGGCGTGAAAACTTCTAATATTCCAATTTATTATTTTCCACTGCACCATAAAGAAGCTTCTTCATCTGAAAACGTAATGTCATTATTTTTCGGAATTTATTCCTTAATTTATTCAAGAAAAATGTCGGGATATTTATTGAACAGTTTGCTTATTTCGTCTCTCATTGATTGTTTGGTATATTCTACTGGTGGGAGACGGCCCAGGGAGACGTCACTAAAAGGAGTCTTAAGGGGCGTGTCTCTATTGTGTCCCTCCTGAAAAATTAGGCACTCTGTATGACTTTCGTCATAACCACTTTTAGGAGTACGGTGTTCTTGAATGTTCTTCGACTTCACAGGGACAGAGTACTTGAAAGAAGTGATTTTAACAATAGAAGTATAACTTTTCAGACTGTTAGTCACAGTAGCGGTGGTACCTCTCTCGAAGAGTGAGGAAACTGAAAAAAAAAAAAAAATCAAAGAACTTATGGGAGAACGAAACATCTCTTTCTACGAAGCATCATATTTGATTACTCCCAAATACAAAGGGGGCAAAGAGGACCTCAACCCACATTATCGTTTCAATATTAATAAGTATCCTCAATTACCAGAGAGAGAACCCATAAGTTCCATGATTTTTTTGTCTCATGAATTCTGGACAGACTCTACATTTTGAACTTGTATTAGGTTCATTGGTGAGATGATTACCTTTGCAGTATAGACAAGACAATTGGGATATAACGCAACTACCTTTTTATGGTTTTCTGCACAAATTGGGCAAGGAACATTCCCTTTACATTGAGATAGAGTATGGCCATACCGAAGGCACTTATGGCATTGAATGACGGGAAAATAATAGTTTTGGGATTCAAATTAACAAGAATGAATAAATACTTTCTTCGGGGCATGTTTACCTCTGAAGGTTACCAAAATATTACAGGGATATCAACATATTGTACCTCAGCTCCAACTATTTTCTTCTTTTTTTTTCGAACATGTATGACTCTATTGTTACCAAGCGTTTTGATATTTGCCTTTAGTCCATCTTCTAAAGATTCGTATCGACATCTTTGATTATAACTTTAGTAGAAATAGACTTAACTGATATAGGAACTTTGAAATTATTAGTCGATAAGAATTTATCATCCTCCAAGAGATTGTTTGCTTCTTCCGTTCTCTTAAAAATCAAAAGCAGCCTGTTTCTCCCTCGTTTTTCTGTTGAATCTGGATTATAGTTCTCAGTTTTGTGAAACATTTTTCCTACCACTAAGTTGGATAATGAACCAATATTTTTATCGATAGATTCAATATATACACTATATGGACCAATACAATCACTAGGTTCAGGTGTCGTCACCTCCATGTTTACAAATGTTGGGGTGAGATCTTCTAAATAGGATTTCAAACTTTTGGCATCAGTCTTTTCATCCTCGCTTAGCGAGGACTGAGAATTGTTGTTATTCTTGATTGTCTTGGAACCTGCATTCCTCAGAACTAAGTCAGAGATAACATTTATTTTATCAGGAATCCTTTCTCGCAAATCAGTTTCGTTATTTAAAAAAAAATCATCCTTAACAGTTTCCTCAAATTCTTTGACAACATCTTCACTAAGTTCTATCTCTGAGATCAGCTTGTTAAAAGAATCAGGGTTATAATCAAATCGTTTGCTGCTTGTTTGGTGGATAGAGAATTGATTAAGTTTCTATTATGAAGTTAAATGAGAAGTAAGTCCGTCCTTTCCCTCGGTATCACCAAGGGATTGGAAGTATAGGCAAAAAAAATTCTGAAATTTTTTAATTTTCCTATATAACTGCAGAACCAACGGAGCTGGATCAGAATTTTTTTGTTTCACGTAATCGACCTCTGAAATATGCAACTTTGCCTCTAACCACTCTTCTATCTTTAACCGTTACCGAGATTCCCATGCATAGACTCGAATTTGAATAGCTGTATATATGCTATTGAAAGCTGAACACAGTTCATCTTCGACAGAAAATACAGAAACAAATACAGTTGGATAGCCATTCAATCATTGAGCTCAATTTGAATCAATAAGAACATGACATACGAATGCAAATAAGAACTAGAAGAGCTAGTCAATAACAATTGGGCTATTTTTCTTCGGATGCCAGGAACGCCGGAAGAGTGGATGAAGACCGAACACGAAAAGGAGCTTCCACAATACTGGATAGTTTCAGATTCAAGAATTGTCAAAAACTGGAATAATTTGAAGAAATCGATGATGAGAATTATCAGACTTCGTGCATGTTCAATTTTCCAACTTTTTTGGTTAAGTAAATATGGGAATGAAAGCTCTGGGTATCTTCTATAAAATGGATAGTCAGTGGTCAGGAAAACTCAGACGCAACGTGTCCCTGGCTTTCGATTCATACAGTTATCATTGACATTATTTTCATTTGTAATTCAGTCAGAATTTTTTATATTCAGTCTCAGGTTTATCAGGTTTGATGGTAGTTCACTTGCTTTATCCAAACCCGTTTACTTGAAGGGTGAGCTGTCTCAAGGTGAGTTGGGATTATCACCTCTGATTCTGATTGAAAATTAACATTAAACGGTTAACCTCAATTTCAAATTTAACCTTAATAATTTGTTGAAAACTGCATAGAAAATATTTAAAAATACAAATTAATCAAATTGGTGTTAACACAATGCCACAATTCAGGGATCACCCAAATCTACGTTAATTTCACAAGATGCGCATTTTGCCAACAGAGTTGGCATCTGAAGGAGTTAAAACCGTTCTTGAAGTGAAGTTACTCCAAGTTAGCGTTTAGGTTCTGAAGATGCCACTTTGTTGGCAAAAAGCACGTCAAATAGGCTTTCAGTTCCTGAAGTGAAACTGATGTAGTTTTGGTGTTCAAGAACTAATCTCTAGAATTACGAGTGAATAAAATAGTCAGCACTGATGATCTTCGAATCCACAAGAAAACAATAAATACATGAAGTCTTCATGTAAGTAACGATGGCCGCAAAAGCCTTTCACGAAACAATTAATAGTTTCCGCGTTAAATAATTTTCCATTATTCTCCCTCATCATTAGATCCACTGGAAGAGAGAATGCAGGGATACTCACGGTTCGTGACCCTTTCTTAATTGAACGTTTAAGTAGAACATAGGAGGTGGAGCCGAGTGATGTAGAGGAGATGTTTGGATAGCTGAGAACGCATAATAGTTTTAATTTATAATAAATGGGCTTGCAGTGACGGGTACTTATTACGAACGGGTTGTTCTGGTGGAAATAGACTCAACTCCAGATTGAATATAATTATTAGTATGAAAGTGTGCAGTATATATCAACTTGTTTACATGAGAAGACTATAATATGCATGTAAAACGTTTTTGAAATTTTCTGACGAAGTGAGTGGTTTGGCTAATTTTGTTGCAAATTCAAATTAAGTCGCTTTTGAAAGATTAAAAATTCCAAAGAATTGAAGTTTTAAATTATGAAGCATATGTTGAATTACCGGAATTCCTTCGATTTTGAGAAACAAATTATGTTGCTTAGCAACCACACGAGCGCAACATAATTTAATTCGAAAAGGAGAAGGAATTTACGATAATCGCCGCTGATAACACGAGTTGTATTTTTCAAGATTATTTCATGAATAAAATCGAAGTCATTTGAAAATACTATGGCCAGTTATTATAATTATTTGTTGTTCTTCGTTTCCGGATCTTGCCAAGTAACTGACAGCTGTAGATCTATATATATCTTGAAAACGTTTGATTTTTCTGAAATGAAACAAGTATACATTTTTACTGAAAATTGAATGAAAAATGCGAAAAATATATAATTTTCCTGATTTTACCAGTGGCGTAAAAATAGGGGAGAAAAGGGACCATGATGCCCTTCTTGTACGCCACTGGTAATAACTGACAATGTGTTTTCGTTCTCGAAATAAAGCACCTATTGAACACAAATAGTCTTTGAATTTTTTTTGGGAAATTTTGAGAACTGTGGAAGATATGAATAAAAATAACTTTTAATTTTTCATATTCAACACCCTGTATCTCTGCAACGAACGACATTTGGGGAAAGAAATATCAAGAAAAAAGAAAGTCCTATTTATTTTTCAAGGGGAATCTTCTGTTTCAATTTGGCACCATAGTTTCGGAAAATCCTGTATATATATATATATATATATATATATATATATATATATATATATATATATATATATATATATATATATATATATATATATATATATAATATATATAATAGGTTTCCGCGGTCAGATATTTGAAAACTAAAAGTTCGGGTTGAACCGCGTCTAGAATTTGTTGAAATTCGACGTTTCGGCTCCGATTTTGGAGCCATTTTCAAGAACTGAAATAGAAAGAAAATTAATGAAAGGTTAAAACGTAATTCTACGCTGAGGTCTCAATCTGCCTACTCCTCAGGTATAATTACGTTAGGTGTTTGTGACTTGACGTCGGGGTCTCAATCTGCCTACTCCCCATGTCTCGTCACTGGTTCTCTCTAAGGTCTCAATCTGCCTACTCCTTCGAGAGAACTGAGAAATTGTGGGTTGAGGAACTGTATTTATAGTGGACGTGGCTGTAATGGTCGTGTGCAATGTATTGGCGCGAGGTGAACTATGGGCGGGAACTGAATTGGCGCTAGATGAGCTGTGTGCGGGAACTTGGTTGGCGCTAAGTGAGCTGTGTGCGGGAACTGGGTTGGTGGGAAATGAGTTTATGCTTGCAATGAGAGGCTTCCAGGTATTGGGAAGTCTACGTCCGTCGTCGCGAGTGTTGAGGCAATTGGGGCGCTTCTCTATCTCAAGGGCTTCTCGGATGATCCTGGTTTGCAGAGTTTTCTCGGTGGAAATTGTTTTTGTGTTCTGGAAGTCTATTTTGTGACCTGTGTCTTCTCGATGTTTATAAAGTGCGGAAGTGGAAGATGCCTGACGCACAGCAAGTTCGTGTTCGTAGACTCTGGAAGTTACTCGTCTATTAGTCTGGCCAATATAAGTTCTCGGGCAGTCTGAACATGGTATTTCATATATACCTTGAGAATCGTTTGGTATTGTGTCCTTGGGAGATCTGAGGAATTTGGATATTTGGTTGTTGGCCGTGAATATTGTTTTTATCTCGTGTTTTCTCAAGATATTACTGATTTTGTCTGTCACACCTTTGATGTATGGTAGGAAAGCTTTGTGTGGCTGAATACTCTCTAGTGGATCGTTCGTTTTTGGAGGACGGGTCAGTTGATGGCGGATAGACTTGTCGATTAGCGAATTGTTGTAACCATTTTGGAGTAAGGCTGATTTCAGTTTGTCCAGCTCTTGTGGTCTATTCTGGTTGTCGGTAAGCTGAATTGATCTGTATATCAGGGAGTTCAATACGGAGTTTGTTTGTGCTGGATGGTGATGAGAGTTTGCGTGTAGGTATCGGTTGGTGTGGGTCTGTTTCCTGTGTACGGTAATGGAGACCGAAATGAACAACTCCCTAGCTTTCCTGGACGTTCTCATCACGAAATCCAACAACTCTTTCACCCACACAGTACACAGGAAACAGACCCACACCAACCGATACCTACACGCAAACTCTCATCACCATCCAGCACAAACAAACTCCGTATTGAACTCCCTGATATACAGATCAATTCAGCTTACCGACAACCAGAATAGACCACAAGAGCTGGACAAACTGAAATCAGCCTTACTCCAAAATGGTTACAAGAATTCGCTAATCGACAAGTCTATCCGCCATCAACTGACCCGTCCTCCAAAAACGAACGATCCACTAGAGAGTATTCAGCCACACAAAGCTTTCCTACCATACATCAAAGGTGTGACAGACAAAATCAGTAATATCTTGAGAAAACACGAGATAAAAACAATATTCACGGCCAACAACCAAATATCCAAATTCCTCAGATCTCCCAAGGACACAATACCAAACGATTCTCAAGGTATATATGAAATACCATGTTCAGGCTGCCCGAGAACTTATATTGGCCAGACTAATAGACGAGTAACTTCCAGAGTCTACGAACACGAACTTGCTGTGCGTCAGGCATCTTCCACTTCCGCAATTTATAAACATCGAGAAGACACAGGTCACAAAATAGACTTCCAGAACACAAAAACAATTTCCACCGAGAAAACTCTGCAAACCAGGATCATCCGAGAAGCCCTTGAGATAGAGAAGCGCCCCAATTGCCTCAACACTCGCGACGACGGACGTAGACTTCCCAATACCTGGAAGCCTCTCATTGCACGCATAAACTCATTTCCCACCAACCCAGTTCCCGCACACAGCTCACTTAGCGCCAACCAAGTTCCCGCACACAGCTCATCTAGCGCCAATTCAGTTCCCGCCCATAGTTCACCTCGCGCCAATACATTGCACACGGCCATTACAGCTACGTCCACTATAAATACAGTTCCTCAACCCACAATTGAGAGAACCAGTGACGAGACATGGGGAGTAGGCAGATTGAGACCCCGACGTCAAGTCACAAAAACCTAACGTAATTATACCTGAGGAGTAGGCAGATTGAGACCTCAGCGTAGAATTACGTTTTAACCTTTCATTAATTTTCTTTCTATTTCAGTTCTTGAAAATGGCTCCAAAATCGGAGCCGAAACGTCGAATTTCAACAAATTCTAGACGCGGTTCAACCCGAACTTTTAGTTTTCATATATATATATATATATATATATATCAAATAAGGGGTTGTTTTCGTCACTGTTCAAAAATATAGTCACAAATTAGTGGGAAGCAGTCAATGGTAGAGCAATTAACAAGATTTACTCGTTTTTATGTCGAGCTTTCGAAAATATTTATTTTCTTCCTCAGGACGTAAATAAAAATAGTTACATAAATATGTGATGTTATTACATAATTTGAGACACTTACTAACGTGAAATTGAAAAGAAATTAGATACAAAAAGAACCATATAGTAACAGAATTTGAAAGGACAAGTTGACAACAAATTATGATTACTTGATCATATTTTCAGTATTCCAAAATAGAGATATAGAGTGAGAAGATATAAATTGTATAACGGTAGGTATAAATATATAAATAATCATTTAAGGAGGACGAGGTCAGTTATTTTCTTGATGTTTTTTCAGTAAATATGTATACATGGTACTAAGATCTTTGATATGTGTTATTTTATTCATTGTTTTATTAGTATTATGTATATGAACCATTACAAGAAAGAGGCGCTTATTTAGATTTTGTTTATTACCAAGAATTTTTGCATCGTCATAGTCAATAATGTGGTCTTTATCTATCACATGTTCAACAAGGCTACATGATCTGACATTTCCTCTGCATTCACTTTTATGCGAAGTTATTCTGTCTTTGAGCATTCTACTTGTCTGACCAATGTATACTTCATCACAACTTCTACATGGAATTTCGTAGATAATGTTGGATCTGTTTTATATTGGAACAGGAGTTTTCAATTTAAGCGTACTTGTGATAATGATTTCAAATTGGTTTTACCTGTTTTAATATTGTCTACATTTTTGATCAAATTGATTAATTTTGGAGTCAAATCATCTATATGGGGTAGAGATTTATAAATTGGAATTTGATCAAATAACCACCAACCAAGAATTGATCAAATGAAAATTATGTACCTCACGTTCGCGCATATTTCGAAGCATTTCCGTAGTGATTCGATGGCATTCGTCAACAAGTATTTGACGCAATCTTTCAATGACGCTGGTTTTATTTCATTGATTTTACTTTTAAGTGTCCCTACGTAGAGCCCATTCAATGCTGCTTCTTTTTCCAATTACGTGGAAAACATTGATCTAAATACTGACAGACAATCAACGCACAATGCGCAGGGGCAACATTTTGTTGAAGAATTGGATGATTTTTTGCAATTTTCAAGAATTTCTTCATTGCTGATCCACAAAATTTTATCTTCTATTAATGTTATATTACAACTCTCCTACTATTTAGTACACTACAGTATTACTTGTTGTATATTGTTCAGCAGTGTGGGAAACAAACAGTTTTTACTTTTTTCTACTTACGAATTATTAAATTTTGAGCATTTATTGAATTTTCACGAACCGATAAAGTTCACCGTTGGAAAGTTGCCGTCTGCAGCGACTCTCCTCTGAATTTTCAATCTCAATATTTTTGAACAACGAAAAATGGGGTAACAATTCTGCATAAATAATTGTTGTTCTGTTTGGGTTAGAAGTAATTACGCTCGTTGAATTGAAGAATTATGAACTATATTTGGACGTAGTTAAGCAGGAAACGTCCAACTAACAAATTATAAAAAATCATGTTGTCATATGTAGGGCGACTATACAATTCCTGTTTGCTAAATTTACAGAAATCGTCCACATAATTGTTGTATTAAATCCAATGTGAAATCATTGTTTCAGTGACTAAATCTTGTTTGTATTGATATATGATATACCTATATCAATTTCAAGTTGACATTTTGAATGATTGCTATTTTTGTGTTGGACGTTTTCTGCTTAACTTCTTCCATTTTTACTTCTGTGTTACATGTATTTTGATGTTACAATGACATGCCAACTTAATTCCGGCTACCTTGATGTGCCTGTCTTAAACATTATGACACCATCACTTCACTATGAATAAACAACTAAACATTTCTGAACATGCCGCCCGCCTTGAAAGTCTCGAGCGGGCAGTTTCAAACCTGATCTGGATCTGGGAGATGACACAACTTGGCATAGGACCTTTTGATATCTCCTGTTGCAGTCTTTATGGAAGCGACTCTACATACACCATCCTTGCCTGGATGCAATTTAGTTACCCGTCCTAATTTCCATCGTAGATGAGGACCATAACACCTAATTTGAGTTCACCCTGAGATGTTTTCCATTTTGTCATTTGTTGAAGCTCGGATATGTATTCCTTCAGCCAACGTACCCAAAAATGACGTTGGCATTGCTGAATCAATTGTAGACGGAATAATCAGTTCATATGCATCTTTCGATAATCTGGATCTGTACGGTGACCGAAGGCCTTTCTATCAGAAAGTGAGCCGGGGTTAATGGGATTAAATCGTCAGGATTGGTAGGAAGTGAAAAAAATGGGGAGGATTCTACACTGCTTCTAACTGCACCGGGACAGTGTTCAGCTCCTCGAAGGTAAGATATGACTTTCCAACTACCCTCTTTAAATGTGCCTTACTAGATTTCACTCCGGCTTCCCATATTCCTCCAAAATGAGGAGAATATGGGGGATACATTCCCATTGAATACTATAATCGGACAAGCAATCCCCAAACTAGTTTTTATGCTCAACTGAAAAATATCCCAAATCTTTCATATCAGACAATAATAAAGTTAGAGCCATTATCAGAAAATAAAGGGCTGGCTTTTCTCGACGGAACATGAATCTCTTCAAAGCCATCAAAAAGGAATCTTTAGTCAAGTGAGTAAAGTTCTAAATGAACAGCCTTGGTGGCGAAACATACCTTTAAAAAGTCCGATGAACATTTAGTGGTTTGTGAACTGCGTCCTATTCTGTATTTTACGAAAAGGGGACCTGCATCGTCAATACCCGTAGTATTGAAGACTGGACCGGGTTGAAGACGGGACTCAGATAACTGACCCATTTGCGGCTGTATAGTTTTTGGTTTGTTTCGAAAGCAAATTACGCAGTGCCTTATTACTCTTTTTGCGAGAATCCTACCTCCTGAAGGCCAACATTTTTCTCTCAGTGATGCTAATAGTTGTTGAGGCACCCACTATTATTGGATGCCTTTTATCTATTGAAAATTATGAGTTTTGTTAATGACCACCAACCCTCAGAATGCCGTATTTATCTAAAAATGGATTGAGGCTCAATAATTTACTGTTTCGATGTAACAGTTTACCAATTTCAATATTTCTAATGTCAGTACCAAATGAATCTATTTGCGATATTTTTATGATGCGCTTGAAAGAATTATTAATTTCCTTCGCAGTCAAGGTACCAAAGATACATTTGTCCTTTTCGATCTGACAGTCATTTTTGAATCTAAATATCCATGCTACCACTCTTTTCAATTTCATTAATTTGAAAAAGTTTTCGAAAGGAAATTTCAACTTGTACTAAGGAAGATTGAATATTATTTCGTACATCAGGTAGCGCTTTTGTTTTACATTTGGTCATACTAGTTGGCCAATTAGAAAAATTTTCTTCCTGCGAGTCTGGCTAGAATCATCGCTCCTGATGATTCTAGACGAGGTAATGTCACTGTTTTTAACGGAGTCCCCTTCGTTTTCGAGCAAAGCAAATTAACTTCAACGTTTCCGTTTTGATTTATAAATCTCGGAAAAATGCATCCGCCGTATGCCTTTTCGGAGGCATTCGCAAAATCATGCATTTCGATACGGATTAGGTCATTACAAAATACGTAGCGACTAATACTTAATACAAAATGAATGAATATGCGAAGGTGAACTTCCGTCCCATGTAACATTTTCTAGCCACAATTCTTGGTATAGTATTTTGGAAAGAATAATACAGAGACGTAATAGGCCAAGAGGGTCAAATACGTGTGCAATGCTCGATAATGTAACTCGTTTTGTTAGGTTTTGGTTAACCGGTGCTTCCTTTATTTCATACACCACATTATCAGTGGAAGGACACCAAGTTAATCCTAAGGTTTTCGCATTTTTATTATCACCAAGTTTTATTACTTTCGTAGAACAATCGGTTTCATTTACGTAATATGAAACTTCCTCATCATTCAAGTAGACCTTTCTCAAGTTGAAAACTCCCTGCTCGAAATATCATATACACCCTTTACTATGAGGGCTGCATCCTCGATAGAACTTGCAACTGCTAAAAGGTCATGAACATAAAAATCTAACTCAATGATTTTTGATAATTATTCAGGATGTTTCAATCTGTTTTTGTGAGCACATTGAAAAAGACATCTTATGGCAAGAAAACATCTACTTGTCGTATCATAAGTAATTGTGTTTAATTCGAATATTTCTAGTGGCTTGTCTGGGTGTTGTAAGCATCTTTGCTTGGGGTCGATTAATATTTAATGGTACATTTTTTCGACCACATATCGGTATTGTCGAAATCTGAGCAATATTGACAAAAGCTCACTTTGTATTGACAGTCCTGCAAGCTGAATGTTGTTGAGCAAAAAACCGCTTGTAGTACTATTGTACCACAATATCAAAATTTTTGCTAATTCTTTGAGTTCAAAATAAGTATAATTTCAGTTGTCAAAATCTGATTTATTTATGTTTCAAACTTTTTCCATCAAAATATTGTCATAACATCTCATCATAATATATCCTGGATCTTGCTTCCATGATACTGCGCGAAGTGTGCGTGCCAGCGCACCACAATACTCCCCCACACGGCAAAGAAAACCCATAACAATAACTGTACTTATCAATTAATCAATTACAAATGAAATTTCTTCAAATCCTGGTTCACCAACTTGATTAAGATCGGCATTATTATTTCCTTCTCTCAATATGAAGGTAGGTTTGGTTCTATCAATGCTAATAGTTACTACTTTTTGACATTTTTCGCTAGTAATTAATTTTTCAGTGCGGCTAAGAATTTTATAAGGCCCTTTATATAGAGGGGCTAAACTAGAAAGTTTTCCTTCAACTCTTATGAATATATAATCGCACGTTTTCAAATCAACAGAAACGAATGTTCATTGTGAATTATGTGTGTGACGTGTTGAAGGTTTAAGTGACGAAAACGTTTCTCTGATCTGTGATAGAACGGAAGAGGCATCAAGACTTATCAACATTTGAACTATCAAAAAACTCAGCAGAAAGACGCAATGGCTGGCCGTGAACTAGTTCAGCAGAAGAACAACCTAAATCTTATTTTACACCATTACGTAGTCCTAAAAAAACTATTGAAATTTAATCTATTCAGTGCAGTCTCTAAACTTCTGTAAAAACGTTCTATCGTACCATCACCCTGTGGGTGGTAGGCAGAAGTATAAATTTTGTGAGCACCTAGGAAACCAACAAGTTCATTGAGAATTTTAGAATGCTACATGATATTTTTAACAGGAAAAACTTCTGGTCAGCGGGTAAAACGATCTAGGATTGTTAGAATATGCCGATAGTCATCTGAGACAGGTAGAGGTCCTACTATATCCATATGAATATGTTGAAATCTACATTCTGGATTTGAATTTAATAGGGGATTTGGTATGTTCATTGATTTTTGTAGTTTGACAATGTACGCATGATTTGGTACATGAATTAATATCAGTGTTCATATGTGGCCAGAAAAATTTGCTATTCATCAATTTTCTTGTTGCACGGATACCGGGGTGGGAAACTCCGTGTATTTTATTGAAATTAGTTCTACTAAATCTGTTTGGAATATAAGGTATCGTAAAGCCTGAGAATTATTATTATCATTTCAGGGTTAAACATTGAGGTTTAGGAACGGCATTAGTATTATTTGACTCTAGTCGGGCTTTTGATACCATGAACCATGACTAATTTCTAGTTATTCTTCGATACTTCATAAGGCTATTAATTATGTTAAACTCAACATTGGAAACTACAGAGCGTTTCCCATAGCACAAGGAAGCTTATTTCCCAATCGCTCAAACTATCCATCTTTAATTATGGCGATCCTTTCTATTGCCACTTATTGGATTCGGCTAATCAATCAAAAATACGAGTACAATATTCTTGTGTTCGCTTCATCCCAGGGACGCGAACATTTGAACACATTTCCCTAGCTCGTGCCAACCTTGGTTGGGTGCCCATGTATGATCTCGGGAAATATAATTATTGAAACATCATATATTCAGTATTCAAATCGATAATACCTAGTCCTATATTCAATAATATGACTAAGAGATCAGAACTCCATTGTCATAACTTCCGGACCAACCGAAACCTACGCATCCCCCGTCATCCATCAGCCATCTTCAGAAAATACTTTACTTACTCAGCAGTATTTCGTCACAATACGATTACCAAAATATCAAAAGGAAACTGAAATCAAAATTCAGTATGTGATCAGAAGAATTTAATTAGATTAAGTGTAATAGTAGATTTTGATAGACTTCACCTGAATACTGAATAAAAATCGATTATTATAATTTTGATTTCGTTAGGGATTTCCGGTCAGGCCCATTCTCCGATGCTTGGACACTTCCGGAGGGCGTGCTGGATCATTCATACCAATAATCATTCCCCACGCCGTGGGGTAAGTGACTATTGGGTCCGAGAATCATGTGCCCTGAGCTAGCGAATTGAACCAAGTATAACGGTCGTCTGCATCCCTGGTCACCTAAGATTTCTGCCATTACAGCAAACCGGTATGATTTTTGAATTTGAGAGCAGTGTATCCAACATTCCATCAAGGATCCCCATAATCAGAAACACCATTTTGATAGAATGGCCTGTGTAAAGCCTGAGGAGTTCAAATAGTCAATTATTATTATAATTATTATCATTTCAGGGTGAAACATTGAGGTTTAGGAACGGCATTAGTATTGTTTAATTCAATGAAAGAGTTGTATTTCGTGTAAGTGAAATTTATTACAATCGCAAAGCGCTTTCGGCTGTTAAGCCATCATCGGTGCTATTACTCGTCAAGTATTTATACAGGAGCAATATAAAAAGTCAACAAAACCATGATTAACCTTGGTTTGATCGGACATACATACAACATGTTAAAATTACTTAATATGTACCCTTAAAGGGATTTTTATTTAAAGTTTCCGGTTTTGCATTTTTCCATGCAATACAGAAGCCTACGCGTGTTGTACTAACAACGTAACAACCACGAGGTGAAACCGTAAAGGATTTGAAAATTCTGAAATTTGAATGTAAATTTGAAATCTGAAAGTATTGTTTGACTCTAGTCGGGATTTTGATACCACGAACCATGACTAATTTCTAGTTATTCTTCGATACTTCATAAGGCTATTAATTGAAGCGATAACACTATTGCGTGAGAGACAACAGAAAGTCAACATCAATAGAAACTGTTCTCGTTACCTCACCTGATATAGTGCTCAGGTCAGATTGAAATTTTATAATTTTAACTGAACTTTCAACATTTTGATTATCCTTTATAACGAATAATACTCTGGAAAGTGAACAGAAGGGGAATAATCACCCAAAGCATCCATCAAACTTAATTATCATTCAGCCATTCACTATTTAGAACCCAAAACATAACATTCACACGATGAATAAAATAATTCCCTTTGTTATTGTCAACTATGTTGTGACCACAACAATGCAGTAAATGAATTCGGATCAATAGTATCCAGCATGTGAAAACAGACTTTACACCATTATTTTATGAAATTACATTGAAATCACGTCCGCTTTGCGAGAAATGGCATAATTAACAAAAGAATAATGGAAATATTTGTTGAAGAATGTCGAAAAAAATATTCATCCCAATCAGATGTTTTTTTTAATGTGCTGTAGCCAAGATGGTTGGTTTGACATTACTAATAATCTAAGAAATCGTATTTTTCCTTTTGCCAATTCTACTTAGATTATAAATAAAATTATAAATTATTTTATTGATAAGTTCATACATAGGTACCCAGTACAAAAGTCTTATCAAAAGGCAGAATACATTTTTCATCAATGTTCGAGACCTAGATAAAACTTGCCCTTCCATGTCTCGAATATGGATGAAAAAAAGAATTCTGCCTTTTGATAAGACTAATGTATTGGATACCTATGTATGAACTTATCAACAAAACCATTTATTAGTATTATTATTACTCAGCAGTAAGATTGACAAAAGGAAAAATACGATTTCTTAGATTTTCAGTTATGTCCAACCAACCATCTTAGCCATAGCATATTTAAAAAAAAATAGAAATTGGGATGTTAAAATTCTCGTGCTAGGAATCGCACGTTAAAAGGTACGACATCGTTAATCCTTAGCTCGCACAAGTTTCAACTTCTGAGGGCTGTCGTTCGTAGGGGGATGACAGATGGTTAACGGATAAAATAAATTCAACTACAAGGCTTTATGCTGTTTACAATAAATAGTTTATCATTTTGTAGGAAGTAACATAAAGTCGAGCGCCCGACCGACGCTTTGCTCACCATTCTTCAATCCATTTATAAATGGATTCTGCACAATTTAGGTGTAAACCCTGGACTGAAAAGTTGATTGTGAAACAAATAATGTAAAGTGGATATAAAGTGTTTACAGTGCTACTGCCCTTTCATTTCATACATCAGAAGTGGGACTCTTATCATTATTTTTAGTTTTGTGAGTCAAACAGTAAAGAAAGCGCTAACAAATTGTTATATCAAACATCACAACGAACAGGTATAATATTTGCCGTAATTTCGGCCTCAAGTGAACGAATCTAGGAAATGGGTGAGTGATATTAAAATCATTTGTGATGAATTCTGATGTTCGGATATTCAAACTAGTATTTTTGTTTTTATTTTTCCATTCAAACTTCAGCTGGGAGGTCGATTTTTGTTATATTGGGCGAAGCATTGGTTTGAGAGATGAACTCCTGGATATTTGGGTTTGGAAAACATTTTGTGAAGTTTTTGTAGTATCTTTTCTACCCAGAAATAACCGAAGTCATTGATTTGATCCAGTTTCTAAATTTACTAGTACCTACTCGCGTAATTACTCATGAAGCACGTGTACTTGAGAAAATAAAATTCCACGCTCTATTACGAAATAAATAACAGAGACATCATGGACAATTCAATAATTCAATAAATCCACCAAATGGTGAACATTGTGAAATGGGCACGATACCTATTTCATCTTCACAAAATCTGCGACTGAAAGGTGCCTCAAAAGCAATGTTTATTCTGTTGGAAAGCGTATCGCGAACAGTTTTGTGGAATTAATCATTGATGAACACCGCTTTCTTGCGCTTATCCACAGTGGTGCAGATTTTTTTATTGGTCTTCAAATTGATCTTATGGCATTTCGAAAATGAAATTGAGTAATGCGATTTGATTTGGAAAGGTTTAAATAAGTTCATGGATAATAAGTGCAAAACAAAATATGTTTACTGCCAAGATAATCATCGATAACAGTAAAAAGACACGTAATTGGCTCATACCTTGATCCGTCGCATCTTGTATGAAGAACCGACCTTGGTAAAAATTACCTATAATCAGGGATCAGTAACGTTTCATCGTCAGTCTCTGGGGACAAATCAAGTTGCCAAAATTTGTTAAAAACTTCAAGTACCCCAGCCATTTTCTGACCATTCCATAGCGGTCTTGTTGAATCATTTTGAAATGGTCACAGTCAGTAATAAAGTCAATAATGACATTTCGTTTCACCTTGAAAGGAAGACGGTCGTTGACAATTCACCTTATTATTCAGTACAAATTGAACTAGCCGATGTGAATTAAATTATTTCTGATTCACTGCGCAACAAAATCAGGAAATAATAATGTTTACTATGAATTTATGTGGATTATCAGAAGTTTATTTGTAATACTATTAGAGATCGTTACTCATTCCCTTCAATTGAATAAACCTGGTTGAGAGGGGACGTTTTTTGACGTCGTTAAATGTGGCCTCGGAATTTTCACCCAATTGCCGTTGATATAGATGGAGTATATTCATGGGACTGCGATTTTGGTACCGAAGGCTAGTATAATTGCTTGTAGATGCCACATAGTTTGGCAGATGCAACGTCTGTTTTTCAGGAATTTGATCAACAGGCTTTGAAAAGAGCTGCCGCTTTTGTTTGCATGGATGCCATTTTGGTTTCTGTCAGAACTCCCGAAGAGAGTCGTACTCGCAAAGGTTTTTGATACATTGATATTGGCAGGGTTTCCGTAGAATATTCATAAATTCAAGTTTCTATAATTTTCCATCGACTGTCCTCGAGTGGGAAGTTCCGGATGAAGGAATCAGTCCTGGTTACTAGGAAGCGTTGGTGGATTATCTAACACCGGAAAAATGGGATCGAGGGTCACTTTTGGCATTGTGTGGCTCTGAGGGGCTTGTCAATTGACGTCGATGATTTCTGCTACGGCAGTATTTAGATTCGAAAAAATAATGAAGGACCGACCGCGGTTGCATGCTTCAGTGAAGGATCTCCCATCCTGAGCCAAAATTTCACTTTTGTGTGTTCGAACATTGGAAACGGTTAAGTTATTGAGGCACTTCAGGACCTGTTTGATTCGTTACTGACTGTATTGCAATAAAATCTACAGTTACTAAAAAAGATATACTTCCCCTTGTTGCAAGGCTTTGATTTCTACATCGTATACTGGAAAAAAACACCCACCTCATATTGACTATCTGAGCAGAAAGAAATTCACCTTTTATTTTCCGCAGCATTATTCACAATAATTGGACGAATATTGAACAGAAAGCAAACAAGGAAATTCAAAATTTAATGACGTTATTTCGAGAAAGCAAACTATACTGAAATGAATGTTTTGGAAAAAAAGGCCGCTTCTTTATAAAAATGTTAATGTTGATAAAATCATTAATTTACATGATTATTACAGTATTTTTTTTCTTGTCAAAGTCTTTCTGGGCTGGTTCGTGTATTTAACTACGAACAATCTCACGTGGGGGCTTAAAGAACCTACGGGAACATTCCCATTCATTTTTGGTTTCTTCATATACGAGGTTTCGTTCAAAAATGCGTTCATCTCTGTATTATTTGTGCTGTGAAAAAACTAGAACTGGCTTTACGCAGTACTTTTCCAGTGTTACAGCCTCTAGAGCCCTTACAGAATCTGCACGCTGACTGTTTGGCACGTGAAAATTATGAAACAATCACAGCTTTTCGAAGAATCGAGTAAATGGCATGTTGAGTATCAATACGTTACGCCTGATGTGCATCGTGAAAACGACTGAGTTGTGAAATAATATTGCAATAATAATAAATATCATGTGTAGGTACTGAGAGAACTTGTAGAGAATTGAAATTTAAAAAAAATCAGAATGGTCGAACGGTTTGTGGAAAATCTATTAATTGATACGTACTACGACAGTTCAGAAAAGTAGGACAGTCACAATCCGACGCGATGTTCAAGTTAAAAGATGAGTGGAAACAATTCTGAATGCACTCGGAACTGCGATAAGAGATGAAACAGAATGGACAATCGTTCACGTATGTGTATCTACTTACTGACAGGACTCAATGGTAATATCACTGACATGAAGACCGTCACAGATGCAATCCGGTTAAAATACTTCTCCCTAATTTGTAAAATGATCATAAACTAAAATTATGAAGCAAGCAGACTACGCTAGAATCCTATTCGAGGAGACCAACTAAAATTTGTATTTCTCTCGTCCAGCAACAGCCACCTATTAACAATGGACGACAAGTTCCATTCGAGGTGCCTAATGATAGACTTGAATTGAAGAATACGGTTTCAGACAGGAAAACTGAATAACCAATAAGAAGGATTATGTTATTTTTGTCATGCGAGCGTCAGCCTCATTACTCAGGAACGATTTTTACTGTTGGAATGCAGAACGCTTGGCATTGTTTTATGTGAATTTTACTGATGTGACGAAAAACGCTTTGAATTGTACTATAATATATTGATTTTTTCTGTTGAAATGCAGAAAGCCTCACAATGTATCATGTGCATTTTACTGTTGCAAAACGCTTCGCAGTGAAAATATTCTTATCAAAGTGGCCTGTGAGCAGTAATGGAATAAACAAAGATGAACTGTTGGAAACAGGACGCTTCTGAGTTGGGCTTATTCGGTTGAGAGCTTAAAAGCATTGCCATATCGTTGAATCTGTTGAGAGTGTTTGATTGGAAGTTTGTATGCTTTCGCAGATGTCTCGAGAGCGTGACAAATTACGCACAAGTTAACTGAAATTAAAAAGAATTTTTGCAGATTTTCTTCACTTCCAAATTTCCTCAACGTAATCCGAGATAATTCGACAATTAATTATGCGTAAGGTTAGCCGTGTCTGCAGTCACCATGAAAATTACCAAGCGTGCCTTAGGATATCAAACTCATATTTTCGCCACTATGTTATTATTATATTTCACGTAATTATGATGATTCACTTATTTGGTACGGATCTTGAATTTATTCGATTTTAGATACTAGAGGCAAAAGGTTGATTGTGAACTATATTGCATGAAAATGAAGAATCTGAAGTACTAACTACTACTACTGCCCTTTCATCTCCTACATGTAGAAGGATCACTTAATTCTTTCTGAATGTGGGTACCGTCATGATCACGTTGTTGAATTTGTGGTTTCTGGTGGTACTCACACTAGAAGAAATGAGTTGAAGTGGAGTGCTGAAAGATAATTTATCTATGGCCAGCGGGTTCCCCAAGATGAATTATCTGACAGACTCTGTCAATATTCATGGGTAGTATAGAAACTTGTTATTAAGATTGAACAAACTTTGTTAACGAGAATGTAATTTATTATGATAATAAAGAATTACTCTATCTCTCTCTAGATCTGATCAACACCATTAGAACTGATTGCAGCTAAAATTAAGTAGACAACTTGACAACCACAATCAGGATTTTGTTTACTCTTTACCATAGCAACGATTTTCAAGTCAAGTTTTTCTATTCCTGTTGCCATTTTAACGAGAGTTGACCATACAAGAATTAGCAGATAATAGTTGACGGATGACAGGTGGCATATTGTTATAACTGACAAATGGATTGTTGGCAGGTGAGAGATTATGTATCGGTAAATTCAAAATAGGAGATGTGATACGTGACATAATTAGGACATGAAGTGTTGGCGAATATGAGATGATGAAGTATTGACAGATGACAGATGTCATGTGAATTGTTGGTTGGCACATTGGTACGCAGACCAGGTTTTGGATTCCATGTCTCCATGTTGGATGACACGATGTGGTGAAAAGTGTGGGATTAGCTGTTTGATTTCAAACTCCAGCGACTGCAGTTATTTTTTCTAATAGCCTAAGAAAGTGCTAGAAATCGCATGTTAAAAGGTAAGACTTCGTTTATCCTTGGCGCGCACAAGTATCGAGGGTTGTCGTTCGTAGGGAGACGACAGCTGATTAATGGAAAAAACGATTTCAAAACAACAACAAAAACAAAACAAAAACTGAAGATGGACGCTAGACATATACTCTACTGTCTTTCTTAGAAATCCCCAACATCTAGAGCATCAACAAAATTTTCGATTCAATTAAGTGAGTTATAACATTCGTCGACAATTGTCAATAACCATGGAAAGAGTAGTATTTGGAGCAAGTCAATTTTGTCCATAG
Source organism: Chrysolina americana (assembly GCA_958502065.1). Taxonomy (NCBI): domain Eukaryota; kingdom Metazoa; phylum Arthropoda; class Insecta; order Coleoptera; family Chrysomelidae; genus Chrysolina; species Chrysolina americana. Next base: position 35,874,754 of record OY293419.1, read on the forward strand.
GATTGAAGAGGTTGGCGAAGTAGTTTTCGTAGAAAACTTTGCCAGGTGATGACAAGCATTGACTCTCAGCTTGATTCTTCGTCACCGCCACAGGTGTTACTCCACATCAGGAAAATATTCGTCTGAACCTGCTCAGTGTGAAAATGAGCTGAAAAGAGATTCCATGAAATTTTATCCAGGTGTAATACACGTCTGGTGTCGAGTAATACACAAAAATTCATAATTTTGCTCAAATCGGCACTGGTCCAGTGTTATTCTCAAATAGTTTGATTCTTTCGATACACTGAAAGAAAGACATATGACACCTTGCGATGGTGAAGAAAACACTGATTTTTACTGAAAGAATCAGGACCTGTAAGGACATTGGTTGGTATTAGCTGGTGTTAGCTAGTGTGTGCTGGTGTTAATAATTTTTTACTGTGATGCCAGAATTGAAAACATCGGATCAAGAAAAAAAATTTTCCAATACTTACGTCAAAAGTGTGTAATTTTTTGATGACTTTCAAATATCAAGAATAGGTTATTTTTGAGCAGCGTTGAAATCAGTTTTTGTTTCTGTGAGGCATGTATAAAGTACAGCCCTACGTTGTTCAAATGTAGGTAATATAATTCATTCCAATGGTTTCTTTTATTAAACATATTGAAATCATAATTAATCATTAATAATTTTTTGCAAGATTTGTATTATAACAATTGTTTTTCTTGTATAATGTTACAAGTTATATCGTTCTCTACTTCAATATTTTCACTTTTCTTTATATAACAACTAAAAATACTGTTTCCAACTAGAACAACAACTATCGAAATCATGACATTCTTTGCGAGGTTTCTCAACTCGCCTACGGCTTTTTATGGAAACTGTGCAAGTGAAAGAGAGTAGCTTTACACACTTGTTATATAAATAAATATTGTGTTTTCAAACTGACGATCATCTAGTTTCATATAATGATAGAGTCTAGTTTCGACTGATCCTCAAACATTTGCTTTCAATTTGGGTCAATCAATTGTACATAGGGGACGTAGTATTGAGAGTCGCTGGAATTAATAAACTTTTGTACTCCTGAAGTTCAAAGGACTGTGTCAGTGAAAATGAACAACTAATCATTATACATTTCTATGGTGTTCTGAATATGTTTTCAAAATGACATCGACCACGATTGCAGTGATTTTTTATGAATGAATTTGTACAAGTACTCGATAAACACCCTGTATATTATTTGGAATTTTTTGGGCAGAAACTGAGGGTACCAATACTCAATATTTTTTTGCTTTCACGGAAGTGTGAAGAAATATTCAGAGTACTATCTGATATATCGAAACCATTCAATGAAGACAAATTTCATGTAATATCCTCATAATGAAATTAATGTTCAGTGCGTAAACTGAGGAATATTTTTAAGCAAATATGCGTGAAATAAATAACTCTAAACTGTTCACATATTAACGCTTTCTTAAAAAATACAGTTTCATGAGTAAAATTTAACTCGGAAGTCATGAATCGGTGAAAATTTGATAATTCATATCATGAAATAATTAAATTATTCACAATTGCTAACCACAATTTGTCAATATAATAACTATAGTAAAAATTACCTAAAATTATACATTTTTGCAATGAGCTCATTTGTACCTGCTTGTTTTGCTGAACTCGGCTAAGCCTCATTAAAAAAATTTCACGCTCATACAAAAAAGTCATACTTTATGCAGTTTTCAGTAGAATAACGATACATTTCTACCTAGGTTTCCACTTCACTAATGATTCCTTAGATGTTTTTTCAACATATATCTATGATTGCTTCCTTTCTGTGTGGATGGATTCATTTTCATATTTCAGGGATCATCAGTGGCATCATAACCACTTTGTTACCTTTGACCCTTAATTAATAACTGAGTCGCCAATAGAAATGTACGTTATTTGCAGATCAAACAGAATACAACCGATACCTAACTATTTCTCTTTCAGCAGTTGATCAATTTATCACTAAATTGATACCTACCCCGAACTGATGAAATTAATGCGAAAGAGACCACCACCGAAACCTGGTGAAAACTTGGCAATCGCTTACTTGGCACTTTAACGCGATAGTCACGAGATTATGTGGGGCAAAACACGCCACGCGGAGGAATTGACAAAACCGGAGCGGCGCGTGATAGCCGTAGCGCCTTCCCGGAACCACTGGCTGCTGCCAACGTCTACGGATCGGCGTCGCGATGCCGCCGACGCGCACTTTTCATTAGGACCCTTGATCAAGAAAGATGCTCTGCCTAGGGTAGCGGTTGGCAAACATTTTCGAGGATTTGACGGTTTATCAAATTTGGCACGGTTCTGTAAGACTAAATCTATACGTCTTTGGTTGGGAAGTTTTTCACGCTCCAATAATCCTTAACGAACATTAGTGGACCATTAGTCACTTAAAACGTAAATGGGTAGAAAACGAGAAAATGCGAGTAGGTTTTAAATGTACTAGAAATATCCGCTAATAAAACAATGATCACTCATAAAATGTACCTTTGTCTATCAAGATTCGCAGTGATTATAATGAAAGTTTCCAGAAAATGGTCAAACCTATGACAACTTTCTTTTGATTTGGTTTTAATGATTATTAAGCTGCCAATTTTTTTCCCTAGGAGTCAATATGCAGCCCACGATCAGAATGTTTTCTGTTGATAGCAGAGAATCTCCCTTAGGGCACCTGATAATTCCCCACGTTGTATACCTATATAGGGAGGATATTTATTGGTAAAAATGCAACCGTACCTTCTCATAATCAGTACGATGTAACCAATTGCAAGGATTTGCATCACTTGGAGGCAGGTGAAACAACAAACAAGCGGAATTACCAAACCGAAAGAAATTTGCACATTTGTGGCTTCAATAGAAACACCTCGTGTTCAGCTATAATGCCCTTACTTATAATCCTGGACTGGTCATGCAGATAGCTACTAGCTATAACTGCTTCCGTGTCGAAGATTTTTTACTGAAGCCACAAATGTGCGGTCAACAAGCAGGAAGCCTGTTGACTCCTATTGTTTGTTTTTTCACATGCGACCAAGGGATGCAAATCCTTGCACTCAGCTAAACCGTAATGATGATGGCAAACACTACGAAACATGTGTCAAAGGTTACATTTTTATGTAGTAACACAACTGAATCTGACTAGGAGGACAGGATCAGATAACTACGTACAAGCTATTTATTTTCTGAATTAGCCGCTGTGGAATTGTTCCAGACAAAAAGTATATATTGTTTACCTGAAAGGATTTTACTGAACATATTTTATATACAGCAAGTCATATGATCTGATTGTCAGAAAATGGGAAGGCAGTTTTTCCATCTTTTATGAAAGCACAACAAATTCCAAACTGCAAGTCAGATGCCTTGATATCTTGTCTGTCCACTGAGTAATACCGAACCATCTTTGGAATCGAGTTGCAATTCCTATGAGAAATAATATACGACATCACCTTCTCAGGATTAACCAGAACGGAATGTACTTAAAGGCGAGTTGGAAACAACATCCGGAATATTAGGCAAAATTGTACAAACCAAAAGATATGATATCACTGAAAATATCTGATATAAGGAGTTTTTGTAATCATTTCCTTATCCTTCCAGCGAACGCGCTGTGTAATTTTCCTTGAGTGGGCACTTGTAAATTTTACGTCATCAAGTTTTCTCCAATTTAATGGTGTATTACTTATATAAATATTAGACATAGACATAGACATACATATATTGTTTGTAAAGAATTCACAGTTCTTATAACAATTGAGTTTTGTCTGTACCTGGCTGGTAAGAGCGAAAGTAGGTAAGAAATAAATAAAATACAATGCATCGTGGCATATTAACACATTCAATACCTATAACCTCTCGAAGTACTCAACAATATGTTCAGCAAGAATCGCAAAATGGAGAAACAAAGAAATTAAAAATGTACAGAAAATTATGATAATGAATAACAATAACAAAATAGAATTGGTGCACTGTTGTTACTCATTTAAAACGAAAGAGCGGAGCTTCAGTAGGCCTGCTAAGAAATGTACTATATTCTGTATTACTTATATAAATATTAGGGCATTGCTGTAATATTATGAAGAATGATAAATACAGTACCTTTAAAAAAATATAATTGACTTTCCCAAACAAAAACTAAGAAACACTTCAAATATGATATTATCCCAAAACAAAATATTATATCAACCCGTTAGTCAGAATCACTATTATCATCCTTACAATTATTGCAAACCACCTCAACTGCAGAATGTTTCTTGCACGTAAACTACTGGCAACGACAACACTTCATTGATGCTGAGGATCTTTTCTTCTCCAATGCACCTGACCGACAAACACCGCGTTTTAGAAGGCTTCTTCTTTCTTCTGTTATCGGTTCAACTTCCTGACCGTAATTCACTTTGAGAAAATCACTAATATCTTGAGGTAAATGTTTGACATTTGATCTGAAGATAAGATGCTCTTTCATCATGGTCAATGCCAAATTTTTTGGAAAATTCTTTGATGCTCTGGTACCTTTTCGAGACTGGCAAATTCATATAAAATTTGGGCATTTATACAGCCCATATTCATAAGAGTGTAGGAAACAATCCATGACCTCTTTGTTATCGAGACCGAGTAAGCGGAACACATTTTGTCGACTGTATCCACTCCACCTTTGGTTTTGTTGTAGTCTAGTATAAAGCAACCAGCACACTGAGCAACCATGATCGACCGTCCGCGATCGTCCACCTAGGACCAAATTTTCCAACACGTGTATTCTTATCGGATAACTCACACTGAATGATCGTCCTCGACCGGATTTCAAAGACCATGTTTGAAATTCCAATCTGCTGAAAATGTTGGTCGATCAGTGTGAGTTTGAAAGTTTTCATAGATCATTTCCAGGTTTTAGTCGTTGCTGGACGGTCGATCCTGGTCCGTCAGTGTGATTTCTAGCCAACCTGTGGCTTTCTGGTGTCCCATTTCGTTGTCGTCATGTAATGTTGAGAATATTACTATAGATTTATTTTTCCGATATACATAGGAAGGCATCATTTTGTCATATTGGAAACCAAAAATTGTGGATCCAACCGGTCTGCGTTTGTTCGGCAAAAATTCTTTTGGAAATTGTACTATGTTCTTTTTTAGTGAGCCCAAACCTGTTATTTTTTCGTGAACAAATAACCAGCTAGTGGCACATTTGTGTACCAATTATCGATGATCAAAATTCGGTTTGACTTTTCTATCGGAATGACTAGACGCTTTACAATGTTTGCTGGAGTATTAGAGGCCGCAAATAGTCCGTTGGGTTGTATTCCACAGTATATTCCATATTGAATGTGTAAAACTTTTGGCATCACATAACGCAAACACCCCCACCCCGTATTTTGCTGGTTTGCTAGAAATATATTTTATGAAGCTACAACGACCTCTGAATGGATGCAGCATCTCATCAATTGTAACATATTCGCTCAAATTGAATGATGATATGCAGTTGTTGACGAAAGCTTGGAGAAAGTCACATATCGCTGCCAGTTTGTAATCTTTTCTACTTTCAACTCGGGTATTCTTGTCATCATCAAATCGCAGGCAACGGGTGATGCAGAGAAATCTCTTGTAACTCATGGTAGCTCCTGCTATTTCAATCCCTGTACCGTCGCTGGAGAAAAACCTCTTTCACATCTGCGTGATGAGATTTTTTTATGCCGGTCAAATATAGCACACCCAAGTATGCCATACATTATTGTCTTTCGATATTTTTACAGTCCCGAAATCTAGAATATTGATGGTCCACTCTCAGCTGATCTATATACATATTTGTGTAACTCAAAACAGCGTCATTCATAGACATATCGATGATTTGAAAGAACGCATTCAGTTCATTTTCAATACCAAGAGCTTTTTGAGTCAAGCCAGTGGGTACTTTGCCTACGTAATTCCTCTTGGTTTTACCAGGAACACGTCTTCCGCCATAAAGTAGAGTCATCCTTTCCAATGAAAAAATCTTCCATTATTTCCTCCTATCCTTCAGATTCGTTTGAAGTGTCTTCTTGTTCGATAGCACTTTCTTCAGCTTGTTGCTCGATTTCTTCTTCCGAAAACTCGCTGTCATCTAGCTCATCATCTTGCTCCGGTTCTTTGAATAAATCTTGAACAAATTCTTCTAGTTCATGTTGTGCAAGCGGCCTACGAGACATAATGGAACATGTCTAAAAAGTACTGAAAGAAACGAAGTGAATGAGAAAACATTGGAAAAATTAGTTTATAATTACACATTACGGTGCGTGTCGTAAAATTTATACTCAACGGAAGTTCCGGAATATCAATGAATATGAAAAACTTCTTAGCACATCCGGTGCGTCTATAGTTTATATAGGTACTGACCCTCGAATAGCTCGGAGCTCGATGCTTTCAACTAAGTGGTATAAGTAGGGGAAGCTATAAGGCGCATTTGTCGTAAACATTGCGAGAGTGCACCCGCTGAAAGGTTGAAGTATTCTCAGATGAAAGCTGTTTTGTAATGAGGCGATCACCCAGATAGCATATCATAAAAGAAAAATCGATATCCAATTTTATTCAACAGCCACAGTTTCTAAAGCTGAGATGAAGGCACGCTGCTGTTACGGACACGACAAAAGTCATATTTGGTTAAAATTACAGAAAGGGTTGAGCCAATAGAAGTCAAGAGCTCTAAGTAATCAAACCAATAGTGGTCTTTGCCTAGAGATCCCGAAGGATTGAGTAGATACTTTGTGTACTCTACTTTACCTAGAGGAATATCTATGAAAGATCCGCTCGAAAGACGATTATATTTTCTTGTTTTGAAATATATTCGTGTAAAAATTGAAATACTTATTTTCCACCTGTTAGTCTACTTCACATAACAAAATATAAGAACAGAAACATTCCTCCATTCAGTAATTGTTACAACAATAAAACATAAAAACTGGAATAATTACTCTTCTTTCTTCTCAATATCTAATTTCACAACAACCACTCTGGTCTTGCCATTTTTGCCAGGACAAATGCTTATAGTTATACCTTTTGGCCAAACATTTCTTGGTTCATTGGAATCGACGATAATTACTATGTCATTTTCTTGTACCTACAGGTCAATTTTCTTCGTACCACTCCGTTTCTTTTACCAAAGATGGTGAATATTCTATCGTCCAACGCTTCCAGAAATAGTCTCACAACTTTTGCGCTGCTCTCATATTGAAAAGCAAGTTCAAACCTTTTTTTTCAGTAACAACACAAGGCAACATAATTAGGTCCCATCAAGAAATGATTAGGTGTGAGGTCTTCCGAGTCATCAGGGTCGATAGATGCTTGGGTAAATGGCCTTGATTTCAATATCTTCTCCCCTTCCGCTAATATTGTTCGAAGAACAAATTCTTGGGGAGATTTTGGAATTGACATTTTCTTCATAACTTTTTTTACAGATTGTATAAGTCTCTCCCAAGCCCCTCCCCAATTAGGTTATGCTGGTGGATTGAATATCCATTTGACGTTTCTAATAGTACAAAATTTGGTAATTTGGTTGTGATCTAAAGCTTCCAATGAATCAGAGAGTTCCTTCTCAGCAGATTTGAAATTTCCTCCATTGTCAACTTCTTAATGGATTGCCCTTGTATACTTTTTATCTGTCTTCTCACCGTCAGGTCCAAAATAGTCAACTTTAGTTTTGGTGTGAAACATCTTACAGTTGGCTCTAGGCGACAAATGGATAATTGTCCCATGATAGCTGTTACTGGCGAAGCTCTTCTATTTTTATGTATTTGGCATTTCTTCCAAACATCTTATACAGCTATGCATAATCAAAAATTTCGGTCGTAAATTATTGATTACTATTTTCTGCCCATGATGAAATACCTGTTCATGATAAAATTGTATTAATAACTTGGTTACTTCTTGTTTGAGATCCAAAATAATGGACTTTTCCGCATCAGCATGTAGTTGCCGAGAGTTGTTCAATCTTCCTCTAAGTCTGTTCTTACTCTGTCGCAAAAAAAGTATAAAGTCGACTGGTTTCGTTCAGGGGACTGTTTTTTTCGAAAGCAATCAACTCCTTTTGAAATGAGTCCAGTTGAACCCTCCTGTGGAGAAATTTTTCTGTTTTTCGTATTTCTGAAATGTTGAGTTCTCCAGAGTATTTTTTCTCTCTGCAATTATTTATAAATCTTTGTTCCATGCTGTGGCTCTTCTGATACGATTCCACTTAGAAAATCTGTTCGGATCTGGGACTGTGAGAAATTCTTCTCTGATGAAGTTGATAAAAATATAGTATTTCCTTACGTCCAGTATGTTGTCATCATCCTTAGGATCCAGATTCAAAGACTTTTCTTCAGGCCAATTATTCATTTAAAAATGTGGGAACACACATCCAAGTACTCTTCTCAGAAAAATCAAGAAGTTTTGTTCTTTTAGTTGCCTCATCAGCAACATTTTGCTTCGATGGTACACATTTCCATTTTGATGTATTTGTTAGTTCCTGTATTTCTCAGAGACGTTGAGCTACAAAAACCTTGAATCTTTGAGATTCAGACTTGTTCCAGAATAGCACAGTTTTTTAATTTGTCCAGTAAAACACATCAGGAATTTTCATTTCCAAATGGGTTTCAAGTGTATGTCGTAATCGTGATCCCATCAAGGTTCCATGCAATTTCAGTTTCGGAATCGATATGGGCTGTTTCAGAGAAGCAACTCTTGTTTTTGCGCTAACAAATGCTGTTTCAATGTCCCCTTGGCTATCGATTCTAAGATAGGTAACTGATGCGTTACATTGCATTGCATACATTGGTGGTCGGTGGATCAGCGGTCTAACGCACAGCCGGTTCGAAACTCCAGCCTAGCGATAGTCGGTTCGAGCCCGATGTAGTTACACGAGAATTTTTCTCATCTTCTTTATATCGGATCGATAGGCAACCGCATGCCTTGTTGAAAAGCAAGTGTATTGTGGGTTGTCTAGATGCCCATCTCGGTTGGTGCTAGCTTGGAGTGCACACCGACCACCCGAGGTGGTGCTGTGGGTTTTCCGGGTTTTTCTACAGCTGAAAAGTGAATACGCGACCAAAAATCAGTAAGTCGTCCCGGAGCGCTACAGCTAATAATAATAATAGCCCTTCCTCTACCTGCACAGGCTATGCCTTTGGGTACACTCAACGAGTGTTTATGAGGGAGTATTATATTATTATTATTATTGTTATTATTATTCGAAAGCATCTGATAAAATATGTGATTGAATAATACTGCCATCTCTGTCCAAACTAAAATTCTTTCGAGGAATCCTAAACTTATAAAAAGTTTTCAAATCATTGATCCATAGAGTCCATTTCTCATTCAGTTCATTGGTTATTTCGTCGTCCTAACCTAGTTCATTTCTCCAAATATTCTGTAGTAACATTTTACCAAAGATTATGAAATTCGCTAATAATCCTAGAGGATCAAAAATTGACATGAAAATTTTCAATACCTCTCTTTTTGTTGGACGGCGGTAATTTTCCAAAATTCATCTGTCCATATGTGTTCAGTATAATTTTTGAATTTGAAATCCAATTACAATTATTGAATCCTCCTTGCTGGTGTACGTGAATTATGTCATGAATCGAACTTCTAGCTTCAGCTTCAGTGTCGGCATTTCCGAGATAGTCATTCATGTATTGGTCTTCAATAATTGTTCTTGATGCTTCCGGGTAAAAATTTGCAAATTCATTAGCATTCCTTCTTTTAGATTCTTGAGCCAAACAAGGCCCACTTGTAGATCCGAAAAAGACAACTCTGATCTCATATGTATTCGATCCATTCCACGCCATAATAATTAAGCAAAATATTGTACGAGTTAAATAGATCAGGACTATTGAGTAAGCAATCATTAAGGCTCATTTCGTTTGATTTAGATGCAGCATCAAAGGCAATTCTAAGCTTATTGGGCATATTTGGATTGAAGATACCAAAAGGAGGTGAATACCAAGTTTTCGAATTTTCCGTATTCGTTTCTTCTTCAGAAAGTTTTCTAACATAACTTCACTTTTCAAGTCCAACATTTTTTCACAGTAGACTCTTCCAAATTCTGAATTTCTAATCGATTTTTCTTTTCGTTGATAACAGTCATTTTGGCGCAATTGACTTGCTTTCAGGAGGAATTATGTTGTCATTTCTCCATAATAGTCCTGTTTCGAAACACTTGCCATTTCTCTTCATCGTTCTGTCCAAAACATCCTGAGCTCTCATGTCTTCTTTTGACATGGCTTTGGTGAATTATCAATTCTCCACTGTATCATTCTTCTCCCCGTGACTAACGCAGCATACATGATTACTTTTGAATTGATTTTAGACCCGGTATTCACATTCCTATTGATTATCCAACATAAAAGTGTCTTACTCAGTGCCGGGCCATTCCAAGGTACTGCTATTACCTCTCTGTTGATCAAAAGAGGCCAGTTGTCTTGACCAATCAGAATTTTAGGTTTTGCATCAACCATTGACGTAAGGATACTTACTCGATATCTGCATCATGTCGACGGTCTACGTAGGCACGACATCCCTTTCTTTGTTCTGACGTGTCGAAGTTGAAAAAAATTACAATTCGCTAGTGATTTGATATAACATGTAATCCTTGAGTCCTCTTGTTGTTTGACTTAGTTATCTATTGAATGTGAAGACCGAGGTCCATCAAGTTCCAGTTGATCTGCTAATTCCTGGTCAATCAGAGTCATTGTCGAGGTATCGTATGATTTTTCACCTATGTTGATAACAATCGAAAAAATTTTCAACAAAACATTTTTATTTGCTGAATTAATTTCAGTTGAATCATTTGATAATTACTTGCGTTTGATTAGTTTCATTGATTTCAAATTATGAAATGATATAAAATATTAAAAACAGATTCATTTGATATTACAAATTTTTATCTTTCATCCTCTGTAATGATAGTTATTTTGACCATTTGCCGAGATGATAATAATAATAGTAATACTCCCTCATAAACACTCGTTGAGTGTACCCAAAGGCATAGCCTGTGCGGGTAGAGGACGGCTATTATTATTATTTGTCGTGGCGCTCCGGAGCGACTTACTGCTGTTTTAGGTGATGTATTCACTTTTTAGCTGTTGGAAAACCCGGAAAACCTACAGCACCACCTCGGGTAGTCGGTGTGCACTCCAAGCTAGCACTAGACGAGATTGGCATCTAGACAACTCACAATACACTTGCTTTTCAACAAGGCATGCGGTCGCTTATCGTTCCGATATAGAGTATTTGAGAAAATATCTCTTGTACCTACGTCGGGCTCGAACCGGCTATCGCTATGCTGGATTTTCGAACGGCCTCTGCCATTAGACCGCTAAGCCACCGGCGTAGATCACTGTCACAATACATACACTTTTTATTTCCAGGTCTATAGGTCGTTGTCATCGTAATGCCTTTTTGATATGTGTTCTTGGTTTCAATAAAGGGTTATCAGCTTTGAATTCAGTCACTTTTGGCATCATGATCTGACAAGCCACGAATGCTCTTTGAACTAGCCACAAACTAAATTCGGTAAAAATTGCAAATATGGACATGAGCCTGATCTCAATGAAATTTGCACAGTTTGTGTAAAACATGATAAAATTACTATACCAATAAAAAATATTCCGCGGAAACTTATATAATATCTTTTTTTTCAGAAAAATTTTTCCGAAGTGGATAATTCGTCACTTCACTAATACACCGTGATGCAAGACAATTCTTGGAAATTTTCACTCATTTGCCAATACAACTATTTGTTTATAAACATGAAAATAAACGAAATTCATTCATTGAATTTATCTTGGTAAATATCAAAATAGTGTAAATTTTGGATGAAATATTATCATATTTGTCAATTAAAATCACAGAACTTGCTAATGAAAGCACTATATGCATTGGATCATCTTTATGACTGGATAATTGAACGCGACGTTGCCAACTTTGATAGAAAAAGACTGATGTAAGGTCTCCTAGAGATAATTCAGATATTAGTATGAACAAAAATATTATTTTTTTTTTATCCATACAAAATGCACATCTCTTTCTTTAGGTGTTCCAAATTTGAATATGACGAAATAATGTTGAAAAAAGTGTCAGTAATTTGAACCGAAAGTAACAGGTGGTATCACTGAATTCGCTTAGCCGAAGTCCTCTTTGAAGTAAGTTTCATGGTGGAATTCCGTGTACCATATGGTTCTATAGTCGATTGAATACGGGAGATATCATTATCGTTGAATTCATGGGAGAGAAAGAGATAAAACTGTCGATTATAGAATTCTATGGTACACAAAATCCCACTCCTCTTGTTTGCTCAACGCAATATTTTCAATCGACTATACCTCATATAAGCCATTGGCATGAACTAAAGAGTTGTATAGTGTTTATGTCTAATTTGGAAAATTTATCTAATTTCGGATAATTATCATTAGGTTGAACAGATCAGTTAACTCATATTTACCTACCAATGATTTTAAATTTTTTCTCATAGATGTAAATTTTCCGTATGAAATTGCCATTCTTTCGTCTCTTTTTTGGATTAGCCTCACCCACTCTACTACGTTTTTCAATTGATCAATTTGGATCGCCTATATGAAGCTTGGTCGATTCAAATTTAGTGCCATTTTTTTTATTGATTTTAGGTTGGTAGTATTCTATAATGAAATATCACAATCTATTAGAATTCAAGGATTTGAAATTATTTAAAACTTTCCCTTCATTTTACAAACAAAATTCTCTATTTTGCATTATATCATTAATAAATCGATATTTATCTACAGATGATTTCTTGTGGTTAGTTGGATCCAAATTTTACAACTGTTGATGCATTATATGTGTATTGAAATAATGAAAAGTATGGTAAAGAGAGAAGAAATGAAATATTTTTTCAATTTTATAATCCATAATAATTATAAAGACTCTTTCTTGTATAGTCGTCTACTTTAAAAACTTTTTAAAATCTTGCCAATATATTTTTTATTATTAAAATATCCTTTGAAACATTACTGTGATTTATTGATATATAATTTAAAATTTGTGGTTAATTCAAAATCCTTCAATATCCAAATAGCCCTTTTCGATATATACACACCCTACACACACTCATTAACAAAAACGAATCTTCACTAACATAACGCTATCTTTCATAGCATCAAAATCAATAATAAATATTTTGCGTTTGCATCAAATTTGTTCCGAAAAATAGGTCTTAATTAATAAATAAAGAGAATGGAATTTAATACCTCCTGAAAGGGAATATATGTGTCTAAGATGCGGCGGTCCTTTAACGCTAGGTGAACTTAATTTCAGATTATTTTATTTGCAAATGTAATTTTTCACACATACTCTCAAGAATGATTTCATGATGAATGTTTAATTTAGATCAGTTCATTTAATTTGCCTAACCTTTTTATAAAATACATAGCTATTTTAATATTTCACGAAATCTGATTATCTCAATTTTGCTCTGTAATTGACATTTATATAAAAAAACACTCAAAAGCTTGTTGCGGTCAATGTCATATTGTGCAGGATCTTATACGACTAATAGTTCATCCAACTATTGCAAATATTCATTTTTTAGCTAGTATAGGTACATAAAAAATATTTTAAAATATTGGAGAATCGTTACATTTTATTTTTTGAAACCGTATCAAAAAGACATATTTTAGGGATTCACCATTTGCGCAAAGATAATTTTATCAGGTTCCGCGCATAAAATTGAAAAAAAAAGTGTAAGTGCAGAAAATGATATACCTAACTAAATCTATAAAAATCTGGTTATCCACTTCTTTTTACACTACAATCGATTTTCTAACCTATCTAATGGATAATGTAAATGAACACTGTTATGCTAGAATAGCATATCTAATCTAGCCTCCTTGACAGAAGGAAAACTCTATATTTTGTTCAAATGCATCATAACGATATGCTCAGAACGGTCAATTCGGCTTTCTAAAATTTCTATTTCGTTATCAACGTTTTGAGATAAAATGAGTAAACTTTCTACAATTTGTCCAGAATTACTTTTCAGACACTAATGCTGTCAAATTTTATTTTATTCTTTGAAATAACCACAAATAGCTGTCGTATTTTTATATTGAAAAATGAAATTTGACCGTTTGATGGGATCATCACCAAATGAAGGAAACTCCTCTGGCATGGATTGTCTTGTTAGAATTATTATAATTTGTGACGAAGCTATTTGCTCAATATAAAAATTAGGTACTACCTTTTGGGGCTCATTTCCTGATGACAGCGACTGACGAACGGGTCTGTCCCATGGACACCTTACCTTCCTACCTATTCATTAACATCAGGCCTCTCCTTCATTGACTTGCTATCTATCGACGCCGGATCCCTATTTGAAAGTTGTCTCCTGTTCATCTTACTTCACCAATTTCATTTCTAACTCTTGTTCTAACATTTCCTGTTGATGTTTTTGTGTAGAAGTTCCCTTTTCTTCATCTCGGTTCTGACTTGTTCTTGTCTTGATTTATTACTCTTACTACTTTTCGATTGTATTGTTCTTGTAGTTTCTTCCGCAGTAATCTCTATAGATGTAATTTCTTTAATTTCTTTCTCGGAATTACTATATTTGAGACGTTCTCTTCGTCTCACATTCAAAACAGACTTGGATATTGCTACAGATTATTCCATAGAGCAGATTCTTAATAGGCAGAGAAGGACCAGTTTGTATTCTACTCCACCTGGAAGAATATCTATGAAAGATCCGATTGAAAGACGATTATATTTTCCTGTATATCAAAATTGAAATATTTATTTTCCACCTGTCCGTAACAAAAATTGTTTTTGTTTTTAGTGTATAATAAAACATAAGAACAGAAATGATACACAACAGTTTGTGTTTGAAGAAGTCAGAAGTGAGTTTTTATGTGAATGAGCTAATTAAAAGACGGTCGGAGCTTGAATAGTTTCGGAATAGTCTTTCTTGGGTCAATTCAAATTCAGTTGATATTTTTGGTTTGCTATTTAATTTAAATGGGTTAAATCAGTCAGGGTTTTGTATTTGGTTCGAGGATTATTATGGTTGTAAAAATTAAAATTTTCTGTTTGTTCAATTGTGAAGAGTAACTATCCTGGGTAATTAGTGTATTCATTATTACTGTCCAGTCCTGGGGCACAATACTCAAATGTCTACTATCCTTTGTCGCATGCGACAAAATATGTCCATCGCTTTTCTCGAATATGCATTGAAAAGAGATGAAAATATTTTGTCGCATGCGACAAAGGGTAATAGACATTTGAGAATCGGGCCCCTGGTCCTGATTAACTATTTATAGAACTATGTTCAACAATATTTTTCACGGTTGGAACTAGTTCAGAAGCTTAATAGTCAATTTGTGAATTCTCATTTCAACTCAAGTTAATATTAAATTACCAAGTCATTTATTCTTAAAGAACCTTTGATTTAATTCTTTCGACTTTTCCTACGTCTTCAAAATAGAAAACAACCAAACCACATGAGTGTTCTTTGTAATTTTCATCCAGAACAACTAGGATCCACGCTTATTGACCAACCGAATAGGATCCAAAGAGTGGAATAAGACTGAATTGGCTGAATGTCAATAAGTACATGTTGCCTTTAGTCATGACACAAGCACGAATGGGACATTATGATTCAAGTATTGGAGTAAATTAATATCTGTATGAGCACTAGCCATATGGGTAATTTAATAGACATTAAACGTAGGGCTTCACGAGATCAAGATCAAGACCAAGACTGATCAGTCTTGGTCTTGGTTTCGAAAAATAATTGTAGTCTTGGACTTGGTATTTGCCTTGATGTTTCAAGACCAAGACGAGATTGGCTCAGTCTTGGTCTTGATAGTCTTAAGTAAATGAGCTAGGCCGATTCCGCCTCAAAATCGCGTGTATTTTCTTATGGCGGTTCATTCTGGCAATTTTGATACCTAAAATCATATCCTTGTGGAACACCCACCTACTTCGACTAATCGGAGCTCTTTATCACGTGATCTTCTAACTTCTGTCCTGAATGCAAGATGTGCTCCACGCTCATTACACACTAACCCAACTTTTATGTCACCCTCATCCCGAATCCAAGATGACGGCCGTCCCAAGCTGGAGTTTGAAATTGTCGTGTGTCACGTGGTTACGTCATCATCATGGTTGTCGTCGTCGTCATCACGGAACACTTCTTCTTTTTCTCGTCGGTCGACGTCACGGAACATCAAGTTGTGGCGGGAGATTTGAATTGGTTGTGTGATGGGTATCTGAAAAGAAAAAAGATTTGCTCTGGCGGAGATTTGAACTCGCGCCGGCTGGATTACTAGGCGAAGATAAAATAAATAAATGAATAAAAAAAGTTTATTTCCTACAATTTTGAAATTCAGTCACCGCCGAGTTTTGCAAATCACAACAATACATTACATCTTCTCTCTTCACCCTACGTGGGCTTGGATGTTCGATGAAATGGAATTGGACGCACGGAGAGCCACCTCCCCCTCCACCCCATTGCTGGGGAGGAGGGTGAGCGCTTGTGCCAAGGGGTGCCTAGGGTCCCGGTTAGGGGGCGCTGACAACCACCTCCGCTGATGTTGGCGGTGGGTCGATCTATAAAACTGATGTGGGTTGTAAGTGGCATAATACACGCCTCCTGCGAAGCTTACGCGTGCCGTTCATTGCATTCAATCTAGATACTTATTTTACCTGAAAAGAAAGTAATAAGGTCGAGAAAATCAATTCTCCACTTTTATTGGGTTACGATGTTTCGGTTGCTAAAAATCTGCAACCTTAAGTGTTTCTCACCACTATAGATGTTTCACCGCATCATATCGAATCTGTATATTAACGCATAGTCAAATAATACCCGTCACAGCTATTTGCCATGAGATTTAATATCTGAAAACCATATGAAACTTTAACTAATTATTCGCTATCAATAAAAAATACTATCAAAGTTATCGAATGAACAAACGTTCATGAAAAGAAAAAAATGAAAATATGTACTGCGACATCGTTGAATGTTTTGTGAAAAACATTGTCCAGGATAAAAAATTGCATCGTGCGATGAATCTACAATCATTTGACTGTAGGTAGTCATCAGTGGAAAAAAAATCTCTCGGAATAATTACCTGATGTTGAAAAACACTTTATCTTGGATCAAAATTTGTCTAGAAATTTTAATTATTCAGTTCAATTGTCCAAGAGTTTGAACGCATATAATAGTTATTTCGTATACCTCAGTCTTTAACTATTGTCAATTTGTACGAGTAAAGTGAGAGAAATAAAAATTTCCCATTTCACCATCATAATGTAATTTTTAAGAAATCTTAAATAAATATTAAAGTTGACCCACACAGCAGCACACAAGTCGACGCCCGACAGAGCAGAAAGAAGGTTCGAATGGTTGGAATGTTAATTAGCTTTTTATTGACCATTTTACAATGGATTATTGTGTGATGAGCAGTAAGATGCGGTTGCGGCAGAGTGGTGGAATCGGAATCCCGAGAAAATTGTAATACCTATTATTATTATTAATCTCTGCAACCTTACAATATACACCTATTTGTTATAAACTATATAACTGCAATACAGATTTTGGAAAAAGCATTTTCGATTTCGAATGAACAGAATTTAAAAACCTACCATATGAAACATAAATAATTGAAATAAAATGCCATAACATTTTCCATAAAAATTTTCTCAATATTGAGTAGATTTAAGTTCACTATTTTTCTTTCGAGACCAAGACCAAGACCATTACTCTTAAGGGAGAGTCTTGATCTTGGTCTTAGTCTCGAAAGACAAGTCTTGGTCTTGGAAAGATTTATAAAGTATTGATCTTGGTCTCGCGAAGCCCTAATTAAACGTAAATCAGATTAGCCAAACCTATGTCTTTCTGCCAATCAAGCACTCCTACTATAGTTTCTGAGGGTTAAGTCTATTTTTCCTGTCTGTTTCCTCCCTTTTCTACTAATTTCCTTTTATTGTTCGGTTTATTATTCATAGAGTAGAAACTGCTTCTTCTCAAAAGCGAATTACGATGAAAATCGCAGAGATACTTGAAGTTAATCTCATGTTTGAGGTTCCAGAGAAAGTTGTGATGGATAATGGAAAACAATTCTGGAGTGAAAAACTGATTTCTGTTTTTGATAAATATGGAATAGAAGTTGCACTCACTTCGAACTTACATGCCCAAGCTGATGTGGAAATTGATCATCGTAACATGAAAACCATTTTGAGTTCTTACGTCTCAGATTAATATCACATTTGGGGTCGGGGCGTGGCGTGGCGCAAGTGGTATGGCATCTGAGTTTGGGGCTTAAGGTCCCGAATTCAAGCCGCAGTTGGAGCTGGGATTTTTCGGATTCAATTTTACCTATCAAATTGTTAAAATCCCATGGCTTGACTGTGGTGGGTCTTGCACGATTCACTGTTCAAATCAACAGTGCTGCTCCTAAAGTGGCGTAAAGAGTTAGTAACACAGCTTACAATCGATGCCACTATAAACACCCGAAGAAAAAAAAACATCACTTTTGGGATAAATACCTACAGAGAGTGGCTTGCACAATGCGACCTTCTCGACGAAGTAACGCAGTTGTAACGAAAATTTGTTATTTTCAGTAGACAGATTAATCTTACGGGGAAGTCCCTCCAGAACTTCAGGGATTCGATGAAAGTTATGAACCACTAACTCGATCCAAGGGTTCACTCGAAGTATTCAAGAATGTCGCCAAAAGTAGCAGTAGTAGTAGAAGCGGGGTGACCGCTACTACAGCCAGGTAAGTAGGCCCCCATGGGCCCTTTTTGTAACGTCCTTGTCTCCTCATCCATGACATACTCTTAATTCAACCTAGCTCAGTCTCCACGTGGTCTCCCCAAAATAAATCATCAAACTAATTATGTGTGTGTGGGTGCATGTCAAGGAAGTTTTTTAATTTTTCCTATTCCTTAAAGTCTTGGTAGGGCGCGTTCTCTGTCGGGTCGTACGCTGGCCGTGGGTGATACTATCACCGGCTACCAGACCCGTAGACTAGTTCTCCAGTTCTCACTGCGAGATCCTTCTATCCGCCTCCTCGAAAATGTCCCAGTTCTCGATCGGAAAGTGTAGCAGCCAAGGGTGATTCATTCACCGGCTACCAGTCCCGCTGCACCTGATCCGAGGTCCTTCCACTGAAGGCAGATTTTCAAGTTCTCGCATCCCTTTGTGATGTGTGACTGGGTATGTGTTAAGTGATGGGGAAACATGTATGTTTTTTTAAGTCGTTGTACAGTAAGCTAGGGCTCAAGGCCTACACTTTATTCGATTTTTCTGCTGTCTCTTAAGTTTGAAGGTCCTTACTCCATCGCAAAAATGTTATACCTGTGGTCTTATGAAGGTAAGTGCTAATGGGGAGTCTTGAGGATTCTGGCACTCAAGGAACATTAAGTCATCCATCACATGAAGGAAGCAGTACGGAATCAGTAACTTGTTTCATACATTTTTTCATTGAACAAAAAATTCTATAGAGGAGGGGAAGTTCCTAAATTTCTGAGAACACTTTTCACTCAAGACCATTGACAACCAGTATACATAACCGTAACCTTTTTGACAGATTCTTGCTTTCTCTCTCTCTCTCTCTCTCGTTATCCCTTTCTTTCTCCCGCTATATAGATATTGGCTTCAGTAAACAATCCATCGTTTCATCTTCAGAATCCATGTAGTCCAAGAGGGCCGGCGGTCACTAGAAAGCAACGGCCTTTAGGTAGCAGTCACTTGGCAATGGTCTTTGAATGGGTTCAATGACGTCATATCCGATTTTCCTTCACTTTGCGATAAGTCGGATTTTCAAAATTTTTATTAGTCCCTTTTGAAAGCCAGTCACGGGTCAACAACTGATTTCGAGTGGAAGTCACCAAAAAAACTATTAAGGAATGTTTTTTCTATGTATAAACGAATTTGGACGCACAACGGAATCGGTCGGATTTTGACCTAAGAAAAATTAATTAACTTTTTTTTTAATTAACGAATGCAAGGTGCCCGAGCTGGCAGTCACCGGTTTTCATATAATACACGTACAGGACTACATTATATAAGTTTTCCATTCACTAAGCGATCAGCCGGTGATTTGGACGCTATCTCTTGGATCGTCTTTTTTATACTCAGTAACTACATTATTATTATCAGCTGTGATAATTAAACTCATTTTCATAGGGATTCTGAAAAAATATATAAAATACTTACTTTTGCTGCTTCCAATAATTCTATTCAGGTCTCTAATTTCCGTTTATCATATGGGATATATTTCATGCTAACAAAACTGGATGGCTTTTGCTTATAATATTCTTAGCATATATCCTACAATTAGAGCATTATATTACTATGCTATCAATTGCATGTCTGCTTACCCACTATGCTTATCTTCTAAAGTAGACTTGCAGCATATAAGGCCAGGCCAACGGATTGAGGAATTTTACAAGACCACAGAAAACAACTACCGTTTCTCGTAATTCTTTCAATAATTCCTTTTAAATCACATTTTGTTTGTTTTCTTACCTTCTTTTCAGTACATCCATTTGTCAAATTTTTCTTTTTCATGTTGTATGCAGTACATAATGAACATTGATATTGTACAAAGTCATCATGAAGCAACTGTCTTTGCACCCCATTGCCAAACTATCGATATTCATAAAAACGAAGTTGACACCAACAGTGACTATAATTTAAGGATTAAGTGACTTACCTAAGGATATTTAATCCAAATTATGCGAACTACTCCTTCCTCGTATATCAGATTGTAGTTTCCAATATTAACGTACTCAACTCACGATGTCAAAGCAAAAACAACCAGCCACCTCTCTCCCCCCCAGCTACCAGCCTGATAACTCATTCCAAAGTAGGCTTGGGTTAGATCTATGGGGCTCATATAGTCATATATGTGAATGTAAAAAAAAATTGGGAATTTGGGTGGGACTGATCTATGAGAAAGTAGCAGTTCGCATAATTTGGAATAAACTTCTTTAGGTAAGTCATTTAATACTTAATCTTCACTGCTCATTTCTCGTAAATCAGATTGTAGATGTTTAAAGATACAAGAATCTATCTCAATAACATTTATTTCATAATAATTTGATTACAAACATATTATTTTCCTAATGATTGGCAATTAGAACTTCATCCAATCATTGGTATTCAGACAAGGTCTGTTATAGAATTAACATAATTGGCTACAATCACACCAAAAACCAGTGCTCTATAAATTGAACACCTTCAATTGATTTTTCAACCCCTTTTCTATTCTGGCTTGAATTTTCAATACGCATCGCCAGGAGCTCGTATCCCAGCTTTGTGCAAACGACGAGTTTGAGAAAGAGCGCAATTCTTACATGGTTGTCGCATTTCAAAAGTTTCGCTTAATTTACTGTAGTCATATTTATTGATACTAGGGCTAGTAAAACACCCTTATAAAATAGTCTCTTATTTTATTACATTCCAATTCGGAAGGCATTAATTTTGATGAAAATTTATTGGAAACCTATTGGTAAGAATGAGCAAACTTATCTACCTGAAATTATGATATTTGAGAATAGACATTGGCAACATGCCACTTTCAATTTGCAATAACTGTTAACGTTAACTTAACATAACCTTTTTCAGTAAACTGACTACCTGTATTGTAATTGGTATTGAAGTGTTTTTGTTTGACACAGTGAAATGTCTATTAGTGTAGCAGATCTTGTGTAAAAAAAATCATGCACTTTTTACGTAGCATGTCCGAACATCTCGAGAAAAAATCCCGAATTGAGTTTTTTCAGGATTCTCAAAGATGATGCAAGGTGACTATTTCTGAAACTTAAAAAAAAAATTATAATTAAAGATTTTTTTCATAGATGTGCTGTTTGGAAAGCTATTTTGAAAGTGGATAAACTGAATAACTGCACTGCTGAAGAGTATTATTCCCGTTTTTGAATTTGCAGTAAGCACTTTGGAAATAACATGTTTTCCAGCTTGAAAAAGGATAGATTGAAGAAGGAAGCAATTCCCACTAGCTCTGTCGAAGGAATGCTACCCATAGAGCAAGGTAAAAATCAAGTGATTATAGTTATTCATTCTTAATAACCTTTAGGTTGTTGAAACAAAACAATAAATTTATTGAACTTATTTTTAAAGAACTTAAGTGGTTGATGAAAGTGAGCTGTCAAGAATGTCTGAGAGTGTAGCAGTCACCTCTCGAAGCACTCAAACCTGTGAAGATATAAATGTGATGGATGCTCTATCCTTTGATGATATCCATACCACAAAAATGGCTGATTTTTCTGCTAGTGCATTAGCTAGAGGTCCTCGTAGAATTATGTTGAGTCCTGTTCCAGATCAGCTCAACAATGGTTAAAGATATGGAACTTCAAGATTTAGATTTATCAGGTATGTGTTTCGTCTATTTTGTTGCTCCTAGGGGATTGTGGAGAATTGTTGAAAAATGGGAGAAAACTTTTGCTGATCATTAAAAATTAGAAAATTACATGAAATGAAATAAAGTAATGCATATTTGGAAACTGCGGTGTGAATACAAAGTAAAATAGAAACCTCCTACAAACCAACTACATCAATTTCACTTAACGCGCGTTGAGTAAAACTAAAACTTTCAGCTCCTGACGATGTTAACTTTGTTGGCAAAACGAGTGTTGAGTGAAATTAACGTAGTTTTTATAGTTACGACCCTGATGAATGATCAATTTTGAATATCATAGAATCAGTAACCTTGTTCGCCATCTGAATTCTCAAATTAACAAACAAATATGCTCCGTATTTGGCCCCTAAAAATAGTACATACCAGTTTTGAATGGAATCGGACAATGATTCACAAAACTCGTTCACCGTCTTTTTTTTCTTATTCAAATAGCAATGCATTTTGTTATATCCGAATATCAACATCTACCAAATTCATCAATTCTCAGAATCTCTTTGACTTATATTTTATGGTATTTCAAATGCTCTGGGTTACCTAAATACAACGCAATATATTTTTTTTTCAATTACTCTTATTTATATGCCTAACGAGGATTCCATCATCTGAATTTTTTCGAGCAGTTTATATCAATTTTTGTTATGTCGAGCAGTGTATACGCTGTGGTTGGGATTGTAGTAGGGAGAAATGTCATTAGTATCATTGATGTCAGCATTATAAAAAACGAAACTCCTGGACACCAACATCAAAGGTTCCGACGCTGAGTCGGACTACTGTATATGCCTTAATGTGGCCGTACCACGCCCACCCCCACCAATGAAAAACTGCCAGGCGCCCGAATCAATTAATAATATTGTTAAGGCAGACTGATTAGGTGGTTTTATTCGTTCTATAAATTGCTGCCCTATTTCCGTTCCTAGCTCCCCGTCTATTGATCCACCTGCTTAAAGTTTGCCGCGATACTGCGGAATATGGCTTTTTAGTAGTTAAGAATAAATATTTATTATTCAGTCCCAAAGATTCAGTCGTTTTTATATAAAATAGTAGAGTTGACGACACACAGAGGTTTCGGTTTATCCTGAAAAAATGTCAGGGAAGACCTGGTTGATTGAATTTTGGTCTCGACGTTTTAATGAAATCGGTGATATGTATCTCTAAATGATTATCGAATATTTTCATATTATCAATTCTTATAAGAGATACAGTCTGAACTCTGTGTGCCGTTACAAGTGCTAGTAACGCTACAAGTTTTTTCGATAACTTCTCAAGGGGAAACCATTTTTCGAATTCCAAAAGAACCGGATGTGGATCCCAAATACTCTGATATCTAGGAAATGAAGGCCTCAGCCTGAAAACCCTTTTCATAAACCTAGTGTTCATTTAATGATTTTTCATTTTTGGTAACAAAGCGACAAAGATAAAGTGGCTCTATGAGAACAAACCGATTAATATGAAAGTCCAGAAGCAAAACATTTTTCTAATAGAGAGAGTACCCGAGCTATTTTTGCTGTGTGGGGATCCACATTCATTCTTTCACAGAACTTCCACCACCTTTTTTAAGATGAATTATATTGATTCAAAATTGAATTGCTTAGTGATGCTAGAAGGATATCTATGGCATTTTCCGGTGTTCCTCTTGCAATAAAAGCTTCCCTGAGAGCTTTCCTGCAACCAGGGTGAGCTGTTTCCATAATGGGTGACTTTCCCTACGGGGTGATAAAATTAAATCAGATTCAGGGCCAGAATAAGTGGTTTGGTGATTAGTAACCTCAAAAACAGTGGATACCAAGGAGTTTTCCATAAAGGAATAACTACAATTCCTTCAGATTGTTCTGAAATGATTTCACTCAATACCCTTGTAATGAGTGAAAAAGGTGGAAATGCATAAAAAAACTCACACCACCAAATGGTAAATGCATCCATCGCTATTCACTCGGGATCCTTCCTCCAGGAAATGATTCTTTCACATTTGTTATTATTGTGTGATGCAAAAAGATCCACTGTTGGTGTTCCGAATACTTCTACAATAGTATAATATACATTCACATTCAAAGAATATTCAGAATCATATGAATTATATCTTGATTCTCTGTCAGCTATTACATTTTCTTTCGAACTGATATAAGAGGCAAAAACAAAGATGTTTCTATCCTCACACCGCTGCCGTATCTGTCTTGTTATTTTATTTAAGTCAGATATTCGTACACCTTCCATTTCATTTATGTATGATATAGCAGTAGTGCTGTTCTATTCGCATTAGAACACTACACTCATGTAGTAAAAACTCTCGAAGCATTTAAGGCCGCTAACAACTAAGTGTTCATATGGAGATCCACTTCTATGTCTGACCAGAAACCTCGAGTTTTCTCTGTATCACATGATGCTCCCCAACCGGAAGGGCATGTATCTGAAAAAATTTCTGAGAGGAATGTTTTATTTGCTAATAAAAATGTTTTGCTTGTTGGAATATGATTAATCCACCAAGTGACATTTTCATTTATTGACACTGGTAATGTCTTGACACCATTATATTGTTGACGATATATTTTCAGTGCAAACATTTTTGTACTTTTTAGTATTTTAATATGCATTCACCCATACGGTATAGCTGGGCTTGCAGAAATTTAAAAAAAGTATAATTTTTGCGAAATAACGTATTTTGCAACTTTTCATTTCCTTATGTCTTCTCAATTCTGCCAAGATTTTCTGTTTTTTTGTCATTTGGTAATGTTATTGAGATTTCTTCGGTATCATAAACAAAGCCTTAAAATTTTACAGATTTTTTTCAGGATTAATAATAAAACGCAAAGAAC
Source organism: Chrysolina americana (assembly GCA_958502065.1). Classification (NCBI taxonomy): domain Eukaryota; kingdom Metazoa; phylum Arthropoda; class Insecta; order Coleoptera; family Chrysomelidae; genus Chrysolina; species Chrysolina americana. The sequence goes on from OY293419.1 coordinate 35,899,995, forward strand.
ATAACAGGTTTCATGTCTCTCTAACATTTTCAGAGCAGTTTTGAAATGAGCCCCTTTGAAGATTAAATTATGTTCCACAGTTTTGTGAGTCTCCATTTCAAAATGTTCAACTTTGATTAAAGTATTCAAGTTTTTGAGATTCAGTGCGAATCTATAAGAACCATTTGGATTTTTGAGACAGGAAAAAGTTGAAAGAAACTGATTTCTTTTGTTTTCACATTTACGGATAGCTCCTATTTCAAGTAATTCTACCAATTTATGTTCACAAATTTTGCGATCAGAAGATGAAAACTGATTTTTGGTGGATGATTTTGACGGTGTTTTTTATGAATGGTATTTTATATCCAGAAACCCATTCCAAAATTATTTCATTTTGTGTTATATTTTGTCAGTATGGTTAAAAATGTTTCAACCTGCCTGCATAATTTACCTCTATCTGAGTTCTCTCTCCTGCCTCCTGGTTGGGTATTTTTATCGATAGTTCTTGATATATTTGTCCTTTGTTGTTGTTGTTGGCTCCGTTTCATCTTGAACTTGTATACGGGGCGCCGGAAATTTTAAACCGGCTAAACCCTGACGTTGGCTTGACTTTTATTTTTTGTGTGGATTTTTCTGTCTCATTTGCTAACTTGAGACGCTCCGAAATAATGATTCATCAGTCTTTCTTAACTCCAAAACTTTCTTCATAGAAGAATCCATACTAGGACTGATGCAGAAACGTCGATGTCCTGAAAGCGTAAAATGGAGGTCAACCAATAGTTTAGCCGTATCAACCAAGGGTGATATCATTTCATTTCGATCAAGGTGTTCCGTATTCATTAGACTACCCAAGCTCACCCTCAATGCACTTAAACTTCTTCCGATCTGATCCTGCAGTTTGGAATAAAAAGCATCCTGTTTTAGTGGTAACTCTTTCAGTAAATTGGATATTTCCGCATTTAGTTTTGGTCCTGCTTTTGGTTTCTTTGTCTAACTAGACCATCTTGACACCAATTCATTTGGTAGAGGTTTCCCAATTTGTTTGGGAGTGGTTGGATTCTTCCCAAGGATTTTAAAAGAATCTGGACCTACAGCTGGTGCGTGTATTCGAGCTTGTACTGTTATAGCATTTGCCGAAAAAATATCTGTGGGAGCATTGGAAGTGTCTGGTTCATCTTCGCTCGACTAACCCCCCACTACACTTCTATCAGCCTCACCGTGTCTCTCTTCCGATGAAATAGAAGAGTCTGAGTCGTCTGCATCTGTATAAAAATAAACCGGAAATAGCAATTCTCCTGTATAACTCTCTATGGTTCAATATAAAAATCAACAAATTTGTTAAATTGTTAAAATTGTTATATCCGTCAACCGGTTGCACCCCTACGTGCAACCCTCAAAAGTCAGAGACTTGTGCGAGCTAGGGGAAGACATAGCCCTTACCTTTTAATACGTGTGATTCCATGCACGAGACCGGTGGCAATGCTGAGATTCGAACTCACGCTCTCTGGCTTATGAGGCGAGAACTCAACCCGCACACCACCGCGGCCCATATCATTATTACTATCATATGTTACAAGAAAAAACTATTCCTCTTCATGATAGTTTGTCATAAACAAACCCCCGAAATCTTGTGCTTCTTGTGATTGTGGAAAATTCCAATGCTATGTAATATTCCGCACATACATAATGAGGTCAGGTTTAAAACCACCGTTGATGTGTTGTTTTCATCCTCTAGAATATAGGGAATTTAACAACGTTATTTGGGTATAAAAACCGTGTTGTGGAAAATTCTACTGCAATACAGAGAATATTCCCACTAACATAAGAGAGCTGCAGTTTCAATTATTGTTTTTTATTTCCACTACATGATAGAGAAATATATATATCCAATAACACATTGTAAGTAAAAACTGCAGTACAGTTTTTACCAGAATAATAATAAACAAGAAATATGCACTCACTGTCAGCAAATGTTTCCACTAGGGACTGTAATTTGCGCAGTTTTCTTTGAATTTTCAATAAATCTACGGAATTTCTCTTCATTGTTTGAACACTATTTTTCACAACACTAAATAACATCCGTAAGCAAGCACGAAAAATTTAGAATGAGTTATCAGGCTGGTAGCCGGACGAGAGAGAGGTGGCTGGTTGTTTTTGCTTTGACATCGTGAGTTGAGTACGTTAATATTGCAAACTACAATCTGATCTAAGAGGAATGAGCAGTGAAGTATAATTACTAAAGCTGGATGAACCTCATTATGAACATTTTGGAGCTCATATTCGAGATTAAATGATATCAAGTATATTCAGAATCAGATACATCAACCTATCTTCAAAATGTACCCAAAATATTTCGTTTGCCGAAAATAACAGTTATTGTGAAGTTATTCCGTAGCATGTATAGATGTATGGGCAATCGGTCAGGTTGAATAAGCGATTGTACGCTGTGTTTTGTTAATCTCATCTGTTGATTTAGATGAGTATTTGTACAGTAAAAAAAATGAATTCAACTTGGATTTGGCAAGAATTTTCTGATCATAATGTGATACCGGACACCTATAAAGTTTGACATGACTAAGGAACTCAAATTTGAACGTCACATTTTGAAATTCACATGTGACAGTTATTTCTCTGTTCAGTTCCGCAAAATAATTGATGTACTCTCGTTTTTCATGATGTTCCGCAACTTCTTTAGATATTTCAAACGAATAACTCAGTTAAAAATGAATTATGGTGGATTACGTAATCCAATCTTCCGCAAAAAAACCTATACAATTGGTATGGTCGTCGGCAAGTATTCAACAGAAAACAACTACTGCCCCCTACGACCATTGAATTATATCTGTTTAATACATGGCAAAGTATTCTAACAAGAACCACTATGCAATGCATTTCAAATATCAAAGCTGAAATTATTTTTCGAATTAATTAGGGGAATACCTCCGTACCGGTGTCATGGTCTTTGCCAATCATCAGCGAAGGCTAGTGCGACCCGATTAAATCGAAAAATCCTTTCATCCTAATTGGAAATCCCTGAGACAAACACTGAAGTATGAATTCAGCGCCATCTCTGGGTTCCAGATTGAAATGCACTTCGACTACGTGTCGACTTCAATATGAAGCCAGAAACATCATGAAAGATGGGCGACACTACTTGACAGAAGATCATAAAACTAATAATGAATTATGGTGGATTACGTAATCCAATCTTCCGCAAAAAAACCTATACAATAGGTATGGTCGTAGGGGGCAGTAGTTGTTTTCTGTTGAATACCTGCTGACGACCATACCTATTGCATAGGTTTTTTTACGGAAGATTGGAATACGTAATCCACCATAATTCATTATTTGTTTTATGATCTTCCGTCAAGTAGTGTCGTCCATCTTTCATGATGTTTCTGGCTTCATATTGAAGTCGACACGTAGTCGGAGTGCATTTTAATCTGGAACCCAGAGATGGCGCTGAATTCATACTTCAGTGTTTGTCTCAGGAATTTCCAATAAGGATGAAAGGATTTTTCGATTCAATTGGGTCGAACTAGCCTTCGCTGATGATTGGCAATGACCATGAAACCGGTACAGAGGTGTTCCCCCAATTAAATCGAAAAAAAATTTCAGCTTTGATATTTGAAATGCATTGCAAAGTGGTTCTTGTTAGAAAACTTTGCCAAGTATTAAACTGATATAATTCAATGGTCGTAGGGGGCAGTAGTTTCTTTTGGTGAATACTTGCCGACGACCATACCTATTGTATAGGTTTTAATGCGGAAGATTGGATTACGTAATCCACCATAATTCATTGTTAGTTTTATGATCATTCGTCAAGTATTGTCGCCCATCTTTCATGATGTTTCTGGCTTCATATTGAAGTCGACACGTAGTCGGAGTGCATTTTACTCTGGAACCCAGAGATGGCGCTGAATTCATACTTCAGTGTTTGTTTCAGGGATTTCCAATTGGGATGAAAGGATTTTTCGATTCAATTGGATCGAACTAGCCTTCGCTGATGATTGGCAATGACCATGAAACCGGTACGGAGGTGTTCCCCCAATTAAATCGAAAAATAATTTCATCTTTGATATTTGAAATGCATTGCAAAGTGGTTCTTGTAAAAAAACTTTGCCAAGTATTAAACAGATATAATTCAATGATCGTAGGGGGCAGTAGTTATTTTCTGTTGAATACTTGCTGACGACCATACCTATTGCATAGGTTTTTTTGCGGAAGATTAGATTACGTAGTCCACCATAATTCATTATTAGTTTTATGATCTTCCATCAAGTAGTGTCGCCCATCTTTAATGATGTTTCTGGCTTCATATTGAAGTCGACACGTAGTCGGAGTGCATTTTAATCTGGAACCCAGAGATGGCGCTGAATTCATACTTCAGTGTTTGTCTCAGGGATTTCCAACTAGGATGAAAGGATTTTTCGATTCAATTGGGTCGAACTAGCCTTCGCTGATGATTGGCAATGACCATGAAACCGGTATGGAGGTGTTCCCCCAATTTAATCGAAAAATAATTTCAGCTTTGATATTTGAAATGCACTGCAAAGTGGTTCTTGTTAGAAAACTTTGCCAAGTATTGAACAGATATAATTCAGTGGTCGTAGGGGGCAGTAGTTGTTTTCTGTTGAATACTTGCCAACAACCATACCTATTGTATAGGTTTTTTCGCGGAAGATTGGATTACGTAATCCACCATAATTCATTATTAGTTTTATGATCTTCCGTCAAGTAGTGTCCCCCATCTTTCATGATGTTTCTGGCTTCATATTGAAGTCGACACGTAGTCGGAGTGCATTTTAATCTGGAACCCAGAGATGGCGCTGAATTCATACTTCAGTGTTTGTCTCAGGGATTTCCAACTAGGATGAAAGGATTTTTCGATTCAATTGGGTCGAACTAGCCTTCGCTGATGATTGGCAATGACCATGAAACCGGTACGGAGGTGATCCCCCAATAAAATCGAATAATAATTTCAGCTTTGATATTTGAAATGCATAGCAAAGTGGTTCTTGTTAGAAAACTTTGCCAAGTATTGAACAGATATAATTCAGTGGTCGTAGGGGGCAGTAGTTGTTTTCTGTTGAATACTTGCCAACAACCATACCTATTGTATAGGTTTTTTCGCGGAAGATTGGATTACGTAATCCACCATAATTCATTATTAGTTTTATGATCTTCCGTCAAGTAGTGTCCCCCATCTTTCATGATGTTTCTGGCTTCATATTGAAGTCGACACGTAGTCGGAGTGCATTTTAATCTGGAACCCAGAGATGGCGCTGAATTCATACTTCAGTGTTTGTCTCAGGGATTTCCAATTAGGATGAAAGGATTTTTCGATTCAATTGGGTCGAACTAACCTTCGCTGATGATTGGCAATGACCATGAATCCGGTACGGAGGTGTTCCCCCAATTAAATCGAAAAATAATTTCAGCTTTGATCTTCCGTCAAGTAGTGTCGCCCATCTTTCATGAAATAACTCAGTTGACTACATACTTGAGTTTTCCAAAAATGTATTTGAATTAAACCTTTGTCAACTTTCATTTTATTCTCCTTTATTTCTTAAATGGGATGACCATTAAAGGTGTTATAAATAGAATGACTTTTACTAAAATAACAGTTTTCTTTTTCCTCGCCGTTTTGTTCATTGTTTCAGTATTCATGAAGGCTTTAAATTGTATACAATACGGGTATTTGAGAACCATTTCCTCAACTCGAACTCAAAACCTGTATAAATCCATATGTTCTCTAATTCCATTTAAGTAGAACAAAGGACAAATTTTCACTATTTGAATGTACGCGAATTTAAACACAGGGACAATGATGAAATCCAGCCACAATCTCATGGGACCAATAATATCTTGCATGAGCCATAAAACATCATGTGGAAATATATTTTATTCACCTGATTATTTCTTGGATTGTAAGAATGCTCATTCTTTCTAGTTTATTTCTTAAATCCATTTGAATTGAACATATCAATTAAGGGGAGAAAATAATTTTCTCATATTTGAATAACCAATCGGACGCGCATATTCCAAGTATCCAACTTACCGTGACAGTGAAAATACCTAAAAAAATTAGGTTAAGTTTGTGGTTATTAAAGTTCGAATTTTTGTGTTAAACGTTAATTTTTGGTGCTTGCAATTGTGAAATTATTTAGATTAGTTTCTGATTATAGTATCGTCTAAAAGAAGAATGCATTTCATATGATAATTTAAAATTCGTGCTTGAAACAAGTTTAATTTCAAGATTGGAAAGGGCATAATTCGAAAATTAGTTCATTTTCCTTCGGATTCGTATTCATGAGACAAAACTATGTTAGCAGCAATTTTTCCTTACAATATCAAGGCGGAGCCCGATAAACTCAACTTTGCTGTATGTGGTACTGAATAATGAAATCCTGGAGTTTTAGCTCCTGGCGAAACGAACATTGTCCGACAAGAGAAGGAAAATCGGTCTAAATATCGAGACCTATTCTTTGAACTCCGCAGGCTTTACACAAACAATTTTGTTGAAATGGTGGTTCGGATAGTAGGTGTCTTCAGATTTTTAAGTTTGAAACCAGTGTGTCCATGATTTCACTAAGGATCCCTACTATCAGAACCACCATTTTAACAGAATGGTTTGGGTAAATCCTGCAAAGTTCAAAGAGTAGGTCTTGATATTAAGTCCGTTTTTCCTCATCTGTTCGTTTCGACAGGAGCTGAAAACTCAATGACAAAAATCGTCCTACTTTGATGGTCGAGGAGGACTACATCAGGTGTATTGGCTTGTATTTACCTGAGGAAGAAGGAATGAGTAGATCCAATAGATTCGGCACTTCTCATTTTCCACAACGGACTCAATATCCCCCGAAGCATAAGGCAACACCGGTATCTCGTCTACACCGTACGAGTGTCGTAGATAGTAGTTCAACACTCGTAGGGCCGCCTTATGCCTGTGGATATAGGCTGAGACCGCATAAACTGGACAAGCTGACAGCAAATGCATTATGGTCTCAGCTGCCCCACGACACGCTCTGCATCTAGTGTCAGGGACCTCTATACCCATCACGCGACTACGGTAGACGAGGGTGTTGAAGACACCATCCTGGCAGGCCATTATGAATCCCTCGGTTTCCGACTTTAGCCCACTTGCCCTGAGAAAAGCGAATGTCAGGTTTCTGGATAAGCCAAGGTCTTCAATGTTCTTGAAGAAGACCCCATGCATTGGCTTATCCTTATGTAGCTGTAGGAGCTTGTCACACTCCACAGCTTTGACGTGGGCTTTTTGCTGAACGGGATCCAACTCGGTGACAGAGTTTGGGTTCGTCCGTTTAGTGTCGAATACGAGACCGAGTTCATCGGCTGCACGAGATGCTGCCTTGAAAAGAAATGCTCCAATCCTTGCTTTTTCATGATCGCATACCAAGCAGAGAAGGGGATCTGAACTGCTGATGACTTTACGGGCTCCATTCAGTACCATTCTGTTATGTAGACACTCCAAACCCAAAATTCCACGGCCTCCCCGCTGTCTGGGGAAGTATAACCGTGGAACAGACGATTTAGGATGCAAGCTCCTATGAAGATGCATCATTTCGCGAGTTTTTACGTCAAGTTGTCGCAGCTCTTCCTGTGTCCATTTCAATATCCACAAAGGAGTAGAGTAGAATCGGAACGGCAAGCATATTAGTTGCAGCAACTTTGTGCTTCCCCGACAGTTCTGATGACCAGATCTATCGGAGTTTGTACTGATACTTGCCGCGGAGAGAGTTTTTGACAGTAGCTACCGATAGGGTGTGGCGTTGTTCCACCCCTAGGTGGGTATACGTTTCTCTGGCATCCAGATGATGTAGGATGCTTCCGTGTACGAGCTGAACGTCCTCTCCGTATTCCTCGCATCGTCCTCTTTTGAGATGAACCGTGGCACATTTGTCGATCCCAAACTCCATTCCGATAGCATGCGTGTACTCTTGCACCACCCTTAAGGACTGATGAAGGTCCTTCTCTTCGGAGGCATAATGTTTAAGTTCATCCATGTAAAACAGATGGGTGACCTTATGCCTCCGGCTGGGGGTGCCGTAGTTGTATCCGCGGGTTTTCCGTAGTGCAACGGACAATGGCAGTAGTGAGATGCAGAAGAGAAGAGGACTGAGGGAGTCTCCCTGAAACACGCCCCTTCTAAAGATAACCTGCTCTGTTTGGACTCTGACTTGACCAGATGTTATGGTGAAGCGAGTCCTCCATAGCGGCATCAGCTGTTCAATGCATCTCACTATTTGATCGGGTACCGCAAGGCATCTGAGCAAATGCATGATGAGCTCATGTGATGTTGTATCAAATGCCTTGCGATAATCGATCCAGGCTATTGAAAGGTTACGCTTATACTGCACGAAGTCCTGCGTGATGCATCTGTTGATCCCCCTTCTTTGCTCATCTTTGCTCATATATCCGTTCATACACCGGCTCAACTGCGGAGAGTATTCGCTTGTATAAGATGCGTGTAAACATCTTATAACATGCGTTCAAGCATGTCATGGGTCTGTAGTTTTTCGGATCGGACAAATTTCCGTTTTTGGAGATTAGCACGGTTCGCCCCTCGACAAACCAACCCGGAATATCCTGCTCCCCATCTAGCCATGAGTTGAAAACTCTTGCTAGATGATGGTGGGTACATGGAAATTTTTTCCACCAATAGTTATTTAGGCCATCGGGGCCTGGAGCAGCAAAGTTAGAGCCTTTTAGGGCCCGTCGAACTTCTTCCGAGGTTATCGGATTGCGCAGTTCATTGAGCTCAGGCTGACGAAGCCTCCTGCAGAAGGCTTCGAACTGCGCGAGGGCTGGAGTATCTACGTTGAGTGGTTGCAGAAACTCATAAATGTTCTTCCAGAAGGTGTCTACCCGATCAGCCGCCGGCGGGTTATCCACAACACGTGGAGGCTCTTGGAATAGGCGAGAAGGTTTATCGCGGAACTTCATGTTTTTTGCGATGCTCCTCGCCCGCCTCACCAGTGACTTTTTGGCAGCCACCAGCATTCGTATCCTATCAAGACAGTGCTCTTTGATGGTAAAATGCACACCTTGATTTAGTGTGTAATGAGTCTTAAATTTGCAGCAATTCGCCGCACTGTGGGCGTGAAGGGCCTATTGGCCGCCACGTAGTACGCCACACACTGGATACGAGACGCGTGTTGTCTCGCCGACCTGATCTTAGATTGAGAGGGGTGGTATCCCTCCTCTCCGCTTGGGACAGAGCCTGAGCGCCGTCATACATGGCAGAGTTGATCTGCCAGATGTCAGCCTCTTCTGAAAGGACATCGTGAATCTCCGCATCCACCCGTGCCAGTTGTTGTGGCTTCAGGGGCTTGGTGTTATTGATCGCCATGCGGGTTCTGATGCCTTCCATTGGTGGTATGATGCGGGCCTCCTCTACAGCCAAGTCAACATGTGGCATATCTGCCACTTCTGCCACTGCGTTAACAGGCTGAGGGGGGGCTCTTACGTATCCTCGAACCCGAAGGTGGGTTACATAATCCCTCAGATTTTGTGAGGAAAAGGCAGCATGCTCTGGGTGTGCTGCACACCACAGAGCATGCATTCTCGCCATGTATCCTCTTCGGGCGGGCTCACTGCTCTCATAGCAATGCAGAAGACTGATCCTTAGTTCATCCGTCCACTCAAAGCGTCCGTTGTCATTGCGGTTGTCATTGTTTGGCATATCATCGTTTTGGGCCACACCACCTTGTCTATGACCCCTCATCCGAAGGGGTCGGTTGTGGGGGCCTCTTCTCGTCCGTCTAGAACAGAGTAGTCGGGTATACTGGGGGGTTAGCCTAGTTTACCCACGGCCGACATCAGAGGGAAAGAGTATTTCCTCCAGGGTGCGCCATGGCTGCCGGTCCGGTTTTGCACCGGTTGCTCAGGAAAGTGGTGTCGCAACTCACCAAGGCCTTGGAGATAGTGTTTTTTTTTTTCCATACGGAATGTACCAGTCAGGCCCTGTCTCGGGAGCTCCGATACTACCGGAGGGCGCGCTGGTGTATCATTAACCCCAGCAAACACTCCCCACGTCCGTGGGGTGAGTGATTACTGGGTCCGAGAATCATGTGCCCTGAATAAACGGAGTGAACCAAGAATAACGGCCTTCTGCATTCTTCCGGCTAGGTTTTCTGCCGCATCACGGCATGCCGGTATGATTTTCAGATTTGAGAGCAGCGTGTCCATCATTCCACCAAGGACCACTATTATCAGAACCACCATCTTGACAGAATGGTTTGGATAAAGCCTGCGGAGTTCAAAGAGGAGATCCCGATATTTAGTCCGTTTTTCCTCCTCTTTTCGGACGATGTTCGTTACGCCAGGAGCTGAAAACTCAATGACGAAAATTGTCCTACTTTGATGGTCAAGGAGGACTACATCAGGCTTATTGGCTTGTATTTGTCTGAGGGTGGGGAATCGGCACTTCTCATTCTCCACAATGGACTCAATATTCCCCGGAGCATAAGGCAACATCGGTAACTCGTCTACACTGTACAAGTGTCGTAGATAGTAGTACAACACTCGTAGGGCCGCGTTATGCCTGTGGATATAGGCCGAGACCGCATAAGCTGGACAAGCTGACAGCAAATGAATTATGGTCTCAGCTGCCGCACGACACGCTTTGCATCTAGTGTCAGGGACCTCTATACCCATCACGCGACTGCGATTATTATCATTATTTTTTTTTATTTCCGTTAGGAATTACCCAGTCAGGCCCTGTCTCCGGAGCTCCGACACTTCCGGAGGGCGCGCTGGCGTGTCATTAGCCCCAGTAAACACTCCCCACGTCCATGGGGTAAGTGATTACTGGGTCCGAGAATCATGTGCCCTGAGTAGGCGGAGTGAACCAAGAATAATGGCCTTCTGCATTCGCCCGGCTAGGATTTCTGCCATGTCACGGCAAGCCGGTATAATTTTTAAGTTTGAGAGCAGTGTGTCCATCATTCCACCAAGGACCCCTATTATCAGAACCACCATCTTGACAGAATGGTTTGGGTAAAGCCTGCGGAGTTCAAAGAGAAGATCTCGATATTTAGTCCGTTTTTCCTCCTCTTTTTGGACGATGTTCGTTTCGCCAGGAGCTGAAAACTCAATGACGAAAATCGCCCTACTTTGATGGTCGAGGAGTACTACATCAGGCTTTTCGGCTTGTATTTGCCTGAGGGTGGGGAATGAATAGTTCCAATAGATTCGGCACTTCTCATTCACCACCACGGACTCAATATCCCCCGGAGCATAAGGCAACACTGGTGTCTCGTCTACACCGTACGAGTGTCGTAGATGGTAGTACAACACTCGTAGGGCCGCGTTATGTCTGTGGATATAGGCTGAGACCGCATAAGCTGGACAAGCTGACAGCAAATGCATTATGGTCTCAGCTGCCCCACGACACGCTCTGCATCTAGTGTCAGGGACCTCTATACCCATCACGCGACTGCGGTAGACGAGAGTGTTGAAGACACCATCCTGGCAGGCCATTATGATTCCCTCGGTCTCCGACTTCAGCCCACTTGACCTGAGAAACGAGAAGGTCAGGTCTCTGGATAAGCCTAGGTCTTCAATGTTCTTGAAGAAGACCCCATGCATCGGCTTATCCTTATGTAGCTGCAGGAGCCTCTCACATTCCGCAGCTTTTATGTGGGCTTTTTGCTGAACGGGTTCCAACTCGGTGATAGAGTTTGGGTTTGTCCGTTCAGTGTCGAATACGAGACCGAGTTCATCGGCTGCACGGGTTGCTGCCTTGAAATGAAATGCTCCAATCCCTGCTATTTCATGATCACATACCAAGCAGAGAAGGGGATCTGAACTCCTGATGACTTTACAGGCTCCATCCAGTACCATTCTGTTATGTAGACACTCCAAACTCAAAAGTCCACGGCCTCCCCGTTGTCTGGGGAAGTATAACCGTGGAACAGACGATTTAGGATGCAAGCTTCTATGAAGATGCATCATTTTGCGAGTTTTTACGTCGAGTTGTCGCAGCTCTTCTTGAGTCCATTTCATTACTCCAAAGGAGTAAAGTAGAATCGGAACGGCAAGCATATTAGTTGCAGCAACTTTGTTCTTCCCCGACAGTTCTGAAGACCAGATCTGTCGGAGTTTGTGCTGATACTTGCCACGGAGAGAGTTTTTGACAGTAGCTACCTCTTGGGTGTGGCGTTGTTCTACCCCTAGGTAGGTATACGTCTCTCCGGCATCCAGATGATGTAGGATGCTTCCGTCTACGAGCTGAACGTCCTCTCCGAATTCCTCGCATCGTCCTCTTTTGAGATGAACCGTGGCACATTTGTCTATCCCAAACTCCATTCCGATAGCATGCGTGTACTCTTGCACCACCCTTAAGGACTGGTGAAGGTCCTTTTCTCCGGAGGCATAAAGTTTAAGGTCATTCATGTAAAACAGATGGGTGACCTTATGCCTCCGGTTGCTGGGGGTGCCGCAGTTGTATCCGCGGGTTTTCCGTAGTGCAACGGATAATGGCAGTAGTGAGATGCAGAAGAGAAGAGGGCTAAGGGAGTCTCCCTGAAACAGGCCCCTTCTATAGATAACCTGCTCTGTTTGGACTCTGACTTGACCAGATGTTATGGTAAATCGAGTCCTCTAGAGCGGCATCAGCTGTTCAATGCATCTCACTATTTGATCGGGTACCGCAAGGCATCTGTGCAAATGCATGATGAGTTCATGCGATGTTGTATCAAATGCCTTGCGATAATCGATCCAGGCCATTGAAAGGTTACGCTTAAACTGCACGGAGTCCTGCGTGATGCATCTGTCGATCAGCAGGTTCTCCTTGCAGCCAGCAACCCCCTTTTTTGACCCTCTTTGCTCATATATCCGTTCATACACCGGCTCAACTGCGGAGAGTATTCGCATGTACAAGATGCGTGTAAACATCTTATAACATGCGTTCAAGCATGTTATCGGTCTGTAGTTCTTCGGATCAGAGAAATCTCCGTTTTTGGGGATTAGCACGGTTCGCCCCTCGACAAACCAATCCGGAATCTGCTGCTCCCCATCTAGCCATGAGTTGAAAACTCTTGCTAGATGGTGGTGGGTACTTGGAAATTTTTTCCACCAATAGTTATTCAGGCCATCAGGATTATTATTATTATTTTTTTTTTCCGTTAGGAATTACCCAGTCAGGCCCTGTCTCCGGAGCTCCGACACTTCCGGAGGGTGCGCTGGCGTGTCATTAACCCCAGTAAACACTCCCCACGTCCATGGGGTAAGTGATTACTGGGTCCGAGAATCATGTGCCCTGAGTAGGCGGAGTGAACCAAGAATTATGTCCTTCTGCATTCGCCCGGCTAGGGTTTCTGCCATGTCACGGCAAGCCGGTATGATTTTTAGGTTTGAGAGCAGTGTGTCCATCATTCCACCAAGGACCCCTATTATCAGAACCACCATCTTGACAGAATGGTTTGGGTAAAGCCTGCGGAGTTCAAAGAGAAGATCTCGATATTTAGTCCGTTTTTCCTCCTCTTTTCGGACGATGTTCGTTTCGCCAGGAGCTGAAAACTCAATGACGAAAATCGTCCTACTTTGATGGTCGAGGAGTTCTACATCAGGCTTATTGGCTTGTATTTGCCTATTTGATTATTATTATCATTATTATTATTATTATCAAAATTATTCAATAAAACAGACCTTCGATCATCAAACAAAACCCAACTTTCAACAATTAGTCTAGTCAACAAGTGCCATTTAGACCAACTTTTTTCAGCAGTCTCCGAAAATTATGATTGAAGTGTCATTCGATTCGGAATGACATCCAGATGATTTTTGAAAAAAATGAAGTTCCGCATGAAAAAATTGTAAAAGTTATTAACAATTAACTAAAAAAAAAAGATGGCTTTAGTATTTTGTAAATATCTCAAAAACTAATTAAAATTTTTTAAATCTAAAAAAAGATTCAAAAAGAGGAGGAAATTTCCTAAAAATAAGCTCAATTCCCGGAATTGTAGCATCAATATTTATAATTTTCCCAGAGGGATGAAAATACGGCCGAAAACGGGTACTCTGGCTCGGGCAAGCCACACCCACTTTGGACACTTTAACAATAAAAATTATTTTAAAATACTAAATATGAAAATAAAAAATTGGAAAAATTCAGGCACTAACTGAATAGATTAATGAACAATAATCCGCTTGAAAAAAATTTTTATCACAATTTTTCAATTAGTTAATCAATAGTTAATTAATAATTTTTTTCTGCTTGAACATGAACATTGCAAGTGTGATAATTGTTAAACTATAAATTTAAGATTTTTTTCCTCTTTTGGAGCAATTCTTGAAAGGCTTCAGAATAGAACCCCGTTGGAAAAATTAAAAAGTTTTTATTTTTCAGTTTTTTATTAACAATTTTCGTTGTTGCAAAATTAAATACTTAAATTAATCATTGGAAAATAAATTTTTTTTTAAATATTATCAATAATGCGTTTTTATGTTATCAGGAACTACATAGAAATAATTTTTTTAAATTTTTATCTCTAATTGTTTAAAAAATTGTTATAAACAAATGCGTTGTTTATAAGATAATTGAAAATTTTTTTATGGAATTTCAATCTTTGATACAAATAATGATTTTTAAAAGAAAAATTGTTCCTTAAAAAAATTTTTTTATTGCTTGAAAACGCATTTGTTAATTAACAATTATTTTCTCCCGCTTCTAATTAATATTAAGGAACCATTTTTTTTTTTAAATCATTATTTGTTTTTCTTTCTGATATAAAAAAAAATTCCATTTTATTTAATTTTTCATTGTTTATGCAATAAACAAATTGTTATAAACAAATAAATTTTTACCTTATATTTTTTTTTCTATTCTAATTTCTGTCACAAAAACAGACATGATTTTTTTTCTTTTATAAAATTTTTTTTATTATTTTTTATTTAATTTTTAAATATAAGTTCTCTCTAACTTCGTCATTCTTACCTGGTCTTCATCCTTAAAATTATTATAATTTACAAACTAATGGAGATACGATGAAAATACTTAAGACTTATTTATTCTCCATTACATAAAAAACAAATTTAGCAGAAAAGTTTAGTTGTTACTTATTTATTTATTGAATTTATAGCAATTGTTGTTGAAAAATACTTAGGGAAAAAAATTTTTTTTTGTTTTAATGCTTAAAAATCTTATCAACTATTAAAAATATGACTACTTCATTCAAGTATCTTATCAATTATTGTTCATTACTCAACATTTTTACCTTTTATATATTAATATCACAATTCAATAAATAAATAAGTAACAACTAAACTTTTCTGCTAAATTTGTTTTTTATGTAATGGAGAATAAATAAGTCTTAAGTATTTTCATCGTATCTCCATTAGTTTGTAAATTATAATAATTTTAAGGATGAAGACCAGGTAAGAATGACGAAGTTAGAGAGAACTTATATTTAAAAATTAAATAAAAAATAATAAAAAAAACTTTAAAAAAGAAAAAAAATCATGTCTGTTTTTGTGACAGAAATTAGAATAGAAAAAAAAATATATGGTAAAAATTTATTTGTTTATAACAAATTGTTTATTGCATAAACAATGAAAAATTAAATAAAATGGAATTTTTTTTTTTATATCAGAAAGAAAGACAAATAATGATTTTAAAAAAAAATGGTTCCTTAATATTAATTAGAAGCGGGAGAAAATAATTGTTAATTAACAAATGCGTTTTCAAGCAATAAAAAAATTTTTTTAAGGAACAATTTTTCTTTTAAAAATCATTATTTGTATCAAAGATTGAAATTCCATAAAAAAAATTTCAATTATCTTATAAACAACGCATTTGTTTATAACAATTTTTTAAACAATTAGAGATAAAAATTTAAAAAAATTATTTCTATGTAGTTCCTGATAACATAAAAACGGATTATTGATAATATTTAAAAAAAAATTTATTTTCCAATGATTAATTTAAGTATTTAATTTTGCAACAACGAAAATTGTTAATAAAAAACTGAAAAATAAAAACTTTTTAATTTTTCCAACGGGGTTCTATTCTGAAGCCTTTCAAGAATTGCTCCAAAAGAGGAAAAAAATCTTAAATTTATAGTTTAACAATTATCACACTTGCAATGTTCATGTTCAAGCAGAAAAAAATTATTAATTAACTATTGATTAACTAATTGAAAAATTGTGATAAAAATTTTTTTCAAGCGGATTATTGTTCATTAATCTATTCAGTTAGTGCCTGAATTTTTCCAATTTTTTATTTTCATATTTAGTATTTTAAAATAATTTTTATTGTTAAAGTGTCCAAAGTGGGTGTGGCTTGCCCGAGCCAGAGTACCCGTTTTCGGCCGTATTTTCATCCCTCTGGGAAAATTATAAATATTGATGCTACAATTCCGGGAATTGAGCTTTTTTTTAGGAAATTTCCTCCTCTTTTTGAATCTTTTTTTAGATTTAAAAAATTTTAATTAGTTTTTGAGATATTTACAAAATACTAAAGCCATCTTTTTTTTTTTAGTTAATTGTTAATAACTTTTACAATTTTTTCATGCGGAACTTCATTTTTTTCAAAAATCATCTGGATGTCATTCCGAATCGAATGACACCTCAATCATAATTTTCGGAGACTGCTGAAAAAAGTTGGTCTAAATGGCACTTGTTGACTAGACTATATCAGAGACCCTCCACAATACAACCCAATCCAAACTATCGACCAAATAACCAAAAAACCCACCATATGAACTACCATCAATTCGATCCTCAGTACTACGACTATTTTGATCAGAATCAAGGAAACTACTATTCTGCTAGTAGCTTTGAACTTACTTTCAAAGATCAAGCAGACTGTTACACTGATAATAGTCAAAACGAATTTGAAGCAATGAATTCTGAAATTCAAAACCTTTACGATGATATTTCCCAGAATTTTGATGCTCAAAATTTTCAGTTGGAACAAATACAGGACGATCCTCCATACAATTTCCAACGGGAATCCGCAGACCAAACTATAGCCCATCTACAAACCCAAATTCAGACAATGAATTTAAACAACTTTGATTCGACACTGAACTTCCCAGAACAACAGTTCATCTAAGACCATATTTACCAGTGAATTCAAAATATCTTTATTATATCAACGATATAACCATTACTTTCAAAATTCTGAAAGATACAGGAGCAGGACTACCCTCCCAAACCAACGGGGTCAATCAAACTAGTCCGCTCGAAAACCACCACACCTCCATCGACGCGGGGCACTGCAAAGAAGCCCCGCACCGAAGAGAGGAGTAAAGAAAAAGAGAGTTTCATGGAGGCGCTCACAGGGACGAAGCTAGCCATCGTGAAGCGAAACCACCCGGAAGAGAAGCTCTCCAAAGAGGAGGCGGATAAAATCCGCACCCTCGTACAAAAACGCATTTCGGGGCAAGCACCTGATCGTGCTCCACCCCGATTCTACAAATGCGTATATGAGTCGGCCAGGGGGCTGGTATTCACTTGTGCGGGTGAGTACACTGTCACCTGGCTTGGAGAAGTCACTAACACCCTCAACCAAGGGGAGCTATCCCTCAGAATAGGACCAGCAAGGGAACTACTGAGGGTTAGCAAAGTTCTGATGTGGGTCCCTAAGACCGCATTAGAAGAACCCGCCGCCAGGTGCCTCGCCATCATGTCACAACAGAATGATGGCTTGTGTACTAGAGGGTGGTCGGTGGTAAGAACACGTGAGGAATCCCTAGGGAAAACCATCGTGGCTTACTTTGATGAGGAGTCCATCGTATTTCTGGGGCTGAAGCGAGTTAACATCAGGATCCTCTCGGAACCAGGTCCCTCTAACCAGGAAGATGGCGACTATGTTGCAAATCAACCTCCAACACAGTAAAGTAGCAACAGCTGCTCTAGCTCGACGAATTACGGTCGAGCAGATCGACCTGGTCCTCATTCAAGAACCATGGGCTTTCCAGGGGCAGGTGAGAGGACTAGGAGGACTAGAAGGTGAGTTGATCTATGGTCGCAAACCTGATATCGTTACGATCATGTATATACGTGAGAGACAATGTCAGGTACTTACCACTTCTTGATTTCTGTTCCAGAGACTTGGTGGCAGCAAAGGTGAAGCTCCTACTGGAGTAGAAGGAGGTGGAAGCCATTGTTAGCTCCATCTATCTCCTTTATGAGAGCGCACCCATGCCCCAAGAGCTAGAAGAGATTGCGGCCTACTGCAGGGAATCAAGAGCCCCTCTGATAGTGGGATGTGATGCCAACGCCCATAACACTGCATGGGGCAGTAGCGACACGAACAGACGGGGTGAGTACATTTTAGAATTAACCTCGTCATTATGAACACGTGGAGTAAGTCAACTTTTGCCAACCGCGTTAGATCCGAGGTCATAGATATCATATGGGCAACCCCATGGGTCAGTCAATTCATCAAAGGCTGGCACGTCTCTGACGAGCCATCCTTATCAGATCATCGGCATATAAGCTTCCGTATCTTCTTCACAAACCCGAGGAACACCGACTGTGAAACGTACAGAAGTTCCCTAACGGCAAACCTCGAGGGAATTGAGGAGGCAGCAATCTGTCTCCAGGATGCTATAGTCTCCTCATTCCGAAGAAGCTGCCCTCTAACCAAAAGGAGACAGAACAGAGCGGTCCAATTCTGGACCAGACAGCTGGAAATCCTGAGAAAAAGGACCAGATCTCTCTTTAACAAGGCCTTTAGAAGAAAGCAGTGGGGCGAATACAATGAAGCCCCCTTTCTGTACAAAAGAGCTATACATCACCCACAGGAAGGTAGAATGGGCTATAGCAACCTTTAGTCCATTCAAATCAGCAGGACCAGACTAAATTCAACCTGTATTGTTACAGCAAGGAGCAGACCTACTGATTAAACACCTAGTCAGGCTGTTTAGGGCGAGCCTGGCCAGCACCTGGCGATGGTCCATACTTGAGCTGGGGAAACCATCATATGCCCAGGCTTAGGCATTCAGACCAATTTGTCTCTCATCGTTCATGCTCAAAACGATGGAAAACTAGTTGATAGGGATATCCGAAATATCGATGCAGAGTATCCAATTTTCTCGGAGCACCAACATGCCTATCAACCTGGAAAATCCTGCCAAACGGCACTGCACAGCCTAGTAGGCAGGATTGAGAATTCTCTCATGAACAAAAAGATTGCACACAGCGTTTCTTGACGTAGAAGGGGCGTATGATAAGACATCATATGCGTCCATCACATCAGCCCTCACGAAAAGAAACGTTGCTCCAGCCCTGAACCAGTGGATATTTGCCATGATTGGACACAATGGAGGTAAGGGCTATGAGGGGCTGCCCTCAGGGGGGAGTACTATCCCCTCTACTGTGGAATCTCGTGATGGACGGCCTCCTTGTAGATCTGAATCGGAGAGGAGTATTTGCCCAGTGCTAAGTGAACGATGTCGTCATAATGGTCAACGGGAAGTACATTGGGGTCTTGGAGTTGATGCAATCAGCCCTTACAGACCTACAGACGTGGTGCACGAGGAAGATCCTTAGGGTCAACCCCCAAAAAAACAGAATAGTTCCTTTCACCAGGAAAAGAAACCTGGAGAACAACAGAGCTCTTCGAATCTTTGGTGAAAGTGTACAGATGTCAGGAGAGACGAAATACTCGGGGCTAAACCTGGACTCAAAGCTCACCTGGAACAAACATCTGGAATAAGTGCTGATAACAGCAAGGACATCATTAATGATGGCCAGACGCTCTTTTGGCAAAACATGGGGACTTTGACCCAAACAGTCCCTCTGGCTATACACAGCAATTGTTAGGCCCTCGATATCGTACGGAGCCCTGCTGTGGTGGCCAAAGGTAGAACAAGTGACAACCAGGAGGATGCTGGCTAGTTTACAAAGACTGGCCATGCTCGCAGTCACTGGTGCTATGTCACCTCCCTCCCCTGCATCTGCACATTGCAGCGGAAGCGAGGATAGAAGCACCCTGGCTAAAATGTCTGGGCCAATGGAGGGGCGATAAACAAGGCCACTCCACCATAATGGACACGTCTGAGATGCCGTCGGACAAAATGACTCCAATATACTCCTTTGATGGAACATACACCACCATCATAGAAGATGGGGAAGCAACATCAAGGGCTATACCAATGCGGACAAGAGGGCAAATCTGGTACACGGATGGCTCAAAGACTAGCAAAGGAGTTGGGGCTGAAATATACGGGGAGAGACCGAGGAAAGACATCAGCCTAAGCCTCGGTACTCAAGCCTCTATATTCCAAGCCGAGGTAACCTCCGGCAATCTCCGTCTGCACGAGAGAGATTCTAAGGAGGAGTCCTAGAAACCAACCCATAACGATTCTCTCCGACAGTCAGGCGGCGATTAAAGCCCTGCGTTCATGCAGGTTCACTTCCAAACTGGTTTGGGAGGCACACCAAAACCTTAACGGCCTGGGAGCACAGAACAGGGTAAAACTAGTCTAGGTACCAGGTCATTAGGGGATCCAGGGAAATGAGAGCGCAGATGCCCTAGCAAGAACGGGAGCATCAACAACTCTTATTGGACCAGAACCTGCCTGCGGAATCCCGTTTGAAAACCATCATCAATCTATCTGGGATAGTGCCTCAGGCAATACTCACGGAAAAATGATGATGATGGGGCCAACCGACCGGCTATCAAGACACCTTCTTGAACTAAGCCGAGACACCCTCAGGAAGGTGGTAGGACTGATGACAGGCCACTTCCATATGAGAAAACACCTGCAACGGTTGGGGATACATCAAGAGTCCACACAATGCAGATTTTGTGAAGAAGAGGACGAAACAGCCTCCCACATAATATTTTGGTAGGTTTCCGGCAAAACCCGGAAACCAACCAGAATATTGACGCCAGCCGTGAAAGCTTACATTCCTACTCTCACATAATGTTTGAATGCGAAGCTCTGGCTCGCATAAGGATGGACATCTTCGGACACTACGGTGCAGAAGATATCATCCCGCAGAAAATTCTTGTGAGGAATCTCCTGGAGTTCATGAAAAGATCCGAGTACTCACGACATAGACCTGACAGCGGGGTGCAGAAAGGTTCTATACAGAACTACCTGCAATAATAATAAAAATCTATTTTCAAACACAAAACTTGCGAAAATTATTGAAAACGTTTCCCAGAAAACATAAAGAAAATAGTAATCACAGAGTCAACACTGATTCCCTTCATACCTGACGATCCTCACAAGATATACGTTCACAACCTTGACATCGAATTCGACGGACTTTTAGGCTCCGATTTCTTAGAACACTATAATTGTATAGTAGATCTCAAGAATAAACAGCTTATTACCAATTTCAAAACTGTTCCTCTCTTCAAAGTGGCAGACGACAACAAACAACCAGAAACAGTCAAACCAGAACAAATTCACGAAAATCAAAATTGAATTTCAATTAAGCCTCGCACTGAACGAGTCTTCAAATTGAAATGGAATTTGAAAAACATTGATACAATACTGATAGCGCAGGAAATTGAAAAAGTCCTCTTACCAAATGCCGTTGTCAAAATTAATGATTAAGGTGAATTTTTTACATCAATAGTCAATGTGAACGCGATCCCAAAAATAGTAAATTTTTCTGAACTATCACTTGAACCTTTACAAGAATTTTCAATCAATAACCTCAATGAAGAATCCAAACTCAGAGACAGACCGACACCAGACCATACAACAACAATTACGCCTCGAACACTTAAACGAAGAAGAAACCGAAATGATTTCAAACCTTTGCTTAGACTTCTCAGACATTTTCTATTTAGAAGGTGACAATTTGACATTCACTAACGAAATCAAACATTCAATCGACACAAACAACAGTAAACCAGTTTTCACCAAATCATATCGTTACCCCCAAATCCACAAGGAGGAAGTGAAACATCAAATATCCAATATGCTCGATCAAGGTATCATTCAACCTTCGGTATCTCCCTGGTCATCTCCCGTATGGGTGGTACCCAAAAAGGTAAATGCCTAAGGGAAGCAAAAATGGCGTGTAGTCATAGACTACCGTAAACTCAATGAACTCACAAAAGGCGACAAATACCCTCTCCCTAATATCTCAGATCTTTTGGACCAATTAGGAAAGTGCGAATACTTCACCACACTTGACCTGGCATCTGGGTTCCACCAGATCGAAATCGACCCAAAAGACATTCAGAAAACAGCTTTTTCTGTCGAAAATGGTCATTACGAATTCGTTCGTATGCCATTCGGTTTGAAAAATGCCCCGTCCCCCTTCAAACGCATCATGGACAACATACTCATGGGCATTCAGAACGAAAGATGTCTCGTCTATATGGACGACATCATCGTCTATTCCCAGACAATTCATGAACACATTTCCAGATTATCCGAAGTGTTCAAACGTCTTCGCAAAGCCAATCTCAAAATCCAGCCTAATAAGTGTGAATTCCTCCGAAAGGAAGTCGCTTATCTAGGACATCTTATAACCCAAGATGGTGTAAAACCAAATCCCATCAGAATAGAATGTATCAAAAACTTTCCAGAACAAAAAAATCCCAAGGACATTAAATCTTTTCAAAACAAAACCACTGACGAGACTCCTATAAAAAGATGTCACCTTCGATGTCAGTCAAGAAAGCAGAGATGCCTTTGAAAATCTCAAACAAGCACTCATCAAATGAATTATAAGATTTTCACTATAAAATCATAGAAGACCTTTTTGAAGAACAAGCAGACTTCACTGACGATAAAATGAATATTCTAAGTAGCAAATCAGTGAAAGACAGAAAATACTATATCATCGCGATACCTTACAATCCCGATGCAGTCAACCAACATTTGTTTTATATTCTTTATAAAAATCAGAATAAACTCGACCTCTCAATAAAGTTCACTTTAAGGCCCGCGCGGGCATAAAGAGAAATAATTTTTTGTTCAACTTATTCAATAACCTTTATTAATGAAATTGCAAACGGAATATAGTAATATTCTTGCTTGGCTTTTTCAATAATCTCATTATAGGAATTCTAAAATCTTCGTGCATTTTGACTTCTAACTTTGACACATATCACGATAAAAATTATTGTGATTTTATGACATTTACGTTTGTCAACATTCACCTAACAACGATTGTGTATACTATGATAAAATGGCAATGTTATTAATTCAAACCGGTTTTTTTCAAATACTGATTTGTATTGAGATTGGATTGCAATATAGTTAATTGTATGATATAAAAGTTTGTATGTACCGTGGGCATAAACAAACCCTCAGACCAGAGGCCCTTGGGTTCGTAAAACGTCGCCCTCAGGCCATAAACATCTATTTATACCTTTGGTACATAAATAACTATTTTGTCACTTGTAAAAAAATCTTGATCTTCACTCATGCAGAAAGCTAATTTGAATATACTCTTTCCGTACGTGACAATAACCAAGAAACTTAGTAGTGTCTACCTCTTCGTGTCAAATATTTGCAAGTCGTACTATTATTTGTCACCATGTATGTATGTATACTCAATTCGATGGATTGGTGTACAAACATGTCCACCAAAATCGCATGCTAGTTTTGTTGCTTGATGACTTAATCCATTTCAGTTGCGAGTCAAAGTCAATATTTACTTTCCATTAAATCTTCGACAATCTTCACTGTTTGAACCCGTTATCATAACTCGCATCGAAGCTGATTCACTTCCCCAGTTTGATGGGAATTTACATAATAGATTTCGTAATCTCGTCATCAAAAAAGTAATAACTGTGAATGTCTAAAAGTAGGTTTGATTTTTCTTCATTTACGATGTGAGATGAAACATACGAAACTCTAACATCCTCCAGTAATATTAACAGTTAAATTTTGAAATTGGAATTCTTTCAAGTTCAATTTTCACCTACGTCTGTTATGGTGTGGCAGCATTGCATCGAGGGTCATTTTCTCCAAATTTTGTTTGGGTTGGTCATGCTGTTGATATGGCACTTGTCAACCCTGTTTTCTGTTACTCTTTTCTAATGCCATTTCTAATGTTATTTCAGAAAAATTAAACGAATTACACATCATATGTACCAAAGACACCGGTGATGCAGTTACTTTGGTACGCAGTGACATCCTTCGGTCAGAAAGCGTGGAACCTAGTGCTTCGAGCAGTCACTAGTGAAAAAGCATCTCTCCAAAAAAAAGGTGTGATTATACTTATTCTTGGGCAACTTACTTTCATAAATACAGTAGACGTCGCAGATATGGAAAATGAATTTATAATTGGGATGGATCAGTTGAAACCGTGATAAATCCTGTTTTTTTTTTTGAAGAAAGTAGTTCGTGCTATATTAGATGAAGACCCTGGGTGCTGGATTGGAATAGTACAGCCTTGTGATGAAGCACCCAGCAATTTGGTTCTTGCGCGAGCCCTGGTAAAGACTATACAAGTTATTACTGTGAGAGTTGCTAGAAATAACCTGTGAACCTATAGACGGGTAGCAAACTAAGGAAAATCATTCGAACACTTTTCAAAAGAAGAATTGAGAACTGCCAAAACTGAAAGCGACATCTTTGATTCGACTGCAACAGGAAGAACTAACCTGGTCAAACACAGAATCGATACTGACCAACACTATTCGACTAATAACCACCAATAAGAGTTCCATTTGCCAAACAACAAGAGATGGAATAGCTTGTTGACAAGATGGTGACAAATGGTGAGATTGAAGATTCATCAAACCCCTGGTCTGCACCTGTTGTGTTATTTTCTAAGAAGGATGAATTCACGAGAGGTTTACTTTGGTTCTCAACACTAGATGTGAAGGGTGGGTTTTGGAAAGTAGGCATTCATGAAGACAGTAGTATAAAGGCTCTTTACGATCTTAAGGCTAATAGTGGTGGATTTAAAGAAGAAGATCGAGTGTGGCTTTACAACCCTCATCGTAAGAAAAGAGTTTCGCCTAAATTAACATAATCTTTGGTAGGACCTTATACGATAGTGGAGAAAAAAAACGTGGTCCATAAGATACAACGCAATCCGAGAGCGAAAATGAATAATAATGATGGGTCATTTACGTAGAAAGACTCAAATGTCATAATAGTGACAACAAGATTCTGTTCGATTGGGACGTTTGAAATTGAGACGTGGAAAATGTAACAAGATTGAAAAAATCTCCTAGCTCCGCCGATATTGAATTCCGACCATGAAACGTAACTCATTGACTTAACAATAAAACTGATCGTTCGCTGTAAACAATTCCTCTTCTTGGACTATCTTCCGACGTTTTTATACACTGAAAATTCTGGAAAACGTAAGGATCCCGAAAAAAATCTATCCTGTTCGAATTGAGTATATAAGGCGACACATTTCACTTGGAGAAAGGAGTTATGCATTTCTAAATCTTGGAAATGGCCAATTTTCAAACAAAAATTTTTGATAAGAAATATCAAATATCAATTGTGCCAAAAACCTGGGCATCGGCATGTCTCTGTCTTCTGGTAATTTATAGAATGCGAGCACAGCAAGCATCTGCTTTGATTTAACTTTTTCATACTGATGAGTAATTGGATTACCAGTAACTCAGATAGCTAGGTTAGTTAGGTTGGGTTGTGTGCCCTTCTTTTACGTTAAGAAATTAGTTCTACGTAGGCAGCCTTCAGCGTGTCTCTTTCTTCTGGTAATTTATGGAATGCGAGCGAAGCCAGCATCTGCTTCACCTTAATATGAATTTTTATTTGAAAGAGTGTTATTTATTGTAACAATGGTGAAAATTGAACAATTGAACATATAAATTCAGAGGAAGTAAATATTTGCTCATTATTTAATTTGACTAGTCGGCCGCGCATATTCCAAGTGACCAACCTACCTTGACAATGAAAATATCTAAGGCATAGGAAGTTATGTTTGTGATTATGAAATGTCGATTTTTTTTATAAAACGGTTGTTTTTGGTGCTTGTTATTATGAAATAATATAGATTAGCTTCTGAATAAATTTAAAGTTAAATCTATTTGAAAACAAGATTTTATTAAAATGCGCTGAAAATATTAAAATAAACTTTTTCTGTAAAACTTTTACTATCAACTTTAAACGTCATTACACAATTTATAAGATATGAAATGTTGACGCGGGATTCAAGAGTATATAAACAAAGTATGTTCTGGGACACATGCCCTATTGGCATCGGCGGCGAGACAGACTTTTCTTGGTGCCGCCTCTGTTGCCTTCGCGGTTGGTGAAGCTGGCGTGATGGGCTAAGCCGTCTGGGATGTTTTCATTTCCTTCGGCCATGAGCCTTATCTTTTGCTATTGTCAACAATTTCACTCATCTCTGTTGGAATAAATATTGGCATCTGGCCTTATTGGTGACCGTCATATATTTCTCAAACAGGCAATAATGATTTATGACTTTGTTTTCAAATTCCAGCATCTGTGGTGTTCATTGAAAGACTAGGAAAGTTGTTCATCAATTCTTTAAAAAACATTACGAGAGAAATTTGCATCTTGGGAATTTTGTGGAGGATGTGGGCTGAAGTCGGAAACCGAGGGATTCATAATGGCCTGCCAGGATGGTGTCTTCAACATCCTCGTCTACCGTAGTCGCGTGATAAGTATAGAGGTCCCTGACACTAGATGCAGAGCGTGTCGTGGGGCAGCTGAGACCATAATGCATTTGCTGTCAGGTTGTCCAGCTTATGCGGTGTCAGCCTATATCCACAGGCATAACGCGGCCCTACGAGTGTTGTACTACTATCTACGACACTCGTACAGTGTAGACGAGATACCGATGTTGCCTTATGCTCCGGGGAATATTGAGTCCATTGTGGAGAATGAGAAGTGCCGAATCTATTGGAACTACTCATTCCCCACCCTCAGGCAAATACAAGCCAATAAGCCTGATGTAGTCCTCCTCGACCATCAAAGTAGGACTATTTTCGTCATTGAGTTTTCAGCTCCTGGTGAAACGAACATCGTCCGAAAAGAGGAGGAAAAACGGACTAAATATCGAGATCTTCTCCTTGAACTCCGCAGGCCAAACCATTCTGTCAAGATGGTGGTTCTGCTCTCAAATCTGAAAATCATACCAGCATGCCGTGATGCGGCAGAAAACCTAGCAGGAAGAATGCAGAAGGCCGTTATTCTTGGTTCACTCCGTTTACTCAGGGCACATGATTCTCACTCACCCCACGGACGTGGGGAGTGTTTGCTGGGGTTAATGATACACCAGCGCGTCCTCCGGTAGTATCGGAGCTCCGGAGACAGGGCATGACTGGTACATTCCGAATGAAAAATATAAATGAATACAATATGAATAATAATACAATATGAATAATAAAATTTTGTGTGTTTCTGCTAGTCTTGGTGTGGCTGACGTCATGGACTTGGTGCTGGCGGCAACGGCGGCGGAACGTGGTGGATCGGTGAATGCTGCTGCTGTTGCCCCGTCCATTTACCATCGTCAATTTGCATATTCTAGAAGCGTTTGAAAATACACAGCTTCAGCTCGTACTCTGCTATGTGCGCCTTGAGCTCGCGCAAATTTTGCAAGTGCCGATTGATGGGAGTGTCGTCGTCGTCGTCGTGATCATCGTGGGGCCTCATCATATCAGGTGCGACGATATCCATTGCCAGATTTCGAAACAGTGTCTCACGGCACAATGCACTTCTATTTCTCGGATGCTATATGATTCAAACAGCGGACTTTGCTTCTCGAGTGTCGGTGGAGGCGTTGTGACGACTGTACTTGTAGTAGCCGCAATATCGACGATGTGTGGCCTCTTAGGCAGATCGAGCACACACTTCAGCAAAAAATCGAATTTTTGATTACCCTTCACGTATACCACATCAGCCTCGATGATGGGGGGCAGCACTTCCTGAACCTTGTTGAATTCGACATAGCCATCAGAGTATGGAATGCCGTGAATATTTCTCTCCAAATATCGTACTTGCCGTTTATCAGCTTCGCTCAGGTCATGGAATTGTACTACGGCTTTGAATAAAAAGTGGTTTGTGCGATGCCCGTCAATGATGGCGAGCTCTTTGGGTTGGAATTCACCGCCCACAGTGATACCCTGGATGTCACAGGCTACGAGCATCATCTTGTTTGCTTGCTGATTGAACTAATTCACTGCTGTGATTAACTGAGATACACACAGAGAGAGGGAGAGCGAGATTAACCACCGACTGAACGACTGAACGTTTGGCTTACAACTGACGCTCTCGAACTGTTGAAGCCTGCATTTCATACATACACGCAAACAAAGAGTGGATTCCCCCACTAACCACTGCTACTACCCTATGTCACTTTTTTTTATGACAGACGACGTACAATCTCGCTCAAGGGTAAGTGTATTGGCGGGAAATCCGACTTTGGCCTCAATTTCAAGTTTGACATTGATAGTGGAGGATTTCATGAATTTCGCTCTGCGGGAACAGTCTATTACGAACACGGTGGCTCTGTTTTTGAATGCTCCGTAATCGAGTAGAGGCGCTTTTTCGGACAATTGGCATAGCTCGGATAGAATTCCGTGTAGGCTCGATGGGCTTCGACAACATTGTTTCTGTTGAATTCAAAGTGCATGCGTTCATGCAGGTGAGTATCGCTGTTCATGGTTAGGCGTATGTCGCTGATGTCGATGTGATCGAAATAGGACGCATCTCAAGCCGCATTGCCCTTCCAATTTGTTTGGAAGCCTACAATGACGAATCGGGGACTGTCCATGGCCGTGCAAGTTTTCACAGCCCAAACTTTCTTGGTGGAACCCAGTTTTATGTAGCCTTCCACACGTGTGGGGGCTCCACGTGCAGCGACGTCTCTTTCCCTCTTACTCGTGGGAACCATATGGAACCAAAAGAAATTAAGCAGCTGAAAGGACGTAAGAGCCAATCGGCAAACCAAAACCCCAGCACCCCTACCCTATTGAAGGGCTTTTTATTGGGGTCCTTCAATACTCCCCCACCCTACTGGATGGCTTTTTTTGGGTCCTCCAGTACTCCTCCCACTCCCACGCAGATGGGCCTCATCACGGGGTCTTCCGCTGCCCAATCCACACCGGCAGGCTTCTCCACGGGGCCCTCAATCGCCCTCAACACCAAAATATTGGTGGGCTCAACTCCAGGCCCACCTTCTCAACCAACCAAGCGGGCTCCTTTTTGGGGTCCGCCACTCCCATTCTGACGGGCTCCTTCGTGGGCAACTCAGAACACCTCATACCCGGCTCTGCGTCCGCTAACATAGCCACATTGGAGGGTCGTGTGTGGTCCCCGAATGTGGCAGATCTCGCCCGAACCATGGAAAACGTGAAGGTAAATATGAACGTCCGAGGGTCGGACGAAAGAAGGAGGAGGAGGAGAGCGAGGCGGGCCGCGCCTGTCCACCAGTCCACCTCCTCTGGCTCTGAGAACAGGGTCGGAGAACCAAACAAAGGGCGAATGTCCTTGAAGAGTGAGGCTCCTGAGTCTTCAACCAAGAGAACAAAAACCCCCTGTTCCACACCCGAAGACACACTGCGTGTGAATAAGCGACCACGCCTCGGCCCCCAACAAGTGGGAAAGGCAGCAGAGTGTCCACGAAGCTACACGCAGACAGTGTCCAAGAATAGAGCTCTGCAGCTGGTTGTCTCCCGGGAGGAACAAACCAATGTGGCCTTTACGGAGGAACAGCTGACGGAGTTCCTCGATGCTGTGCTAATGGCAAACATAAGCGCACCAAACGGAGCAAACTCGCCCCCAATACAGTTTGCCTCCACACGGCTGTGGACAATTGCTGGTCACTGCAGCAAATTCAAAGACGATAGATTGGCTTCTCAGGGAACTGACCAACATCAGACCCTGGGAAGGAACCAACCTCATATCAGTAGATCCGGAAAGGTTCAGACTGCAGAAAACAGTCATCCGGATCCCGATAAGACCGCCCAATCAGAACATCTTCAATGCCCTGGAAAGGCAAAACCCAGGCCTGCCGACTCGACTGTGGGGAGTCTGGAGCTGGAGGGAGGAGAAGCGTGGCCTCAGTCTGGTGGTGGGGATGGACACTGATTCCATCAAAAGGCGCAGGAAACTCGACATAAACATATTCCTTATCCAAGAACCTTGGGCTTACCAAGGCAGAATAAGAGGTATGGGCCAAGCCGGAGGTTCGCTATACTACTGCACCACCGAAGCAAGGCCAAGAATATGTATACATGCAAAAAATGTCGACGCCACTCCGCTGCCAGGATTCTGCCACAGGGACCTGGTAACCATAAAGATTAAGGTAGTAGGCTCCGCTTACTTACCATATGAGACGGAGAACCCTCCACGAGAGGTAGTATCATTGATTGGGCACTGCGAGGAGCGGGAACTGCCACTCCTTTTGGGTTGCGATGCAAACTCTCACTACACATTGTGGGGGAATAGAGACACGAACTCAAGAGGCAGGGCATTCCTCGAATTCCTGAGCTCCAGTAACTTGGAAATTCTCAATAGAGGATCAGTGCCCAATTATTTCACGCCTTTAGCTCAAACAATCGTCGATCTCACGTTATGTTTCTCGGAACTGACAGGAAGGCAACTGGCATGTGTCGGTGGAGGAAACTTTAGCAGACACATACTTTTCTCACTAGCAGGCAACAGCCTTGCAGGCAACAGCCTTGCAGACAACAACAGGTATAGGAATCCCAGGGCCACCCGATGGAACCTCTATGAGGAGGAACTGAAGGAAAGGCTCGGGATCATGCCCACATGCTACGGATCGGAGGCGGAAATAGAGACGTTTGCAGATTGTCTCAATTCCTCTATCCTATCATCATACGAAGCCAGCTGTCCCTTGAAAAAGGTAGACAAGGCAAGCATGACCCCATGGTGGAACTCATCAAGGAAGTCCGAAAGCGTCTTAATAAAGCCAAACGGACCAAACAACCCGCACACTGGGAAGACTATAAGTCAGCACAATGGGAATACAAAATAGGTATTCGAGTAGCACAGAGGAATACTTGGAAAAACTACTGCCAAGGTATAAGCACTTTACCAGAAGCAGCAAGACTCAACAAGGTCTTTTTTAAAGATCCGGGAGCGAGGCTGGGAGTGCTCGCCCTGCCCGGAGGCAATTACACTGCCTCGGACAGGGAGACATTCCAACACATGCTCTCAGTCCATTTTCCGGGCAGTGACACTGCGACACCCAAGCCACAGCCAACTGTACCGCCCAAAACAAAGGACTACAAGACGGCTGCTGGTATAGTAACATATGAAAGAGTGGACAGGGCCATTGAGTCTTTTTCACCTTTCAAATCTCCGGGGGAAGATGGTATGTTTCCAGCCCTACTACAAAAGGGCAAAGAAATCCCAATTCCTCATCTTCTGAAGATATTCCGCAGTTGCCTCGCATACTGATACGTTCCCAAGGTATGGAGGACAGCCAGAGATATCTTCATCCCCTAGCCTAGTAAAAGTGATTACACTCAGGCAAAAGCGTTCAGAGCCATCAGCCTCACGTCGTTTCTCCTGAAGACAACTGAGAGACTGGTGGACAGATACATACGAGGGAAGGTGCTGAAGCTGAACCCGCTTAGCGACCTCCAGCACGCGTACCAGACCGGAAAGGGCACGGAAACTGCTCTCCATCGACTCGTTCATAGATTTGAGGGAGGGTTAGATTGTGGCGGCGCCACCTTAGGTATGTTTATCGACGTTGAAGGGGCATTTGACAACATGTCATTTGACTCTATATGTCAAGCAACAAGGGAAAGGGGCGTGAACCCAACCGTAATAACATGGATTCATACCATGCTACCCCAAAGACTAGCCAGAGCAACTCTTAGAAGTAGCTCCAGCGAGGCCATACCCTGAGGGGCTGTTCACAGGGAGGAGTCTTGTCCCCTCTGCTTTGGAGCCTTGTGGTGGATGACCTCCTAGTAAAAATAAAAGATCTGGGTCACTACACTCAGGCCTACGCTGACGACATTGTCATTCTGGTCGATTACCGGGGTCCGGCCTCGTGAGGGGCACTATACGAAGGGCTCTTAACAGGGTGGATGAATGGTACCGTTTGGTGGGACTCAGTGTAAACCCTGAAAAAGCAGACCTGGTTCTTTTTACTAGAAAACGCAAACCATGGGACCTCCCAGATATTCAACTCACTGGAAAGTCCCTGCAATACAAAAGCTCAGTCAAGTACCTTAAAATCATTCTTGACTTCAAGCTAAACTGAAACGAGCATATTGATCATAAAGTTCAGAAAGCCACAGCTGCTTGCTGAGCATGCAGAAGCGCATTTGGCAGTACGTGGGGGCTCAGCCCCAAGATTCTCTATTGGATCTACACAACTCTCATACGCCCAATGATTACGTACGGGGCCATCTTGTGGTGGCAAGGTGCAGCATCCGGCAAGTCAAAAACCCAATTAGATAGGGTACAAAGACTTGCCTGTCTTACGATAACAAGTGCAATGAGGACGGCACCCACCAGGGCGCTGGAGACACTCGTAGAACTGCCCCCCTTGTACCTCCTTATCGAACATGAGGCACGCAAAGCCGCAGCTCGCCTAAGAAGTTCTAACCAATGGCGGAGCAAGAGAATGCATGGACATTCTTGATTATGGAGTCAAATGGTAAGGGATTGTCCCCTTCTTGAAATGCTGGGTGAAACAAACAACAATTCACCTGCCATACGATTCAGTAAAAGGCCGCAGACAGTCATTCCCAAATGAGAGGACTGGGAGCGGATCGGGTACCGCCTGCTTCCCACCAAAGGGATTATCTGGTACACAGATGGCTCCAGGATGGGTAAGTCAACCGGCGCACAGTGGGGCAGAATTCCCAAAACGTTGGCAAAAATAAAAAAATGGAAATTAGTTTCGGAGAATTTTTTTGTACTGAACACATAGTAAACAGTCCTACGGATCAGATAATACCCTTATTCTCCTCACCGAGCTTTGTAATAACGTGTCAGTTGACTATAATAATTGCCACCGTATCAAAATATTTCGGTCATCAGTCAACCTTATTTTTTGATTACTCAACTTTTGAATAATTAGTTGGTTATTATGTTGTGAACATTTTATAAAACTTCAGGTAATTGACGATAATTTTACTATTCAAATGTTACAATATATTTAAAATGAGTTGGTCAATAATGCATTTATATATTACATGTTGAGAGTGTTGATATTTTTGAATTTCTTGGATCTTTTTTTATTGAGCTCCACCAGATACCGCTTTTATTTTAAATCCAGTAAAAAGCTTGAAGAGTCTTCTTTGATATATGCTATTCCGTGTTTGCCTTTTCTTGCCTTTTGAATCAATAAGACATTAGTTTCGTATGAGTCATTTTGATGATTGATGGAAATACAACGTATCCCGCCCCAAGGTTCATAAAACTAGCTTGTTCATATTTCCTTTCGATTCATTCTCGATGAATAAAGTGTTTGGGGATATAAATAATAATTGGCGGCCCAAAATGGAACCCGAAAAATATTTTACATTTGAATCCCATCATATAGTGTATCAAAGGAAAGGTCTCGATACCATGATTGAAATAAAAATTGAAGAAGTTGAGCGAGATAAAAAAATTGAAAAAATTGTTACTCTATATATATTTAGGCGACAGAAACATCAGTGGATGTACCTTATTGACTGAACCATACTTTACAAAGAGTACTGCAAAGTATCGATGAAGTAGTGGCAACTCATGTTGCATACTTGGACCAACTTTGTTGCATAACGTAATTAAAGCTGGCGTAAGTAGTATTAAAACTGATTTTGATGGAATTTGATATTATTTTCATGAAATGGCTAGGTACTTTTCCTAACCATGGACTGTGGTGGCGAGCGGGTTAAGCTCTCGCTTCTTAATTCAATCAGCTGTAGGTACATAGGTTCGAACCGCACGGTCACCGGTCTCGTGCGAGGCATCAAATGTTTGAAAAGAGGAGGTCTGCGTCTTTCCTAGCTCGCACAAGTCTCTCAGAGACTTCTGAGAGTTACTTGTAAGGGTGCAGCCGGTTGACAGAAATAACAATTTCATCAGTTTCAACCTCTTAGATTCTTTGGTACAGTTTGTCACCAACCATGCATAAATATTCAATACATAAACCTGAGATCATATCCTGAGCACTGATATTGTACAGTGAGTGAGGAAGCCCAGAAAGCAAGGAATAGAGCTTGCTATTTTCAACTTATTTTTCCAGTCATTACGAGCAAAAGTAAAATCAAAAAAAATTAATTAATTTGAAAATATGCCAGTAAAAGCTTTGTGACTGATGGAAGGAAAGGAAGCAGAAATTGATTATCCAATCCTGATTTCTAAAGCAAAGTATGTAAATAAAGTGTGTTATTTCCATTGAAGAAACTTATTGATTATTGAAATTTTCAATTCATAGTACCTAACCGCAATTCTCATTTCGCGTTTTTTTATGCATTAGTTTTTAATTGGCATCATTGTACCTCATACAGAATGAAAAAATACTTTGTAAGGTGTTATACCGTTTTCTAATTTTTAGTCAACTTTTTGGGTGTCTTGGCCCACTGTGCGGCGCCGGGGTATACGGGCAGTCTCCGAAAGCGGAACTATGTTACGTTCTAGGAACTTCTGCTACTGTATTTCAGGCAGAAATGTTTGCCATACTCGTCTGTGTGAGAGAAAATCTCAATAGAGGCTACCGCGGCCAGCAAATCACTATATGCACCGACACCCAAGAGGCGATCAAGGTTCTCACATCATATAGAGTCACTTCGCTGTTGGTATCTGAATGACTTTGGCTTTGCAGCAGCAGCAGTCTTCTTCTTCAGACTCATTCCCAAATTACGTTTTGCCTTCATGGTTGTGGTGACCAGCCAAGCAGCAGCCTTCTCACCAAATTTGGCGTCTTTTGATTTGACACGTTCCCAAGCTCGATTTTCCAGCGTCCAGTCAGCCTTGTGTCTCTCCTTCAAAGACTTGTTTTGCGAGTATGCAATATCGTGAGTCTTACAAGCCGAGTTAGCTGTTCTAACTTCCTCGCGTAAGCTTGTTCGACATATAGGAATTTGCTGTTGATATAGGTCATTAGGTCTGCGTTATGGAGTAGAATATTTACTTCCGTAATCATTTGTTTTCCTTGGTTTCCCTCGATCACAAGAATTCTGGGATGTTCGGTCTGCCAAATCTCTATTTGACATAGGTTAACCTTTTTGATCAAGGTAACCGCAAAGACTTTCGCATTGTCTTCCACGACTATAATTTGTTCTGTAGAGGGTTGATTTTTAACTTGTCTGCTCTTCCGTGATATAGCAAACTAAATTGTTCCTCACAGGTCCTCAACGGGGTGACATCCCACGCTACTTCCCCTATGGTGGTGTCGAAACAGTAACCCTTTAGATATGGAGAGACAACGCCCCTAAGTAAACTCACTTCGTTCTCCTCCATTTTAATCTTTGGCGTATAATCTATCGTTTGGATTTTCCTATATCGATGAATGTTCCGACACTCCTCCGCACCAACCCTATGCATATAGTTTCGGAATCCTCCCGACACAATGGAACTGTGGCTATGAATCCCACAATGACCAATAATGCGTGTTACTTCAATAAGGCAAGTCCACACATGTTGGGGAGATAATTCGTCTCTCTGTATAACTTTAATGTCCACCGCTTCACTCTGATAAGTAGTGTCTATGCTTGGGCACTCCGCCACGTCCCGTATAGAAACTGCGGTAATTTCAGCGTTTTTATCATCGCAGTCGTACGCGATTATTGCGGTCGTCTGTGAGAAGATACCTGAGCATACGAGGTAGGTTATCCCCACCACCATGAAAGTCGGTTTAGTTAGCCCCATGTCGACGTCTTCTTCCTTCGGGAATATGTCTCCCTAGTATCAGCTACTAACAAATAAAAATAAATTTAACGTTCAGTAATATAAATAGAAATTCGCATAGAATTCAGGCAGATTACTCTATAACAATTCGGGCATATACTTGTTTGGCTCCAAGTCTTAAATTTACTTATATTCTATAGTCGTCGATTCTCTCGAATTATAGTTTCTTCTTCTCGCCTCTCGGGCTGCTACCCTCCACTCACATTCATTCCCCTCTATACGTTCCCAACGTACTCCAATCATACTTAAATCGGTCCGTATCCTACGGACTGTACTCTTGGCCTTTGCCTTAAAATATATAAGGCCGGATGGCCGAAAATAAAGAAAAAGATAAACTTGGGTCAGCTGTGACCTAGGTGGAGTTATTGGATGATTCAATTGACGGAAATTTTTTCTCAGAAGAGGGAGAAATCACCCCGACCTGGACGACTAAAAAGGAAGTCTTGTAGATACAAAAAAACGGATTCGATGTACACGCAAATGGGGCGTAATTATTTAAATACTTCTCACAAACACAAATCTGGAGGTTTATCCAGGACTCGAACTCGTAATGAGTACCGACGAACTCGAGAATGAGCTGATACTTCGCCTGCACTCAATGTAACATATATGTGCCTACAAACCGAAAAGAAAGTGAAGAAGTGAGAAAGAAAAAGGAAAGTGTTCTCTGAATTATGGAGTAACAGGGCTTCAGGCGACAAGCTCGCAGTTCCAGCTGCGTCAAGAATAATGGGGCCCCATACTTCAGAACTACTCCCTTCCCTACCCATACAGTGGTGCCTTCTTCGTGGGCCTTTTACCCCCCCCCGGTGGACACCGTTTCCCGGCAGCAACATTCTTCGACAATTGCTGCTGGGCCCCTCTTACGAATGTTTCAGTCAATCCAGCTGAAAAAAAAATTGTTGTTTCGCCATCCCGTATACTCCAGTGGCCTCACCAAAAAAAAATTGCTTCACGTCGGGATCGGCTTCCTCTACTGGAACAGAAAATTATGGTTATCTAGTACCTTTTACTGGTGGCCTTGCCTAGCTCCTCACGAACAAAAAATCAAACTCCAAGCCTGGCTATGTTCACACTACAAAAAAATTGTTTTATCTATTAGTCTTCCCCTGTAGCTGGCCTCCTGCGGTCTCAAACTAGGTTTCTTTCGCTGAAACAAAAATTATGGTTTCTATTATTTGGTATGTCTAACCTGTGTCCAAAAAAAATTAGGCTCCATTCCTGGCAGGTATATAAAAAAATAGGTGTTTCTGCCATCCTTCTCCGCCCTCCACATTGCTTAATACCCTAAACGGTCAGGTTGCCTCCTAACGCGTGTTGATCGCCGTACAGCCCTCGCTGGCTCCTCTAGTAACCTTTTTCTCCACTGGTTGACTGTTCCTCACTCTCCGTTTCTGGACTTCTCTCACTATCACTTCCTGGTATGGGTATCTCGACGTATGGCGGTATCATTCCCAGGTGAAACTTCACTTCATTTTCTACCTCTTTCTCAGATTCACTGTCACTATTAATTTTTTCTTGTTTTTTCGCCTGTCTTCTGGCTTCTTCCAATGTTGGTTGCTCTCCCCTCGCAACATATGATTTGAGTCTGTTCACATGAACTATCAGTTCCTCTCTTCCTCCGCATCTCTTGATCTTATAGGTTACGGGCCCTTTTACTTCCGTGACTCTAAATGGTCCCTCCCATTTATTTTTTTCCAATTTCTTCGAGACACCTTTTTTTGATGCCATGTTCTTCAGGCGTACCTGGTCCCCTACGAAGAACCTGGGGTTACCTGCCTTCTGGTTGAACCTCTTTATTCTCTCTCTCTCTCTGTATTCTCAAATACTTCCGTGTATACTCTCCTGAATCTTTCTATGAATTCCGCTACGTAATTCTCATCACAGTCGTATCTTACCCTTCCTGATCTTATGAAGCTATCTACGGGGAGAACTTGATCTCTCCCGTAGAGCAAAAAGTATGGGCTATATCCTGTGGAATTGTGGGTGCTTTCCCTATAGGCCATTAATACGAACGGGGTCCAGTTGTCCCAGTCTCGTTGTCTCTCATTAATATAGTGGGATAACATGTCTTTGAGCACCCGGGGCATCCTCTCTATTTGGCCATTCGTGGTTGGAGTATAGCTTGCAGTCTGTATCTTCTCAATCTCCAAAGCCTTGCACGTTTCTTTGAAAAGGCTGGAAGTGAAGTTCGCCCCTTGGTCGGTTAGCAGTTTTTTTGGCGTCCCGTGCCGCACAATAATCTGTTCTACAAAGGCGTGTGCGATAGTATCCGCTTTTTGGTCTGGCACTGGAATCGCTTCAGCGTATTTGGTGAAGTAATCCTGGAAGGTTAACAAGTATCGATTTCCATTAATGGAGGTCACTAAGGGCCCGACAATGTCTATGGATATCAGCTCCCATGGCTCTGTGGTTGGGGTGAATCTTTGGAGGGGTGCTTTCTTCAGATGAGTATATCTCTTCCTGCGACTGCAGGACTCGCAGCTGGCACAGTAATGGTTCACCTCGGTGCGCATGTTTGGCTAAAAGAATTGTCGTTATAGGTTTGCCAGGGTTTTCTGTTGTCCAATATGTCCAGCCTTCGGTGAATCGTGAAAATCTTCTAACACCTTTGCTAAAAATTGTTTTGGTATGATCAATTTGTCCCCATCGTCTTCCGTGCGATATAAAATTACATCCTTTGATAGGTAATAGTCTTTTTCTTTGTCCCAATCACCCTTCAGCAGTCTAATAACTTCTTGACAGAATATGTCCTGTTCCTGCGCGGCTTTTAATTCTTCTCTGTCCCATTCCTGTATTATTCCATCTTCCTGTTGTTGGTTCACCTTCACAACACAAATCATTAATATGCCTTCGTATATAAAAAATTCTACCATTTCTAACACTTGGTCCCACGAAAGTTCGTCCAACCCAAATCTTATCCGAGGAATGGCTAAATAAGTATCCTTATTCTTCTCACAACAGTATCGTAAATCTTTTAACACCATTCACATGGCTCGGTTCGAAGGTTATTCATTATAGGTCGTTTTAGTTATTAAATAGTAAATATTTCGTTCAGGTAAATTCAATTCCGCTGTTTCGCCAACATTCTCGTTTTGCTGTTTTAGAGTATCGACAGAACCATATTCACTTTTAAATTGTTGGGCTATCCCTTTTCCCATGGCAAAGTCCTTTGAAACACAATGAGCTAGAGCCCACTCCTCCGGAGCGGAGAACAAATCTTCTGGGCAGCTTCCGATATTCCTCGAACTCTTCGTACTCTAGTTCGATTATTATATATCCTACTCAACCCATCGGTATTTCCGTGAAGTCTTCCCTTCCTATGGTTTACCGAAAAATCGTATTCGGCTTGAGCCCGAGTCTTTCAAGGTTAGAAGCCATTTCAATGGTCTGTGGCCAGATATGACCGTGAATTTCCGCCCGAACAAGTAGCATCCGAAGGTTTGTGTTCCAAAAATCACTCCTAATAGTTCCTTTTCTGTCGTGGCGTAATTTTGTTCGGCCTTTTTGAACGTCCGGCTGGCGTATGCTATAGGTCTTTCGTAGCCCTCTCTGACTTGGCTGAGTACTGCTCCCACTCCTGATCCAGATGCGTCCACAGCTACCACAAAAGGTTGGCTGAAATCGGGAAAAATCAGTACCATGTCTAATGTCAAGGTGTCCTTCAAGGTTTGTATGGCTTCCAACACCGCAGAGGTCAGTTCAAATTTCACCTCCTTCTTTGTGAGGTTGGTTAGTGGGGCAATTAGCTCGGCGGGATTTGGTATAAACCTTCGGTACCAGTTTACTATTCCTAAAAATGACCTTACTCCTCGTACGTTATTTGGTAATGGAAACTGATGCACCGCCTCTATCTTTTCAAGGTCCGGGAACACTCCGTCTTGGGTGATCATGTGACCTAGGTACTTAACCTTCTTCAGTAGAAAATTGCACTTACTTGGCTTCAATTTTACATTAACTTCCCGCAATCTTTCGAAAACCTTCCTTAATCTTTAAATGTGGTCTTCTGCGCCGGTAGAATTAAAAATGATAATGTCGTCTAAGTAGACCATGCATATATCTCCCGTTAGCCCTGACAACGTAATATTCATAAATCTCTGAAACGTTGATGGCGCATTGACTAAGCCAAAAGGCATTTTCAGGTATTCATAGTACTCTTGAAACGTATCGAACCCTGTGAGAGGTATATCTCTTTCCTCCATGTCTTTCTGGTGATAATCCTCTGCCACATCCATCACTGAAAATAATGCTTCTTTTCCTGAACTATATCCTTAGATCAAATCCGAAATATTGGGTAGAGGATAATATTCCTTTTTCGTTATGCTATTTAGTCCCCTGTTATCTATACACATCCTCACTTTCTCGTCTCCATTGGGTAGTTTTTTTGTTACCAATTCCACTAGTGCAGACAATGGGCTGAATGAGGGTCGAATCACGTCTGCCCCCAATAGTCTGTCGATTTCTTTTTGTAGCACTTCTCTCTGGTGGTAAGGTATCCTATAAGGTGCCTTGCATATAGGTTGTGCTCCTAGCTCAAGGGTTATCCCGTGCTTGATCTTCGTAGTACTGGTTCTCACCACATCTTCTTCTTAAAATGAATCTTGGTACTCTTGAATCAGCATCTTCTTCTTGATAGTTTCCTCCAAATGGTTCAATTTAAATCCGCTGGTTTTTCGTTCCTCCTTTTCCAGGCCAATAACGCCAATCACCTGGTTCGTTTTGATTACTTCTACCTTTTTCTCGCACGACACCGCTGTAGCCAATTTGCTCTTTTTATTCAGTTCTACCTCAATTGGTGAAATGTTCACAAGTCGTACCCAGATTCGTTTAGCGTTCTCCGTCACGCTCATTGCTGTGTGGACATAACCATCTCCTACACTACTAGATCTCTTATTATCTCTTTCTTCAGTATGGCCGCCACTATGGTTTCTGTTCTGGCGGGTATAATAACGTCATTTCCTAATAGAACGTCTGTCTTCCAAAGTTGTTGTGAGCCTCCTTGACTCAAGGTATCCTCTCCCTGGTCTTCTACCTTCTCTTCTTTATTCTGCCCCATCGGTGTCTCACCTCCGTTTTGTTCATCCACCTTCTTTAGGGTTGGTTCAGTTTGGACTTCAATATGACATACTTCCTCTTCAACTGGCATTTCGAATTCCTCTTGGAAGGTATCCGTCGCATTTCCACTTTCTTCCTTTCGTCTTCCATACCAGCCTCTCCTTGGCCAGTGTCCCTTTGAAATTTCTTGGTGCGTCTCCTCGGCGCTTCTTCTTCTGGTTCTCTATCTTCTATATGCCTGTAGAACTCCCTTCCTCTGGGGCTCTCCTCTCTCTCTCCTCTCTGAATATCTGGTCCTCGGCGTGTCTTCTTCTGATACTTCTTCTTCGTCATTGCGTGTCCAGTATTTTTTCCTCCATTTTCTATGATTCTTCTTATTTTTCTTTCCGTACGTCCTCCTCCATTGACTCTCTCCATATTTTCGATATCTGTAATAGGTATCTCTCTTGTAGCCTCCGTTTCTCATCCAAATCGGCCCGTTGTCCCTTGAATAAATAAAGCTTGAAAATTTTAACTTTTTAACTGTTGGGTGGGGCCCATACAGAATTTTGGCCCAAGTAGCCTGAAGAAAATCCCTTCCCAG
The DNA here is from genome assembly GCA_958502065.1 of Chrysolina americana. Classification (NCBI taxonomy): domain Eukaryota; kingdom Metazoa; phylum Arthropoda; class Insecta; order Coleoptera; family Chrysomelidae; genus Chrysolina; species Chrysolina americana. The sequence continues at coordinate 35,941,401 of OY293419.1, forward strand.
GATTGCTTGAACGTTTCCCAACGTATGTTTTCCGCAACCTATAGCATTCCAATTTCTTTGCCATAGTCCGTCTTCACTGCTCATTTCAACCCTGGACGCCCCTTTTGTCCGTAGTGGGTGTCCCGTTACACTGGTCAGCTGATATCTATTTGCTTCCCAATTATTTACATTCCTCCGGACTACTACTTCTTCTTGTACTATAGTTACAGCTGCTCCGGTATCTACCAATCCATAACACAGCACTCCATATAATTTTATTCCAATAATATGAGGTACGTCTCTCATCCTGAACGATGATACCTCAGGATTAACCATTACTACCCTTTCTATCCTATGATACTGATGTGGTCGTCTATGATCTTTTTGACAACCCCCCGTATAATAATTTTGCTGCCATTGTACTCTCCGACCTCCATCTTGACAGTATGATGTCGACCGCTTTAGTTTAAATTATCTGGGTTTCTTCCATTCCCTGGAGGGCCCTGTGGTCCTGTTCTGCCTTCCTGTCTTCGTTGGGGACGGCTCCAGTCGATGGTCTCCATTTCCTTCTCTCTTCATTTCTTCTATCATCTTCTCTTCGTCCCGAATACTGCTGAAATCCGGCCCTGCCTGAACTCCATCCTTGAGAATATGTCCTAAGACCTCCCTGTCCTCTTCCTCGATCTTGGAATCCACTGTTTCTCTGTGGTCGGTTCCTGGGACACTCTCGTGCCCAGTGACCTTCTCCTTGACAAGACGTTGGGTCCTCTGGTCTTCGTTCGGTAACATTGATTGGCGGAATGTCCTATTCGTCCGCAGTTATAGCACCTTCTTCCTTCTCCTGAACTAAAATTTCTCTGTTGGGGTTGAGAATTCCAACAATCTTCTTTGACGTGTTCAATTTTTCCGCAGTCTTCGCAGGTCCCCTCGTTCTCTACTGCTGATACCCTCATGTTTCCTGCTCTCCCTTGTAATATCATAGTGGTCATTTCTTGTAACTTCACCAATTCTTTGGCTTTTTCTAAGTCCAGTTTGTATTCCCTTAATAACAGGATGCCTGTCTCTTTCATCAGGTCCTTGGAATTGATTTAGCAATAGCTCCCGGTTTTTCATCTTAACTTCCGCTTCTTCTTCCGGATTAGCTCTCAGTAGATCTTCCTTTAATTCCTTGCCCCCCAGGTGCAAAAAGACACGTCCTCATCCAATCGTTGAAAACACTTGCTTAGGTTCCACTGGTTTTCTCCCGAACTTTATGGAAGCGAACTTTTGCACCAACTTCAACTTTAACTCACTGTAAGCCAACGAGTCCAACCCTGCGTCTAATTTAAAAAAATTATATGCGTCCCCTGCCAACTTAAATTTGAGAAGCTGGAGAGTTTCCTCTTCTGTCCATTTATCCAATTTTGCAAGCGCTTCGAGCTTTTCGAGGTACCTCGTCACCTCTTTACCGCTATAACTATCTAACGTGGTCGCCACCATTCCCAATGAATAAACGGTGGGCAACCGTAAAACTGCAGAATTAATTCCACTTGGGGTCGGGGGATTATTCTGAGGGGGAGTTGTATTTGCGTGTGCCATTGTAAATTAGAGTTCTACTATTCCACTACTAACCAAGGAAACGATTATTCAATTGACTTTTCAAACTTGGTTCATCCTTCCGCTTCACCTCGTATAGTAAAATAAAGTTAATCTGAATTTTCTGTAGAGCCAGTGTCTTTTCACTTCCCTTGTATATGGACTTTTTTTTTTTTTTTTTTTTTTTTTTTTTTTTTTTTTTTTTTTCCGTTAGGAATTACCCAGTCAGGCCCTGTCTCCGGAGCTCCGACACTTCCGGAGGGCGCGCTGGCGTGTCATTAACCCCAGTAAACACTCCCAACGTCCATGGGGTAAGTGATTACTGGGTCCGAGAATCATGTGCCCTGAGTAGGCGGAGTGAACCAAGAATTACGGCCTTCTGCATTCGCCCGGCTAGGATTTCTGCCATGTCACGGCAAGCCGGTATGATTTTTAGGTTTGAGAGTAGTGTGTCCATCATTCCACCAAGGACCCCTATTATCAGAACCACCATCTTGACAGAATGGTTTGGGTAAAGCCTGCGGAGTTCAAAGAGAAGATCTCGATATTTAGTCCGTTTTTCCTCCTCTTTTCGGACGATGTTCGTTTCGCCAGGAGCTGAAAACTCGATGACGAAAATCGTCCTACTTTGATGGTCGAGGAGTACTACATCAGGCTTATTGGCTTGTATTTGCCTGAGGGTGGGGAATGAATAGTTCCAATAGATTCGGCACTTCTCATTCACCACCACGGACTCAATATCCCCCGGAGCATAAGGCAACACTGGTGTCTCGTCTACACCGTACGAGTGTCGTAGATGGTAGTACAACACTCGTAGGGCCGCGTTATGTCTGTGGATATAGGCTGAGACCGCATAAGCTGGACAAGCTGACAGCAAATGCATTATGGTCTCAGCTGCCCCACGACACGCTCTGCATCTAGTGTCAGGGACCTCTATACCCATCACGCGACTGCGGTAGACGAGAGTGTTGAAGACACCATCCTGGCAGGCCATTATGAATCCCTCGGTCTCCGACTTCAGCCCACTTGACCTGAGAAACGAGAAGGTCAGGTCTCTGGATAAGCCTAGGTCTTCAATGTTCTTGAAGAAGACCCCATGCATCGGCTTATCCTTATGTAGCTGCAGGAGCCTCTCACACTCCGCAGCTTGAAACCACTCCTTGAACACTCCCTGTATAAATTGAACAGAATCTATCTATCTTTTCAAGAGTTCAAATGAAGTATCAACATTCTTTGTATATAAAAAATAATAATAAAACGACTTGACAACAAAATTAAACCACTTTTCGAACACTCTCTGTATAAATTAAAGAGAATCTATCTATCTTTTTTGGATTTCAAATTAGTTTCAACTTAACTTGTATATATGAAAAAATTTAAATTAAACGATTTGACAACAAAATTGAAATACTTCTCGAAATCTCCCTGTATAAATTGAACAGAATCTATTTATCTTTTCTAGAGTTCAAATTAGTTTCAACTTTCCTTGTATATAAAAAAAACGAAAACTAAACGATTTGACAACAAAATTAAACTACTTTTCGGAAACTCCCTGTATAAATTGAACAGAATCTATCTATTTTTTTGTAGAGTTCAAATTAGTTTCAATTTCGCTGTATATAAAAATAAAAAAAAAATTGTGGTCAACAAAATTAAATCACTTTTGGTATAACCCTTGTAAAATTGACCAAAATTATCTGACTTTCTGGAATTCAAATTACGTTTCAACTTTCCTGGTATATATAAAAACAAAAATAAATCAATAGTCAATACTTAAAAATGTCAGTTATCTATCCGCTCCGCTCCAAAAATAGCGTTTTTCAAAAAGTAATTCAATTGAATTCTTTTTTTTTCAACTTGAGGGAAAACTTGTTTCCTCAAAAATGCTTTGTATCCGATAGTTACTAACGGCATGGACGCTCGAAAGAATAATAACCGTTCCGCTGCGCTCTGGAAAAAAATAATTTTGGTTTGGCTGTATTCCTGATTCAGGCTATATTAAAATAGGATAAAATATTTAAGCGGCGCACCCACAACTGGCGTTTATTTTCCCCACAAAAGAAAATTCGACCGGTCTTTCAAATTCACCATACTCGTAGATAGTGAAATAGGGGAGGTTACTTCTTATACAAATTCTTCCGATATTTCGAAACTTCGCGCCGAGAATATGAAGTAAAAATCAAACTAGTGTTGAAACACTTTCAACCGCTCAATCTTTGATTTATAATCGCTACTTTTTCCCCTCTGAAAAATCGCCTTGATAATACAGGCTAAATGCCGACATCCTAATTTGAAATTCTCTACTCAAATTCTCAAATCGGCTGTTTTTCTCATGAAAAAGATGGAAGAGAAAACCACAAAAAAACTGAACTATTCAACATTTCGTGCAAAATATTTTTATGTTTGGTTCAACAATTTTCGACTATTCTTTCTGCTCTAAAATTGCCTATATTTGCTTGGGTTAAATGCCCTTTTTGAGACACAAGAAATGAGGAATAAAAAATTTTAAAAGATATTATCGGGCTATTATTCTTAATGACTTTCTTCTATTACTTAATGACTGACAACATTTATTTTATGCTTCCAAATAACATCCACAATATGCACAACCACTTTCCGTCGGACAATAAACTCCAAATATATTGACACACCCAAAACTTCAGTTTTCCTGATTCGAATCATTGATTTTTCTTGACTTTAACGTGATATTTAATATCAATTGACACTTTTCCAACCTTTCTAGACTCGTAACAAGGACAAACAAATCGTCTTCAAACTGTTTCAAACAACACTTATCCAACCAACAACTCCTCTGAGCAAAATTTAATACACAAAATCCCAACGCTGGGTCACCATTTGTAATACTCGACGTTGATACTTTACTTTTATGATAATAAAATTTGGAACTCAATCCAACGGGCAATCACCTAACGTTGAACCCCTTCCGTCGCAATAATTTATATTAATAGAAAAACTGGTTTTACCAGTATTATCTTATTTCTGCTTCTCTTGGCCTTCCTTAGAGGTTCACAGACTCTACAGGTGGCTGAAGAAAAAGTTTCTCCAGACCCAATTTTTCGAGTTTCCTTTTGAAAGGATATTTTTATGCTCAGCGCAAAACCAGATCAATATATAGGGCAGCTTGCTTTGTCACCACTCCGTAAAGAACTAAATTCGCCTGACCCGGAGAAGTCAGACTTGATGGTAAAATAATGTTTAATTTTAGGTTTGATCTGATTTTGTCTGTCCGAACTATTCTATAGGCCGGGTTCGGCTGTCCAGCAAATGGGACAGACTTTATTGTTACTGATGCTTTGCTCAGCTATTGTGGAGTTTCCTGATTCTTTTTTGTTTTCACTTGTTTTCTTGGGTAGAGGGATATAAAATTATACACAATCTTTTAATAAGACCGAAATTTAATAAAAATTAAACAAATTTTCTTTTGACAAAATCTGTCAGGGCCTCGACAAGTCGAGCGTTCCCTGTATGTAATGAAATAATTAAATAAAAACTTCTCAGAAGGAGGTAACTAAAGTTATTCTATCAACTCATAAATAACTCATCAAAATCAATATGCCTACTTTCTACCTCTTGGAACCAAGTTTCCTACTAAAATAGAATAAAAAAGGTTTTCCCCTGCGAACGGTTTGGTCTAGAAAAATCGGCGATATCTACTTATTCACATTTACATATACTCAAACACACTATAGCAACTTTTTCGAATCAGGGATAAACATATTAGAATGATTATTACACAGAAACAGTTTTCTTACGTGTCTGGGGTTATACCCGAGTCTGGTAAACGACTCACTTTGTCTGCACTCCGTCTCGAAATTTGGATTCACTCTTATCAAATCACCGAGCAACAATCAAACGAATTTCTTTACATAAAAATATCACAACCCTCTGAAATCGCAAGTCCAAATTTTGAATTAAATTTTATTGCCAGTACCAACCCCCTCCGTATATTTTCCGTCTCGCGAAACTTTCAACTCGAAACCCGATTCACAACTACCTTTTTCCGTCTCTCCCAGCGGTCACCCAAAAATCACTTCCCCCGTATCCGATTAATAGGTACGCCCATCATTCAATTCTCGTCCACAGATATTCGTCAAAAATTTGACTTATCACTTTTCTGTCAATCTTTTTTCACTGAGTCCCTGCCCATATTATTATCGCTTCTGAAAAGTCCTTACTTTGCTCTATCTTCTTTGGGACCTAAGACCAACTCAGGTTCTCAGACTTCCTACGCAGAATTTTCTTCCTATCAGCAGAATTCAAATCTTTCAACGATCTTTCCATGTATCACGATCGGCTTTGTTATTTTAAGACGACTTAGACTAAACAACATTTATGGTTACAGATCCTTACAAATGGATATATTTTTTAATTGCTTGATATGAAATATGATTTCTTCAACGAATTAGTTCTCGCTGAAGCTGGCTGAAAATATTGTCCAGGGAGAAATGCCCACGGTTTATTACATTATTACTAACACTGCTACTGCTGGCGGGGTTTACCATATTAATCGACCAGATACACATAACCACACATGGAAACAATCATCCCTATGCTGTATCACTTCCGTTAAAAATAACGTCGCCGTTATTCGCCCTTTCCGTTATTTTGCTATTGATTGGTAATAGCAAAATAACGGAAATGGCGACTAACGGTGACGTTATTTTTAGCGGAAGTGATACAGCATAGGGCTGATTGTCTCAAAGCACAATGTACTTCACTGCTTACTCTGACAGTATAATGAAGGCACAACTGATAATACTTTTTGAAGAGTGGATGCGCTTCGGAGACGTTGATGGTGGCCCCAATATCAACGGTTTTATGAAGGTTAGATTGTCGTTCAATAACTTCGTCAATAAGTCAAATTTCTGATGTCTTATCACATAAACTAGGTTGGCTTCGGTTATGGGCTACAGCACTTCTATCATGGACTCTGCGAATTCGATGCAACCGGCAGAATATGGCAGCCCGTGATAATTTTTTCGACGTATCGCACTTGCTGTGTATCTGCAGCACTAACAGCGCGGTATGGCACTACCAGTTTGAAAATAGAATAATTGTTGCACTGCCCGTCGGTGCACTGCGCTCTAGTAGTTTCATGGTGGAGATCTGACTTCCAACTAACGCTCGCGTCATCTTCTTACCACCGTTGTTTATCTCACCATCCAAGCTGTTTTTGCGCAAAATTAAGACAGACGATGCACGATCTCGCTCAAAGGCAAATGCTCCATGATACAGTCGTGTATAATGATGCAATAGGCTCGAGTATAGCTTGGGTAGAACTCCGTATAGGTAAGCGCATGCGTTCATCTGGGTAATTGTCACTGTTCAATGTCAGACGTATGTTGCATCTCTAGCTGAGTTATTTGTTCTATCCGTTTGAAAGGCAACAATAACGAATCGAGGACTCTCGAGTACCATATGTTTTGATAGCCCAAATTTCTTTGGTGGAATCTGTCGTGAGTGCAGGCAATTCGTGCATTTTCCACCTGCGGTATGATATGAACAAAGGAGAGTAATTTTTGATGGATTGCAGTAACTGCAAGCGAATTTCAACGTTGGGCACGACATGTTTGACTCTTAGCATGCTGCTATTGATCGTCATGGCGGATGTGGTCGCTACCTGCGGATTTACCATTTCCTCTATCACCACGCAGTTGTCATCATTTCCGCTCATAACATATGCTTAAGCGGAATGCACATGGCGAATGCTCCGTCGTTGGCGTTGCGAATAGCTACGACGGGATACGTCCATCCAGCAGTGTCCCAGTGTCGAGTATCGGCATCTGCATATCAGGTGAATCCTCGCAAGCAAAGTGATTACTATACCTGGAGAGCAAACAGAGTCTATCTCTTTGCCGTTGATTTCATAGTAGATGGATTCGAAGAAGAATGCGCCGGCATTATTGACGAATCGAACATCATCCTCTCCTGTGGTTCTTGTTAGGATGCCCCCTAGGCAAATCATGGCGTGGTTCATCAGTATCCATGTGTCACTCTGATGAATGACGATTTCAACAATGTCGTCATTTTGTGAGGAGTTGACATATGGGTGGTGCGTTCGTGTTTCCACCCTTTGGATGGATTTATCGAACTTTGGACGATTGTACACGTCAAACACTTGTTTTGACAACATGATGTCCTTGAGATTTGAGGAACTGTATACTTGAGAAGAAGATATTATCATTATGAAGAGTGTGGTGTGCACTCGATGACTGGGCGACTGAACTGACGCCTGAGTCCTTGAGAATTGTATGTCCTTCTTTTTCGAATACCAACCCATTTGACAGCTTGCGTAACACCAGTCTTATGATAATGGTTTCTCCGCGGATGTTCACGCTGCAGAAATCCTGATTGAGAATATTCAAAGTTATTTTTTTGTATTTCTTTTTTGTTCACAGGCAAGTAAATCAAATTTTGTGGAGTTTCGTCGATGGCAAAGCCGGGGTCTTTCCTATTGGCGAATTCGTATATGGTGTGAGACGGAAGTTTGTTGAAGAAGGCACCCGATGTGACGTTACTGTCAATGTGAAGTGTTCGAACTTTGACTATGTTGACGGGCAGGTCAGACACGTGAACGAACCCAGCTTCCAGTACAATAGATAAGAAACCCAACAGCTGTGAATTTCGCACTGTAGCGTAATGGTATTTGTTTTGAGAGAGAACACCGCTGCTTCGGTAATGTTGTTGTCTCCCTCCGCGTTCGCCTCTCTTTTGTATTTCTTTGCCTCTTTCGGTCTATCGATGAGCTCGTGAATGAATTTGGCAATGTCGCTTATTTCGTAACAGCCAGTGGGGATGTTGATAATGCTAACAGATGGCGCTCTGTTGGCAAAATAATAAAATTTTCCACTACTTATATTCAGTATACCGTTGTAGGAATGGAAACCAATCAAAGAAAAGTTGTACGTGCTATTTTAGTCCAATTAAATTGGAAGAGCAAAGACATTGCTGATTCTGGGATCAGCACTATCTTTAAAAAAACATCCAAATACGCCGCTTGTGCTCCACATTCAGAAACGGGTCAATTATGTGGGAAAGGCTTGCAATTTGTCTGGCGAATCCGGTCCAAAGTCAGGCGTTCCCAATCATTTTTGACATGTTTGGTCGTAGAGAAATTGCAAACACAAATGACCGCAATTGGCATGTTCGAATGTCTGATAGCAATCGTTATTGTGATAGATTTTCACACTTCCACCATCATTACCATAGCTACCAGCACTCAAGTAACTCACCAGTTCTACAGGCGGTTTCAAGTTGCAGAAACTGTCAAAATATTTCACTGTTTTCCTAATATTCATGTAAGCTACCGAATTCGTTCTATTATTTTTATCGAGTACAAATTGATGAAAGCGCGCTGATTGTACATGGGCGTAGACTGGGGCAGGGCATTGCGCATGAAAACTCCAATGAAATGAGTTATTTTCAAACGTTTGTAATAATCGAGGAAGTCCACATCGTACAAAGGTTGCTTGCTATTGGGCAGCTTTATTAGGAATTAGGAGTTTTTTAAAGAATATTTGAGAAAGAGACCGTAACCTCCGCTATATGTCTTGCGCCACCAATGTCCTCCATGGCAGCGTGGTGATGCTTGTCTTCGCTCAATTTTTTGTAGCGTTCTCGGAGGAGATAATGGCCTTGGCAATGGTGCTGGCACCACCAGTCAACGAGCCCAGCGCTCCCAGAGCGTCGAATATGGGAAGCAAAGGCAGCAAACCCCCACTCTGTGATTCGAAAGATATAATCCTGGGTACTATAATGTTTTTGCGGCCACCCAATTATTCAGTTTGAGCACAAGCGATACGCAGTGCTACCAACGACGATTTCAGCAGAGCCTGTGCATCCAATAGACCTTTGAGTTGATCGGGTTTCAATGTCTTCCTGTGTGGTCGGTGGATCAGCGGTCTAAGGCACAGGCCGTTCGAAACTCCAGCATAGCGATAGTCGGTTCGAGTCCGATGTAGGTACGAGAATCTTGCTCAACTATTTTATATCGGATCGATAGGCAACCGCATGCCTTGTTGAAAAGCAAATGTAGGGTGAGTTGTCTAAATGACAATCTCGTCTAGTGCTAGCTTGGAGTACTCACCGACCACCCGAGGTGGTGCTGTAGGTTTTCCGGGTTTTCCTACAGCTGAAAAGTGAATACATCACCTGAAACAACAGTAAGTCGCCCTGGAGCGCCACGGCAAATAATAATAATAGCCGTCCTCTACCAGCACAGACTATGCCTTTGGGTACAATTAACGAGTGTTTATGAGGGAGTATAATTATTATTATTATAAAATGCTTAGTGATTTTCATTACATCTGCCTTGAATGACTTTTTTGAAACCTGTCTATTCGCACCAGAAGCAGAGGCCGCCGCCAATCCAAATTAAGTTTGGCTTTCATCGTTGTGGTGACTAGTCAAGCTGCAGCTTTCTTGCCAAATTTCGCTTCTTTGGATTTGAAACGATCCTTAGCTCGATTTTCTAGCGTCCAATCAGTCTTGTGTCTATCGTCCAGAGAGAATCTTTTCGAATATGCCAAATCGTGAGACTTGCCAGCAACGTCAAGGGTGTTCACGCCAGGGTCTCCACGTGTCAATCTCTTCTTTAATTTGGTGTCCGGTCCGCAGTACTGCTATCCAAGCAGATGCAGTTCAGATGGCAGATGATTAATCAGAGAGTTCGCCAATCCACGACCTTCGTGTTAAACTGTCAACATGACACTGACGCGAATGATTTTGCGTTGCACACCTACTTACATAGATGTACTTTACTCGAGGTGTCATTTGAATGTCAGATGTAGGCGTGGTCACACACATATAGTCAGACAGACAATGAAATCAGTGCAACCAGAGCCGGCTCTGGAAATTATTAATTTGGATACCATAGGTGGGGGTATTGCCAGCTACCAAATTCGTCCCGAGCGATGTGGCAAGACCAACGCTGTACTCAGCACGCTTCAAGAATGTTTATGTTTATTCAATGTCGCTGTACCAACTGTGATATCAGATGCTGCAAAATGTACTGAAACGAGTTAAGGGCGTAGGCTATTTTCTATACAGGGACAATGACGAGGTAATAGATCTGTCAAATGCGAAAGAAAACTTAATTTTCATAATTGACGATATTTCGTGTGACAAACAGAATACAATCAGAGAATTTTATGCAACACGCGCCACAAGGGTATTGACGTGGCCCACTTATGTCAAGCCTACTCAAAAATACCCAAATAGCTAATCAGGGACAATTTCAACATCATAGTGTTCTTTCAGAAAGATGATATGAAATATAAGCATGCCTTCGACGAGCACTTCTCTCCGGATAACATCTCTGAAGAATTTTTCCGCATGTGCTCCACCTGTTGAAAGGAAGAATTTGGACCTTTGTTTATTGTCAAAGACTTTGGTATAATTGGAAAGCTAAATAAAAACGTCAATTCAATCAGTTGTCGAAAGTTGTTCGAAAACCATTGTTGTAGACGTGACTTCTGTTCTCTGAGTGTGTTCGTAAGAAAGAAACGAATACTTTATCAAAACCAAAACGAGGCATTTTCTTAATCAAGGTACTATGATCCATCGTATCAAAAGCTTTCAAAAAATCCGTATAGACAACACCAACTTGATCTAAGTGATCAAGATGATCAGCAATATACTGAGTAATAACGGTAAAATTGGTAATAGTTGATCTACATCTCATAAAACCATGTTGAAAAGGAAAAATTTGGTTGTGGACAGCAAGGTTGATGTGATCCTATATGATTATCTCAAAAACCTTCGAAAATATCGACAGAATGAATATTGGCCTATAATTCAAGAGCGTCACCGTTTATGAAAATAGGGCATACTTTTGCTTCTTTCCAGTTCGATGGAAATTTCATTAATTTTATTGCTAGGTTGAAGATAATACATAAAGGAGCTGATAATACTCTGGCGTAATCCTTCACAAAAAAGGAAGGTGTTCCACTGGTCCACTTGCCATTTTATTTTATAACAGTCGCCTTAATAATATCATCCTGTGTGATTACTGGAGGTGTGACATGAAAATGATGATTCTCCAGGCCAACATTAGAGTCGGACTGAATAAAAGCACTTTCAAGAATTTTACGAGAGAATTCACAATATCCGAGATTCACCATTAATATTCATGATACCCGGAATTAAATTAGAAATATGTGAGGATTTGTTGTAAGCCAATTTATATTGGTAGGGGATATTTATTAATGTACTGATTCAACAGTAGTATGATTTTAGTTATCAGCTGAAGCTCATAATGGAAAACCTTTGTACGTAAAAGAGCTATCTAACTCAATTTTATGGTGGCATCGTCCTTCATTCTCAACGTTAAAATCCGAATTTTTTCCAGAAAATACGAATTCATCAAATTTTGCTTGTGAACACTCAGACTTGCTCGAATTCAAACGTAGACCATTGATGAGTTATCCAATAGTGGGAATTCTCTGTTATATCTAATATAAGCCCAAGCATTCTCAGATGAGATGAAATACCTTAATTTTCATGGAAGGGTGGAATCAAACGTAATCTTGCGTATTCTGCATGTGGGTGGTAAGCTTAAACATTATTCATTATCTTTCAATAAAAATATCGAATTCTATTCTCAAAACATCATGAATTCACGAATTTGATGATGGAATATGAACAGTTTTGCAATTTCCACTCAGATCCTCAAGCTATCTTATTCGTTAAAATTATTGAAATTTTAATGAAACGAAAGCAGTCAAATCGATCATTCGTAAATGTAAAGGTATCTTGAAATGGACAATTCATCCGATTTTTGTGTGAAATCATCTGAAATTTTATATTTTGTGGTGTGAATTACGCTAAACCTTTTTAATTCAAAGATGGAAATACCCAGAATAGGAACTCAGTGAAGGGCTTTATATATTTGTCTATCCTCTTAATTAGTAATCAGTGATCTCACAACTGAATCGATTAGAAATGCTTCAAAAGGATTTGTATCAAGACATGGCATTTGCAGACATTTTTTTTCTGATAATGGTACAAATTTTAGAGTTTAACAAATGCTTTCTCCAAAATTGAATAGCATTTTGTCACATAAGATACAACCGAGCTAAATCGGTGATGTTATTAAATATATGGGAACGTGGGCACTATTGTCAAGAAAATTGTACCTCACAGAATTAAATATCATCATCTCACCTTAGTTTCTTAATCGTTTGAATGCGATGATGTTACTTTTCCCTTCACTGGATGGAATTGGATCTCATCAAACATTTACTACATTCGCAAAGTTAATCGGTACTTTCTTGGTTTCCAACTCATTAGAATTAATTATCAATTTGACAAGGCTGGAAGAGCCCGTTTATGAAATTTTATAAATCAAAAACAGGATTCAACAACACTCAAATATTGATATTAAAATAATAAACAATGAAATATTTAATAAAGGGCATTCAGCAAAGAATAGTTATTGAAACTGATATTAAAATATAACAAGATCTGAATATGAATTACATACAAACGAGGCAAGATAAGTTACTTACATCCAAAAGATATTCAAAACAATAATTTGGTTAGATCAAAATACGTTGAATACACTTAAAGTTAAATGGAAGAATCATGATGATTGATATGAGAGTTGATTGGAATAATCAACTTTCCAGAAGAATAAGAAAGATTGTTTAGAAAACTAAGTTAATTATACTGAAAATTTTTGGCTCAAAAAAATATACCATCAAATTTGTCTATTTCTAGTCATGTGTATCGAAATAACCAATGAAACCATCATTACACTGATAACTACCCATGGATAGTTTTCGCGTGTACTTATGACTTATGTCATGACATCGCTAAGCAACCAACAAAATAAAGTTATTTAACATTTCTGTAATTCAATTTATTTCGAAAATGTCACTTCCTCGCTTTGGTGTTCAAAATAATGCGGCAATTGACAAAATCATTGAATAAAATACACCAAAAAATACTGTCAATAGTAAAAAATACACTTGGAAAATATTTATAGAGTTTTGTGACGTCAAAAAATATGAATTGGATGGAAATCGTACTCTTGAAGAACTTGCATTAATAATCAAGGATTGGGCGATTAATATGAGAAAAAATGATGTCACAGAGTTTAAGGAGGTTACTGTCAAAGCTGTATGGAATATAACAAGCAAATTATTACAAGAAAAGTATTAAGAGGAGTATAATATCATTCTAGACTCTTTTAAAAGTGTTGCATTCAAACAAGCGCGGAATGCACGCGACGCAGCATGAAGAAATTCACAAACAGGTCCCACTAAACGCAAAACAAGCTCAGTACCATTAACTTCAACGGAAATGAGTAAAATTATAAACTTTTGGGATGAAAATACCCCTGTAGGACTCCTACGCAAATTTTATCACATAGCAGCGGTGAAATTGGCTTGGAGAGGTGGTGGAGGTGCTGCTTGCTTAGTTGATTATTTTCATATCGAAAAGGAAAACAATGGATCTCCAACTAATAGGATAGAATATAATCAAAATTTCAGTAAAACCTGCCAAGGGGGTTTAAAGAACTGCGCCTCTAGTAAATGGTTAGTTCAAAATAATGATAACAATGCTTGTCCTGTCAGATTATTCATTAAATTATTATCAAAACGAGGCACAAATATTAAAACAAATAGACTATTTTTAAGGCCAAATCGTCACTGGAGGACAGACAGCGATAACTGGTACGACAATATGCCTCTGGGTAGAAATATAATTAATGGATGGACGAAATCTTCTGCTGAAGCAATTGGCTTGGATACGAAACAGACGAAATTAACCAATCACTCTAATGGAGCAACTGCAGTCAGCCAATTAGCTAAAAGTGGATTTCAAGAACAACAATTGTTGAAAATTACTGGGCACAATAATGGAAATTCTATAAAACCTTATTTAAATATTGATCAGGAACATCATAACCAAATAATCAATAGTATGCGTGAAAACACCTATACAGTAACTGGGGCGATTACAGCAAGATCAACGGAATATCATTATACGAATTGTTCCTTTAATAACTGTGTTCAATAACTAATTTTGTTCGAATTTCAAAAAAATTCTCACTGTATCCCTCGAACATTGATAGATAACTCATAATTTTATCACAACTTTCTCAAGCACATTATTTTAGGTAACATCCCTCTGCCTTCGGCGTCGGGATATTACCAAATAACGTGCTTTCGAAAACTGTGATGAAATTATTTCGTTAGTTATCAATGTCCTTGGGATATTATAGCTGAAAATTAATTTATTCCTCATTTTTAAATTAGAGTTGAAACCCGAAAACTTATAAAAATGTTACCTGAATTTACACAACACTACATAATCACCTGATCACATCTGCGTGCTACGAGCTAAAACTACAACTGATCGTTATTTCGAAGAACGATTCAAATTTCTTGCCTCTTACAGAATTATCAGCATATCTACCCTAAATAAATATTAATATCTGAAAGGTCCCTGTTTGGGATATTTTAGTACTTAGTTATCAAAAGATCTTTTGTAAAATGTATTTCGAAAGGTTCTGAAGTTAAAGATCGAGTTGAAAACTGAAACTGTCATTTGATACATTTTCAAGTGGTAGACTTTTATGACTGGAGACAATATTTTATAGTGACTTTCAAATAATATTTCTGTTTTGATCTATGCCTTTGGTTACAACAGCGTATGCGTTTGGTTACAACAGCCGTTAATAATGAATTAACAAAAATAAATGTAGTAATACAGAGTAATCGGATTTAGCAATACTCATGTCCTCAAAAATTTAATTGTAATATATTTCTGCAAAATATCCTCGAGGCTGCTGTACGAACAACACAATATTATTTAAAGAAAATAACAATATAATTTTCGTTCACTTATGAGGAATTGTACATCATTCTCACAAATGTGAAGACTTTCCTGAATTCTTGACTTCTGATTCCCGTTTCTAACACCCAGAACGATTTTCCACTCAATCACAGGGGCGTGGGTTCGAGTCCCAGCATGGTCACTGGTCTCATGCATGGCATCACACGTGAAATGTTAAGGGCTACGTCTTTCCTAGCTTGCTCAAGTCTTTCGGTTGACGGTAATAACAATTTTAATCACAAAGCTATTTGTCACGTAATAACCATGTATGTAAAATATCTCTACAAATATGGAAAAGTTGGTCAAGGTACTATTTGTATATATACTCAAACAAAGAACGTTATGAAAATTTCGTAAGGAAAATCCCGCTCTGCTGCGATACTGCTGAAAGACCTCTATCTATCTACATTGGCACTTAGGACGAATTACTGCGCAGATGAATAAATTCGAGTCGTCAGTGTAAATACTAAAAATAGTATTCTGAAACGTAAAGTTGCAAAGATCTGCATAGGGCTTACAGAGATTTAGACAAATTTTACAGATTTGTCTTTGATTATGATTCACATCAGAATGTTCGAAATTATTTATGATAAAGTCTATTCATTATAAATAATTTGAAACATTTCAAGAGAGGCTATTCATGTTGAATGAAATATCGTTTAGTTTCCATATAATCAAATGTTGCATGGAACATTGTCTAGTTTCCAAACTATAAATCATATTTGTTTTGTTTATAATGTTGATGTTTTTGTTTCTCAGTATATTCTCAAGAAAAAAGTCAAACACATTTTTATACCGTAGTTTACTCACGATAAATCTGATCATCAGATAATTCATATATGAATAAAATTATTACATAGACCAACGCTCAAGAACAATGGAATTTGTTACAAAATACATTTTTGCGGTCAGTTATATCTTCATAGATATTCAGAGTCGTTTTTCCACCCTCACGAACGTAACCCTCCCAGTTTGTACAAAAGCTCAAGCTGTATAAACATTCTATGGTTGGAAATTTATGGAGCGTGCTTAACCCAATTCAAGTGATTTTATGCTAAATGCATTCGTATTTTGTTAGAGTAGAGAAACATCAAAACCTAAGATAATTCTATTCAAAGCAACCTGGTTAACATTAACATCACGTGTTATGTCAAGAGGATAAATTATAATTTATTCTCTATGAACTCATGAGAAAGTTTATTATAATCGTCCGAAAATGCCTAGTTCACACACATTCTGAGAGAGGTATCTCCCGTAATCGGCTTTTAATGCAAAATTTCTTCGATAATTAATTTTTTTTCTTGAAATTCATGTAAAAAACAAGAATAACGTCTTGAAAATAATAACCTGCAAATTACAGTTTTCCTGATTTTGTGGAATCGATGGGTAGGTACACAAAAACTGTAGAAAACCACCGACATTTTAGAAAAATACTAGGAAGCACAATAATATGTCGTAATCAGACCAGCCATTTTACTGAAAAATCAAAATTTTTCTGAATTCTCATAAAACAACTCCGTTACATCCGTAATTTTTGACGTAGAACTGTGAACCCTGCAGAATCAATAGATATAGCTGAAAAATGTACCTTTCTTCGTATAAAATGACGAGAAATGAGACATATATGCAGTTTTAAGAATTGAATTTTTTCAGAAGCACAGTGAATTTTTACTAAAATAGTTGTTCTGATTACGTATACGAAGTCATGAGAATTTGTTTTGACAATGTAACCATATTATTCGAATCTACATGAATTGTGTCACTTCCTTTTACCAATATATATTTAAAACTAATTGTAAGTTAGCACCCGTTTCTTGAAATTGATGTTGAATCCGAAACCGGTCGTAACAGACTCAGTGGTAATTAGACCAAAATTGTGGTCATCTTCATTGTTCAATAACGCGAATTTATTATGTTGAATCGATGTGGCATGTAATACGTATAAATTCACCATGACTGATAAATACAGAGGAAATAAAAGCTTTCATCATACACAAAAATTATATACTTGTGAAGTAACGCTTACAATTGTTTCGACACACAGTTTATCATCATGTGAGCTGAGTTATAAACTAGAGTAACGATAAAATCTTACCTTCTTGAATACTGTATAAAATTTCACTGATGACGATAAAATCTCACTTTTTTGAATACTGTATAAAATTTCATTGATGACAATTTTAAGAAATTAATCCATAACAATGGCAGGTACGAAATTTCAACCCATTGAGTGAGTAAATTATCAGAGAATTGTACAGGTCAATTTGGTCATTAAGAACTCAATTGCTATTAGTCAATGTGTGTTGATTTCTATGATATAATAATACTCCCTCATAAACACTTGTTTAGTGTACCCAAAGGCATAGCCTGTGCGGGTAGAGGACGTCTATTATTAATATTTGTTGTGGCATTCCTGGGCAACTTACTGATTTTTGGTAGCGTATTAACTTTTCAGCTGTAGGAAAACCCGGAAAACCTACAGCACCACCTCGGGTGGTCGGTGTGCACTCCAAGCTAGCACCAGACGAGATTAGCATCTAGACAACTCACAATACACTTGCTTCTGAACAAGGCATGTGGTCGTCTATCGATCTTATATGGAGTAGATGAGAACAATTCCCTTGTACTAGTATCGCTATGCTGGAGTTTCGAACGGCCTGGATTCTAATATGTTTAATTTTTGAACTTTAGATCGAATATGCAAAATTTTTGGATTCTGTGTTTACGATTATTATCAATAAGATGGTTGACATAGTTTGAATCCTGTTTTATCAGTCTGTAACTTCTCAAGTGCTCACTGAATCTTTGATTAAAACTGCGGCCTGTCAGGCCTATACAGGCTGTTTCTTTTATCATGTGGTAACATTGCTATATTCTAAACCGTAATAGATACAAAGACGATTGAATGGGAAAAAAGGTAACTATTGTGGTGAGCAGTAAATTGGTCATAGAAAATTTACGGGGATTCTTGCCCTTCCCAACTTATACAGGAAAAACTGAAAATGCTGTTTTCGTTTTTTTACGAATAGAATTGTTATTTCAGAAAATATAAAAAAATTAAAAATAAAAGTTTTATTGTATTCAAAATGTACTATAACTACGTAACGATACATTTTTAAACAAACGTTTCGTGTCAACACCGCCATCATGAACTATTTTTTTCAAATACGGACCTGTCTATTTCATCACAAATATTGATAGAGCGATAAAATCACAATTTAGTGATATATCACACTCGACATTTTTATAACGTTTCATATAAAATAACTAGCATCATCAGTGACAACAATTTTTAACTACGATCCTGTCGTTACTTTGTTTATGAATTCCACAGAATCTAACGCTTCGATATAAAAATTATCAGTGGCGTTTTGAATGAATGTATCTATGAAAATTGTATTTGTACTATAAAAATTCATAAAAGATTTCTGCAGTTTCAGAGACGAACGATAGCAATTTACCCCAGAAATAAACGTACTTAAGAGGAGAAGAAATCAAACAAACAGAAAATCTATTTATTTCATAATGAATTTGTGGAAGAAAATAAAACCAATACAGAAAAAGAATTCTACATTAAATGCTCGAAATGATGACCTCTTTTTTGAATGCACATAAGTTGTCTGTCCATACAACTTCTGTGGCAATTTTCTAGCATGATGGCTGTAATGCTATTACATGCATCTCTTAATTTCTGTTTGAGATGGTCCATATCGGTACTAGGTGTCGAAAAAGCTTTATCCCTTATGTATCCCCAGACAAAAAAATCCAAAGGAGTAAGGTTTGGGGATCGAGCTGTCCAGGCAATTGGTCCATTGTTTCCAATCCACTTTGTTGGGAATATTGCATCTAAATGTTCCCTTACTATTGCTGCATTATGGAGAGGGGCACCGTCTTGTTGAAAATATTGTATTTCACGGCGGGTGCTTAATGGCAATTCATCTAAGTAATTTCACCATTTCACCATTCAAATGATCATCGTAAAAGAAAGGACCTAGTATGTTTGTTCCCAAAGTTCCCAACCAAACATTTATTCCGATCCTCTCCTGGAAATTGTTTTCTCTATGTAAATGTTCATTCGTATTATTCCACCTATAATGGATGTTTCTATCAAACCAACCATTGTTGGTGAATTTTGATTCGTCCGTCCATATTATTTTTTTACAAATATTTCGAACTTCCCTATTTCTACGTCTTAACTATTTCGCAAACCGTACTCTCCTTCCGTAATCTCTTTCATTAAGGTGATGAACTTTGAGTATCCTGTAGCATTTTTAATTGTTTTTTTCAAAATACTTCTGGTAGATTTTACAAATATCCCAAGTTCGTGGGTAATTTCTCGTAAAGAACAAACTTGATTAGAATTATTTTTGTAACTGACCAATCTTAGATTTAAAAAAAGACATTATTTTTCACTTTTCAGTCTTTATAAGGTAATATTTGCTTACCCAAAACATTTATTTGGTTCCTTATACTTCCAGTAACAACACATTTTCTAGATTTATTTCTGTCAAATGCACCACATTCTCTCAAATTCCTTTCTAATCGTCTAAACATTTGATTGTTTGGAATGCGACGATTCGGGTGTAGCCCACCATACATATTTCTTGCCAAAAGAGGATTTCTATTTAATTTTGTATAATTAAATAGCATATCAGTCCTTTCGTCATTCGAATACATCTTTAATATGTAACCGAATGCTTAAATGTCTGACAGTTCTTAACAGATATCAACAACTCATTTATTTTTCCCGCCATAGAAATTAAGCAAAGCCTACGTGTTTAAATATGGTAAAAGAAGTGAGATGCTATTTGATTGTACCAAATTAGACAACACTTGTATTTTGATAAAAAACTGATATTTTCATTACTTCCAGGATTGAGAATTATGAAAATAATCCGTGTAAAAATTGATACAGGAGAAATCAGCCTTGAATCAAGGATTACTATAATACAAAATCCCCAAAAATGAAAAATACGAATGTTCGTTGTGTTGGGGTATCTTCCTGTCGAAAGTAGGGGTAATGACAGAAGTATCCTAATAGTTGAATGAGTTTTGAAGAAATCAAAACAATTTACAAAAGAACTAAGGACAGGACCGTAATTAAAAATTGTTGTCACTGATGATGCCAGTTACTTTATATGAAACGCTATAAAAATGTCAATTGTGATATACCACTGAATTGTGAATTCATCGCTTTATCAATATTTGTGATGAAATAGACAGGTCTGTATTAAAAAAAAATAGTTGATGGTGGCCGTGTTGAAACGTTTGATTAAAAATTTATCATTATGTAGTTCTAGTACATTTTGAATACAATAAAACTTTCCTTTTTAATTTTTTTTATATTTTCTGAAATAACCATTCTATTCGTAAAAAAACAAAAACAGCATTTTTAATTTTCCCTGTATAAGTCGGGAAGGGCGAGAGTCCCCGTAGATTTTGTCTGACCAATGTACTACTCACCACAATAGTTACATTTTTTCCCATTTGATCATCTTTGTATCTATTACGGTTTAGAATATAGCAATGTTACCACATGATAAAAGAAACGGCCTGTATATAATGCATTGCAATCCTCACACTGAAGCTTGTAAACCCCAGACTTCCTGAATTTATCCCATACAGACTTTGCGTTGTTAATGAATGAATATAAGTTGTTGTTAGTTTTGAATGCAACATTTAAGTATATTCCGTTTCTGAAGGAAACGAAATATTTTGTTCGTCTGGGGACAAACATGCAAAACGATGATCAGATTTTTCTTTGATATGCGGGTATATTAAATTTAGAGTTTTCTTGTTTTGTTTTTGTTCAACAGTCTATCTCTAATTGATGTTTCATATCCATTATTTTCGGCGATCTGTTTAATTCTATTTAACTCACACTTGAAATCCGATTCACTTATTTACCAGTCTGTGAATCATAGAATAAAATGCTGCTAGTTTGTGTGATTGTGGGTGTACGGAGAGATTATGTATTGTAGTGTCTGAGTTAGTGGGTTCGTGATATATAAAGAAGCTTTGTGTGTTATTTTTACGGGAGATAGTTAGATCTAGGAAGTTTAGTGAATTTTTATTATCTTCATTTTCTTATGTGAATTCTATGTTAGGATTGATACCATTCAAATAATTAAGAAACATATTCAGTTGATGTACTGTTCCAACCCAGCAAACGAAAATATCATCTACGTATCAATCTTGGAAAAACAAATTCACAAATCAAAATTTGAACATTTGTTCGAATATTGTTGTTGGGTTGACTGAAAGCGTTGTTTGCTTGGATGTAGAAGGACTCTTTGAATTTACCTTTGAACCAGTTCTCTTAATTATCTAAGATGTCGGCATCTTTCCACAGGATGCGTTGGTGTTCTGTACATGTGTGTTATGCAGATCACTCTGGCCAATAATTGCTGTGAGTCGGCCAATCTCCAGTAAATAGGACACTCTGAAAATAAGTGCGATTTTTTTATTTATTGTTGATCTTTTTTGATCTTTGACGGTTCATTAAATATTCTCTTGAAATTTTAATTTCAATAAATGAAATAATCCGAAATTTAAAATATAGAATGTAATGAAGAAATTTCAAAGGGCCAAGCACTGAGAGGTTTACCCTATATAAGATTACACAGTTTGGTGGTTGAGAAGATTCTGCATCTTCGTTTTCTCCGAAATTTTTCAGATATACCGAAGTAACATATTTTTAATTGAACATGAAACTGATTTCTAATTGGTGATAACTGCCAACAGGGTTTTCTCGGGAGCCCGTGTCCATAAGATTCTATCCAGAGATACCATAAAGGCGCTGGGATGACTTTAACGCCCACACTGCTCTTTTACTGCCTTTGGGAAAAAACAGGCAGATTAATCTTGGACAATCGACCTCCAGTCGCAGATATAGAACGGATAGAACGACCTATGTGAGTAGATGGGTACCAACATGAATCTTTACAGCCAGTATAGTATAGAAACAGAAACCAGCAAACTGAACAGTAGCTAGGGTAATTTATATTCTCAAGATGGATCAAACTCAACTACACCTAAAATTTCTCAGGCATACTTTCCTCTTTCTCCTTTTTGCTGTGGTCACTTCTGGTGGCTCACTTTCTGGCTATACTCTCGTACGGGAAAGTTGATGGTAAGAATTTGCTGAAAATATGATCCTAGTTATGAATAACGAATCTGGAGAATCTAATTCCTAGATCTTTTGGAATATACTGAACATCATTTATAAAAAAGGTTCTAAGAGGTGCAGCCCTATTTTTATGAAAATTAAAAGAAGAAAAACAGACGGCAGCTCGTCGTCATTTCAAAACGAATTAATATAATTGGACAGTAAAAGAATGGTCGATAAAATAAGGGTGCCCTACAGAATCTTTCAATATGTCTACGTCGAAGAGTTTATTCATTTGGGAAGGTGTGCAACCGAATAATGACTATTTATATATTATACCCAAGACTAAAAGATACTTTGAAACCATAAGATGTTTTCAAGTTGACGAATGTTTATCAATTAATAAATTAAACTCATCCTAATAGACTAATATTTAATATTTACATATGTATATACCTTTACTGGTGCAGAGTAACAGTTTCCAGAAATAAGAATTGTGAATCCAATCATTTTCAATATTACAAATTACAAATGAGGTTGAATTTACTGAGTAGATTTTTTAGGAAAGCAATCTTCACAGCGCATTATATTAGGTGGTGGATTAAATATAGATTCAGAAAAATATAACGTTTACTTAAGTGTATCAGTATTGATTAATAATAATAAAGGTAGGATTCTGTTCTAAATGAAAATATGAAACCTGCTTCTCTTCTAACACAGTGAAGATTCAAACCTGAGACAGCTAGGAGAGGCGTGATGTGTTTCAGTGGTAACACTCGTGTTCTATCATGGATCATAATACAATCCGCTATACATCCAAACATTATGCATTTTTCGTAATCACTTAATGATGACTGAAATGGAGACGTGGAGAACTGCCAAAGTTTGGGAGTCAACCAACTAGAACAGAAACCGTGATTTTCCAGGTGAAATTCTTCCAGGTACAGCCCTATGAATGTTTCTGTATGAATTACCAACCTATGCTGTCACTAGCATGAAAGCGGTGAAAAAAAAATTGAAAAACTAACCTTCTGTGAAGGGTACTATCCTGTAGAAAAAAGGTAGCGTGGTAAAGAGTATTTCAAAGTCAAAATATCCAATATAGGCCACTATCTGAAGTCAGAACATTGGAGAATGGTGGAATGAATAGAAAGAAGCATCCGCTGAGAATCACATAACAAAATCAGGATACGTCAGCCAAATAAAATCAGGAAACACCGGTCTGACTATAAACCTGTAGCTTCTTCAAAGTCTACCACAAAACTAAATGATTCAGAAACGAAATTATTTAAAAAATTGTTTAAAACTGTTTTTTCCGTCAACCAGCTGTCATCCCCCTACAAACGACAGCCCTCAGAAGTCAAAACTTGTGCGAGCAAAGGATTACCGAGGTCTTACCTTTGCGATTCCTAGCACGAGTATACCAGCTTACTTCCTTGATCCCAAAAGACATGGAACCAACATTCTTGTGTTACGCATAATTGACCAATCAGAACATTTCAGAATAATGACATTTTTGGAAGTCTATGATCAGATACCCAAAAATTAATTTCGCTATACTAGGAGCTTGCAGAAATAAATATTTGACCACTGACAGTTAAAACATCATCGAAAAGTTGTCAAATAAGAATGAACAAAATTCAGGAATAACCGAACATAACAGACAATAATTGAAACACACCTTATGATCACCTCTCAGTAACAGAACAGAGATAAACATATAACGCACATACGAAAACTCAGTCGAAGACAATGTCATGAGGTTGGAAAACCAGCTATACCGATATGTGTACGCTGCATCTAGCTCACCGGAAGAAGATCATGATCACGCTGAATTTTATATAGCTATGAAGTGATATCAACAATTGAACAGAATACAGTAGCGAAAATTCACATGCTACAGAGGCAGGAAATGTCCATTCATCATCACAAGATGGTCATTACACCGTTCGCCAGCAAAAAGAAGCTGGAACTTCTAATATCTCCTTCTATCAATGGTGTAACAACTCATTTTGTGAATTAAGTGCAATACTTGGATGAAAAAAAGCTGAACTAGGATCGCATCTGAAAACAACTATCCAGAAGGCTAGCCTATTGTTATGAAAATGTTGCAAAATATGAGGTAAAACATGGGGCATCTCAACAAAGTATATTTGTTGAACGTAAGTTCCATAGACAAATGATCGCGTATGGATAAATTGAAGGTAGTCTAGTGGAGCGGAGGTCAACAAAAACTGGACTAGGCTTAACTTTGATGTGATATCAAGACCCAGTATTTGAGATTATTATGACATGTGACTCAGTTGAGGTTGATACACATGGCACAGTCGATATTCGGTCTAGAAGTAATAATCAGTCAGTATAATTATCCAAAACTGAATATATCGCAAAGCGTAGTAATGCCCAATAGAAAGTTGACGACAAAGCAGATCTCATCAATAGCAGCTTGGTACCAATTGGATCTTCTATTACATCCTTGGAAGAATGCAAAAGTCCACAGATAATTTAAGAAGTTTGAGAGCAGCTGAATGATCAGAGGAGGTATCCAACAAATTTCTCAAATCCAATGGGGTATCTGAATTCCAACTGGGAGTGTTGTCGATTGCGGCCCAGCAGGCAGCATCAATCAACCGATTATTTTTGTACCTATTCACCAAAGTGTCATAACCTATGGAGTAGTTGCCAGATGTAATAGGGAGTTTTTGTACGAGTGACAACGTAGGTCCTTTCAATGAAGAAATTAGATAATTAATAAGCAATGTCACTCAATTGAGTGTTAATATGTTCCAAAAAATGAGAGAATGTTGTAACATCTCCACTTAATGTCAATAACTGAAGTTTAGGTGAACTTATATTATTTTCCGATACAGCAGCTGAATTTTAACTGGATTGATTGTTTGCGAACATATTATAATGAATGAGTTTGATTGAGTAATAATTTTCAAAATCACGCCTTTCTGCGTCCTCGTTAGCGAATGCATCGTCTAAAGGAAGTAACGTAATGATGGCATTATGTTGTTTTGAAAACTTGTCCTTAACAATGTTAACAAATTCATGTTTCAATGTGAACATCGGATGAAATTTATTATCGGTTTGAGCTGTTTTAGCTGTTTCAGCTGTACCGAATAATTCATTCATACGATTGATTTCAGTTTGTCTAAGACTTTGATACTATATAATATAATAGTACTTCTTCATAAACACTCATAGAGTGTACCCAAAGGCATAGCCTATGCGGGTAGAGGTCGGCAGTTATTATTATTCGTCGTGGCACGCCGGGGCGACTCACTGATTTTTGGTGGCCTATTTACTATTCCCAATGAGTGAAAATAAAACCTGTAACACAAAACTTCATTCAATCACAATCAAACGAAAAACGTAACGAAGTTTTGTCGGTTATGTACTTTCAAAATATTTCAATATTTGGGACACCCTGTACCATCTGACAATACTTCGGTAGGTACAACTCCAAATTTCAACAGTGAAGTAAGAAAAATATAAATTTTTAATTTATTTTTACAAAATGATCACTCTGTCTAAATTGAATGAGAGGTGAGCTGTAAGAGCAAAAACCTACTGTGGACTTTCTATTGAAGGAGAAATAATACGGAGATATGTCTTGGCTTTTTACTACACTCAAGCATTCCCTGGCGTATATATATATATATATTAATATCATAGAAAAGAAGGGATTAAATGGCCAATCCGGCTCGATGAACCAAATAATGGTTGTTGAATTTCCCGATTCACCTTCAATCGAAAGATATATTAAATTGTAATGTAGGACCGTATGTTTAAGATAGAATAATTGAAATGAAAATAATTACCAGAGGGTTTAAAGTGATTTCCCTTGCCGTGTAGATCGGTTGGTTGGTTGGTTTGAGGCTGACGAACCAGACGCAGGGTTTACCCGTGAGGGTGACCCTTAACACTGAGACTAACTGGGGTCTATTGTATTCTGTCGTCAGTAGTTCCTAGTTAAATAGGCCCGTATCTTTTATCAGGTTTAGTAATCTATTCACTAGGTGTTTCGGATTCATGCCTATTTCTAGGTTGGTCTGTCCGAATATTCTGTAGCGCTTGTTGTACAGCGCGTCGCATTCGAAGATGATGTGAGAGGCTGTTTCCTCTGTTTATTCCCATGGTGTGCAGGTGTTTCCTAAGGGCGCAATGTCCGGTAAGTAAGCCGGTAAGTATGCGTATCTTAGGTCTGCTCAGGTTGAGAATGTCAGCCGTCAGTGTTTGGCTTAAGTGCCTCACCATGGCTGTGCTGTGTCGATGCCCTTCGATTTGGTCCCAATATGTTTGGTGTCTTGTTTTCTTCCATGTAGATCGGGTTACTGCAGATCCTGCGGTGCAACAGCCGGCCGGTGTTATAGTGTGTAGCAGGAAATCAATGGTATAACAAAATACGGTCAACAAAACTTCAGTTTGGACTTGGTTGAAGTCCAAAGAGACATTGAAGATTTCAAAGTCAGTACGGAACCAGGAAAGCTCTCATTGAAACCGCCTCAGTTCGACGAAAATACTTCATGGGCAAACTATCGCCAACAATTTGAAGCTGCTGCCAAAGAAAACGGATGGAATGCTGGGGAAAAAGCTATAGCACTGACACTGGCATTGCGTGTCGCAGCAACAAATAGTTCACAAACCCTCACGGCCCAACAACAGGAGGACAATGAACAGCTGATTGAACATCTAAAACTACGGTAAGGTCAGGCCCACATACCATCCACAGCGCTACCAGAAGTCAAGCGAATCCTTACAAGAATTCGAAGCAGACATTACACGCTTGGTTCACCTTGCATATCCAGCCACGCCGCAAAATATTATGGAGCGGCTAGCGATTTAGACATTTTTGAATGGACTTTGTTTGTTGAATTTCCTGATTCACCATGAATCAAAACTTATATTCGGAGTTCGGTCCTGACAAAGGTACAGTTAACCTACTTATTACTAGCTGCGATATATATAGCTATCAAGCTATGCAAAATTCAAATTCAATTGCTGAATTGTGATAAATGTGATATACTTCTGTTTAGGAACTGCAGAAACTAATTGAGAGTAAATTCAAATGGTTAACTAAATATAAAATAAACATTGCATCTTGCACGACAATAACCGAAGACTTTCAGTGCTCTGCCTGAAGCGAGCACATCGCTGCTGCTACATGGCCGTAATCGGCACATGGACCTAATGCAAATAATTCTATCATGATGACTTCTGAAAGACGGGCTTCTGACTACAGGAGCACCCAGAATGTAACCCCAACCCAACACATCACAACCAACATTCAACCTACTGCACCATACTCATTTGTCGTGAGTACTCAACAGGCTCCAACTTTCCCCACCTAACACCAGGCCATCATCTTTAATTCTCTAGATGGAATTAAACTTGAAGAATATCTCTTTGCTCTTGGATCCATCATACTTCGGAGAAATATTTTGTTTTCATCAAGAATCTCAAACAACCGCATCTGCATTTACCTATCCACCAAAGAAGTTATCGATGAATTCATTAACACCCACAAATGAATTATAAAAATTGGCAACCAGCAAATACAAGCCCGTAACCTTGTAACTTCCAGTCAAAGATTCAGTTGAAAAGGGTTATTTCCATACGGTTTCATCGAATCGATGGGGAAATTGGAATGCCCAAGCTTGCTGGCGCGCGATCAGTTCTACAACAAGTTGAACGATTGTGGCATCACCGATGCCGAATACGAGCATGCGCAGAACGTGTGGCAGTCGTTCAACTTGACAACACTGGACGAGTACTCTGACCTATACATGAAAACCGACATATTGCTCTTGACGGATATTTACACCCAGTGTAAATTGCAGATACTGGAAGACGTCGATATGCTTCTCTTTGTCGAGCGAGAAATTCGTGGCGGCATCAGTCGGTGCTGCAACAGATTCTCCTCGGCCAATAACAAGCACATGGGCGAAAGGTATGACGCCTCCAAACCATCGACCTATTTGCTATAGCTCGACGTTAATAATCTTTACGGTTGGTCCATGATGGAATATCTTCCATACGATGGCTTTATATGGCTCGAAAATGCAGCCGATTTCGATGTGTGGGAAGTGTTGGACACCTCGCCTATCGGCTACATTCTCGAAGTCGATTTGGAGTACCCCAAACATCTGCAGGACAAACACAAAGATGCCCTTGTGTGCCAAGCACCGTACACCACCAGGCTTGAAATTACCAAAATTGATGACCACGCTGTACAACAAGGAAAAATATGTTGTGCACTACAGGGTGTTGAAACAAGCACTCAAACACGGCCTTGTAATCAAGAAAATCCACAAGGTACTGCAATTCAATCAGTCGGCGTGACTGCGTCCCTACATTGAATTAAATACAAAATTACGCTCTCAAGCAAAAAAGCAAAAACTACATTTGGCAAAAATAACTACAAACTAGCCAATAACGCGGTGTTCGGGAAATCCATGGAAAACATACGGAAGCACCTTGTGGTGAAAATGGTCTCCAAGTGGGAGGGGCGATATGGCGCAAAAAATCTGATTGTCAGTCCAAATTTCAGGAGTCGCACCATTTTCGACGAGAGCCTCGTCGCTATCGAGAAGACAAAGACGGATTTGTTATTCAATAAGCCCTTGTACATAGGAATGTCGATTTCCAAGGTGTGCGTGTACGATTTCCATTACGGCTTCATGATGGAAAAGTACACGCACGATCAGTGCAAATTGATGTATACGGATACTGATTCGCTCATTTATGAAATTAAGTGCAATGATATTTATTGGGATTTGATTAGCGGTTTCATTGAAAAATTCGATACGAGCGACAACTCCTTTGACATTCCCCTCGAGAATAAAAAGTACCCGGCTTGATGAAGGTCGAAGCCAATGGTCGTATCATGACAGATTTCATGGGGCTTCGATCAAAGTTGTACACCTATAAGATACAAGGTGGAAAAAACGTAAAAAAATCCAAAGGAGTCAAAAACAGCGTGTAATGCAATGTGGAAAAAATAACTTCGCAACGCTGTATTCGATCCTTTTCTCACAACGTTTTTAGTGTAGAGCAAATAAAGATCGCTCTCAGCCCCCACGACGACAAGCGCTGCTTGATTATCGGCTCTCATGACACTCTGCCGTGGGGTCATCACAGTCAGTTACATATCTAATAGAATGTAAATGTTTTTCAGAGAGCACATATCCACACACCACCACCATGGTAGTCACTTTGAAAAATGTATGCTGTCTGCAAGTAGTCAGATGTACATCATCAATAGTTGAATTCATCGAGGCCTCACCTCTGCCATGGACGCTCACTGATCGAATTTTGAAAATGTTTGGCCGATGAAAAATGGGTACAAATCTATAAGCATGCTGAGAGCATCTGACGAAATTGCAATGATTTGAGTCACTTAGAGTACATGAGAGAAATCACCTTTGAAGATAGGTGCTCTCAAAAATCAAGACTGGGAGGGTCATTTGCACGAAGAACCATACTGTGTGTGTGCGAATGCATATCGTATTCCAAAATATAATTTACGATTTTGCCGCACTTGTTATAAAGCATTCAGAAGGGCTATGCAAAACCATCCAGTTCACAGCATCAGAGACCATCAACACATGCACATGGGCAATATATATCAATGCTGTGAATTTTGGTGTCACAACAGATTTGATGAAGTGTTATCCACTTTGAAAACGAGCAACTAATGCTACTGCGACCCACATCTGCGTGGTAGTGGTGAGCCCTACGGATTAGATCTCACATATAAACGCTTCATAGGATCAGGAGATGAGGATTCAGAATGCTATTATTGAGATTGTCAAATACACACCAACACAAATTTTCAAGAAAATGTCAAATGAAAATATAAGAAATTGTGCTCTTGTTTGTTTCTTTCCACACAATACATATATTTAATCAAATAGTCAGTTATGTTTTATATATATGATTGAATAAAATTTGTATGTAATCCATGTCTGAATATCATCATTATTATTTCGTTTCACCCTCCCAACCTCCCATTCAAAATCCCACATATTCTTGGTGGTCATTTTTGCATCAAAATAGTGTCACTTTTTTTCACAAAAAATTATCATTTTTTTATACGAAAAAGTGACACTTTTTTATGCATAAAAGTGTAATTTTTTATGCAAAAAAGTATCAATTTTTTATGAAAAAAAGAGATAGTTTTTTGCCTTAAAAAGTAACACTTTCATTGACATCGTGGAAAAAGCTGAGTGAAAGTTGAGTGTTTCACTCAGCCTTCACTGAAAATGCTTCACTCAGCTTTCACCACCATGTCAATAAATGTGTCACATTTTTTCATCCAAAAATACATGTATTCTTATGAGAAAATTACCATTTTTTATAAAAAAATTACCGGAAATTGACATGGTGGAAAAAGCTGAGTGAAAGCTGAGTGACTGCTGAGTGACTCAAAAATCGCTGAAAATGAATGCTTCACTGAAATCCTTCCACCATGTCAATTTTGGATGTTTTTTTTTATCGAAAAAAGTTCCTCTTTTTTGCCTCAAATGTGGCACTTTTTGCATCAAAAACGTAAAAATGCAGTTCTGATGCAAGAAAGTATCGCTTTTGAGCAAAAAAAGTGCCTGCTTTTTCCCCTTAAAAGTGACACTTTTATTGACATGGTGGAAAAAGCTGAGTGAAAACTGAGTGTTCCACTCAGCCACTCAGCTTTCACTGAAAATGCTTCACTCAGCTTTTACTACCGTGTCAATAAAGGTGTCACTATTATACATCCAAAAATACATGTATTCTTATGGGAAAATGATATTTTTTTTTATTAAAAAAAATGATCGAAAATTGACATGGTGGAAGAAGCTGAGTGAAAGCTGTGTGATTGCTGAGTGACTAAAATTCACTGAAATCCTTCCACCGTGTCAATTTTGTTTTTTTTTATCGAAAAAAGTGCCACTTTTTTTGCATAAAAAAAGAGCACGTTTTTGAACCAAAATTGAAAGAATGAATCAATGAAAAATGTGCTGCTTTGTTGCATAAAATATGAGCATGTTTCTTGAAGCAAAATATGATGAATAGTTCAATCAAAAATGTGCCCATTTTGCATTAAAAATAAGCATGTTTTTTTAAGCAAAAAAATGGGGAAGGGTATTTTCGAGTCACGAAATTAATATTAAAAATATTCCAATATATATATATTTTCATAAACGTATTGATGGTGATCTATAAACTACACATGTGTCGCACCTGATAGCGCACTGTGAGCAGCACACCAAGTGTCTACATGGCATAAACAATAAACTTGGTTCATTCACAAGACATACACGACACGTCATCACCGTGTTCTGTGAGTCTATGTTTATGGCATCTGTGGTCACTTTGCTGCTCATGTCACCTTTCACTTGTCGTTCTTCTGGAGCAACATCAGTGCCATCTGTCAATGGTGGTGGAGGTGGAGGTGGTGGCAGTGTCATCCATGTGTCATCTGTCACTCTGCTAATGACATCTGACACTCTTGGTTCTGGAGGGACATCAGCGCCATCTGTCATCGGTCTGTGTCTGTACTCAGAGTAATAATTACGAACGAAATCACAATGGGGGCTCCATCGACGATGGTCAGCCATAGGATCGTCATTGGGCAGCCATCTGAACCCTACTACTTGGCTCGAAAGACATGCAACTACATTTTCCGAACCGGTATACGCAAAGCCTGCTTCGGCTAACTCACTTGCAGGAAATGCCGAAGTCCAGCTTCGCATACACACAGACACACTGCACACTGCATACTGAATTAAAACGCCAACTCTGCTCTCAATATATACATTTATTTCGTTTCGTAATCAAACAGTGCTTTGTCCGGCAAATAGCATAGGTATTCACGAAAACATAGATGATTATCATCTTTTGATAATATGTACACAAGTTTATAGCTTCATCAAATTGCAAACCATTGTTTTTAGCTAGAGTTTTCGCACTGCTTATTAAATCGTGATAATATTGACCAAAGTTCAATTCAATTCAATAGATATTCAAATCTTGCCGCCATCACAGTAGCATCTAGTTGTAGGATTTCTTTAACATCCGCTTCCGTCAGGTAAAAGTAGGTGTCATTCTTGGAAACTCGCACTTGTAGACTCTCTGCATAAGTGTGTAATTCCAAATCCATAACATCGTCCCAGTCGAGTTTGATTCGGTTAGTCTTCGCTGCTGCATTCGGGTCATCTCGGCTAGTGTAAAGCAGCTGATTAATAGCCCCCACGAATTGGCACCATTCAAACAAGCTGAAGGACAGGCTGGAGCATATGGTGTGGACCTTGCACACGAGTTTCACTACAGGCACGAGACTCCGAGCAAAACTTATGCCGCATTGCAAGCTCAAAACGTCGGTGTTGCGAAACTCGTAGGTGGCGTTTTACGCAAAGAAACATTCCGCTTTGATGGCCTCCTTGTACATGTCACATATTCGATCTCAATCTGCCATTCGATCTGCCCACTCTCGGGACGATGATGATGATGATGATGATGATGAAGCTGACGCCGCCGACGCCACCGACGCTGACTCGTAACCAGAGGGCTCTTCAGAAGACTCGACAACGACGTTCACTGCACCAAACATGTTGACTGACTAATCTCTGCGCAGTTAAGCATTGGTTTATTTCTCCGCTGCCACCGCCGCCACCACCTCCCACCCTCCCTCCATACGCCGGCTCGAGTTTCTACGTCGTCAAGAGCTGAGACGACGACGAAAGGCCCCCTTTTCCAGTTGAGATTGTGTCAATTTTCCATTGAATTACATGCGATTTGTCACATCAATCCAACTATTGTGCGTTCTATCGAACCCCAGCCCTTTCACAAGTACTTTACGACCCTTACGCCTGATGATTTTTTCCACTAGATAGAATTCGGGATTTTTTGTTTTTTGTAGTTCTTGTTCGTAGAAAGCGCCGCTGATTGGTCGCCCTACCAAGTCCTCCAGCAAATACGTGATTAGTTGGGTGATTTTCACTTTGACGACTTTGAATAGTTCCGTAGTCCAATTAGGCGTATACCCTTTTTCGAAACCATGCTTGGCTTTGCTAATTCTCACGAAATCGCCAATTTTGAATTTTTTTGACCAGCACGTTCGGCATAATCAT
This sequence comes from Chrysolina americana, assembly GCA_958502065.1. Lineage (NCBI taxonomy): Eukaryota > Metazoa > Arthropoda > Insecta > Coleoptera > Chrysomelidae > Chrysolina > Chrysolina americana. Next base: position 35,975,040 of record OY293419.1, read on the forward strand.
ACGTTGACTTATACACCTGTTTTTCATTGTCTTTGGTGACGTCACACGGTTTCATGCCGATCGTTCGATGTTTGCGCTGGTTGTATTTTTTGTCAATGTCCGGCAATATGTCCAGTCATTTGTAGGTAACGTTCAAACTGAAATATTTGAAGAGATTCTCCTTGAGAGTACGTATAACCCTCTCCGCGATCGCGGCTTTCTTCACGGTATACGTGCTGTAGTGTTTGATGTTATAATTTTTTTGGAGAGCCTGAAAGCTGGAATTGTAAAATTCAGTTCCGAGATCTGATTGGAGGAGCTTGGGACATCTTTTCGCTTTCGACATTATGTCACTCATCGCTTCGGTGATGTTTCCACCAGTTTTGGTCTTTAAGGGGCGCACCCATAGGTACTTGAAAAAGGTGTCAATCACCACGAGAATATAAAGTTTTTTGAAGTATTTTTGAAGATCAGCCAAGTCAATCTGCCACAGATCGTCGAGTCCTTTGATGATGGTACGTCTACGAGGAAAATTCCTTCTGGCTGGTGCATGGAGCTCATCAACCAATTGTTTTTTCTCAGATGATGATGATGATGATGACGTCATTTCGCTATTGGCGGAGCCAAAACACTAACTGCTCTGGACGTTGTTACACCTTCTACTTAAGAGGCTGGAATATCAACAATATCCAGTGGTGGTGTCAATTTATCCAAGCGTTTCTTGGTATTTTAATGCTTTTTAATTGAAAGTGACATGAATTTCATCACTCGAATATCCAAGGCCGTTAGATTGTTTTTGGTGGTGTCCAGCTCGTCTTCGAGTTTGTGAATGACGTCATCTTTGAGCTTCTGTATGACGTCATCAACGTATTTTTTGATGGCAACATCATTGAGTGCACTTGGCTTTATTACATTACATATTTTCACATGTTCAGCATCAACCCCACTTGTCGTATAGTTGAGTATAACGCCTGGGAAATGGTAGGGCTGCTGCCGTGCACGGCGAGCTGACGAAGTTTGGCAGAACTTGTTGATGCTCATGATGCGACTGTGGCATGCAAAAAAACGTCTCGTTGTCGGTAGAGGTGCTGCCGGCCATTTTTGGCGGCTACCAGAAGCCTATATCTGTTAACGAGCTCGATCACATCGTCCTTGTACACGTATTCTATGGGTTTCGTGTTGTATGTCAACTGATCTGGGATACCACTGCCGTCGACGAAACGACCTCGACCTCCACCACCTGCACCTATTTTTGATTGAGTGTCTTTGAACATTGGTCGAATCAAATTTCCGTATTTGGCAGTCTAAGATGGATTCAACCTACCTCGCGTATCTACATGCACACCTGAAGCTGTTAAAATTTGCTTTTATGCCACTAAATCGGTTTTAGCGTATTTGGGATTTTTGTAGAAAATCATACTATATAGTCCCAGAGTGCCCTCGTATGTTACACCATCAATGCGAATGTCCCCCGTATCTTTGTCGAAGTCCATCAGCTTTCTACCGAGCAACCATTGCGCACTTGGTCTGTCGTAAATGGGGCCCTAATCCACATCTATTTTTTCAAATTCGGCGCGATGTTCATTCTCGAATTCAGTTGCTACCTTGGGATAAACTTCCAAGTAGTCATCCTCATCATAATTATCACTATCACCATCATCTGTGTGGTAGATTTCTTCGTCTTCTTCCTCTTTCATAAAGTCTGGAGTCGATGAAGGTTCCTGCTTCTCTTCTTTTTTCACTATCAGTCGTGATCGCTTGGTGAGTGGTGGTGGCGGCACTGCCGCACTCAATCTTTTCAGCGGCATCGTAATGGGTTTGAATAATTTACTCAGTGCTTCATCATGCTCGGATTTTCCGAGTTTCAGACTCAGATACTTTTTTCGCACAATTTTCGACAACTCATTGACTTGACGTTTGCGTTCAGCTTTCGCAATCTCTGTCTCAATGCGGGGTGATATGGTCGGCGCCATGGCTTCAGTACGAATGCCGTGCCACCTCGCATCACATTTGTATATATTTGTCAAAGCCCAGGCGGTAGCGCCAGTTACAGTTTGATAACCCCATCTGTCAGCAATATTAGTGATCGATAACCTGCAATTGTTTATAGCTGATTCGTGCAAAGTCGACAATAATTTCTATATAAATACCATCAATTGAATTGTAATAGTTAGTATTCATATTTCTATATTTTAAGTTGCTACTCTGTTTAAACAAAAAGTTTTTGAAAACCCTTTTGTGTGAACTAGAAATATAATTCGCACTTTGTTCACATCAAAGTCTTTGACAATGACCAAAGATCCGAATTTTCCTTTCCAACAGGTGGCGCACATGCGACGAAATTTCTCAAAGGTGTAATCCGGAGAGACGTGGTCGTCGAAGGCATGTCTCAAGTTCATATCGTCTTGCCGAAAAAGCACTATAATTTTGCAATTATCCCTGATCAGCTGTTTGGGTATTTTCAAGTAGGTTTGACACAAGTATGTTGCCTCAATACCCTCGTGGCGTGCAATGGCATAGAACTCTTTGTTTGTCACACGTCACATAGTCAAATATGAAAATTGAGTTTTCTTTCGCCTTTGATAGATCGATTACCTCGTCGTTGTCCTTGTATGGGAAATAGCCTACGCCTTTGACTTGTTTCAGTACATCGTGCAACAGCTGGTATTTGGGTTGATACAGTGAATTTGAATAAACGTAAACATTCTCGAAACGTGCTCTGCTCGGGCTGCACAGCAAACTGAGTACAGCGTTGGTCTTGCCACATCCGCTGGGGCCACAAAATATCGTTCGAAACGAATTCGGTAGCAGGACACTGTGTTTCCGTACACCGTCGTCGTCACCGCCAATACCTTCTCCACCTATGGTATCCAAATTGACGATTTCCAGAGCCGGCTCTTGTTGCACCACTTTGATGTTTGAGTTGATTGAATGTGAGTATGTGTGTGTGTGTGTGTGTGTGTGTGTGTGTGTGTGTGTGTGTGTGTGTGTGTGTGTGTGTGTGTGTGTGTGTGTGAACACGCCCACATCTGACATCCGAATGACATTTTGAGTGGAGTACAGCTATGTAAGTAGGTGCGCAACATAATTCGCGTCAGTGTCATGCTGACTGTCGAGCACGAAGGTCATGGAGTGGTGAACTCTTTGATTAATCATCTGCCATTTGAACTTCATTTGCCTTGATACCAGTATTGTGGACCGGGTACCAAACTACAGAAGATATTGGCACGTGGGGACCCTGGTGTGAACCCTTTGGATTCGGCTTGTAAGACTCACGATATTGCATACTCGCAAAACAAGTCTTGGAAGGAGAGACACAAGGCTGACTGGGCGCTGAAAAATCGAGCTTGGGAACGTGTCGAATCAAAAGACGCCAAATTTGGTGAGAAAGCTGCTGCTTGGCTGGTAACAACAACCATGAAGGCAAAACGTAATTTGGGAATGGGTCTGAAGAAGAAGACTGCTGCTGCTGCTGCTGCTGCTGCTACTACAAAGCCAAAGTCTTTCCGCAGAGATGTGGTCAAGAAAATCACCAAGACTCTGCGAAAAACTCTGAAACCTGATCAGCTGAAAGATTTGAGTGCGAAGGCTCTGTGAAAATCCTCCTTAGTGGCACTGCGTGCTGTTCGTGCTGAAGTGAAAAAATTGGGTGGCCGCAAAAAATCAGAGTACCCCGAATAATACCGTTCGAAGCGAAGATCGGTGGTGTGATGCCTCTGCTTCCGATAGAATAGAATGGAACTTATATTAATCCATAAAAACCACATACATGATGCTGGACAGGTCCAAGAGTTGAAAACTAACGTTTAAAGCCAGTATACAAGATATAAAACAAATATTCAAACATATAGACTGATTTTAAAAATAAAATAAAATATACCTATGGATAATTGAGTAAAATAATATAACATATCATACAATATATAAATGTCGAATTAATAAACATGATAGTATGTAATACATTAAAATAAGTATAAGAATATGAATAAGAGTAATGAAAGAAAAAATTATAAAAATGTAGTATAAAATGCACATTTTGGCCATCAAATTCATAATATGGGTTCTGCCATATGAGCATCATCAAAATATTCTGATAATGAATTATTAATCTTTCGAGTAAAGCAGATATTTCAGTTTTTTTCAAATGCATTTACAGTTCGGCAACTTTTAATATAATTAGGACACTTGTTGTATATTTTAGTGCTCGCATAAGGTGATTTTTCAAATAAGGTTGTTCTGTGAGTGGTGGTCAGTAAAGTATTCCCTGTTCTTGTTTTGTATTGATGATGGGTATTATTTTTTCCTAAGTTTTGCAAATTTTTTCTGATAAGTAAGCAACACTTTAAAATAAAAATGCAGTAAGAGTCGGTATTTTTTTGGTTTTAAATGTATCTCTGCATGAGTCACGTGGCTTCATATTGAACATCAATCTAATGATTCGCTTCTGGGCTACGAATATTCTGTTGACCTCGCTTGCATTTCCCCAAAGAATGATATGGGATGATATGGCAGAGTAGACAATTGCATAGTAACCTGAATTAAGATAGATTCGTGAAGCTCGTATCTCAATTGAGTGACAAAGTATGACTTGGAGAGTTTTTTTGATGTTAACTCGATATGGTCAGACCACGAAATTCTATCAATCGTCACACCTAGGAACTTTGTGGAGTGGTGCATATGGGAAATTCCTTGGCTAACTTGTTTTTGTTGAAGAAAATGATTTTGGTCTTTCGAAAATTTAATATAAGTTTATTTGAGTTGCAGTAGGTTGTCATTTCTTCTATTGCCTGTTCAATGCCATTGGTAATATCTTCCATGTACGATCACGAGCGTTGTACTCAGAGTCAAACATGTGGTGCCTAATGACGACATTCGTCTGAAATAGCTGCAGTCCATCAAAACAGACGCTCCTGTAGTGATTTCGTATCGCAAGTGGGACATACACGAGTTGCCTGCACTCACTCAGGGTTCCACCAAGGAAGTTTGGGCTGTAAAAACTTGCACGGCCATGGAGAGTCCCCGATTCGTCATTGTGGCCTTCCAAACAAATCGGATGGGCTATGCGGCTCGAGATGCGTCCTATTTTGATCACATCGACATCAGCGACATACGCCTAACCATGAACAGCTATACTTACCCGCATGAATGCATGCACTTGGAATTCAACAGAAACAACTTTGTCGAAACTTTGTCGAAGGTCATTGAGTCTACACGGAATTCTATCCGAGCTATGCTAATTGTCCGAAGAAGCGCCCTCTCCTCGATTACGGAGCATTCAAAAGCAGAGCCACCGTTTTCGTAATAAACTGTTCCCGCAGAACGGAATTCATGAAATCCTCCAATGTCGATGTCAATCTTGACATCGAGGACCGAGTCGGATTTCCCGCCAATACTCGAGCCTATTGCATCATCATTCAGTAGTAGCAGTGGGTAGTGGGGGAATCCACTCTTTGTTTGTGTGTATGTATGAAATGCAGGCTTCGACAGGTCGAGAGCATCAGTTGTAAGCCAAACGTTCAGTCGGTTGTTAATCTCGCTCCCTCTGTGTGTGTCTCAGTTGATCACAGCAGTGAATCAGTTCAATCAGCAAGCAAACAAGATGAAGCTCGTAGCCTGTGGCATCCAGGCTTTCACTGTGGGTGGTGAATTCCAACCCAAAGAGCTCGCCATCACCGACGGGCATCGCACAAACCACTTTTTATTCAAAGCCGTAGTGCCATTCCATGGCCTGAGCGAAGCTGATAAACGGTAAGTACGATATTTGAAAAGAAATATCCTCGGCATTCCATACTCTGATGGCTATGTCGAATTCAACGAGATCAAGGAAGTGCTGCACCCCTTCATCGAGGCTGATATGGTATACGTGAAGGGTAATCAAAAATTCGATTTTTTGGTGAAATGTGTGCTCGATCTGCCTAAGAGACCACACATCGTCGATATTGCGGCTACTACAAGTACAATCGTCACAACGCCTCCACCGACACTCGAGAAGAAATGCCCGCTCTGTTTAAATCATACAGCTCCCGGAGAAATAGAAGTGCATTGTGCCGTGAGACACTGTTTCGAAATCTGGCAATGGATATCGCTTCACATATGGTGAGGCCCTACGACGATCACGACAACGACCACGACACTCCTATCAATCGGCACTTGCAAAATTTGCGCGAGCTCAAGGCGCACATAGCAGAGTACGAGCACAAGCTGTGTATTTTCAAACGCTTCCAAAATATGCAAATTGACGATGATAAATGGATGAGGCAGCAGCATTCACCGATCCACTACGTTCCGCCGCCGTCGCCGCCAGCATCAAGTTCATGACGTCAGTCACACCAAGACTAGCCGAAACACACAAAATATTATTATTTATATTGTATTATTATTATTATAATCAGTATGTATTAATAGATGTATTAAATAAATTCTTCTCGATTTATTTTGCGGATCGAATGAATGAGAGAGAGAGAGAGACTGAAAGAAATACGAGTCATGTACATTGAGCAATGGTGTATGTGTGTGTGTGTTCCTCTCATTGTATATATTTGAGTGACATATACGCTGTTTCTCAGTGTACATTGAGCTGTCGTCACGATGACAACAAATTATATAATTCTAGCAGCCGTTCTGTCGAACGTACTGTATGTTAGCCCGCCAAATGAGTATGGCGAGGTATTGGTATCGTATTTACACGACGATGATTCAAGTACTTCGAACTGGACGAAAATGACTCAAGCGCTAGCCAATGACGGATATTTGCCTGTGTTGAGAGCCGAAATCCCGATGAACGCCTCATCGTACAGACTGCGGAAGATTTATAAAAATCACACCTACAGCGATACGCAGTGGCTTCCGCTGAAGATGTCTTGCAGCACTTCGAGACCGTCATCGTCGTCGTCCCACCCAACTACCCAACCCGTGGACGTTAATATTACGGCCCGACCAAAGGGTTTTTTGAAAGGACAGATCTGCGGTTGATAATCTCATTGATCCTAGAGTCTGATATTCACGAGGGTTTTGTTAACGGGCAAGACTCCGCCACTGGCACTGGAGTGTAATTTTTTATGTGAAAAATAAATGTAATTTCCTCGAACTGGCGTTATTCATTTCAATAAATACGAACAGACAAAGACAGATATACAATGCAATGGGTTAAAGTATGACACTTAAAATGCCTTGAATCGATCAATTTGGCTTCAAACTAAACTTTCCTATCTCTGCTGACTCATCATTTTCCTGAGTCACACTATACAGCTTGGCGATATGATATAATAAGAATTCTACATAAATGGAGAGTTCGAGGAAATATGTTGAAATTCTTAGACAACTAATAATACTCCCTCGTAAACACTCGTTGAGTGTACCCAAAGGCATAGCCTGTGCGGGTAGAGGATGGAACTACATCATCCAAAAAAATCCAATATAACGGGACACCTCAAGGATCAGTACTCAACGGTACACTTTTTCTTGTAGCAATTAACCAGGTATTGGACACTTGTAAATATCCAGTGAAAGCAAGACTTTACGCTAATGATTTGGTAATATATACAAAGGGCACAAATATCACCTCAATGCAGAAAAACTTACAAAATGCACTGGATAAAATAAAAAAAAAGACAGATTCTACAGGATAACATAACTCTCAACATAAAACGAAATGTATTGCATTCTCTAGAAAACACAATATACAGGAACCAGAATTAACTCTCAACGAAAATTCACTGAAGTATGTCGAGAACATCAAATTCCTTGGTATGACATTCGATAGAAAACTAAACTGGAAATCCCACATAAAAAGCCTGAAAATATCTTGCCAAAACGGACTAAATCTGATGAGAACCTTGGCAAACAAAAATTGGGGAGCAGATTACACCTGTCTGATAAGAATTTACAAGGCTCTGATACGATGAAAATTAACAGATTATCGACTTACCTGTCGAACCTCAATGGTACGTCTTCGAAGTAAAAAGTCGAGTCGACTCCCGTGACCGGCCTCCGTCCCGACTATCTATCCATTCCTTTTGCAAATGAAATCGTAGGGAAATAAATTTCTGAAAAAGAATTTTGGGCTGGGCGGGTGTAATTATATCTACGGACAAGCTCGGAAAATTAGGATTAATCTTCCTACAGGTAAGTCGATTAATCTGTTAATTTTCCTTCGCTTGTCCTACGATATAATTACAATGTAACTTTTTAAAGACTGGAAACGATTTATTTGCTAAGTAATCTTATTTTCAGTAATAATAATACAATAAAACAGCATGAGCATGTGTTATAAATTTAAATAAAGTAATATTGAACAAAAATATTAATAGTTCAACAGTAATAATAACAATAAACAGAAAAAGTATTTGTTACAAAATCCAATAAAGCGATATTGAAAAAAATTATTAATAGGATAAATAAATATCTACATTATCTCATTCATCAGTCGCAACCCTGTTTTGACTGAGTATCGCTAAAGCGAATGTATCATTTTGGGGTAAAAGTGGCCTATTAAGAATTAAAAAAACGTGTTGGACGATTCACTCCATCCCGCTGCATTTTTTATTTGCTCAATACTCACCCCGGATCTAAAGGCAGCCGAAGAGGCTGAATGTCTTAGACTATGTGTTTTGAAAATGTTTGTATCTATGCCAGCCGAGGTGAGAGATTTCTTAATCCAGTTCCTAATAATTGTTTGGACATTCGCAGCGTGATAAGGACTTTTGCATGTTAATATGAGGAAGTCGCAAGTATCTCTGTAACTTGCCGTTGTTTTTATGTAAAGTTCTATCACTGACGCTATACAAAGTTCAGGTTGGTTTTTATAATAAGGAAAAACTAACAGTGGTTGAAGTCTATTCTTCCCAGTTGTTTTTATACTATCAGAGATTTTGATTTCAATCTTAGTATTGCTCTTTGAGATGTTGCTTAACTTGATTTTGGACAACGTTTGTGTTCTATGAGCAGTGGTTAAGGCCATTAAGGTAACAAGTTTATAAGTAAGATTTTGTATATTTAAGAATTCTAATGGATACAGGCCTGCTAAATATGACAACGCACAGGTTCTGGATCCCAGGAATATTGATATTTCGGCTGAGGAGGTCTTCTTTTATAAATAACTTTCATTAGTCTAATTATCAAGTCTTCATCCCTATTGAGAAGTGGTTTAAAAATTTAATTTAGGGCTGATCTGTATGAATTTACAACTGAGTATGAGTTTTCTGAATTTGACATTTCTGTCAAGAACAACAATATTAAATCAAGATTATATTCATATGGGTCTTCATTTTTCATTTTGCAAAAATTCCAAAACTTTTTGTGTCCTGCTGAGTATTGTTTAATAGTATTATCTGTAATAGATTGTATCATCAATGGTATAGAGGCTTCCGGTATACCTCTTCTCAACAGAGTCCACCATATAAACATCCTGCCATCAGGGTAATTTTCTGATATAGGGGGTGATTGTCCCTAAAGGGAGAAATTAATAAATTTTTATTTGGACTGAATATAATAGGTTCACGTGTTAAAAGCATTTTAAAAATTGGGTACCATGGTTGTGCAGGCTATAGCGGCACTACAAGAATTCCTGACGCTTTTTCTTGGATGATTTTGTCAATTACTTTAGTAATCATTGCAAAGGGTGGAAATGCGTAGAAAAAAGTATTTTGCCAGGACATAGTGAATGCATCCACAGAAAATGAGTCAGGATCTGGAAACCATGAAATATATTTGTGACATTTTTTATTTAACTTTGTCGCAAATAGATCAATATCTGGTGTACCAAATTCACGAACCAAGAACGTGTAGGCTTCGTTATTCAATTCGTATTCAGTCTCTACTTTTATTAATACATGAAATGGCAGTTATATTGTCGATTCTCAAAAGAATACGAGAATCTCTCTTGGTTTTTGTGAAAGATTTCAATGCATAATACGCAGCCAGAATTTCCAATACATTGATATGATATTTGAAAGTAATTACGAGAGAGTCTAAAGTTAATCACCTTTGCCGTGTACATCGGGTGACTGCAGATTCTGCGGTTTAACAGCCGGCCGGTGTTATGGTGCAGCAGAAAATCAGTGGTATAACGCACAAAACACTAAATTTATATGAATAATCAAAAATAATTCCTTTGTGAAAATTGGTCGTTATCGATGAGAAACATTTACCAAAATAATTATTCGTCGGCTTCGAATTCTCGAGGTCCAATTTTCGCGTGTTTATCAAGATAGTTGTTATTTTAGTCTAGAGGTGACCATCGGTAGTGAAACATTAAACTCTCTGATATGCGAAAATGATTATACAGGGTTATATGAATATGATGAATTGGAAAAACTTAATGATAATGGATTTTTATAAGACTAATGACTATGATAATAACATCATGATGATATTGGGAACAGAACAGACTTCGTGATCAAGAAACCAGGCAAGCTTTCAACACTAGTTCGCCCCACACATCTCGTAGATGCACTGGCATGTGCTTTAGTGATGAAAAAAGTGTTGCTTGAGAAGAGACTGATATGATGCCAAAATTGCAGAAAACTTGGGCGCGTGCGTAGCAAATGCCCAACATTCAAGTAATCGACTCTGACGAAGGTCGAGAAGAAGCAATCGTCAGCCTGTATCCAGCCAACTCCGGTTAATAACGCAGATGTCGCTGTCCTTCAACGACAAAGCAATGGTGGCTTCGAAGATGGTTTCATCAACAACGAGCTTTACACCATGCTGCTAGATGCATGTGCGACTAGGACAATCCTTGGGCCTGCTCCCGCTGAAACAATAGCAAAAAATGAACCATCAACCTGGAAACTACGTACAGCAACGGGAGAACCAGTCGCAGTATATGGTAAGTATAATATCCATATGATTATATCACCTTATATGTTTGTAAATAGAATTGTCAGTTAGAATGTTATACATCTGTCATTGATAACTTCTTCAATAAATATTCAATAAGTTGTCACAATCAATCAAAACATAAACCTTTTGTCACAACAGTATAATTGGCGACGAAGATTGGATACAATGTTTTCATCGAGCAAAATTCCCAGAATAGTCGGTTCCAGTAAGTTGATTCAAATCAAACAATTTTTCCGACGTTTCTCCTCCAAGTTTTCGCCTGTCTAATACAAGTACCCAGGTAAACTACGCAGTCATTTTCTTCACTGAAATATTCATTGCCAAGTACGACACAATATTGTTTTCAAATTATTATGGACCAGAAACAATTTTTGAGAAAGGACATGGCACTGGATACATGTATTCCTGGGGCTCGATAGATTCCTTTGATTTTTGGATATATCATTCTACAGGCTAGGGCTTGGGTGGCTACTAGCAGCGTCGGCAGGTGACGGATAGCCGGACGGCCTGCGGCGTGCACTGTGCGACCCACAGGCACGTCGTAGGTTACCACCGAATAAAATAAGGTGGCGCTGAGCAACCCTCCAATCCAAGGTGTCACGCGACCCGTGCCCGTGGATGCATGGCGGTGGGAGAGCACCGCCTCGAACGGAGCCTCGTGCATACCAGGCGACCTGCACGAGTACCAGCCTTGCCACGCCGTGCGGGGCTCCGGCGTGGTCGACTCCTAGTTCCCTAGCTATTCGTGGGACCAACATGGATAAGGAAAAAATTAAAAATGAATCGCGGGAATTCACCGCAACCCAGGATGCTCAAGAGCGTCCTGGCAGCTCCCACTCACCGAAATCACCTCGGGAAGCAGAGGGAGCGAAAAAGAAAAAGGAGGAAAAACCTTCGGAGCAAGCATCCGGCAAAGGTACTTCCCATAAGAAACCTCCCAAGAAAAATCGGAGGAAACAAGATCTGCCACCTCCAGGCAAGCCTGGAGGCATCGATGATCCGCTAAGAAGAGGTCTTAGCGGGGCAGGAGTAAGATGGTACCTTCGCTTCCTTGAACAGGGCCTGACACCTGAGGAAGCAAGAAGGAAAGCCGTCGAGAGGAAAAGGCCTCAGGAGCAACCTCCACAACAGACGGAGAAGAGGGGCCCCAAAACCCAAACACCCCCTCAACGTCCGAATGTTAAGAGGAGGAAGACTGAAGCGGGAAGCAGCACCGCCACTGCTAAGCAAACTGGGCAAGCCACCAGCTATGCTGAAGCAGTGAGCATGATAAAAGTTGCAGTCCTCCCCAAAAACTATCCACGGGAGACGCTGAGTGCTGAGCAACTCACAGCACTTGAAGACGCCATTGTGCAGGAGATGGTGCTGGGTGCAGAGTGTAAACTCCAGTTTGGAGGAATCCACTTTCGCCCAAGCACGCTTGTGGTAGACTGTGTCACCCAAGAGACGGCAGACTGGCTGAGGGCAAATGCCCCCAGTCTGAGCAACTGGAGGGGTACAGAGCTGATGGCGTGCGTGGGAGAGGACATCCCAAGGGCGCACGCCATCACTGTGTTCTTTCCCAGGAGCTCGAACTTTGAAACGGAGAAGTTGCTAGCCCTGGTAAGTACACAAAACATGGGGCTTCACACCCAGTTGTGGAAAGTACTGGGAAGTAAGAAAGAAGGCAACGGCCAGTTACTAAACATTGGCATTGACGACGAGTCCTGCGAGGCCATCAGGAAAATGGGATACACCATTTTCTTCAGGTTCGGGAAAATCCCCGTTCATGGCCTCCGCAAGGACTCAAGCAAGAAGAAGGAGGAAGAAGAGGCGGGCAAGACACCGGACCCTGGGGCTGTAGAAGACCCAGCAGGCGAAACAGAATCGACTGGGAGCGTGGACCAGGACACCACGGTGACTCCCAGCGAAGAAGAGCAAATGCTGCTGGATGATGAGGAGGCAAGCACTCCAACTCACGTGTAGCAATGGCTACCCACGTCAAGGTTGCCCAGGTGAACGCTCATCACGCTAAGGGGGCATCTGCCGCCTTATCGAGGGTGTTCGCCGGGACAAACTTGGGAGTTGTGTTGATCCAAGAACCTTGGGTCAACAGGGGGCAGATCAGAGGACTGCCGAACAAAGAAGGTATGGTGATCTGGGATGTCAGAAGTGACAACCCCAGAGCTTGCATACTGATCAGAAATAATATTAATTATATTTGTCTTTCAGAATTCATGACGAGGGACTTAGTGCCGGTTCGGGCCAAGATCCGCACAAGGCACTCACTCCTCGACATAGTAATAGCCTCAGGATACTTCGCTGGAGATGGGCAAACACCACCAGAAGAAGTACAGAGGCTATCCGACTACTGCAGTAGGAGCAATCTACCCCTCCTGCTGGGCTGCGACGCCAACGCGCACAACACCATCTGGGGCAGCACGGACACCAATCAAAGAGGTGAGCAATTGCTAGAATTCATACTCGCGGCTAACCTAAATGTACTCAATGTGGGATGTGTCCCCACCTTTGTAACTAGGGCTAGGCAAGAAGTATTAGATTTAACGCTCGGCAGCCCGAGCATCAGTAGAATGGTAAGGAACTGGAGGGTCTCAGAAGAACCCTCTCTTTCAGACCATAGAATCATTATGTTCAACGTGGAAGGGCTTGAGACACAAACAACCTTCACCAGAAACCCTAGAAACACAGATTGGGAAAAATACACCACCAATCTAAAATGTAACCTAGAACAGATCAAGTTCAACGGCAACAGTCACGTCGAATTTGAGCAGACCCTAGAGGCGGTAAACGGGGCAATTATGGATGCATACGAATCCAGTTGCCCCATAAAAGAAAAGAAATCCCACAGTGGAACCATTTGGTGGAACGAACACCTGTCAAATCTGAGATCCGAAGTCCGCTGGCTATTTAACAAAGCCAAGCGGGGCGGAGATTGGCAGGGATACACCGAAAGGCTGACAAAATATAATAAAGAAATAAGGAAAGCCAAGAGGAACAGCTTCAGGAGCTTTTGTGAGACAATCACATCAAGCCCTGCAGCATCCAGGTTATACAAAACCATGGCGAGGGGCAGAGAGCAAGGACCTATGTCACTCAGAAGAACAGATGGTAGCTATACAGAGGATGAAGAGCAACGAGCTCTCCTCTTACTGGAGACGCACTTTCCAGGCAGCATACCATTTGAATCCGACAGATCACTGGAAGAACCAGGCAGAGCCAAACGAGAAGACTGGGAAGTAGCAAAGACCATATGCACTCCCCAAAGAGTGAAATGGGCAATTGAATCCTTCCAACCATTCAAGTCACCAGGAGTTGACGGTATATTTCCGGCTCTTCTACAAAAAGGGCAAACGGAACTACTGCCGTACATCATTAAAGCAGCCAGATTTAGTCTGGCACTCGGGTACATACCGAACAACTGGAGAAGAGCACGGGTAACCTTCATTCCCAAAGTGGGAAAGAAGGACCCTACCCTCCCGAAGTCATTCAGACCAATCTGTCTCTCATCCTTCTTACTGAAGACAGTGGAGAAGACGGTAGACAACTACATCAGAACTGAGATACTGGAGAGAGTGCCATTGCACTCCGGGCAGCATGCATATAGGGCGGGCAGATCAACGGAAACCGCTCTGTACGTGCTTACCGAAAGCATCCAGAGATCACTTGAGCACAAAGAAATGGCCATTTGCGCCTTCTTAGACATAGAGGGGGCATTCGACAACACCTCTCATGAAGCAATAAAGAGGGCCCTAATGAACAAGGGAGTGGACAGAACCACATCCAGATGGATGTGCCAAATGCTGGCCACAAGAACAGCTGAAACGAAAGTGGGTGAGAGCAGCTTTCGGATCAGCACAAACAGGGGGTGCCCACAAGGAGGGGTACTATCACCTCTGATGTGGAGTCTCGTAGTAGACGAACTACTCGGAACACTGACCGGGAGCGGAGTCACTTGCCTTGGATATGCGGACGACATAGTCATCATGGCCAAAGGCAAATTCGAAGGAACCCTCTGCGATCTCATAGAAAGAGAGCTAGAGACAACCAGAAGATGGTGCCTCTCTGTGGGGCTGAGAATTAACTCATCAAAAACCACAGTAGTACCATTCACTAGAAGAACAAAGGTTCAGCACCTAAGGACTGTTCGCCTCGACGGAGCAGACTTAGAATGGCAGCAAGAGGTGAAGTATCTAGGACTTACTCTAGACTCAAAACTACTCTGGAACAGACACGTAGAAAAGATCGCTAATAAGGCAAAATCATCACTGATGGTGTGCAGGAACATTGCAGGAAAAACATGGGGATGTAACCCATCAGTACTGCGATGGATGTACACCATGATAGTGAGACCTATGATCACCTACGGGGCAGTAGCATGGCAAGGCAGAACCGAACTCGCCACAACAAAGAAGATCTTGGAAAAAGTGCAAAGACTAGCATGTCTTTGTATAACAGGAGCAATGAGGTCGACTCCAACAGCAGCAATAGAGGTCATTCTGGACCTCACTCCTCTCCACATAATGGTGAAGAGAACTGCTTGGGAGGCAAACCTCAGGTTGGCTAAAGTCGGACTCATAGGGACAGCACACGGCGCGAGGGGCTTAACCCCTACCAACTGTGCACACCTTGCCGACCTCCCAACTGACGAAATTACCAAGAAATTTAGTTTCGAGAAACTTTTTCGAACGGAACTAAACACCAAGCGAGAATGGAACATAGAATCGATTCGAGCACTGGGGAAGAATACCTTAACATGGTATACGGACGGGTCCAAAACTCCCGAAGGAACTGGAGCAGGGGTCTTTGGGCCTCGCACCAAATACTCTGAACCCATGGGCCAGTTCCCCAGCATTTTCCAAGCGGAAATTCACGCCATAGAAAGGTGCATTCAGTTCAACCTCAATAGGAAATACCGGAACCAGGAAATCGTGATCCTCTCCGATAGTCAAGCAGCCATCAAAGCGTTGAGCTCCTGCAACATCAACTCGAAGATGGTTTGGGAATGCCTAGACAAACTTAATGATCTGGGCAGGAACAATAAGGTGACCCTCCTCTGGGTGCCAGGGCACGCCGGAGTAGAGGGCAACGAACAAGCAGATACCCTGGCACGGAAAGGCGCAGCAACGCCACTGATCGGGCCAGAACCATTCTGCGGACTTGGAAAATATTACTTCCGAGAAGAACTCAATAAAGCTGAAGAAGCAATGAGAGCAACATACTGGCTAAGACTTCCAGGGCTGAGGCAGGCCAAAGATCTCCTCGGAAATTTCAACCGAGCAAGATCAAAGACACTGATTAACCTCAGCAAAATTAGTCTAAAGACAATCACGGGATTTCTAACGGGGCATTGCAGACTCAAAGAACACCTGAGGAAGCTAGGCTTAGAGGAGGACAGCACCTGCAGATTATGTGGGGAACACCCAGAAACACCCCACCATATATTGATGGAGTGTTACGCTGTACATCGCAAAAGATTGAATATACTGGGATCACACCAGCTGACCGTGGGAGAAATACCACGAGCAGACCCCCTCAAAATCCTAAAATTCCTGAAGGAATTGGGACTTGAAGGGCTGCTGTAAACAAGAACATCTTGTGACAGCAGAAGAAGATGGGGCACAATAGATCTAATCAGGTCGCAGCGCATCAATCACCATCCATACTCACCAATACCAATACCAATACCAATACAGGTCAAAACAAGCAACTTTCTTCATGAGACTTTTTTTCTGTCTCTACAGCGTGAGCTACAAAACTGGGTTGATTGTCTAACGCTAATTATGGAAAATAATTTTTTGAATGGATTTTTCTTGATTTTTGAGTATAATATCATGTGAAAAATGTCATTTTCCTTTGATTATCCATTATGGTGTACATTACTACAGGACGAGGCAGAAAACGCGATTTTTCTGAAACTCGTTTATTGACTTCTCGCCCAATTGTGGGCTTTTCGTTGAATTTCTTGATGCATATTGTGTAGATGAACCCAACGAACTGTTCTAAATACATTTCACAACGTTTCTATACAGTGAGCAAAAAATAAGTTTCGTCTACTCTTTTTGTGTGACGCTACAGGGTGACTCCAAAAAGACGAATTCTCAAATACCTATATTTAAACGAAATAATGGGAGAATAATTATTTATTTCTGTTGATATGAAAGCTATGAATACATTAATTGGACTTATCTAATCTAATAACTAATCTAGTTATTACCTGCCTTACGTTCGAGGAGTAATTGATCGACGGATATCTGGTATTGAGCATTTGGTATATCACATATAAAGCAACGAACCATGACTGTTCAATGATGAGGAACTATTGTCAACTTTGACAGATTATATAGTCACCATAACAACAATCATTTTGTTTTATAGTTCTTTATAGGCCAATACGTTGATCATCGATACACTTAGGGGTATGTGGCGCTGGTGAAGTGAACTTTTGGTTCCGAGAAATTCAACGAAAAGCCCACAATTGGGCGAGAAGTCAATAAACGAGTTTCAGAAAAATCGTGTTTTCTGCCTCGTCCTGTAGTTATGTACACCATAATTGATATAATCAAACAAAAATTATATTTTTCACATGATATAATACTCAAAAATCAAGAAAAATCCATTCGCAGAAAATATTTTCCATAATTAGCGTTAGACAATCAACCCATTTTTGTAACTCACGCTGTAGAGCCAGAAAAAAAGTCCAATGAAGAAAGTTTTGACCTGTACAATGATATATCCAAAAATCAAAAAAATCTATCGAATCCAAGGAATACATGTATCCAGAGCCATGCCCTTTCTTGAAATTTTGACGTCCATCTTGAAAACTACTCAGAGTTCTCCAGCACAAAAAATTTTTCCATTTGAAAAATATGATTCGAAAAAAGAAAAGTTCACTGCATATCTTGACCGTTTCGAAAATTACTGGAACTAGAAAAATGCAACTGAATATACAAAAATGGCTCAACTATTATGTGCATCAATTGATTCTGATCACTATAATAACTTAGCAGCTTTTATAGGACCAGATAAACCTCTTAAAGGGGTACCTTATGAAGAATTAGTTTCATATTTCTAAGACATGTTGTCCCCCCATATATCCACAGTTGTTACTCAACACTATTTCCTAAATGTGACTCAGCAACCAAAACAATCAATTTCTGAGTTTGTTGCTCAAAAGTTATTTGAAGGACTGTGATTTCTATGTTACCTGCTCATGTAATTCAAATATATCTATTGCAGACATATTACTTCGAGCACAATGTATTAGAGGTTTGCGCGACAGTTGGATAAGAGAACAACTGCTGCAACAATTCTGATAAATCTTTTGACGATTTACTGAAAAAGGCCGTAACTTTAGAAGCCTCACGATTCGAAAGCAGCGAGATAGTCAAACATACCGAAGGGATTACTCAGTCAGTATCGAAGTTTCAGCCACAATCGAAATCGGAAGTCACAGTTTAAACAAAATAGTCAGTCTACCTCACGTTATCGTTCACAGTCCAGAAGCTGAATAAGTCATGTTAACTATCATGCGTTAGGCATTGAAGGTTTTTGTCTACATTGTGGTGGCCGTTCAAACCACAGATCCACAGATTGTAGAATTGAGCGCGGTTCTTTGAAATGTGACTCATGCCACAAAATAGGTCATGTATCCAAAGTTTGCATAACCACACTCCTTCAGAAGTTCAATACCAACAGCATTTGCTCTCAGAATGATGATTACACAGATCAATCTGGCACGGTATATGGTATCGGTCAGATCAATGGTACAGAAAATCTTTATGTTATAGGCCCGGATTCAGATAAATATCGAATTACTGTCTCAATTAATGATAAACCGCAAATTTTCGAAGTCGACTCATGCGCTAGATTTTCCCTACTGTCTGAAACGGATTTCAATAAATTAGGTCTGTCTGTTCCGTTACAAACAACGACAGTATCCTTCCGATCATACTCAGACCATATTATCAAACCCAAAGGAAAAGTCACATTGACAGTCTCCTATAAAAATTGGAAAATAGATGCTGAATTATACATAGTACCGGCAGGAAACTTGGTCGTGTCTGGATTCGAGGACTCGGAATTGATCTCAAAGAAATTGACAATGCTTGTAATTCAATTTGTCGACCTGTCACTATCAATTCCATTAATTCTTTCGACGGTATTATTCATCAATTATCTGCAATATTTGAGCAGAAAATTGGTTGCGTACCAAACGTTGAAGTCAAGTTACATATTAGAGAGAACATCAAGCCAGTTTTCATCCGAGCGCGAGACGTTCCATTTGCAGTCTAGAGGGTCTACCTGTGGATTAAGATTAGATGTGAACTTATGGCCTATTGAGCAGTAGAAGTTATTCAGAATATCAGGGTCAATATCAATATTAAGTGTTTGTGATTTATTTTTTCCTCGTAATTCATTTATTATTTTCCAATTCTCTCTTGTTTTGTTTTTAGATTTTTTTAAACGATTTTTGTAATATGTTTTTTTTTGCATTATTGATAACTTGCTTATATATACGTTTTTAAGTATTGAAATAACTTATAAAAAAATCATTTGGCACCTGTTTACTTATGGTATGTAACGACTTCAAGTTTCGTGTAGATATTTTAATGCCTTTTGTTATCCATGGTTTTTTTCTTTCATTTTGAGCTTCTGCAATGGAAAACAGTTCTCAAATAATGTTTTTAAATATGTATGAAATATATTGATAGGTTATCGGAATATTTGAGAGTGTTCCATGGTATTTGTTGACAATGCTCATGTAAATTTGTGAAATTATTTGCACTAAAAATCCTACCATACCTATACCTCTTTTTATGAGGTTTAATAGTGAAGTTATTAGACTGAAAAAACACTGCTTCATGATCCGAGATACCTGCAGGAACAGTACAACAACTGATACTATGTCTATCTAAATTTGAACACATATAGTCAATTATGGTAGCAGATTGCTTGATGATACGTGTTGGTTGCTCAACATGCATCATTATATTAGAGGAGGACAATATGTTCCTCAAATTTTCTCTAGTTAATGAGTATTCAGCAAAGTTTACATTAAGATCGCCTGCCAATATGATGTGGGCATTTGGCGACAAGCTGGATAAGAGAGTTTCGAGTTTTTCTAAAAAGGCATTCACATCATAATTTGGTGCTCTGTACCATAGAAAACTCAAACTCTCTTTCTTTTATCAGGGAGTCATATCTATCTACAGCAGTAAGCCTGAGATTGAGAATTTTATTTTCATTCCCTATAATCATAGTACCACAATTCTTAGCAATTCTTAGCAACTAATACATAATTTGGAATATAACAAGTTTCAGAATTCAGTAGCCAATGTTCTGTTAGTAAGATGAAGGTTGGCATACCCTGCGCTTCTACAAGTAGTGCAAGATCATCGACTTTATTTCTGACACACTGAATGTTCAATAATATAATATATAATGTGGTATCACCTAGTCTATTGTGGAGTCTCCCTGTGTTTTCGATAAAAAAGAGTTCTGTTCTGATAAAATACAACCTAATTTATCATTGTTATAATTATTTTCTAAATTTCTGTTGAGAGTTTTCAAAACAATGTTATTATTGTCAATGATATAATATTTTACCGTCTTAATCACATGATGTAAATTTTTTGAGTCCTCAATAAAACTTTTTATATTGTGACATACGCATATTTTACTATTTTTCATTTTGGGATCAACTATAAATGTTACATTCACATTTTTATTTACCTTATTTTATTTTCTTATATTCCTATCGATCTTTTCAGTAATTATGTGTTCGTTATCCAACAACCATCATAATTATTTTTTAAATACGGAGCTGTTTCCAAGAATGCAGTTTTTTTAGGTATTTTCCTTTCTGAATTGAATGATGTCCTACACTGGCAATTTCACTGTTTCTTATCTTGAATTTTTTGATTATGAGCCAGAATCGGAAAAAATGGTGGGATTAAGATACACTAGTTCTGAAGTGAATTAAAAGTTTGAGTCGAAATAAGGAATTATTGCTGAAAAACCATCATGATGATGTCCGGAAGGGACTCGAAGAGTATTGACACTCATATGTGATACATCATTGAATTCAGAGAGAACCTAATTCAAAAATCTGTATCCGTCGAAACATGGGTGTATTTAAAAAAATATTTTATGGTTGTTGGATAACGAAACGGTGAACAGTAACACTGATATTATCTCATGGAAGCTTATGAAAAGTTTCTACGGAGATTTTTTTCTTGTTTCAGCCCTGACGATAACACAACAAAAAAAAAATAAAAAAAAAATCAGTTTATTCAAAATCATTTGGAAATCTATATTATTTTTGGAAACTTTGTATTTTCATATAAGCAGATGTTTCTTGTGATACACAACTTTTTCTCATTTATCCAAAACTGTATTTAATACCGTTTGACCTATCCCCATGGTGGAGAACCTTATCTTGACCTCACTGTATATTTCGGCAAAAAGTTCCAATGTTCTCAAAAGTTCTAGCATGAGTTTCAAAAAATAACCTGTTTTGTAGAGGACTGCCTATATATGAAGTTGAACTGAAATTCAGCTTAGATTCCGAATATTCAATAAAAATTGTGACATTTCATACAAGGAAGTTGGAGTCCTTCTTCGATATTATTGGAAGTTGCTAGCAACTCGAAAATGTTTTAACTGAAATATGCTCGTCAAAAGACTGTAGTTTAGAAATTTTCAGAAATATAGTTCCAGTAGTTTTTCATATTCAGCTCGTTGTTATGCATCCTGTACATGTCATTAACCCAATTTAGAATGTACAGAAATTTCAGATTTTGGTATATGTGCATAAATGTCACTTCACAAATTTCATATACATTCTGCAGAAGAGGATAGACAAATATAAAAATTTTTAACTAATCATTTATTTTCCTAAAATAAATTATAGCCTATATTATTCAGGGGATAGTGAGCAAACATAGGACCTGGAGTAGAAAATTCATATGAGGTAATTTTCTGTTATTACCCAAAAACCACAAAATTTGTATTGTGCTCCATTAATGAACCGCCAAACACCACTATATCATTGAAATATGTTATTTGACCTGGAACATTTTCTAACAGTTCATGCATATAGCGCTGAAAAAATTCAGGAGAACACGTTAATCCGTACGGTAACCGTAAATAGTGAAATCGTCTAAACGGAGTTGCAAAAGTACACGTAAGCGAACTTTCATAGTCCAATGGTATTTGCAGAAATGTTGAAGCATCCAGTAGCGGAAAATATTTTGCACACGTTAACTTTGTGAATAACGTATCCTGTGTAGGAATAGGAAAACGCTCTATTTTAATGAATTTGTTTAAATAAACAGGATCTATACATATTCTTATATCATTACCATTGTTTTTTGATACTTCAACTATTGGATTTTGCCAGTCAGTAGGTTCACTATCCGGAAAAATTAAATTATTGCGCACCATATCGCCAAGTTTGTTTTTAACCTTGTCTCTTAGAGCAAGGGGAGTTTTTCGCGCACCACTGATAAAGGGAACCGCATCATGGGTTACAGTTATTCTAAAGCACTTATTTACTTCACCAGTGCCAGAAAACACATTTTTGTAGGTGTTCAATATTTGCTCTTACTCAGTATTATTAACATCAATAGCCATGTTATTTAAATTATTATCGATTACCTTCAACCTTTGTGCACCAGAAAGTCCTAAATTTATTCTGAAGCGCTTATTTACTTCACCAGTGCCAGAAAATACATTTTTGTAGGTGTTCAATATTTGCTCTAACTCGGTATTATTAACATCAATAGCCATGTTATTTAAATTATTATTGATTACCTTCAACATTTCCCTCTTGAAGAACTTGAAATGTTCATATATCAGATTTTTCACAGGATTGCAATAGGAATCAAATTTCCCCAATACATTGTTGTATTATTTCTTTTCATCACCATCGTTTGCATATTCTAAAGTATTGAATATTTGTAACCCCTCATCCCCTGGGAGATTTAAAAAAATGTCGATTTTCACTTTTTCCTCTTTTGATTTTTTCCCAGTGGCCGATAGAAAGGGTTCAAACTTCTGCTTTCATAATTTCCAGCTATTAGCCACGTTATGTCATATATTCAAAACAAAATGCTTCAGGAGCTCTTCCTTGCTCATACCAATTCAATGTCTCACTAATACACTCCCAGCAATTTAATCCGACAACACCAATACCTTCCCAGTTCCACCAATCTGTTTCTGCGAATCACACCACATCCAAATGTGAATATTGAAATTCCGCATAGGCGAACAAAAAATATAACCTATTGTTTACGTTACCGCTACCACCATGTAATATATGTAGTATCACTTATTGATGAGTGTAATAATAACACACACAATCTTTTGTAACAAATAGGTTATTTAATGTTTGTTGTATTCGAAGTTATTATACAGGTCTACTACTACCCTTGCAGGGTTGGCAAGTAGAGAACACTCAAAGAACCTCATATAATAATAATAATATTATGCTCTCAATATTTAATAGATATATATCACACTTTCAATCTTAAGTTTCAATTTTCTTATGCTATTCCATATTTAGAAAAAAAATATCTCCTCTTCTTTTTCTGATCTTATTCTTGTCCATGTCAATGGAAGAAAAATTATGCTTCTGCAGATTTTTCTGATGAAGTTATTAAGGATATTTGTAGGAAAAACTTAAAGTCTGTTAGTGTTGCAGCAAACCGTGGAAATAACTGTCTGTAACGATCATCTTGACCTACCTGATATGTCGAATATCAATACTTTTCCACAGTCCTACTAATAATAAGTATGATCCAACGCGCTCTCCGGAAATGTCAGGGCTCTGGAGACAGGGCCTGTCTGGGTAATTCCCAACGGATGATTGGGTGGAAGACATCTGGAAGAACATATATGAGTTTCTGCAACCATTCAACGTAGATACTCCAACCCTAGCGCAGTTCGAAGCTTTCTGCAGGAGGCTTCGTCAGCCTGAGCCCCATGAACTGCGTGTGGCGCGCTGGTACGCACACCCAGTGTCATAGAAGCAAGATCCAGAATGAGAATGAGATGTCACAATATTTATGGAAAAAATTTGAAATATAAACAAATCGGATTTTGACAACTAAAATTATACTTATATTGAAGTCGAAGAATTAGCAGGAATTTTGATATTGTGGTACAAAGGTACTACAAATTGGTGACCCCGACATTCGAAACGAACATAATTCCAAAACCCATTATTCAAAGACAATACCTACATAGAGCCGACAGACATCGAAGAAGCTGACAAAATTCATAAAATCTCTTGTAAATGCCACTACAATTCATTCCGCACAGAGGGGGTTTTGTGGCGCTCTGGAACACACACTTCGCCCAGTATCATGGAAGCAAGATCCAGAATGTATTATGAAATTATACTCATATATATACACTACTACTACTACTTCTCCAGAAGAAGTTCGACGGGCTCGAAGAACTTTGCTGCTCCAGGCCCTAGTGGGCTAAATAACTATTGGTGGAAAAAAATTCCATGTACCCACCACAATCTAGCAAGAATTTTCAACTTATGGCTAGATGGGAAGCAGCAGATTCCGAATTGGATTGTTGAATGGCGATCCGTGCTAATCCCCAAAATTGGAGATTTGTCTGATCCGAAGAAATACAGACCGATTACATGCTTGAACGCATGTTATAAGATGTTTACCTGCATCTTGTTTATGCTAATACTCTCCGCAGTTGAGCCAGCGTACGAACGGATATATGAGCAAAAATGGTCAAAGAAGGGGGTCGCTGGCTGCAAGGAGAACCTGCTGATCGACAGATGCAGTATAATCGTAATGTTTCAATGGCCTGGATCAATTATCGCAAGAGAGGACTCGCTTCATCATAACATCTGGTCAAGTCAGAGACAGAGCAGGTTATGTTTAGAAGGGGCGTGTTTCATGGATACTTCCTCAGCCCCCTACTTTTCTGCATCTCACTATTGCCATTGTCCGTTGCACTACAGAAAACCCGCGGATACAACTCCGGCACCCCCATCAACCGGAGGCATCTGTTCTACATGGAAGACCTCAAATTATATGCCTCCAGAGGAAATGATCTTCATCAGTCCTTAAGGATGGTGCAAGAGTACACGCATACTATTGGAATGGAGTTTGGGATCGACAAATGTGTCACGGTTCATCTCAGAAGAGAACGATGCGAGCAATACGGAGAGAACGTTCAGCTCGTAGATAAAAGCATCCTACATCATCTGGATGCCGGAGAGACGTATACCTACACAGGGGTGAAACAACGCCACACCCAAGAGGTAACCACTGTTAAAAACTCTCAAGTATCAGCATAAAATCTTACAAATCTGGTCTTGAGAATTTTCGGGAAAAAACGAAGTTTCTACAACCAATATGCTTGCCGTTCTAAGTTTCCTTTACTCCTTTGGAGCAATGAAATGGACTCATCAAGAGTTGCGACAACTCGACGTAAAAACTCGCAAAATGATGCTTCTTCATAGGAGCTTGCATTCTAAATCGTCTGTTCCACGGTTATATTTTCCCATACAATGGGGTGGCCGTGGACTTTTAAGTTTGGAGGGTCTACATAACACAATGGTACTGCATGGAGACTCTGAAGTCATCATTCTCTGGTTAGTATGTGAGCAGGAATTGGAGCATATCTCTCCAAGGCAGCATCCCGTGCAGCCGATGAACTCGGTCTCGTATTCGACTCTGAACGGACGAATCTAAACTCTGTCAGCGAGTTGGAACCCGTTCAGAAAAAAGCCCACGTAGAAGCTGCGGATTATGAGAGGCTGCATAAGAATAAGCCAATGCATGGGGTCTCCTTCAAGAAAAAAGACCTTTGCTTATCCAGAAACCTGATATTAGCTTTTCTCAGGTCAAGTGGGCCGAAGTCGGAAACCGAGGGATTCATAATGTCTTCAACACACTCGTCTATCGTAGTCGCTTGATGGGTATAGAGGTTCCTGGCACCAGATGTAGAGCGTATCGTGGGGCAGCTGGGACCATAATGCATTTGCTATTAGCCTGTCCAAGCTTATGCGGTCTCAGCCTATATCCACAGGCATAATGCGGCGCTACGAGTATTGTACTATCATATAAGACACTTATATGGTACTGACGAGACACCGGTGTTGCCTTATGCTCCGGGGGATGATGAGTCCGTTATAGAGAATGAAAAATGCCGAATCTATTGGAACTACTCATCCCCCATCCTCAAGCAAATACAAGCCAATAAGCCTGATGTAGTCCTCCTCAATCATTAAAGTAGGACGACTTTCGTCATTGAGTTTTCAGCTCCTGACGATACGAACATTGTCCAAAAAGAGGAGGAATAGCATACTAAATATCTGTCAAGATGGTGGTTCTGATAATAGGGGTCCTTGGTGGAATGATAGACACACTGCTCTCAAACCTAAAAATCATACCGGCATTCCATGATGCTGCAGAATAAGTACTTAGCCGGTAGAATGCCGTAATTCTTGGTTCACTCCGCCTTCTCAGGGCATATAACTATCGGGCACAGTAATCACTCACCCCACGAGGACGTGGGGAGTGTTTACTGGGATCAATAACACACCAACGCGCCCTCCAGCTATATCGGAGCTCCGGAGACAGGGCCTAACTGGTATATTCCCAATGAAAATAATAATAATAATAATAATGGTTATTATGCATAAAAAATATATTATATACAAAAAAGGAAAAGGGTTAGCAAAAGGCTCTCTTCCACCCGTGCCACCAATTATACAGTGTATGTAAAAAATTACAGTATGAAAATAGTTAGTTACTGATAAAACATTAAAATGAAAGTAATGAAAAAATTATAAAATATATTGCAAGTAAATAGTCTTGACACTTTATTGGTCATTGATCGATTCCATCACATTATGATACGTACTTTCAAACTGATATTAGCATTGAGCAGTAAGCAGCTTTGATTTTGTTTATTTTTTAATTTGTTTGTTAGTGCAATATAAAATGGTTAAAATGTCATTCAGATAACTCTTTTGAAGGATGATTTTTTTTATATTTTATCACGATGCCTAGGTATATATATATATATATATATATATATATATATATATATATATATATATATATATATATATATATATATATATATATATATATATATATATATATATATATATATATATATATATGAAAACTAAAAGTTCGGGTTGAACCGCGTCTAGAATTTGTTGAAATTCGACGTTTCGGCTCCGATTTTGGAGCCATTTTCAAGAACTGAAAAAGAAAGAAAATTAATGAAAGGTTAAAACGTAATTCTACGCTGAGGTCTCAATCTGCCTACTCCTCAGGTATAATTACGTTCGGTTTTTGTGACTTGACGTCGGGGTCTCAATCTGCCTACTCCCCATGTCTCGTCACTGGTTCTCTCTAAGGTCTCAATCTGCCTACTGCCTACTCCGAAGGAGTAGGCAGATTGAGACCTTATATATATATATATATATATATATATATATATATATATATATATATATATATATATATATATATATATATATATATATATATATATATAGATATATATATATATATATATGATAAGTTCATCCTGAAATGAACAAAGTGTATGACAGAATGTCTGCTTATTAAACTATATAAATAACTAGCAGTTTTTATATTGATCAGTTTGAACAGGAAGACTACGATCTAATATTGGAATCTATAATATACTTACCAATGCTTCCTCCGTGTTTATCTTGAAAAGGAAACATTCCAAAAAAATATATCAAACACTAAAGCAGCTACCAATTGGAATGTGAATATTGACTGTTTTGATAAATCTCTAACGAAGAAATCGTTTTTCTTCAGTTCCTCTTAAATTTTACATCAGTTTCAATAATAATTAATTGTTTAATGTCCCTAATTGAATCTTCAATAATTTGTGATTATTTTGTTAATTAATTCATTATAAATATTTAAGTGTTGTTGAATTATTGTTTTTTATAAATTAAAGTTCATATACTGGCTCGTATAGCCTTGTCATGTTGATAGAAATCTCAATAGTAGAAATCACAGCAAATGTTAACTTTGCGAATCTAGTAAATTTTGCGGCGAGCTCAATTCCAATGTAAGAAAAAAATTGAGATCAGATGAAAATCATTAATTAGTTTAGGTGATATTCTAATTTCTTGACAAAATAGAGCCCTATGTTCCCATATATTGAATAACAGTTATGATTTCTCTAGGTCATATCAAATGTGACAAACCTTTTTTTTTTTCAGTTCTGTCGACCTATACTCTATATGTATATGTAGTGCTCCCTCTGGGTTCCAAAAAAAGCCCTACCACTATTATTGTGTCGACTTGTTTTCTGTGGATACTTGCCGACCGAAATATCAGTTTTATATGGTTTTTAGCGAAAGATTCAATCAAATGATAAATTTTTCATTCTAATTTTTCCAGTGTTATGTTAAGTGCTGTCGCCTATTCTTCAAATTCAAACTGAAATTTGTTTTTTTCAATTAAATGAGAATATACGTTCATGGAAAGTAGTGAGTAGTCGTTAAATTGAGCTCCTAAAAATATACCAAATTCACAACTAACAACGAAGAAATTAAATATAAAAATTTAATAGAATTATTGAAGTGATATTTTGTTCTCGACTCATCAAAAAATCGAAAGAAGAAATATGGTTTTGACCAGAGATTTCCGCGAGGAAATAGAAACGGCCGTTAATTTAGCGTTGAGCAAAAGCATAAAATCATAAGTCAAATTGTAAACAAAGTCACTGAAGCTATGGTAAAAAGAATCGACCAAAAACTATCGAAATTTGAATCCACAGTGGCGGATATCAAACAGAATTACGTTGAACTGAATGAAAAGTTAGAAAATAAATTCAAACTTTTCGAGAATGAAATAATGACTATTAAAGAAGAGAAAAATTAAATGTATAATGAAATGGACCAAGCAACCAGTTCTTGTAACTTGAGACTATTTGGTCTCAAAGAAAAATCTAATGAAAATACAAGGGAAGAACTTAAGAAAATCCCCAATAAAAAAATGTTTCTGAACTTCAGAGATAAGGACATATCTGTATGCTACAGAATGTGCAGGAAAGAAGAAAACAAAATAAGAGGAATATTTTTTATTTTCTAAGAAATCAAACAAACAATTCATGAAAAGAAAAAGTTGCTAAAAGGAACGGGAATCGTATTGAGAGAGGATCTTACTGTGATGAGATTAAAACAACTGAATACAGCTATCGAGATATTTGGACTCAAAAATTTTTGGACCAACAACGGAAAAATATATGTCAGCATAGACAATAAAGTCAAAATGATTAGAAATAGAGAGGACTTCACTAACATTTTGCGGCAACATAGAATGTAAGTTACTATGCCATAGTTTGTGAGAAATGTCTATCAAATCCATTGTTTCAAAATCAAATGAAGAATTTAATTTAAATTTTGATATTTCTTTTCATGCATGATAAAATTGCTTTTTTTTATTTTCATTTTATTTTTTTATTTAAACTACGAGAGTTCTCAATTTTATGGTACTATGATAGATTAATGAATGTATTGAATAGTAACATTGAAATTGATACAAAAATATATGATAACTTGAGAGGTTTCACACAGAAGAGAACAAATGGTAACAGACGTAGTCTAGGAATCAATGACTTGAATATTAGAAGTCTTCAAAAACATTATGACGAATTATTGGTGTATGTTGAAATGGCAAAAGATTACTTGGAAATAATTGTATTATCAGAAACCGGTTATATTAGAAACATCGGTGATTTTTCGGTTCCCAATTATAATACATATTAATGAATCCATAATTAATAAATGTGACGGTGTTATAATCTACGTCAGAAGTACTATAACAGTAGAAATAAAAATTGAACGTTTGAATGAATACAAGTTTCTTAGATTAAACTGTTCTACAGATAATTCACTGAAAAAATCACTATAGGTTTGACAGCATATTATAGATCTTCCTTAACAGATACAAAAAGATATATGGAAAATTTAGACATTACCTGAATATCTAGAGGTTTACATAGGAGATATCAACATAGATATTTCAAAAAAGGAATAACACGACACAAACAACTACCTGAACTCCTGAACATTTTGAATTCAAATGGGTTTCGGTCTTACATTAACAAACCTACAAGAATAACATTAAACACAAAATCCACAATAGATCATATTTTCCCTAAATTACAAAACATCTTGATGAATGAAATTGAAATTGAACCTATAATATTTCAAATCGACATGACTGAACATTTCGCACCTTTTGAATACATATCCGTACCTGAAAATTCAATAAAAGAAATATCAAACAAAATCAACATAGTTATACTAATTATGAAGAGTTGACTTATATTTTAAAGAAAGAAAAATGGGAAAACGTTTATCACTCAAATTACTCACAAAAAGCATACCAAATATTTATAAATAAACTGAAATCATATAAAACAAATCAGCTGAATTTGAAAACATAACAAATAGGAAATTGAAGGAATTTAAACTTTGGATAACAATGGGTCTTATCAAATCCATCGAGCAAAGAGATCAACTGAAAAATAAAATTGAACATTACTCTGCTAAAGCTGAAAGAAAATACAAAGAATACAGGAATAAACTCTAAATGAAACATAAATGATTTATCAGATCGTAACAGAAAATCGAATACACAATTAGAAAACACACCGATGAAAAATTTGAACAGGAGTATAATATTAAACAATAAAGATGAAGCAGACACTTTCAATAACTTTTTCACCACTCCAGGCATAAACATGTCAAACAAAATACCGAAAGCAAACCGACTACAAAATAATCTAGAAAGTGATGAAATTGACTCCACTACTTTCCTCGCGCCAGTATCTAAGAATGAAATCACATATTATTACATCACATATCGAACCTCAAAAATGAATGCTATGCTGGTCCAGATAACCTGAGTGTGAAAACAGTAAAAAAAACATGGATACATCAAACCCCCTTCAGTAGATATCATTAACTTATGCCTAGCAAGCGAAAAAATTCCACAGCAATGGAAAGAACCAATCATCACCCCTATTTTCAAGTCAGGTAAACGTGACCAACTGGACAACTATAGACCAGTATCCGTAATCAATAACCTAGCAAAAATATTTGAATGAGTTCTCAAGGAGAGATTGATGGAGTTCTTTCGCAAACATGATATTATAACAGACAGTCAGACATTCAAAACTCAAACACAGAAAATGCAGTAACAGATTTATTAGAAGAAACAGTCAGGGCATCGGACGAATCATCAAAATGTATAGCAATTTTTCTAGACCTCACCAAAGCCTTTGACACTGTCACACAAAATATTACTTAACAAGCTAAGCCATTATGGAATTCTTGGTCCACCACTTGATATTATGTTCAACTATTTAACAGATATGGTTCAGAGAGTGAACATAGGAAATGGAGTAAGTTCTGACTCGAAAGTAAAAATAGGAGTACGTCCAGTACTATTTCTCGCATATATAAACAGTACTGCAAAAATAGCTGACTCGGAAGTACACCTCACATGCTATGCTGATGATACAGCCCTTATTTTAACGGGCAAAAAATGGGAAGACGTTAAATATAGTGCTGAAACAGATTTGCAAAAGATTCACACATGGTTAAATTTGAGTAAGCTCACTTTGAATATTGAGAAAAATGCCAAATGTTGCAAAGCAACCAGAAAACTTTTTTTGAAATTACACTCCGTTTAATGCATTAACAAGATACCATGCATAAGTACTATAATACATAAAGTATCGTCTATAAAATACCTAGGAGTGGTCTTAGATCAACATATAAGATGGTCAGATCATATTTTACATGTCAATAAACGCCTAAGAGTCCTAATACACAAAATCTATATCTTGAGAGACATTTTGTCCACTAAAAACCTTTTAACGCTACGCAACTCTTTAGTCGAATCGATTTCATCTAACTGCATCACAATTTGGGGCAGGGCCTCCAATACCACTCTCAATATTTTTCAAACAACACAAAACACAATCCTAAAAATTATCCTAAAAAAAAACAAACGTTTTTCAACTGATATAATCTACCAAGAAACAAAAATATTGAATATTAAACTAATATTTACTCACCATCGTCTTAAGAGAATGTATGAAAATCATCAAAATTTTCCTCAAACAAAATATCAAATAACTAGATCTGCTACAAATATGAATCCCAAAAACCAGTTATATAAAAAAACCTTGACATAAAGATCTTATTTTTTCTTCGGACCTAAATTTTTTGATACTATTCCAAACGAACTGAGAAAAATTTCAAACCTAAAGAAATATAATATTGAAACAAAAAAGTATATTTTGACCTACCCAACAATATTCAACAATATATTGAAATCAACATCGACTTAGAAAGAAAAAAAAATTAAAAATATTTAAAAAAAAAAAGAAGTAATGATGAAATCAACTTTTCTTTTCCTCTCTGTACCATCTAGTCGATGCAGTGAAAATATTATTTAAAACTCAATTTTATTTTATACTCATTTACTTAACACGATAAATATAAATGTACGTTATCTCAATAAGTCTTCAAACCGAGCACAGAGCAAGACAGGCATATCTTGGCTAGGCTTAACTGCTCGATTGGGGATTTTATTTCAGAAAAAAAATTAATACCTGTAATGTATATCAACTTAGGTTGATTTGATTTGAAAAAAAAAAAAATTCTTGTCAAGCGAATTGGAATTGACCATTGCTATGTTTTTTGGACATTGAGCAACTTGCATATCTTCCAAAAAAAATTTATATTCGTCTACATCTTAAATCATTCATGTCTGTATAATTGTGGAATTACATTACGAATATATCACCTAGTAATAAATTAAAACATGAACTAGGATTCAAATTTACACGAAAACGCGCGCGATTCTCGGCGGCCATCTTGTGACGTCAGATGGTCCATTTGTATTATTGTTGTCAATAAAGTCATTGGGATGATTAAAGTGTCAGGCTCGTCTATATTGATCTAAACGTTCTGAAATTTAATTTGCTTAGTGTTGCTGGATGACTACATGTAGTGATAGAATGGAAGACAAAAGAAAAAGATTTCTGAAATATTGTATTGTTCCAAAGTGTACTAGTACGTCCGTCAATAGTCCCAGTAAATTGTTTTTTCTGTGCCTAGGCACGACAAAAAACGCAGGAAATGGTGCCAAATGATGAAAAGGGGACCTCTTTCCAGTGTAACCAATCGATACTGTTGTGAGGATCATTTTGACGTGAGTTTATAGTCGTATTTCCATATTCATATTTACCTAACGTATTTGTTTCAGATTGAAAAAGATATGCTCAATTACTGGGAATGTAAGTTAGTTGGTGCCAATCCTAGGCTCAAACTAGATAACTACATAAATTTGCTTGTCAGAAGTCTGAACGTTCCCTGGAAGCTGAGAGATCATATGTAGCAAAAAGAAGGAGGTTGGAAGTCATACATTAATGCAGAACAAGTACATCATTTCAGCAACCAGAAGAGAATATGGAGATTCGCGAGTTTGAAGCTTTTAAACGGCATGAGGCACAACATTTAAGTGATGAATGTATACCAAGTACATCACTTCAGGAAGCTAAAGAAAATGTGGAGCTTCACGAGTTTGATGAACAAAGTGAAACAGCTAGCAAGGCTGTTGAAGTAAATATTCATTCAATAGGTCGTCACTGCACCAGCAAAAATGTTGCACTGTCCCCTATCAAAGCAAAAATGATTGATGAATCTACATCTCCAATAAAAATCAAATCATCAATTTACACATTTTCTTCAAGTGATAGTATCTCCATTTCCATGTCAACTGATAATTCATTCATAGCTGACAGTGGAGATGAAAGCTCAAATTGCAGCTTTGATGAAAAAATATCCAAAGAAAGTTTTGATGGAAAAATTCGTGAGTGCACATTAATGGCAATTGCAAAAAATTCTCGATTATTCCTTGGACTTCCAGAAAACTCATACTGTTTGATTGACTTACTGTCTCAAAATATTCCTTGCCGTCTTTTGAATGTGCTGATAACACTTAAAAAAATAAGGTAAGATGATTCGTTTGCTGTTTTAGCTGTACATTTTGGGATGTCACTCAGTAACATCAGTAGAATATTCAACAATACTATGCCTGTAATGGCACTGCAATTGGAGAAGCTTTTATATTGGCCCAAACCTGAACATATTAGGTTACATCTACCTATACCATTCCGAGCTCGTTATAACAAGGTAGTATCAATAATAGACTGTTTGAAACTACAAATTGAGAAGCCCAGTGATCCCGTACATCAAGCTTTGAGTTGGTCCCAATATAAATCCTGCAATACAGTATTTGATTTCTTGTACACCTGATGGGCTTGTAAATTTCATATCATGTGGATATGGTGGACGTGCAACAGATGCTTTGATTGTGGAAGATGTAGGCCCTGGGCTCTCTGTTATGGCAGATAGGGGTTTCAAAAATATTGCTTATCTTCTGAAACAAAAAGGGTGTGAGCTGATACGACCACCTTCGGTTTTAAAAGATATTGCTAGCACAAAAGAAGAAGTGAAGTCTGCGAAGAGAATTGCTGCATTACGCATCCATGTAGAAAGAGTAATCGGGATACTCAGGGAATTTAAAATGTTATTACCTCATGCATGCATAGAAAGCCATATGATCCAGTGTATGGTTTATGTGATTAAAATTGCTTGTGGTATCATAAATTTACAAATACATTTAATAAATATTCAACTGTGACTCAGTAACTGTATTGTGTTTTAATTTACCCAAAAAAAACTTTAATACATTTTAAGAGATCATGACTATTGAGCACACGCCACCATTCCAATACTTTTGAATATATCAGTTTTCTTCAAAAATATTATCTTCAATCTTCAAATAATAAAACAGGTTTTTTCTGAACAGAACCTAGGTATAATTGAAAAGTGTGTAAATGAATTTTCTTAGTTCAGTCTGAACGTGAAAAAAATCTATTGTGTAAGTACACTTTATTCAACAGATCAGTTTAATAATGATAACATTTTAGTCATAAATGTACACGATTCACAACTAAATAAATAAACAATTCTAGCAGAAGGATATATTATTATATGTGCGTGTTTATTTATAAATATACCATAAATTATTACGAACCAACAAAAACTAGAGAAATGTATATGATAAATCAGAGTTACAACTATCCTATGATGAGCATTAACTTATATCAACTCAAAATCAGTATTTATTTATGTTTACATTGTACCTACTAATGTGTTTTACATATCGACATATTGATATACTTGCACAAATAAAAGTACTTTACTCTTGTACCAAATTCATATTTTTTGACACTACTCACATACAAATGACAAAAATCAATATGTAATTATTCAAAATGAGGTTCAAGAACGTGCAGAATTTTTCATTAAGAACGATTAAAATGAAAATTAGAAAAATTTTCCTTATATCTCCAACCTAAGTGAAAACATTGTAGAACCCCCAGCATGCATCATTTAATCAAAATTTCAAAAATTACGTGTATTCAGAAATCTTCCAATTTTAACAAAATATCATCACAATACTCCTTACTATAATCCACAGTGATAATATTAACTTCCTGTGAGTTTTCAAAATCTGGCTGAGCTACACAAAATTTAGCTGTATTTTTATTTAAAAAATGCATCTGGAGCTGTAATTGAGGTATATATCGAGCTGCTGGCTCATTACTCTGAGTTATGTATTTTCTAAAATTGTTTCCATTCACAGGACATTTTTTTTCGACAGTAAAATCTTCACATTGTAACGTAACCGGGGTTACTTTGATTGCCTGACTGCTCAGCAGAGAACGGTGTAGGTTCTTTGGACTATATTGCCAGTTTCAGATTTTTTATGTGGCAGGCAAGTGTTTTAAATTTTGAACTTCAAGAATTTGACTGGCTAGACGCCAGCAATTTTTAATTTAACAGGAATAAAAAGTACAAAATACCTAATGATAGAAAATTGAAATAAGATAAATTGACTTCCTTCTGTAACCAGACCAACAATAAAACAATATCTCAAAACAAATATATATTAATAAATTTAACAAAATGTTGTATCAAAGTAATACGTTGATATTCAGACAATATTATTACTGAATTTGCTTCAGCGACACAGGTTATCTTAGTTCATTCAGTGGGTGGATTCACAGGCTAGTGATAACTTCAACGTTGTAATTGTTCTTCTGCTAACAGAATACGAACTAGATGACACTTCAAGCAACAATTTCATGCAATCCTCTGGTATGGATTACCCCTCCAGGTTGTACTGATTTCCTTGTGTTCCCTCGTAGATAGGGGTCGAATTCATGAAAAGGTTTGATAGATGTTAGTTTATCACAGAGTTGAAAGTCAACAGTATACGATACCCTCCTCACTGAATATGTGATATAATATTGCACTTTGATGAAATGATATACTCCTCAACACAGGAGTTGAGATGAATAAGTACTTAGATCTAGGATAATCCTAACAGCAGAATATTAATGGTGCACCATGAAACACTTTACTCGAAATCATTACTGAAATTGATAAATATATACATATATATATATATATATATATATATAAAAAATAGAAAAAATACTCAGGATACAAAATCCTATAGAGATCAATAAATGTCAATGATTTTAAATTCCACAAATTCGTAGGTTAGTTATCCGAAATGTAAACTTGGTAAAATGTTCTTGACGGCAAACGAAAAGATAATATTGTCAGCTTGACAAAATGGTGTCGCTTTCTATTATGCAACATGCACAAATAACTATTATATTTGAGACACAGCTTTTAAGGTAAATTCTCTTCCACTTGATCAGACCTC
Organism: Chrysolina americana; assembly: GCA_958502065.1. Classification (NCBI taxonomy): domain Eukaryota; kingdom Metazoa; phylum Arthropoda; class Insecta; order Coleoptera; family Chrysomelidae; genus Chrysolina; species Chrysolina americana. Next base: position 36,011,726 of record OY293419.1, read on the forward strand.
TGAATTTCCCCTAGGTGATTAAACTCCTTTGCTTATCGTCGCACCACTTCATTCCAATTAACCAAAACGGCCATAATTGATGGTTGATCAACAGGTTATAAGATCGTAATTTCCGTTTCAATTGGCACTGTATTCTGGATTGGAGCTGATTGACAATCTAATTTCCAGTACTATTCACCTGAGCTTAATTCAGAAATACTTATGATGGCTTCAATTCATATGGATTTAGATTTATTCCATCACCTGATTCACACCTTCAAAATACTTGTTAACACCTTGACCGCCAAACTAAGAAGAGAGCTCATTCCACTTCTCCAATTCTCGAACTGGATTTCTGACATAATGTCAGTGACATCTATGCGAACCCAACGCCATCAACCCAGACGGGTCCGTCAACAAACGAAATCCACTCTTAGACAAGTTCAGCTATTTGCCATTAGCCGTCACTGCACGTCCCAGCCAATGAGAGAATTATGTTGTCTACTTTTTAGACAAGTTTACATGTTCGTTATTAGATGTCGCTAGATGTAACAATATTTTCGTTACACATCCCCGTTACTCCCCAAAAAAAATTCAAACAAATGTTTGGATTTTTTTTTTGTTTTATTTTGAAGAATAATGGCTCGAGTAACACCATTGACAATTATTGAGTATAACAAGTTTTCCAAAACAAAAATTATCGACTTAAGGAAGGCAATGAGAAAAGAATATTGTTAATTACCAATATCAAGGAAATGAAATTTGTAAATTTTAGCATTTACATGGCTGAAGTTTTCTATTATGAGAAAGGAATATTGCTAATTACCAATATCAAGGGAATGAAAAGAGATATATAATAGGGTCTAGTCAGTAACCGCCTCCAAAGATAAGACGCAGCACAGTCGAAGCCCTCCCAGACAATCTGGCCAAGATGCTCTCTTCGCTGCTAGATGTAGTTGCGGCGCCGGTGAGTACACATCTACTACCACTCGCCTCCAGATTATCTGAGACAACCACCGACTGCCCCGAACCAAACCCATGGAGACCATCACCAGCTACACCCTCGGTGAAACAAAATAAAGGCATATTATTAATAAAAACAAAAATTTCCGGTTGTCACCTTCAACCGGGGTGAACTGTAGCGTCACCTACTGAAAAAGTGAAATGCTGTTCACTAGTCTCTAAAATGAAATTGTCGGCATACTCTCAGCCTTGACACTGTGAACAAGTCCTCAGATGCGACAGGTCCAGGGAGCTCAGGATCCCCCAGTAGTAACGCCCGACCGCCCTTAGGCGAGCTTCACACGCTGACCGGCCTAGACCTCCACGCTAGCCGAACTCTACCCCCCAAAGTTCACCCTTCCAAGGACCCCGCTAGCAAGCTAGCTGTCACATCTGAACTGAGCTCACACATCGCCAAGGTTAGTCCCTAAAACAAAACATCAAAAATTAGTCATCCTTTTTTAGCAGGAAAGGGTTAAAACCTCCAAAAAAACTCCTTCATTAGAGTATCTATTGCGAGATATGAATTTAAATTTTTTTAAACAAGGGACTGCAAAGTTGAAGAGATCTTCAGAAAACATTGCTGTGATTTGGTCAGGAAGGCTAGATATTATTACTCAGGCAGACAAAAGGTACATGAAATTTCAAGCAGGCACTTTGAAATAAGTAGGCAACCAGCTTCTCTAGAGTCTTTTGAATATTATAGTCAACTAATAGGATAATAAGGTATAGATAAGTCAATAAAGAAGATACAATTAGAATTGTCTATGTTTTTCAAAAGAAGTGAAAGCAAATGTTTTGTTGTATTAGGTAATATTCATACGTTGCTAAGATATATTGATTTCAAAGCGTACCAGGAAATTATCTGCGCTGAATTTTGAAACTACTGTCGCAGGGCAGGCTCGCCGCGCTCCTACGATGATTTTTTTTGTGTATGGTCACCTTTAGTGAGCCATTTTTACACTTAATAACTCTCAATTTTCACCTAGAAGCCAGTCGAATAATATTAGATTTTTGCATTATATTCAGGTCACTAGTCTAGTCTCACCCTGTATGATGTAAAGTCCCAATCTCCACCCAGTGGAACTCCACTGTACGTAGTTTTACCGATTTACCGGAAATTCCTGACTAGTTTTCAATTTTATTAATTTGTGGCCCCAAACAGTCGAGCACCCGGTATACAGAACACTTAGAGCAAGGTTTCGACACGCTAGTCTCTTGTTGGGTGGAAAGATTCCGTGGCTCCATTTGTTTTCACAAATTATTTTATTTCAATTCGATTTCTCATCAGGTTGGCCAAATCGGAAAACGGGTATAGATTCCTCGGCGAAGGAATACGTGTATTTCTTCGGCGTTCAAGAATCACGTTGGTTTATGGTTTTTCTCGGGGCTCTCCGAATATCGGACCGCCCTAGAAATCGAGATATCTGAAATTCTGACTTTCAATATCTCCCTAGATCTGGGGAGTATTTAGTGACTTTTGTCAAATACTCCCTAGAAAACGCAGGTAACGGGACTTTAACGGTCATTTGCCCAAATCCCGCGCGTTTTCGCGAGATAGGGTTTTGTTCAGCCAAGGGCGACGCCCACTTTGGCCCTCTAGGCCAATGGGTGTCGCGGATTCAGCAGTCAGGATTGCATAAATATGCAAGCAGCGAAGCAGCAGACAGCCACTCTTTCTTGTCGAATTGCAGTGTAATAATCAATTTCGTGTTTCCGTTAAATAACTTACGTTTGTTTGGCTTTGCCTTTTGTCTCTGCAATTCATCGTTTTGGCTAGCAGTTAGAGTCAGGTTCTCGGTAATAATAATTCAGTTCACAGTAGATTCATAACGTTTTGTTTCTATCTTAAAAGGGGTTAGACTCACTTGTACGGATTACAGGTGTTTTATTCGCGCTACGAAAGTACGTTGATAGGTAGTTTAACTCTCGAGCAATAATCAGTGTAAAGTGATCTTTTGCAACGGACACTTAGGGATTTAACTTCATCAAAGTTATTTCCCGACTTAATACCTGTACGCGACGTTGACGAAAAATCCCCATCGTATGAAAAGGGGTCAGGCACCAAAACGAGATCTCACCTGATACAATCGGCTCGATCGTAGAGTTCCACGAAGATTGTATCGTTCGAGCTTAAATTCCTCGGCCTGTCAAGACATCATTAGCTGCGACTTTGTCGTTGGCGAGCCACATTTCCTGTGGTACCTAGGGGTTTCGCGTCCTTCCCATACCTATTTCCTGCGGCTGTTCTCGGCTTTTCCACCTGAGACAGTCTGGTTAGGCTCCGTGATCCTTTACCCAAATCTCTGTCTTGGTTTTTGTCACATCCAGTTGTAATTTTTAAAGTAAATTTTTTTTCAAGTTTAATTTTCCTTTTTGGTGCTTCACACAATTTTTGAAGTTAGGAAATTTTATTTAGATAGTTTTTCTAAACCGTGAATCCTTCCTCCCTCGTCCATTTCCCGGCGAGGTCTTGTTAGGTGTTAGGTTAGTTAGCTATAGGGTGACCCTTCTCATCGTCACACTTGAGTTGGGTCGACGCGAGGTCGATTTTAGTGCACTTCTCCTTTGCCACACACTTGCACACGCAAGTAGCCCGACAATACATTACAGCCGTAATTGTTGTCCTTTAGAGCAATGACGAATATGAGATTGAGATCTCATATGCTCGCGGAGGAGAATACCCAAGCCGTGTTCGCCGGCGTTGGGCTTTCTCGGACACCTCCGCCGTCGGGTGACTTAGACGCCAGGCGTCTATTCCCCGAAGCGTCGCGACGCCTCGACGGAGACGTCCCCCAGGTACGTACTACCGGGGAAAATCGTGAGTTGACGATGTCAACTACCTTGTCCCCGAGAAGTGTGCTGGACCAAGGTACTTTAGAGTCGAGCTTAGACGGAGGGAGGCAGCCTTCCCCGTCGGCTCAGGTAGGGTTAGTAATCGATTCCGCGGGAGTTGTCACAACTCCACCTTTGGAAGCCCGTTTTGAGCAATTTCGACTAACCAGAAATGTATCTGTTTGCAGGTCGGAGGGCTACGAAGGAGTCCGTGCTGGCGAAGCTCGTGAGGTACGCCCCCTCGGAATGCGCCGAAGCGCTCCGGGGTCATCGGGTGTGCCCCACGCACCACAGCGGAGGCCGGATATAGATGTGCATACCCTAAGGGAACCGGGTGATGCTGAGGCCCTAGTGGAAGAACTAGGGGGTGGTGGAAGGCTCTCGGAGGGAGTTGGGAATGCTCGCATTCCCATATCTCTCCAGGGGCGGGTTCAGCATACCTCCCAAGGGATACAATATGCACGGCCAGAACAAGCGATAAGAGCTACGAAGGCAGATTTCGAATCAGGTGTCGGCTGGGACACGGAAGTTGCCACCCGAAATCCCTGGGTGACGACGTCCTTGCCCTCCAGGTCACTTGGAGCAGAGCGGTGGGCGGCTGAAGGGGGTTTCGGAGAAATCCGAAACTTTGCGGAAGCCGTCCATCCACACCTTTTTACGAGACATGGCGCCCAACGTGGGGCTGCTGAAGACAGACCGTCTTCAGGGATCTGCGGGTGTAGCCTTCCTCCTGCAAACAGACTTAGAGTTCGGGATCTCTCTCCTGAGAGACTCCCAGTGAATGAAATGGTTATGGGTGAACCGGAAACCCTTTGGCGCCCATATGGCACGTTTACCCGGTTGCCAACCGGGAATCGGCATTATAGGGAATCTGAGGATGTCCCTCGAGTTGCTCGAAACGTCGCTTCCAACCCCGGTGATGTCCACAGGAGTGGATATTACCCATCGAGGAGGCCAGTGCCCACAGTCCGGATTCAGGAGAATTCCAGGAGACCAGTGACGGGGGTCGACGACGTGCTCGTGCGACTCGCAGATTTGCTGGAGGATAGACGTCGGGGAACCCTAAACGGTGTTGATGGGGGTTTAATTAACAATAAACCACATCCCAGTTTCAGTGGGCTTTCTCACGAAGATCCAATACAATTTATTCAATCCTCTGAGGATTATCTAGGGGGCTTTGATCCAACCGTCTGGGTGAGCGTTGCAGCTCAGTGGCTCAAGGGAGCAGCCCAGCAGTGGTATGCTCCATATCGCAACTCACGCCTAAACTGGCAGTTTTTCACAAACCGGCTCCAGGAACGGTTCGATAACGATCTGTTGGTCTCGAGCTTAGAAGCGGAGTTCTTTGGCACTGACCAGCCGAAGGGAGAGTCAATAACTTCCTTCATCCTGAACAAGTGGAGTCTTTCACAGAGGCTCTACCCAGAGATGGACGAAGGAAGGGTTGTGCGATTAATATTGAACCGGATCAGACCGGATATCAAAGTCCATTTGCAATTGCATAGATTTGCAACTATTGAAGAGCTGACACAAAAAGCTGTTGCTGTCGAGACGCTACTTCGTAGCACCAGCCAAAGTGTACAGTCGGGGCCGAAACTTGTTTCGAACACCAACCGTCCTCATCAGGCCGACGATGTGCCACCTAAACGTCCTCAGGGACAGCTACAGGACAACAGGGGTTCGAACCATGTTAGGTCCAATAACTTTAACAACAATGGCACTAAATTCCAGAATTATGATCAATCGAGGCGTTCTGGAGGAAACAACGCTCCTTCGAGCGGATGTTTCACTTGCGGGGGAGCTCACTGGAACAAAGATTGCCCTCAGCAAAATGATAATAAGAACGGTCCCAAACGTCAGAGTGCGGGAACAAAACCGTTAGATCAGGCCAATAAGGCACATACGGTTAATACCGTGCAGGCGAGTAAAACCTCGCGTCGTAAGACGTCACTTAAGGACGCAGACAAAATTGCAGTTTGCAAAGAAGAATCAAAAAACTCCAACAGGAGCCATCAGGGGGCTCCATCGGAGTAGGTACTCCTTCAACACCGTTTTGCGGTTCTGTGACAGTGTTGGACTGTCATAGAAATTATGCGGCATGTATTCCCAACAAGGAGGAGGAGAAGGAGTTCCAGGATGTTGAAGCTGGAGTCGTTTCAGCCGAAACGCCACCGTCATCAGGCAAACTACATTGGGCAGACCGGTCAGATTGTGAATCCGTTTGTTTCAGTGTGGTAGATGAGCGTGTGGATCGCGCCACTGGTGGTAGGCGGAAAAAAGTTCACTCGTCGGCAGACGTTAAACGTAGAGGGTTGAAAGTCATTTCAAACATGTCCAGTTCTAGTTTCGGAACGAATGTAAGGGGTTATGAATCATCTTCAGGTTCATGGAGTTGTGAGATCATCGAGGTACCCCAGGTCGTTGTTGGTGGGTCGTTCCATCCGCCACAACACAAGGTTTCGGAGTTAGTGATCGGTATACAGAAGGACCAGGAGGGGCCTGTTGTCAAAGAGAGTGCTAGGGCACTGCAAACTGGGCACAGGTCCGGTATAGGCACAAGTCGAGATGAAAAGGTGTATCCAAGGGAAGATTGCGAATCAAGGTTTCGGAACGAAAAAGTCGTCGAGAGTGACGTACTCTTTTCGGTTCCACTTCGGGGTAGTGAAGACACCGAGGGTGGTGGTCTGTCACTCACTCCCACACAGGACGCAGGTTTCGATGTCGATGCATGCCAAGTCTCAAGGACGGTATCGAGGGGCAGAGCAGATGGGATCGCAGGTGCGAATCGCCATTCCCCGTTGGTAGATACCAGAGGCGTGGTAGGCATGTCATCTGAGAGAGTTACACGTCTTAGTCGGGGCGGAGGCGAGGTTCCTGAGGGATGCAATCGCCAAGTCCCATCGTTGGCTGCAGTTGGTGCTGCAGTACTTGATGTCAATCGCAAGTCGGAACTTCTGAGTTTCATTGAGACCGACCCGCTTGGGAAGAAGTCGGAGGTGGATCTGCTGGATCCATTGTGTCTATATCGTCGCTGTGATACTAGCTTAGCGAACAACAATGTTGAGGGACGATTGCATCAGTTGCCGCGAATCGAGGCTGAACTGATGGGTCGTCGAGTTAGGGTTTTGGTGGACAGCGGAAGTTCGCTAAATCTCCTGAAACGTAGTTTGTTGCCTGTCACCTGGAGGGTGGATAGGAAGCAAGTGACACCGTTGCAGCTTGCATGCGCCGGTCGTGGCATCACCAGTCTAGGGGAGACAATAGTCGAACTGTTAATAGATGGTGTTGTTCACGAAGTTGTCGTGCAAGTGGTGGATGATCTTGTCGAGGATCTTCTGCTCGGGTGTCCCTGGCTGGCATCAAACGAGGCTATGGTCGACTTTGCACGTCGCACCATGTACGTTGGAAAGGGGCCTAGGCAAACTATTTTCTGGGCGGAGGAGGTCTATCTTCCACCAGAAAAGTTCCCTGAACCACAGGTAGCGGACGTACAGCTACCGGCGTTCTCGAGAAAGGAATTTCGGAGTCTTATCCGAGAGTTTGGAGACGTCTTTTACGAATCTCCAAGGCAACCAGTGACGAGGGCTGCTTGCCACAAAATCCGATTGAAGGAGGAGCTACCCTTCAAGCTCCGTCCGTACAAAGTTTCCGATCAGAAGAGGGCTCTTATCCAAGAGGAGGTGGATAAGATGCTTGCTGCAGGTGTCATAAGTAGGTCCCATTCTGCCTTTATTAGTCCGGTCGTTATCGTTACGAAGAAGGACGGTACGGCTCGGTTTTGTGTCGACTACAGGAAGTTGAATAGTCTGACAATACCCGAGACGTCGGTATTGCCAGGTATTCACGAGACTATCAAAGAGCTCGGAACAGCGAGAGTGTTCACTTCTTTGGATCTGAAGTCTGGGTTTTGGCAGATACCCATGGATGAGGCTAGTAAAAAGTATACAGCTTTTGCTACGCCTGATGGAGCTTGTTATGAGTTTAACTCAATGCCGTTTGGTCTAACGAATGCACCTGGAAGTTTCCAAATCCTTATGACGGAAGTGTTGGTTGGTTATGTCGATAAATTCGTCAAAGTATATCTAGACGACATAATCGTTTACAGCGAAGATGAAAAGGAGAACCTCTACCATCTCCGCCTTGTGCTGGAGAGGTTCAGAGCACATGGCCTGTGGTGCAGTTTAAAGAAGTGCAACTTCGCTCAGCGTAGGCTGGAGTACTTGGGGCATGTGGTGACGGAAACGTCAAACGAACCTATGCCAGGTCATGTGTTAGCGGTTCAACAATTCCCGCTACCCAAGAATGTCTCTCAGGTCCGAGGATTCTTGGGCACCGTTGGTTGGCTACGGGAGTTCATCCCGAACTTAGCGGAGTTGGAGGCTCCGATAAGTGACATGCTCAAGTCGAAGAAAGGTCGAGACCTTAAGTGGAACTCTCAAGCATTGGAGGCGTTTGAGAGGATCAAGGAAGTCGTGGGCCGTCCTATGGTCTTGGCCAGGCCGGACATGACTCTCCCGTTTTTCCTGCAGACCGATGCATCTGGGGTAGGCATCGCTGCAGTCCTTTATCAAGTTGATTGTCACGGCGACAGAAGGATCGTTTCACATGCTAGTGCCAAGCTCAAGGGCGCGGAACTAAACTATCATGTGAACGAGACTGAATGTTTAGCCATTGTTTGGGGTATCAAGCGATACCGTCATTATCTCGAAGACCGTCCATTCACTCTTCGAACGGACAGCAAAGCGTTGACTTGGTTATCCAAGTTCAAGGACGCAAAAGCGAAGTTAACTCGTTGGGCCTTACTTCTACAGGAGTATTCCTTCACTGTGGAGCACGTCGCAGGTCGAGACAATCAGCTAGCTGATTTCTTGTCCCGTAATCCCTCGGGGTCTCACAGTGAAGACTTGGATGCTGATGTAGAGCGTATGGGGTTGCCACCTATGAAGGTGCAACTGTCTGAACACCAAGGTGTGGTGAGCGTCGTAGAGACGCCGGCTGAAGTGGTCGTGCGGCGGCAGGCCATAGATAGGGAGACGCAAAGGTTGAGGGCGCGTATCAGAACGATACAGGAGTTAGGTCCTAGGTCCAGGGACGATCTTCGTTTTATCAACAAGTTTTCAGATGTCCAAGGGGTTGTATATGTTTCTTCTGCTGGTAAACGGCTATTGTATGTGCCCGAGGCGCTCCGTGAGGACGTGTCGGCTTATTACCATGAACACCCGACCGCTGGTCATCCTGGTCAAGAGGAAACCTTACGTGCCTTGAAACGGCACTATTGGTGGCCGGCCATGGAGGACTACGTCCGGGCCTACGTGAGAGGTTGCCTAGTCTGCCAGTGCGTTAAAGCCGTACGGCATCAGGAAGCGGCACCGCAACGGCCTAGTGTGCCGAAGCGACCGTGGCAGATGCTGGCTGTTGACGTCCTGGGGCCCTATGCAGCCTCAAGGAGGGGAAACAGGTTCGTGGTAATTGCCGTCGATATGTTTTCAAAGTGGGTTGAAGCCAAGGCCACTAAGACATGCACGTCGAAAGTAATTTCTCGTTTTCTAGACGAAGAAATCTTATCTCGTTGGGGTTGTCCAGAAGGCGTCATTTCTGACAACGGCCCGCAGTTTCAGAGCAATCATCTGCTAAAATACTACGATGCGAAGAACATTGAGGTCAAATTTTCACCTGTTTATCATCAACAGGCGAACCCTGTCGAGCGAAGGGTCCAGGAACTGAAGAAGTGCCTAAGAGCAAGGATGCTGGAAACCACTTCGGAAGGGCTTTGGGAAGAAGGTCTGGCTGCAAGTCTCTATTGCTTACGGAACCGTAAGAATAGAGCAACAGGGGAGACTCCAGCGGAGTTATTGTTAGGATATACACCTGGTCGTCCAGGAGATTGGAGGCTACCTATGTACCGAGATCCGGTACATAATAGCCCCGAAGATCGGCAAGAACGTCTTGCAAAAGCAGCCAGACGTCAGGGAGTTTATCAGAGGAATTTATTCCCTGATAAAGATCTACCGTCGCCACGGACCTACGGGGTCGGCGACCGCGTTTTAGTTAGGAATTTCGTCAAAGGAAACTTCGGAGGTACACTGTCAGGACCGCATCCGATCACGAGGGTGATGGGGCGAGACAGTTACCTCGTAGATAGGAACGGCACCGAGAGGCTGGTGCACGTAGACGATATCCGTTCTTGGGTAAGCAGGACTTTGCCGGCTGGCGTCCACCACGACGATGGTGGCCCAGGTCCGGATCAGCCAGAGTCCAACGACGCTGACCAAGAAGTGACAGGGGAAGTCACACCTAGGCCGACGACTGGGGGCGGTCCGAAGCCACCTTCGTTAATCCGGGTACGAGCTGACGCACCCAACTCAACGAATCCACGGGAAGTAACGGTCAGTTTCGATCCAAAGGACAAAGCGGTCCGGCGGACAGTAGAAAGGTTGAGGAGGAATCCACAAGGACGGAAACGCGACTCAGACTGCGCGGAGAAGAGAGGAGTATCCCGTAGGAGTCCGTTGCCGGTGGTGAACTCTGGCCTTTTGGAGATCAGAGATTCTGAACTCCCCGTCGCAAACTCGCCAGTAGGGGGGCGTGCTACTACTGAAGTAGACGCTCTTACCCGTCAAGCGGTCGTTCCCGACCGAGGTCCAGCGTACGATTCAGATTCGGAAGTGGAAGCTGCTATCCGAGAGTTAGCACTTCCAGTAGGGGGGTCTCCATTATCATTGATGGTCGACCCGGGAGAGAATGTGAGACAGGAAGGCTCAGTAAGGACTGAGATTCCTAGTAAGAGTACAGGACGGCGAAGGAGATGCCGAGCTGTGGCGCTGGACTCCGACAGAGCTCCGATCCTGCGGCCACCGACAGACTCCGCCCGTCAGTATGTTTCGGTGACCGGGTCTGACGAAGATCCCGTACCAGCCCAGAGCTACAGCGAAGCTCCTAGAGTTAGTAAAGACTGTACTGAGAACGATTCCGACATGGAGGATGACGCTCCAGTAACTTTGGTGGTTCCAGCCTTGGTTCATCAGAGTGCGGAAGGTGACTATTAGGGAGTTCACGTAAATTTAGCTTTTGTCGGTTGTTTCGTTTGGAAATAACTTCGACCAAGTTAAACTCTTTAGTAGGGGGGTGTCGCAGGGCAGGCTCGCCGCGCTCCTACGATGATTTTTTTTGTGTATGGTCACCTTTAGTGAGCCATTTTTACACTTAATAACTCTCAATTTTCACCTAGAAGCCAGTCGAATAATATTAGATTTTTGCATTATATTCAGGTCACTAGTCTAGTCTCACCCTGTATGATGTAAAGTTCCAATCTCCACCCAGTGGAACTCCACTGTACGTAGTTTTACCGATTTACCGGAAATTCCTGACTAGTTTTCAATTTTATTAATTTGTGGCCCCAAACAGTCGAGCACCCGGTATACAGAACACTTAGAGCAAGGTTTCGACACGCTAGTCTCTTGTTGGGTGGAAAGATTCCGTGGCTCCATTTGTTTTCACAAATTATTTTATTTCAATTCGATTTCTCATCAGGTTGGCCAAATCGGAAAACGGGTATAGATTCCTCGGCGAAGGAATACGTGTATTTCTTCGGCGTTCAAGAATCACGTTGGTTTATGGTTTTTCTCGGGGCTCTCCGAATATCGGACCGCCCTAGAAATCGAGATATCTGAAATTCTGACTTTCAATATCTCCCTAGATCTGGGGAGTATTTAGTGACTTTTGTCAAATACTCCCTAGAAAACGCAGGTAACGGGACTTTAACGGTCATTTGCCCAAATCCCGCGCGTTTTCGCGAGATAGGGTTTTGTTCAGCCAAGGGCGACGCCCACTTTGGCCCTCTAGGCCAATGGGTGTCGCGGATTCAGCAGTCAGGATTGCATAAATATGCAAGCAGCGAAGCAGCAGACAGCCACTCTTTCTTGTCGAATTGCAGTGTAATAATCAATTTCGTGTTTCCGTTAAATAACTTACGTTTGTTTGGCTTTGCCTTTTGTCTCTGCAATTCATCGTTTTGGCTAGCATTTAGAGTCAGGTTCTCGGTAATAATAATTCAGTTCACAGTAGATTCATAACGTTTTGTTTCTATCTTAAAAGGGGTTAGACTCACTTGTACGGATTACAGGTGTTTTATTCGCGCTACGAAAGTACGTTGATAGGTAGTTTAACTCTCGAGCAATAATCAGTGTAAAGTGATCTTTTGCAACGGACACTTAGGGATTTAACTTCATCAAAGTTATTTCCCGACTTAATACCTGTACGCGACGTTGACGAAAAATCCCCATCGTATGAAAAGGGGTCAGGCACCAAAACGAGATCTCACCTGATACAATCGGCTCGATCGTAGAGTTCCACGAAGATTGTATCGCTCGAGCTTAAATTCCTCGGCCTGTCAAGACATCATTAGCTGCGACTTTGTCGTTGGCGAGCCACATTTCCTGTGGTACCTAGGGGTTTCGCGTCCTTCCCATACCTATTTCCTGCGGCTGTTCTCGGTTTTTCCACCTGAGACAGTCTGGTTAGGCTCCGTGATCCTTTACCCAAATCTCTGTCTTGGTTTTTGTCACATCCAGTTGTAATTTTTAAAGTAAAATTTTTTCAAGTTTAATTTTCCTTTTTGGTGCTTCACACAATTTTTGAAGTTAGGAAATTTTATTTAGATAGTTTTTCTAAACCGTGAATCCTTCCTCCCTCGTCCATTTCCCGGCGAGGTCTTGTTAGGTGTTAGGTTAGTTAGCTATAGGGTGACCCTTCTCATCGTCACACTTGAGTTGGGTCGACGCGAGGTCGATTTTAGTGCACTTCTCCTTTGCCACACACTTGCACACGCAAGTAGCCCGACAATACATTACAGCCGTAATTGTTGTCCTTTAGAGCAATGACGAATATGAGATTGAGATCTCATATGCTCGCGGAGGAGAATACCCAAGCCGTGTTCGCCGGCGTTGGGCTTTCTCGGACACCTCCGCCGTCGGGTGACTTAGACGCCAGGCGTCTATTCCCCGAAGCGTCGCGACGCCTCGACGGAGACGTCCCCCAGGTACGTACTACCGGGGAAAATCGTGAGTTGACGATGTCAACTACCTTGTCCCCGAGAAGTGTGCTGGACCAAGGTACTTTAGAGTCGAGCTTAGACGGAGGGAGGCAGCCTTCCCCGTCGGCTCAGGTAGGGTTAGTAATCGATTCCGCGGGAGTTGTCACAACTCCACCTTTGGAAGCCCGTTTTGAGCAATTTCGACTAACCAGAAATGTATCTGTTTGCAGGTCGGAGGGCTACGAAGGAGTCCGTGCTGGCGAAGCTCGTGAGGTACGCCCCCTCGGAATGCGCCGAAGCGCTCCGGGGTCATCGGGTGTGCCCCACGCACCACAGCGGAGGCCGGATATAGATGTGCATACCCTAAGGGAACCGGGTGATGCTGAGGCCCTAGTGGAAGAACTAGGGGGTGGTGGAAGGCTCTCGGAGGGAGTTGGGAATGCTCGCATTCCCATATCTCTCCAGGGGCGGGTTCAGCGTACCTCCCAAGGGATACAATATGCACGGCCAGAACAAGCGATAAGAGCTACGAAGGCAGATTTCGAATCAGGTGTCGGCTGGGACACGGAAGTTGCCACCCGAAATCCCTGGGTGACGACGTCCTTGCCCTCCAGGTCACTTGGAGCAGAGCGGTGGGCGGCTGAAGGGGGTTTCGGAGAAATCCGAAACTTTGCGGAAGCCGTCCATCCACACCTTTTTACGAGACACTACCTAGACTAAGAGATAACGTTAATTGTCTAGAAAATATAAGTCCAAATCATATAGATAAGAAGGTAAAATATTAGGAAAGATAAGGTAAGAAGGTAGAATAACAACACCAGGGCTCATTCAGGATAAATGCATTAGTACTACTACAGCACAGTAAAACCGAAAATTCCTAGATAAGATCAACACTGATCAGAAAAATGCCACCTAGGCATAAAGATATGGAATTTCAGCTCTAAGTGAAGTAGCTACTGCATGACCAACATTACCCAAAATTTCCCAGGTGGTTAACAGTGTAAGCGGAATCATGAAAGGATATTCCATACTAAAAAATGGCAAGTCGTAGGACTTTTACTTCCATTAGAAATAGTAAAAATGTTTAGCAGGTATCACCAATGACAACACCAGGGCTCATTCAGGATAAATGCATTAGTACTACTACCGCACAGTAAAACCAAAAATTCCTAGATAAGATCAACACTGATCAGAAAATGCCACCTAGGCACAAAGATATGGAATTTCAGATTTAAGTGAAGTAGCTACTGCATGACCAACATTACCCAAAATTTCCCAGGTGGTTATCACTGTAAACAGACACACGAAAGGATATTCCATGCTAAAAGGTGGCCAGTTGTAGGACTTTTACCTACTATCTGGTAATGCCATAGTGGAGTTAGTCTTAGGCCCTCTCCACAGAGAAAAAACAGAGAAAGAAGTTTTGCAGGTATTTTCAACAGGACCGACCCATTTAGGATAAATGCATGAGTACAACTACATCACCTTGAAACCGGAAATTCCTAGATAAGATCACACTGATCAGATAATGATATGGAATTTCAGCTCTAAATGAAGTAGCTACTGCACGACTAATATTACCCCAAACATTCCAGCTAGCTATCATTGTGAGCAGAACTGCAAGAATAGAATAAGTGCTAAAAAGTGGCCAGTTGCAGGATTTTTACCTACCATCTGGTAAATTCCATGGTGGAGTTAGTCTTAGGCCCACTCCACTGAGCCTAAAACAGAGAAAGAAAGGAAAAGTTCAACAGTAAAAATAATAATCTAAGTCCAAGGTACGTTGTGGCTATAGGTCAACAGTAATCATTAAGAGATGAAAGGTAAAGATATAATTATTGCAGGTATATAAAACATAGGTTGAGCTCATACTCGGTTTGTTGTTCTTGCTTTTCACAGTAGACAGAAAGGTAGTGAAGCTCAACTTCCATAAAGATATTCTGTCCGAGATAGGTAAGCCATGTGTGAGACTGGAAAAAAAATAGTAGAAAAATGTTATTCAATTAAGTGAGATCTAGACCAATTTCTTCAAATTTATAGAAAGAAAAAAAATTGGAGTAATCAGAATTGTAAATTAATAAAAACATTTCCAAAGATCAGATTTTCCTTCAGGAGTTATCAAAAGATAAGCTTCGAAAATGTAATATTAGCAACAATTAAATTTCAACCACTATTACTTTTCCATGTTCACAAAGGCCATTGACGAACATAAATTACTCAAAGATAATAAATTGAGAGCTTATGCAAAAAGCTATCAATAAATAGGTTAAGTGTAAGATAAAGATAATAGATAACTCAGTATTAAAGATATGACTGCGATAATAAGATATGATGCCAAGTAAGCAAATACAATAATGATTGTTGCCCAGATATTCATTATAAAAAGAAAAGATAACGATAAATTGGTAAATAGAGGAATACTTGAAACAATTCCTCATCTGAATTCTGATCCCCTTCTGGATCTGAATAATCATCTGAGTCTAGAGAAGCTGGATCCATTTTCATGTCCTTTACGTGCCAATTACCTAAATCAGAACCATCACTGCTCTTTAAGGAATAAACTAGAGGAGATAGAACTTTATCTACAATGCACGAAATATATTTGGGAGCAAGTTTTGCAGCAAAGGCATTTTCTGCTTTAGATAAAACGTAATTTCTCTTTAGAACTCTATCACCAACTTTATATTTAGTATCACGTCTCCTGAGATTATATATTTTGGTATTTCGATGATAGGCTTTACGTAGTTGTTCACGAACTTCGACAAAGATATTAGGTAATTCGTGAAGATCCTCAACTCTTGCATTTTTTTCAGAAATTTCGACAATGTTTCTAGAGTTTTCAGAAATTTGTCCATAGTAATCCCCTGAAAGTGGTACATTTCGACCAAAGGTTAAAAATGCAGGTGAATAACTAGTGACATCACTTTTTGCCGTACGGATCGCTTGTGCAATTTTGAAGATAGATTGATCCCAAGTTTTATGATTTTCTTTAATGTAGGATCGAATGGCAGTAACAATTACTTTGCTTTGCCTCTCCGTGGCATTAATCTGAGGAAGATATCTAGCTGTGTACCAGATTTTTTTAACTTTATAGCTAGATATAAGAGTTTTAAACTCTTTACTTGTAAATACTGAACCATTGTCACATTCAAAGATTTGAGGTACTCCAAAAATAAGAAAAACTTGATTTTCCAAATATTTAATAATGGCCTTAGATGTGGCTTTAGATAAGGGATGTACCAAAACAAATTTCGTAAACCAGTCGACAACTACCAAAACATACTGATTTCCATTTTTAGATCTAGGATAAGGTCCTAACAGATCTGCTGAAAGCAATTGAAAGGGAAAATTAATGTTTTTATAAGAACCCATTAATCCTGCTTGGGGTAGGTTAGATGGTTTGCAAGTGGCACAAGTGGAACATTTCCTCACATATTTATAAACACTTTTTCTAAGACCTGGCCAATACTATAATTCTTGGACACGAGCAAGGATTTTAGCAATACCTAGATGTCCTGCAGTTTCACTGTCGTGGAATGTTTTCAACAATTCTGCTCTATTTGCAGTAGGTACTACAATTTTCCAGTCAGATAAATTGCCAATGCTTTTATGTCTTTCAAAAACGTGTTTTTGTAAAGAATATTGTGGTCTACCCTGAACGAAGGGAATTTTTCTGGATTTTCAGTAACATTCTTCAACATATCGCTGTACCATTCATCTGGCTTAAGAGTAGATAAATTCAGGACTGCAGTCTCTGAAGGAGATCTAGAAAGTGCATCAGCTACTACATTTAGCGTGCCTTTTCTATGTTCGATATCAAAAGAAAATTGAGACAATTTTACAGCCCATCTGGCCAATCTACCAGCAGGATTGGACATGTTATTAAGCCATACTAAACTGGCACAATCTGTGATAATTTTGAACCTTGTTCCTTCGATATAGCACCGGAACTTCTCAATGCCAAAAATTACTGCCAGGAGTTCCTTTTCCGTAGCGGAGTATTTTCGCTCGCATTTGTTTAAAGTTTTGCTTGCATATGCCACGGGATGCTCTATACCATCCACTTCCTGAAATAAAGCTGTGCCTAGCCCCGTATTTGAGGCATCACAAAAAATTACGAAAGGCCGAGAGAAATCTGGACTAGCTAATACAGGGGCAGTTGTCAATGTTCTTTTGATATCTTCAAAAGCCTTGTTTGCCTCTTCTGTCCAAACTACAGGTTGTCCTTTTTTCCTACCTTTCAAAAGATCAGTAATAGGGCTACACAGAGAGGAAAAATTATTCAGGAATCTACGGTAATATCCAACCATACCAACCAGTCGTCTGATTTGTGTGGTTGTTTGAGGCATCTCATAATTTAAAATAGCGGAAATTCTAGAATCATCTATTCTTAAGCCACCTTTATCTACAATATATCCCAAAAATTTTAATGATGATCTACAAAATTGTGATTTTCCAAAATTTATAGTTAGGCCAGCTTGTTTTAAATTTTCCTTAACTTGCAATAAAATTCTCTTATGTGTTTCAAAATCAAGAGTCGTGATAATTATATCATCAATATAATAAAAAACATAGGTTTCTAGAGAGGGACCGATAACTAAATCCATCAATCGGCACATTGTTTGGCTTGAACAAGAGAGACCAAATGACATGCGAACATATTCAAACAGGCCTCTACCACGTACAGCAAAAGCATTTTTAGGACAGGAGGAAGGTGTTAAGCAAATTTGATGAAAAGCTTTTTTCAAGTCAACAGAAGATAGAAATTTAGCATCTCTCAATTTGCACACTATAGACTCAATAAGAGGCATAGGGTAAGCATCTGTGACCGTGACTGAGTTTAGCTTTCTAGAATCTAGAACAGCTCGATATTCACCAGAGTGCTTCTCTACTAGCCATAATGGATTGCACCAAGGAGACTGTGAAGGTTGGTTAATGCCCAATTTCAACAACTCATCAATTTCCTTATTGAGATGCACTTGCATGGCAGGGGACAAGGGGTATTGATGCTGTCGAATAGGCTTTGCAGAACCTGTTTCGATATGATGCTGTAGTAAATGTGTTTTACCAATACTATCAGCCGGTGAAATTTCAGAGAAGGAATCCACAATATTTTTCAACTTAAGTTGTTGTTCCTTGGTCAAATCCTCATATGAACGGATAGTGTTGACAGTGCAAATTTCATCATTGTTCTGTAAGGTATAAGATAGATCATAAAAATTTGCTTTCACCTGGAATTTCCTAAGAAAGTCTATTCCTAAGATAATTTTATGTTTCAAGGAAGGGATAACCAACAATTTAATCCATTTATTTTGTCCTGATAATAAAATAGGAAGATATACATGGCCTGAACATTCTTGTGATACACCATCCGCAGTAGTTACTTGTAAAGGAGTGTCATGAACAACAGTGATATTCCACTTTTTTAAAATGATTATACCATATGCACCTAGGATAGAATGACAACTCCCAGAGTCTACAAGGCACGAAACTTCATCATCATAAATGTGAATTCTTAGATAAGGACGGTTATCACTTACTTTGTTCTCAAAAATCGGATTAATTGGAGGTACGCTAAGATCAGGACTTGACTTTTTAATTGATATAGGAGATTTAGAAATAAAATTACGAACAACATCTAGCCATTTCTGCCATTCAGCAGAACTCACTGTTTTGATTTTGCTTTGTTTTTTTTGGATTTGTTTGCGGAGGTGTCTGGGCTTGAACTGCTTGCTACCACAGCGTCCTGACCCGCTGAGCCAGCTTGTGCGTTTTTTGGAGTACATTTGAAACATTTTGATTTTACAATACCCTTTCTTCCACAGCCAAAACAAAACAAGTTTCTCTGAGATCTACATTCAGTATAGATATGTCCACTACGAGAACAGTTCCAACAGGTAGTAGAGTTTAAGGCAGAAACATTTCTATTACTGACAAATTTGTTCCTAAAAGAGAGATTATTTGATTCATGTTGAGTAGGACAACTCAAGTCAGGTTCTAATAAATTGGTTTTAGATATTAGAGGAGGCTTATATCTGTCAGACCATTCACAAGCTTCTTCCAATTTTTTACACAAATCATTCAACTCAGAAATAGTATTAACTTCCTTCAAAACTAAATGTGGCATATAATGAGGTAATAAATTCCTTTGAATAATATTTACTATTTCTTCATCTGACGGTTTTGTTTTCAGTCTATTAAAAAGTCCCTCCATTGAGGTAATGTACATCGTATCTCTTTCGGAAGAACCTTGTGTTCGATTACTAATCTCTCGTTTCAGATCTTCATCATAATGGTATGGCAGAAAATCATCCTTGAGCTTTTGAACAAGTTCATCCCAGTTTCCTAGCCTTTTCCTGTTATTGTTATACCAGGTCCAAGCCTGATCTTTAAATAAATCTCCAGCAGATAAAAACAGATCATCTTTAGAGACATTACGGGCAAAACTGAAAGCATCAACTTTCTCCAAGAAAGAAACTAGAGATTCTTTACGATCCCCACTAAAGTGATTGTTCCATTTATAAGGCAACACAGGCTTTGGAAAATTAAATTGGGGAGGCTGATGACTAGGGCCTGTTGGAGTAGATGTCTGAACAGATGTACCACTAGAAACTTTTTCAGCTAAGTCTCCTTCGAGCTCTATAAGCTCTAAGTGAAGTGCTTTTTTAATTGCCTCCTCATTTTCATCTACAAATTCGAGTCCATGAATTCTTCCAGATAAATGTAATAGTCTAGTAGATAATCTCTTGTATTCATCAAGATTATGAGTATAGGAATCAATTTTTGATTTTAGATCAGCTAATGTTTCTTTAACTAGAGATACATCTTCAGCAAAAGTATAACAAACAGTGAAAGCGCTAGAAAAGCTACGGTTGGAACTCTCCTGACTCAAAAGTCCTCTCAGAATTTTTCTACGTTTATCCAAGTCCCCTTTTGGTTCTATATTTCTTATCCTGATCTCATAATCAAGTTCCTTAGATTTTAAGTGATTTACCATGATGAGAGATAGATATTTAAACAAAAGTCAAAGGTACGGTAAGTCAGATAACGATAAAAAGATATGATCAGATAAGATAGGTGAGTTGCGATTCAAAAAAAAACAATATGAAAAATATCAGTTTGATACGATAGGTGAATAGCAACTCGAAAGATAGATATATATATCAATAAGATATGAAAGATAATTTTAAAATGACAAATTCAGTAATGAGTTTTCAATTACAAAATTAAAGTTACCAAAGTTAAATTGCTTATCTGATACAGAAGGAAAGGTAAAGATATTTGCCAAGACAAATACTTTTGTTCAAAAAAATTTTATAAGTCACTAAAACGTTGAGGCGCAAAATTATGTAACGTAACCGGGGTTACTTTGATTGCCTGACGGTGTAGGTTCTTTGGACTATATTGCCAGTTTCAGATTTTTTATGTGGCAGGCAAGTGTTTTAAATTTTGAACTTCAAGAATTTGACTGGCTAGACGCCAGCAATTTTTAATTTAACAGGAATAAAAAGTACAAAATACCTAATGATAGAAAATTGAAATAAGATAAATTGACTTCCTTCTGTAACCAGACCAACAATAAAACAATATCTCAAAACAAATATATATTAATAAATTTAACAAAATGTTGTATCAAAGTAATACGTTGATATTCAGACAATATTATTACTGAATTTGCTTCAGCGACACAGGTTATCTTAGTTCATTCAGTGGGTGGATTCACAGGCTAGTGATAACTTCAACGTTGTAATTGTTCTTCTGCTAACAGAATACGAACTAGATGACACTTCAAGCAACAATTTCATGCAATCCTCTGGTATGGATTACCCCTCCAGGTTGTACTGATTTCCTTGTGTTCCCTCGTAGATAGGGGTCGAATTCATGAAAAGGTTTGATAGATGTTAGTTTATCACAGAGTTGAAAGTCAACAGTATACGATACCCTCCTCACTGAATATGTGATATAGTATTGCACTTTGATGAAATGATATACTCCTCAACACAGGAGTTGAGATGTATAAGTACTTAGATCTAGGATAATCTTAACAGCAGAATATTAATGGTGCACCATGAAAAACTTTACTTGAAATCATTACTGAAATTGATAAATATATACATATATATATATATATATATATATATATATATATGTATATATATATATATATATATATATATATATATATATATATATATATATATATATATATATATATATATATATATATATATAAAAAATAGAAAAAATACTCAGGATACAAAATCCTATAGAGATCAATAAATGTCAATGATTTTAAATTCCACAAATTCGTAGGTTAGTTATCCGAAATGTAAACTTGGTACAATGTTCTTGACGTCAAACGAAAAGATACAATTGTCAGCTTGACAAAATGGTGTCACTTTCTGGTATGCAACATGCACAAATAACTATTATATTTGAGACTCACAGCTTTTAAGGTAAATTCTTTTCCACTTGATCAGACCTCTGAATTTCCCCTAGGTGATTGAACTCCTTTGCTTATCGTCGCACCACTTCATTCCAAATAACCAAAACGGCCATAATTGACGGTTGATCAACAGGTTATAAGATCGTAATTTCCGTTTCAATTGGCACTGTATTCTGGATTGGAGCTGATTGACAATCTAATTTCCAGTACTATTCACCTGAGCTCAATTCAGAAATACTTATGATGGCTTCAATTCATATGGATTTAGATTTATTCCATCACCTGATTCACACCTTCAAAATACTTGTTAACACCTTGACCGCCAAACTAAGAAGAGAGCTCATCCCACTTCACCAATTCTCGAACTGGATTTCTGACATAATGTCAGTGACATCTATGCGAACCCAACGCCATCAACCCAGACGGGTCCGTCAACAAACTAAGTCCACTCTTAGACAAGTTCAACTATTTGCCATTAGCCGTCACTGGACGTCCCAGCCAATGAGAGAATTATGTTGTCTACTTTTTAGACAAGTTTACATGTTCGTTATTAGATGTCGCTAAATGTAACAATATTTTCGTTACAACATATAGCATCTGCCAAGGCACCAACAAAAGGATGGTTATTGTTGAGCATCAGCCCACATGGCTTTAGTTTTTTTTTTATTATTTTCGACATTTGTGATATGACCTTATTTTCTAATTCCCGACCTCTTTTCATTGCTTCTGTGTCTTTTATTTTACATGCTCCTAAAATACTTTCTACAACTATGCCATCAACTTTCTTACAATGAAGAACGCTATATGTTTTTGAAGCTGTTATTCTGGAATATCTCAACTTATGCCATAGTGGATTTTCAGATTGACCTATGGTTTCGTTGAAAGCATTCCAACATTGCTCAGCAGTTATCAGAATAGAACAAAACTTTTGGAATTCTGTTGTAGTTCCCAACTTATTATCTGATTTGAAATGTTCTAGACGATAGTGGATTGATAATTTTTCTGAGTCTGAGAATATTTTGAAATATTTCGTCAACACTGTATCAGTTTTTCCAGTTTTAACACTATAGTCCTTGATTTTCTCAAAAACACTGTTGTTGATGGGATGATGTGTGGGTAATGTTGATTTTCCCATTTCTGTGGCCTTAATACATTCTAGTGATGTTCCTACAGAAGAAAGAATAGATTTCTTCCAGTAGCACTTGACATCTGTTGTAGACGGTTCTTCGCTTCTACGATGAATTCATGTCAAGAAAGCCACAGCATGTTTGCACCCCCCTGTGAATAAGAAACACAGTTAATAATGTTCTAAAAAATTACACTTCAATATCTCTCTTTGAACTTAATCTTTTCACTAATATGATCACTTGGATAAAAGTTGGGGATATTGAAGAAATGTTAAATGTGCAATATTAGTATGTTTTTTAAACAAAGTACCAAATAAACATAAATGTGCAATATTAGTATGTTTTTTAAACAAAGTACCAAATAAACATAAAAATATGTCTAATTTTTTCCCATGTGTTTATATTAGAAAAAGTAGTATTTTATTTACTATGTCGAATAGCCATCGACTAAGGTCTTTCAGCTTAGGACACACACACAGCATTTTTGTGAGATTGGACTCCGAACTACTTCTATCATTCGAACAAGCGTATACCATGAAACTATCAAGTGAAGCGACACATATCAAAAAACCACTAGAGATTTTGTTTTTCTACATCAACTAAATCAACTATTTCATACAAATACTATTAGAATACTTTACCTTGAGATGCAGGACAATCTTCACATGTAACAGACTCGACTATTCCTTCTACCTCATTACATTTCAGCACAACACGGAGGGTTTCACAGTGACTTTATGTTCTGGAGTTATCCTCCCCTTGACCAAACAAACATCTTCTTCTCTCTTCACCTGCACATATCCAACAGCTTTGTCCCCATAGCTCTCCCTAGTAGATCAGAAAAAGGAACATCTTATTATTCTAGATGTTTATAATATGAATGGATATTTCATGCACAAATCTCTTCTCCATTCTGAAATGTCTAACCTTGCATTTCAAGTTTTCTTGAGAACATCGAGTGGTAATTCTTTGATTCTGCTAGGCATGAAAACACTTACCTCAAAGCTTTTATTCCTCTCATTTTGGCACTTATGTAGTCCGGATTACGTCCAAAAAATATGGCCATCATAATGCAGTCAATTTTTGGTAAATTATCACTGTCGGCCTTTTGAAATCCGGGTTCCATGGTCAACCAAATACAAGATCACAATAAAAACAGTTAATGAATGCAATGAAAATCTTTCAACATCGACCGTAATTGAATTATTCGAACTGAATACAAAGTTAACCACGCTCAACACACAACTTTACTAAACTGAAAACAGTAAAATGACTGAAAACAGTGAAAACTGAAGGTAATCAAAATAAAAATATAACCTTCAAACTTCAAACGTAGATCATTTGACGTCACACCAATAGAAGGCGCGTTTGGTGTCACGTGATGACATCGGCAAATTATGAAAAGTTTGAGAGAGGATTTAACAATATTTATTAATTATATGAAACTTATTCTTTTATTGAAGACTCATTTGCTTCTTCGTTATCCATAATGAGTGCATAATTTGGAAATTGACTTTTAGTGCAAATTGTCTATTGTACAAGATCATCCTGTTTCTTGAAAAGTAATATTGACAAAAAGCATGAATTCGAAATGTTTTCTCTTTGGATATCTCCTGCCATGAAGATGTCAACATAAATTTAACAAAACGTTAGCCTCATAAAATATAGTTTTCTCTTATTCAAGACCTTTTCAAAAAGTCAAACAATACAAATACTGATAGAAATTCTACATACTATCAATCACAGTAAAAGTTCACTTAACAAACCGCACATTCAGTACGCATTTGAAAATGGAAGTCAATAATACATACGTTATGGAAATTTGCATAATGCAGTTAGCCGTCCCAGTTCGAGTACATTTTAAGTTGATTTACAGCACGTCCGTAGCTTTGCTATTGTCGCTTGTTACATTTGCTGCGGTATTCATCATTCAGACACGGCGCCGTTATCCGACTTCCCGTGTGCACTGTCATGCCGCAGTTGACGGAGAATGACTTCCTGCTTGTATTTGTATCAACGATTATTTTTATTGTATTCAATTTTGTCATTATCTCTGCTACTCACCCTATGCAGTTACCATTGAATAGATTACTTACAGGTAATTGAAGTGGGTTTATTCACGATGAATCACATTATTACTTAGAATGAATAAAATAATGAAAAAAAATAATGAAGGCCAATCAACATCTAAGGCACAGGTGAGTTGCGATCTTCTCATACCAGCAAAGGATACATGGGCATCTAGGAGAGAGGGAGAAAAGAGTCAAAGAGGGTTTACTGATGTGACTCTTCAGTTACACCTAATACTCAGTTCCTATAAGACGAGGTAGAGGCCCCCACAACTAACTCCATCGGATAAGGAATCAAAGGCAAGGTGATAGTGCCCTTAACGGCGGAGTGCCAAATGATGACTGATCAAAGAACGGACGCTTCGAGTGGACGAATGATTTAAGGGAAAATCTTAGGAACTGATAAGGCAGGACTTCACACGAATAGGCTACAAGGTGAGAATGCATGTGAAATTGAGATTTTAGAATATTAAGGGACTTATGTGATTCTAGGAGCTTCTTCACTGCAACCTTTGCGAATCTATTGTGTGTGTCATGTCATATTAGAGTTTTTCATCTCGATCCGCCCTTATCACTAAACTCCATTGACTAGAGCTCTGGTCCTCCATGTATGGGAGGGTTATGGTTTTTCCTCCGCGATCGTCAGAGCTTCTCAGTAGCACAGTATGTGTGGTGGGGTTTCCTCATAGTCTTGGCATAACCTGTACATTGTTGTGTCCGCCGATCCAATGTTTATGTGTTCGTTGGGTCCACACTACCTTGTTAGGAGCCCAATCAACATCCTGATTGTTTACCAGTTCTGGATTAGTAGGTACTCGGTGAATCTTGGCGATGGTTCTGATTAACTTTTTGGTCTGTCTCATTACCGTCGCCTTGTTCTCCCATTCCTGATACTGCTTTTCTACTCATGAGTGACAGCTGTCATTCGTGATTCCACTTGCCTCAATCAACACATCGCTTTGGATCAATTCTAGTTGAAATGCACAGAAACGGCGATATCAGCAAAATTCCAGAGCTGATACTTTGGCAAAACTCAGCGTAGCGACACAGAAGAAATCCAAGGTATTCCTAGTATAATTACCTCTCAAACAATTCAAAGTACATTCTTGTGAGTTTCGAAATACCGCATCAACAAACCGAAATCCATTCTTTGAACTTTTCCACCCACATTCGGTAAAAATATTCAGTAAATTTTTTTCAATAAACATCCTTACAAACTTTTATAACGTAAAAAAGAAATTAGTATTTACTTATTGAATTTCAACTTCAAAGCAAATCATAACAAATCATCACAGACCGAGTTGAATTGAAATTATTCTAACCTTAGATACCATGAAATTCTCATCGAACAGAGGAGCTACCATATATCGCAGTCTGTGATAGTTTTGAGAACATTTTATGGATCGTTTTGAAGGTTTGTCAATAAACTAAGGTCGTTCAGCAGGATAGGTAGAGGTAAGGTTATTTGAGTGAGAAAATTACATTTATTGGAAATTTTCATAAAAGTTCCAATAAAAGTTATGAATTTGGTGTTTTAACTATCGAAATTTGAAATTCAATATTCTTTTATAATAAAATTTACGTTAGTGAACGCGCAAACGTTTTATTATTAATGTAGTAATTTTCGAATTATCGTAATGACATGTTCCATGACATTTCATATTCACCCAATATAAAATATGGCAAAATAATCCAATTTTTATAGAAAACTTGCTTTTATTTCGGAAACATCATTTGAAAGAAAATTCAATTGTCTTTAAGGCCATTTAATAATATACAGGGTGTTCAATTTGAAAAAATGCACTTTTTACCACTTTTGTATGTAACGGTAATATCACAAATTTTCAACGACCCTGTATAATGAAGACCGATTTTCCTTATTTATAACTTAAAGACAGGACATTGTAAAACTTCATTTAAAATTTCAGCTTTCTACGTAGTCAAATAATGCAGTAATAAGCATCACATTGAAGCTGTTTCGTACAAAAATTAATGAATTTTTCGAAAACCACTGGAGATAAGTATAGGGAATTATCATATGAAAATAATCGAAAAGCAATAGCAAAGCGAAAAATGCAATAATATACAGGGTATTCCGTATAAAATATCAAAGTTGTTGCCACTTTCCGATAGAAGCGGCAATGCCACAGCACTGAAAATATTTTAGATCGATAGAGCAGAATTGATTCTCCAAGAAACCAAATTTTCAAAATAATCCTACGTCCCCTATTCCAGAAACGTCTAATAGGCCATCGAGTTTAGAACACTCTGTATATACATGTACTCATATATACATGTAATGATAATAGTAACTTATAAGGCAATCCAAAATATTCAATTCACGGTTTATTGAAGTAAACAAGTAATAACTCAATTGAACTACAAGATCATATGACGTCAACTGTAACAACATGGTCTCTCATATAAAGAATGACCTCCTATTTTCGAGAACTGTTAGGAATGAGAGTACACCAAACTACTCATCAATCAATTGCTTCGAAATAATCGAAACAGTTTTATTTTCTGATTTTGATTTAGAATTGATCTCATCTATATTTTAAAGTAATGTCTGAAAAAGGTTTTACTATTTTTCCAGTTTGCCTGTTTCAATATATGGTGCTATGACTGATCTACAGCAACCATCTGGGACTTCAATGCCCACCTCTTAGAGAATATACTTAATCAATCCTTCTATCACTGACCCAGAAGCAAGTACCAACTTGCCTCTAGTCGTGATGAATGGGAACTAATATTTATTGAACCCTTCCTAATTTCAGCAAGTTCAATTAATTCGTTCATCCAAGATATTACATCTAAATTCTTATTACTGTGTCTACTGATTTTCCATCCAGATTGATGATAACTATACCTTTCAGTTTCAGAACCAAAGAGTGGCCAGAAGATAATATAATCATTTTCATATTGAAAATTTTTCTCAATCAAATGAATGTTAAGTAATGAACTCTTGTACCCGAATATAATAATAACAAAGTGGCAGCAAAAGTCCTTTTCTCACCGATTACTAGCTATATGTTGGAAGTAGATTTGTGCAAAGTTTCATGTGATATCTCGCATTCTAGTTCACTTAATCATAATTAGATATCAACATTCCCGAGTAGAAACTCGACAAAAGATAAGTACAAAAAGTATTAAGTTTCACAAACTCATCTCCGTGTACTGCCGTTAGTCGGCTAGCGTAATTATGATTATCATACTCCTATGCCTCATCAATTTACAACCACAGCGCCTGGTTCAACATGCGGAGGCAGTTGTTCAAAGTATTACCGTGGGAAATGAGTTGGGCTACTTAAACAAATGTAAGGATTACCTAGTACAGTATGGATTTGCCCCGACTTCGAGTCTTCAGTTGATCCGGGCAACTCATCTAACGTAGTTCCAGGTGTTGGAGAACCAGATAATTTTAGAGAAAAATATTTCACTTGGGTTGAAAATACTTCAGAATATACAGGATATACCACGATGAGCTGAGTCAATATGTGAATGGGATGGGAGACTACTGGAGGTATTCTTCAAAAAATTTGTATACGGTTGTTTTCGCGGCAGCTCGTTTCAGTTAAAATATTTTCACTGATCTACCACTTCCGGATATACCGGAAGTAGACCCCATTTCCTGTATTTTTTAAAGAAACTCCTTCGTTTATTGCATTTTCAGAATCTACGATGGATTCCAATATGACTTTATTCGAAACATCTTATCTCCAAAGGGCTCCTGTTTTCAGTTATTTAAATTTTTTTGAAAATTTTCATTCAAATCAAGTTAATTTTTTGGAAACAAAGAATTAGGTTGGAAATTGCCAGAATTTGCTTGAATAAGACCCAAAAGCTCCCTAGATGTTTGGAAACTACTCAGAAAAATTATACCGGGTGCCCAGAAATTGGCGCCAAAGGACCCCGCACACCTTATATGGGAAAATGGCTCTCTTGAATGGCTTTCTTGAATTTTTGATATGTTGTAGAATTGATCATTCCGATGAAATGTTTCAACGGGCGCAACACGATCCTATGACTAGTTTTCGAGATACAGGGTGTTGAATATGAGAAACATTCACTTTTCATCACTCTGTATCTGCCAAGTTACGATTTAGTTCGGATTTATCTTTTGTGGGATCATCATCACATCCATGTATGATGAATTCATGAGAAATTAATTTCCAAATCTTTTCGTAGTACAGGGCGATTTCACTTGAAAACAATGCTATTTTGAGACTTTCATAATTTAGTTGTTTTATAAAGAGAAAATGCGAGAAAAGGTAGAATTATCACATAATATTATAAATTCATTTCATCTAGCATCACAGTTGATACAATTCATATAAGGTGATTCACAAATATGGAAACAAAACGACTTTTGGTTTTTGGGACACCTTATAGTAATAAACCAAACTAAAATGACAAAATTCACTTGAAGAATGTTAAATGATATGTTTCATCGTATACAGAGTCGAATGATATCAATTAAAAAAAAAAATAAAAAAATTAGTTATACTTTAATAAATAAAAACCTTGATTTTTTAAATCACCCTATATCTCATAACGGAGTCCGAAAAGATAGCGATATTTTTTCACGGGAGAACTCGAAATACTTTCACCCATATTGTACAAAATTTTCAGCGGCGAAAAATGTATTTTCACTCCAGTTTTCGGCGGGTTTGCTGTAGTTCTTCCTCGTCCGGCCGCTTTTACTCGAAATAAAAATATTTCAATGAAATAGTGATCAGTTCTTATACCGTACAATAGCGTACCGTATCCCTCGAAAAAAAGCCATAACTCGAATTATTATCTGCATCAGCATCGTCTAGTTGGCGATTCAATGGAAAAGTTATTTTTTCATGCTTAGTGTTTCTCAGAAGTTATATTATACTTATTACATCCGCAGAAGTTCGTAGTTTCGAATTTTCACTCTATAAAACAATAAAATAGTGAAAGTCTCAAAATAGCATTATTATCAAAGGAAATCGCCCTGTACTACAAAAAGATTTGGACATGAATATCTCATGAATTTGTCACATAACGAAAATACCACATAGGATAAATCAGAAAAAATCATAATTTGTATGTAATTATTTCTATCGGCTTATATAGATATATATTAAATCAAATTCTCGGCATATTTTTACACCAAATTAACGTTTTATGTTTCAATTATGTTCTTGTATCTTCGAATCGTATATATGTTTGTATATAGTATATACCCCCTTTCAGAGAACGTTTCTCTTTCTTTTTCTTGTATTTGAAACATCATCTGAATCATCTTCGAATACCTACTTATTAATATATTCCTCTTATTTCGTAGTAGGCATGGAGAACAATTCAAAGAGGATAAAATCAACAAAATTCTTATGTCAATAGTCGTTTTCTTGTTGTCATAAAGCCCGAGAACTATTTTCGGGTTATTGGACTAATTGAAGTTTCTTTTTTACTGTTCAAGTTTATGTGATTGACAATATGGCCTTCGCAAATAGAGTGAGTTGTTATGTTTGTGACCGAAATGTTATTCCTAGACTCTCAATGCGTTTGAATAGAGGAGATAATATTGATGTTTTGCAAATTGCAACATATCGAAGACAAACTGCGGGAAATCCACCTATTGATATTCAGGATGATACAAAAATATGTTTCAATTGTAATAACACAGTAATGAATGACATTATTGCTATGGAAAATAACCCGAATTGCCTTCGTCTCAAGTCGTTCGTGCATTATTTGTAATGCTCGTCAAACTATTCAAAGACTTTCTTTAGAATGTAGAGTGGATATTTTAGTTGCTTCTGATATCTATGTCCCAGATTTCTTGAGAATTTGTGGTCACCATCTTGATCATCAAGGTTTCCTTCCAAATTACTTGCATGGAGGTTTGAATTTTGTGAATAAACCATACATAATTTCCAATCTTCAACATTTTCTTCAAAGAATGAGGACATTTGCTAATAGAAACAGGCCACTCCGTAACTGGGAGGATATCAATTGTTTCACTGAAGACGAATTTAAGTATCTGACATCAATCTCAAAAAATCATTTTCGACAATTACTAGAATTTTGTGATATTGTTGAACAAGGTGGCAAGAGAAGAAATGTCGAAAGAAAACATTTGCTGACATTTTTGATCAAAATGAAACATGGAGTTTCAGATGAGTTTTTGAAAATATTGTTCCCACATATTATCCCACACCAGATATTCCCAAAGCAATAGTTTATATAGATTGTACCTACAATAAAATAGAAAAGAGCAGTAACTTCCGGGTATTGAGGCAATCATACTGTTTCCACAAGAATGATTACTTGGTCAAACCAGAGATCATAGTTGCCCCCGATGGATATATCTTAGCAATCAACGGGCCGTACTTCGCAAATGCTAGGAATAATGATGCAAGTGTTCTAAATCACGAATTACAAGTTGATTTGAATGGAATGAAAACATGGTTTCAAGAAGGAGATATTGTGATAGTCGATAGAGGCTATAGAGATTCAATCAATAGTTTACAAGAACTTGGCTTGCATTACTATATGCCACCATTTCTACCGCCGAATCAAAGGCAATTAACGACAAATGAAGCCAATCAGGCACGTTTAATAACCACTACTAGATGGATTGTTGAAGCTAGAAATGGACATTTTAAGTCAATTTTCAATTTTTTTCGTCAACCCATAACAGCAATACATGCTGCGAAGCTACATTACTATTACCTGATTGCTGGTGCTCTTATAAATAAATTCCACCCATTGATAAATATGCCTGGAACGTTGGATACGGCCACACAAATGTTGGTTGATTCCGATGATGTCAACATTGTTCAGGCACGAAGCTGAAAACCTCCGAACTAGGAATGGTCGATGGATTCGTTTAAATCAATATCATATACAATCGTTTCCTCGCCTTGATATTGAATATTTAAAATTACTTACTGGAACATATCATTTACACTTGGCTGCGTCATATATCCAAGATACAACTCGTAGAGATGGTGAAGTAGACAACATTTTAGAAGTCGATGAGTTACATGGGGAACCCAATTTCCTAAGATTCAGAATATTTTCTCGGTTCAGAAATGCTGCTAAACACATGCTTTGGGTTGTTTTCACTGAAAGAGGTGACGAAAATCTAGAAGATCCTGCTCTCCCCATTACGGGGTATTATTGTACTTGTAAATCCGGTGCTAGGACTTTAGGAACTTGTGTGCATGTTGCTAGCGTGATATGGTTTTTGGGGTACGCTAGATATCAAGAAAACATACATTTTCCATCCAATCGTTTTTAAGATTCCATAGGAGATGCTGCAAATAGAATGCTTCCAGAGGACATGGATATCGGTCCAGAAATAGTTTAATTTTATTGGTTATTGGTAGGAATCTCCTTCTAATTCGTATTTGATAATGTTTTTTGATTAGGGAAAAATTCAGTTATCCATCATGTATTTTCCTTGTTGTATTGTCATGCACATGCTCGTGCCAACCCAATATCCGAAAGATATATCACATCCCGTTGAACTTCTATCAATTCATGTATAGATTATATATATACATATATATACCTTGGATACCTTCAGTGAAAATGTCTCGGTGTTAGAAAACCTGGGATTCCCTGTAGCTAAATGGGATTTGGTATTTTTTATAATGCTATTTGATAGACTAGACAGTAGTACCGCTACTCGGTTTGAATTGGAATGCGGGTCAGACCTAATCGAGGGAGCTTATTAATCGAAATTGCTGGAGTTTCTAAAGAAACAATGTATAGCTCTAGATTAAGTAAATTTTTCCGCTTCAAATTAGTCAAAAAAAATTTAACCTATTAAAAATAATAAAAATTTCATCCCTCAACTAGTGGTGGACGGCCAGAATTGTCTTCATATATTGTTGATTCTCATAGTTCTCATTTCTCATGCCAATTATGTAATAATGAGCATGCAATTTATAATTGCCCCTCCTTCTTATCTAAAAGCTACTAATGAAAGATTAGGAAGATAGGAAGTGGTGCACTAATTGTCTTGGTTCCAAGCATACCTCAACTCTCTGTACTTCTGGCTCTCGATGTCGGAAGTTCTCCGGCAAACATCATAGTTTACTCCATTTTGAAAAACAGATAACTTCATTAGAACCTCCTCCAAATACTCTAGCTTCATCTTCGAGGATGACTGTGAACAACTCTGAATGTCTAACCCCAACTTAAACTACTAACCCTTCAAATAGATCCTTCACGAATTTATTTACGAACGTTGACAGTACAGTTCTCTTATCAACGGCACTTATAGATGTCCAAGGTAAGAATGGTGACTTTCAAAAGGTTAGAGTTGTTTTGGACAGTGCAAGTCAATCTCATTTTATAACAAGTAGATGCGCAAAAAGACTGGGAGTCGTTCAGCGGAACTCGGTAACCTCCATTCATGGAATTGGTTGGACCAATGCTCACTCCTCTAAAATTGTAGAATCCATAATAAAGCCTGGTAACAGAGATGGACCCATACTCAAATTGGAATTCATAGTGCTGCCAAAGCTCTGCTCTGAATGGCCTTGCGCATACCTACCAACTTGGAAAACCTCTCAAGAGAACACCCAAATTCTCATTCTCGTGTTGTGTGACTTTCTCCTCGCTGAGATAGCTCTTGAAACTGTTGGATACTGTTGAAATGGCTGAAGTGATGGCCGTCAGAAGAATACCAAACGAAGCTGAATACCGGTAAGCAAATAAAATCTTAGTTTCTGTCGAAAATCCTCCTATATCAGTTTTATAGCCATAATAAAAAAAGAAAGATACAGTTCAGTGCATTATTCTCGCACATTATTTGCGAATTCTGTGAAGGGTCTGTGAACCGGGATGCAAAAACAATTTATGGGTATGCTTGATGATAAGATAAGATTAGTAAGTCGATGTGAATTTGGGAGAAGAGCTGGATGCTTTTGATGGAATGGCAAAGATGATCGTACCAGTCGACCGCCCACCCTGAGAATATCCTTTTGGTCTAAGAAGGGATTCAGTTTCCTCAAACTTTTGGGAATTAGTTTCTTGTTTTGCAACAAATTGATTTCTTTGGATAATTCACATTTTTGGGCGAGTCTTACGAGTGCCGATATTGAATTTTCCGACTCACAGAGAGAGATAGGACCATGCTTTCGATCAACAGGACATTTTAGGTTGTGAATGAACCTTAGTACGTATGCCATAATATTTTGAATCTTGTTGAGAGATGAATGTCGAGTGAACAGGGAGTTTAAATTGTCTGATTCAGTATCGGCTGCAAGAGTTATATTTATATTTCTTTTTTCCCCATCAGTCTCATCGAGATCAATTGAATACGAGGGCCATTCACTGCTTAGCGAAGTGAGCCAGGAAGGTCCCACCCACCATAGCTTGTGGCCCAATAGTTCAGCAGGGGTTAATCCCCGCGAAGCAGGGTCAGCAGGATTTTCATGAGTCCTTACATGACTCCACAGAGAAGGTGGTACTTTTTCCTGAATTTGGGTCACTCTATTGCAAACAAACGTTGCCCATTTATGGGGGGAGCTCTTTATCCAGGACAGGACTATCATAGAGTCTGTCCAAGCAAAGAACTGATCTACTTGTATTTTAATTTGTATAACATTACGGACAAAGTCAATGAGATTAGCTAATAACAGGGCAGCACATAGTTCGAGTCTCGGGATAGAGATCTTTTTCAGAGGGGCTACTTTTGACTTCGCACACAAAATGTGAGATGCGATATCACCGTTCTCATTGAGGCTACGAATATAAATAACGACGACGTAACCTTTCTCAGAAGCGTCGCAAAACCCATGAATATCACATTTGGATCTATCTGGACAAAAAACAAACCTTGGGATTTTTAGAGATGAGAGTGTTCTAAGTTCAATTTTAATCTGATTCCAAATTCTTGTGATGTTTTCAGGGGGTTTGCTGTCCCATTCGATACCCAGACTCCACAGATTTTGAAATAAAATCTTCATGAAAAGCGTAAGGGGTGTAAGATAACCCATGGGATCAAAAACTCGTGCCAATTCAGATAAAACTATTCTCTTCGTACACGTTCTGCTGATGGGCTCAACATTAAACGAAAATGAGTCGGAGGAGGGGTTCCACTGCAGTCCAAGTATTTCTACCGTTGATCCTGATTCAGAATCGAACGACCTCGGATCATATTTTAAATCAGCGAGAGAAAAATTGTTCAAGAGTGCGGAATGATTACTTGTCCACTTGCGAAGTTCAAAACCTCCCTTTGCCAAGAGTTCGTTCAAATCTTTCTGCAGGGAAATTGCCTGAGAAAGAGAGTCAGAACCTGTTACAGCGTCATCCATGTAGACCTCCTCTTCGAGCACCTTTGCAGTGCAAGGATGCTGAAGTTGATGATCTTTTGATAATTGGAGGAGAACCCGAATGGCAAGAAACGGAGAAGAGTTGACTCCATAGGTAACTGTTCGCAGTCTGAAATCCTGAACTCTTTCAGATTCAGAAAATCGCCATAATATCCGTTGGTAGTCAACGTGTTTACTAGACACCAATATTTGCCGGTACA
This sequence comes from Chrysolina americana, assembly GCA_958502065.1. Classification (NCBI taxonomy): domain Eukaryota; kingdom Metazoa; phylum Arthropoda; class Insecta; order Coleoptera; family Chrysomelidae; genus Chrysolina; species Chrysolina americana. The sequence continues at coordinate 36,046,737 of OY293419.1, forward strand.
TTTGCCTACTATCAGCTGTAAATACAAACTTATGCAATCTAAACTTCAATAAAATAGACACAATATCCTTTTGGAGTTTGGGACCTGTGAAAAGGGTATCATTGAGAGATATTGTTGAAATCCTTGGCTGAGGCGTCGAAGACGACCCTCAACTTTGTAGTAGAGCTTTCAGGCTTTAAAACACAGAGGTGACGAATATAATAAGAAGGAGAGGTGATAGATGCGCTGGGAACTACTTCCATGTGACCAGATGATAAGTAATCCTGCAAAAACTCACAATATTGTGCATGTAAGGTAGGGTTTTGGAGAAAACGCCGCTCCAAGGAAAAAAAAAACGTTTTAGGGCAATATCCCGGGATCCATTAATTTCTGGCTCAGTGTCTCGAAATGGTAAACATACTTCATACCGACCAGAACTGGTTCGAGTAAGTGTCGACTGGAAGTATTTTTCTGCTGAGATATCATCAGCTGTATCAGTGGAGGCTGTTGGGACTTGTTCAAGCTCCCAAAACTGTTTCACACTAGTATCGAGTGAGAGATCTAGCGATGTGCCAAAGCTATTAGTGACTGGAATTATTGTGGGAAGGCTGTAATCTACCCTGCCCATAATAACCCAACCAAATATGGTATCGAGAGCCACAGGCTCATTCATTGACCTTGATATAGCATTTCCTTTAAAAAGCATTCCAAATATATCGGCACCTAACAACATATCTATCGGTCCAGTTATATTGAATTGAGGATCCGCTAAGTCAAGTTGGAGAAACTGAGAAACTTTAGTGGTAGGTATATTTACACAAGGCATATTAGAGCAGAGCTTTGGCATCACTATGAATTTCAATTTGAGTATGGGTTCATCTGAGTGAGCATTGGTCTAACCAATTCCATGAATGGAGGTTACCGAGTTCCGCTGAACGACTCCCAGTCTTTTTGCGCATCTACTCGATATAAAATGAGATTGACTTGCACTGTCCAAAACAACTCTAACCTTTTGAAAGTCACCATTCTTATCTTGGACATCTATAAGTGCCGTTGATAAGAGAACTGTACTGTCAACGTTCGTAAATAAATTCGTGAAGGACCTATTTGAAGGGATAGTAGTTTGAGTTGGGGTTAGACATTCAGAGTTGTTCACAGTCATCCTCGAAGATGAAGCTAGAGTATTTGGAGGAGGTTCTAATGAAGTTATCTGTTTTTCAAAATGGAGTAAACTATGATGTTTGCCGGAGCACTTCCGACATCGAGAGCCAGAAGTACAGAGAGTTGAGGTATGCTTGGAACCAAGACAATTAGTGCACCACTTCCTATCCTTCACCAAAGAAAATCTTTCATTAGGAGATTTAGATATGAAGGAGGGGCAATTATAAATTGCATGCTCATTATTACATAATTGGCATGAGAAATGAGAACTATGAGAATCAACAATATATGAAGACAATTTTGGCCGTCCACCACTAGTTTGAGGGATGAAATTTTTATTATTTTTAATAGGTTCAAATGTTTTTGACTGATTTGAAGCGGAAAAATTAACTGAATCTAGAACTCCAGCAATTTCGAATAATAAGCTCCCTCGATTAGATCTGACCCGCATTCCAATTCAAACCGAGTAGCGGTACTACTGTCTAGTCTATCGAATAGCATTATAAACAATACCAAATCCCATTTAGCTACAGGGAATCCCAGGTTTTCTAACACCGAGACATTTTCACTGAAGGTATCCAACACAGTATATAAACCATTGGGGGTGGAGAGTTTGTTTGTTTGTTCAATCGAATGCCAGTGCGATGTGGCAATCAATCTCTTATTGTCATATCGAGCAACCAGAGCATTATAAGCAACTATGTAATTCTGAGCTGTAATAGGAGTACACTTCACTAGAGTCAATGGGGCATTTTTCAAAGTGCTAACTAAGTAATTAAATTTCTCTACATTCGATAAAGAATCGTTGCAATGTATTAAGGAGTCAAACATGTCTCTGAAGGTCTGCCAAGTTTTCAAATCATCATCGAATTTTGGTAAATCGATTTTAGGTAATTTCACATTCGGTTACCGTGTTGACACAACTGAGTGATCTAAATTAATAGTCGTGTCCCGAGCATTCTCAAAGAGTTGTGTATAAATTGCTTGTACATGAAAATATTCATTTTTAAACGAAATTAAAAATTTATTTTGTAAGTCCAAGTCCCCATTGTCTTGAACGGATACAATGGAAATGATATTTGAGTGATGTTGTTCAAAGGTTTCATAAATTGTTTCCAACTGCATAGCACGAGACTTAAAGTTATTATGGAGAGATTTTTTTGTAAGAGCTTGATCAGCAATTTTCTTTAATTCGGATATTTTTATGACTTCCGTAGCTCTTTGAGCTATACACTGTTTCAGTTTCTTATTATCTGACATAATGAAAAAAATTAATTGAATAAGAGAGTCAAGAACAATGCACTCGTATTGAATAAATTTAAATATTCAAATCGACTCCCTAAGTACGTATCTACGCCCCTGGCTAAACAATACTTGAATAGGTAACCACCAAACTCCGTGAAAACAAATTTTTCGAGCAACTAAAACGAGAAAGCACTTTCAGAAAATGAAATAAATTACCTACTTTATTGATTGTGAAATAGGTACCTACTACCTACTTATCAAATAGCTATATAAATAAATTATAAATTTGAGAGAGTCGAGAAGAGTACAGAAAACCACAATTGGATATAATTTTAGGTAAATATTGAGAAAAATTTTGAAATATAAAATATAAATGTGATATCGAGTTGAAATTTATTTATTTCGTGTTCCTGCCAAGCGAAACACCGGCCCGAGCTGAAAGTTCAGCACCAACCGCTGCGCCAAAATGGTGCGCGTACGGTTCTAGCTGTTCGCGAGGAAGGGATGCAGTAATCTTATTTCTTATCTGATAACTGATCAACTGAAGAATTTCACCAAATTATGCCTAAATCAGAAAGTTTTTGCTGGAAAATTTTGGAATCCGCATTCGAAGGACCAAATAAGGTGCGAGAATAATGCACTGAACTGTATCTTTCTTTTTTTATTATTGCTATAAAACTGATATAGGAGGATTTTCGACAGAAACCAAGATTTTATTTGCTTACCGGTATTCAGCTTCGTTTGGTATTCTTCTGACGGCGTCACTTCAGCCATTTCAACAGTATCCAACAGTTTCAACAGCTATCTCAGCGAGGAAAAAGTTACACAACACGAGAATGAGAATTTGGGTGTTCTCTTGAGAGGTTTTCCCAAGTTGGTAGGTATGCGCAAGGCCATTCACGAAATTCTACTCGCCTCACTTGATTTGTCTTCTCGTTCCATCGTACCGAGGTGTTTTTTCTCGGTAAAGCAAAAACAAAAACCAGGTTTCTGATAGCGCGTAAATACAGGGGGAATCCAGACATAAACTATGATTGAGCCATAAGTATGGAAAGACTCTTCAGTATTCAATATTATTAATTAGAGACAAATAGATATATTTAAAAAAAATAAACAATTAATTGGAAGTCCCGAACAGCCATGTTTAAGAATAAATGGCAAAATGTCATACAAATGCAAATGAATGCAGATATTTTTTTCAGATATAATCCTGGAAGTCTATAGTTTTGAAATATATCTAACTCTAAGTGGAGGTTCCTGGAGAATATACAGTTTTACTCTGACTTGCACTTTTTTAAATTTCTACCCTTCGAGAATAAATTTCCTATTGAGTCATTTACTCAATTACTTTTAGAGACATTTCTAGAATGTACTCACCTTCTTGTTTTATATTTAAATTGAACTCAATTTACAGTTCAAAATAAACCAAGTGGAAAACGCTGTCAAACTTCATCCAAATATTGAATAAAATGTACATCACAAATCCGACACAACATAACAAATCTTTGTTGACGCTTGTCAAACAATATTTTTTTTTGTTTTCTGCAATTCCAGACCTACTAGATTGTTAACTTCAAGTTAACGCTAAATATATTCCCAATAGGAGCATTTCACATTGAGTCAATTTTGGCAAAAAATCTGTGACGAGAGCCGTCTGTGCATCGCCTTGGATCGATTTTAGTTGAAATGCACTTTCATATCTGAGCCATAATAATAATTCATATCAGAAGCCAAAAAAACCTGATTTCTTCTCAAGAAAATTGTAGGATACTAGCGTTTGTACCCATGTCAATAAGTTCTCACTATGCCACTGTCCAAAATCAACTGAACTCTACTCCTTAGTGTCATCTCTGTGATTCAGGGAATATCGAAAACTTCCACAATTTCAAATATATAAACATAAATATGAAAATCCTCATACCTGATATAACACGTAGAATAGAAGAGCTTTTTTCCCGAAAGGATGAAAACTATTATTTCGAGTCTTCCTGAAGCTTGACCCATCTGAGATCACCCTTTTGCTTTCCTCATGAAACAGTATGTATTTTGTCCAGTCTTTCTGCCCTTGAGGCAATTCGTGGCCGGCTAGTTTGATGCCTTGACAGAACTTTTCTACCACTTCTGGTTCTGGAAGTGGGCCGCATTTTTTGTTTTTTTTTAATGAAACACCTTTTTATTGCATTTTTAGAATATACGAGGAATTCCAATATGACTTTGCTCGAAACATCATATGAGCAAAGGGGTCCTGTTTTCAGTTATTTCAATTTTTTGAAAATTTTGAGAGATGCAGTCATTCAAAAAAAAAGTAAATTTTTTGGAAATAAAGAGTAAGGTTTAAAATTGCCAGAATTTGCCAAGATCTTTGAAAACTATTAAAAAAAAATTATACGACGTTCCCAGAAATTGGCACCAAATGTGTCTGTCTCGAAAATTATGTTACGCATTTGTTTCAATTGACACCCCCATTTATTCTCAACGCCATTTGATTCTACGCTACAAAATATGGGAAGTTTATGCTTACAATCCTTTATCTGAATTAAAAGGTTTTTTTAGACACGATGTGGTTATTAGAGATTTCTAAATTATCTTTAGGCTTTTTTGGAAGAATCGACAAGAAACGAATGGGCTAATAACGTTTGGGCGTTGTGAAATTTTTTATAATATCGTTTATAATTAAGGAATGAACATTACGTTAATTTGTCAAACACTTATGGAGCATTTGACATGGTTACTGAAAGATACTGTGAAATTTCTCCGCGATATCCGGATAGACCAAAGCACACGCACTCATGACGACATGAAGCAGATCTTTTTAAAATGTAAACAAGGGCAGTTTGGTAAAATGAAAAACTGAATCATTCATGTCAAAGGCAATGGACGCTAATTATCCACAATTGTGAAACACACCCAAGAACAAACACGAAATTGCATAATCTGTAGTAAATCAGCCCTATGCTGTATCACTTCCGTTAAAAATAACATCACACCGTTACTCGCCATTTCCGTTATTTTGCTATCACCAAGCAATAGTAAAATAACGGAAAAGGCGAATAACGGTGACGTTATTTTTAACGGAAGTGATACAGCACAACATTTATGAATTCTTCTCAAAAAATCTGGCATGTTTGGCACTCTGATATTTTTGCGCGAAAAGAGATCGAAATGCTTTCCTTACAATGTCCTGGCAATCTTCTTTCGATGTTAGCAACGCAGCATAGACAATATATTGTATACAACCTCAAACAAAAAAGTCGAATGGGGTAAACTGGGAGGCAATATCATGAGGTGGGGCTCAGTCGGTTCGATACCACAGCTGATTCCAGTACGAATCTAATAGATGTGAATAATTTTCTAAAATTTCGAAATATTTCTGATCTAAAATTAACGGAAAATGTATTTTTTTTCCATATCACCCTTTAATATCTAATGAGCCTACCATTCAAATTTTCATCAAAAAATGCACCACAGCACACCGTTATACAAGACTCCATGCATTGGTTTATCCGTATGCAGCTTTGACGTAGCCTTTTTGCTGAACATAGTTCAACTCGATGTCAGAGTTTGGGTAAGTCCGTTCAGTGTCCGATACGAGGCCGAGTTTATTGGCTGTACGGGTTGCTATATTGAGAAGAAATGCTTCAATACTTGCTTTTCCATGATTACATACTAAGCAGAGAAGGGAATCTGTACTTCTGATGACTTCACAGTACCATTCTGATATGTGGACACTTCAAACTCAAAAGTCCACGGCATCCCCGTTTTCTGGGAAAGTATAACCGTGGAACAGACGATTCAGGATGCAATCCTAAGAAAATGCATTATTTTGCGAATTTTTACGTCAGTTGTCACAACTCTTCCTGAGTCCATTTTGTCATTCCAAAGGAGTAAAGTAGAATCGAAACTGCAAGCATATTAGTTGCAGATACTTTGTTCTTTCCTGACAGTTTTGATGACTAGATCTATAGGAGTTTATGTTGATACTTGTCGCGGAGAGAGTTTTTAACTGCGGTAACCTCTTGGGTGTTGCGTTGTTCTACCCCTAGTTAAGTATACATCTCTCCGGCATCCAGATGATGTAGAATGTTTCCGTCTACGAGCTGAAAGTTTTCTACGTATTCCTCGAATCGTCCTCTTTTGAGATGAACCGTAGCACATTTTGTCGATCCCAAATTTCATTCCGATAGCATGCGAGTACTTTTGCACCAACCTTGAGGACTGATGGAGATCCTTTTCCCAGAGGCATATAGTTTGAGGTCATCCATGTAGAACAGATGCCTCTGGTTGCTCTGGGTGCCAAAGTTATATTCGCGAGTTTTTCGTAGTTCAACGGACAATGGCAATAGGGCGATGCAGAAGAAAAGAGGGCAGAGGGAGTCTCCCTGAAACATTCCCAACTTGCTCTGTTTGAGATGTGGGAAAACATCTTATAACATGCGTTCAAGCATGTTTATTTATTTTTTCCAAAAAGAAATGCATTGAAGCATGTTTACTATTATTATTATCATCATCATCATTAATTTATTACAATTTTTCAACAGAAAGACAAACAGAACTCAACGAGTGAAAGTAAAAGATTCACATAGCAGCAAAGAAGTAGTATAATTTGGGGTACCACAAGAAATGATTTTGACCGGTACTCGGTAATGAAGACATAATCATGTTCATAGTCAGAGTGCCACCTGTGGTTCCTATTGATAGCTTTTTCCACTTAACTAGTGGATACTGTAGTTATCGTAGGATAATTTGATGGATTTTGTTTTAGGTCTCTGTCATGACCACATCTGAACTTATGATCTGCAGATAGTCACCTAACATTTCCCAGTTGTTACAGGAAGCAAGGTAAAATATATTTTCCTAAGAAAACTCTACAAGCAGTTAGGCGAAAGTGATTTGGTAGTTGTATGAAACTGTTGGATTATTTTTTATTCTATGTTTGCTGACAAGACTCCTATAGTATAGGACAATTGTGAAAAGCTGGATTATTCATAATCTATTTTCATTTCATGTCCTGCCACATTCTATAAATAATCAGAGGAAGAAACCTCATGCTCATGTATCTTGTCAGATTGATCTATATATCGATAATCTTTCTGAAAAAATTTCTTAAATCTTCAAAAATTCATGAATTGTTTTTTTCGTAAAGGGAAAACAAGACGACCACATGTATATCACGAACGTTTATCTTGGCAATCTTTAGATTTGAATTAATTCGGAATCGTTTCATTGACCAAATCGATCTGCAAAACGACATTAATTTTCGCATATTTTTATTTATGAATTTTCGGTGATTTTTTCCAGAAAGAAAACAGAATATCTGGTCTAGCATCATGGAAGATAGGTTCATGGGTGAGTTATTGCTTTTATGTTCTCTCAACTACAATGTTCAGACGCTTGACTCACTTATGATTCATTGAACTCTTGGTTAGATCTCTCCTAGATTACTAATAACACCTTTCTTCAGATGGAGAGGTTTAGCCAAACAAATCCATATGCTTTGACTACCTTTTATTTTCAATTGTATCTAGTCATCTGCTTGCCTTCTTTTCTTGAGATAGTATCCTTCTCTAACTTCTCGAGATGATCCCAAATTCGAACTTGATTGTAAATTTATCATCTTCATGAAAACTGCATATTTGATGCATTGTTTGATTCACCAAACCTTACCTACAGGGTGGGGCAACGAAAACGAAACTGATCAAATATCTTCAAAAGACATGTGTTGCGAAGAAAATGCAGAAACACTGGCATACCTCTCCCCCCACCCTTTGGTCATTATCACCCAAACAATTTGAATAGGGAAAGTAGTAAGTGTGACACATCATTGAAAAGATAATTCCATAAGTAATTCAGCCATGTCATAACTTTCTATTTTGGCGCCCTCTTGCGGAAAAAACAACTGATCCGTATTCCAAATTATGATACTTTATTTGCAAGCTAATTTGACATAAATTCGGTAACCATGTATTATGGAATTTTTCTAAGGAAAAAACAAAATGGTGGCTACAAAATGGCGGACAAGATTTAAAATTATGGTCCAATTTGATTCAAACTTGATAAGTGGTGGTTTTCAGGGTCGGAAATTATAGATTAATAGAAAGTTAAGTAGCGAAAATTGACATGGCTAAATTCCTAATGAAATTACCTTTTTGATGATGTGTCACACTTACTACTTTCCCTATTCTAATTGTTTGGGTGATAGTGACCAAGGGGTTGGGAGGAGAGGTATGACAGTTGAGGTTATCATAGGAAGATGTCCCCCTTGGATTAAAAATCGACGTGTTTTTGCATTTTCTTCACAACACATGTGTTTTGAAGATTTTCGGTCTGTTTCGTTTTCGGTGCCGCACCCTGTATATAATATAATGAATATACCATTACCATTATGCCTTGAGGCATACATTGAATTTATCATAGTTGATGAGAAAGATCAATATTGGAGTAACTTATTCTTAAATTTATGGAAAACAATATTTTCATAAAAATCACTTTTGGCATGCTTGCTTGAGACTGGATTCTACTCTAACTGCTTGAGATGATTCCGAATTCAAACTGGATTGTGAATGGATGTTCCCATTCAAACTGCATATTTGATGCATTGTTCGACTTAGCAAACCTTATATATTTTATATTATAAATATACCATCTTATTGTCAAACGATTGAATTTCACAGTTCGGGTAACAACCTTTCAAGAAAATCTGAGGCTTGATTTATCCTCGATCATATTCTTCGCATTTGTCAATTTGTGAAGAAAAACTCAAGTCATTCGACTCAAATCTGTAACTGGATACTGGTTTTGTGTCTATTTTCCACATAGCGTTACCTCATCTTTCCAAGATCTCGAATTCAGAAAATACTATAGTAGATAACCCAGATAGGCTACCACATACTTCAGTGAAGCAGCCTTTGTTTCGAATCGCGCAGTTCCTACGTCCAACGTCAAAGCAAAGCTCTAAAGTAAGTCTGTTCCCAGCATCGCAAAAACTGATTATGAAATGTAAACCAACCAGCAATTAGTAAGCACATCAACAAACTCAAAATAGACTCAACGGAATTTTTGGGAACACATCTCTTTCTGAAATATCTAAAATTACCTCTAATCATCGCAAATAACATCTCCCAAATTGATATCACAGCATACTTTATGATCTGTTCATACCAACTACGATAATTTCTCATCACAATATTTTTGACAGTATAATTTATTGATATGTATCACCACTAGTCCTTTCATATACAAAGAAAAATCACACCAACTGGATATTTTTGAATCGTCCAATTTTTATCTATCTTCGCAGAGGAGTCTGAACTAGATATTCGCATAAGCAACCTCCACGATTTCAATGTTTTTTGTATCATAAAGAATGAGTGGATTTTTTGCGAATGATATGAATTGCAAGAGCTGAATAATACGTGAAACACGATAGGGGAAGCGATAAGGCCATTTTCTGAATGATTTAGGGTTTCGGGACCCCTCCACGCAACAATGCCGTGGTTGAGTTTATAAGAAGAACATTTATCCGAAAGTTTCATTGCTTACAGTGATATATGCTGAAGAGTTCAACTGTCATTCAGAGTCATGTAATTTTTTCGTTCATCAGCAAATTATGCTGGACATACATTCCCACATGTCGATATCCTCTGATGATTTAACAAGTAAATTTTTGAAAAACGAAAATATCATTTAGTCTCTTTTTGTACTTGATGGGTCGACAGATTTTTCCACCTTCCAATACATTATTATGATGGACGCTATAGTGTATTCATATTTCAAATACGCTTCATGTAAACAATGATCAATGCGTGTTTGCAGCATGTCCATCTCGTGATCGCCAAAACCCGCAACGCTATTCGTCGATAGAAAATTAACCTGACACGACACCAAACGGAATGTTTTTGCAGAGATGTATTCAGCTTGGCTGCGTTACAATTTTTAAAGCTGCGTTCTGTTTGAGGTTAGCAGTGATTTATTTTTGTGTTTTTAATTACATTATTGATTATTTATTTTAAATATTTGTATTTGTGTAAAGTTCTTGGTTGGTTTTGGATGATGTTACATTATCAAATTCATTTCACTGGGTTAACAAGCTTAATGCGTCTCTGTTCGAATTTGGCATTCACGTGCTTTTGTTGACATCATCCGTATTTGAAATATAAATACACTATAGAAACGTAAGTAATCAATTTACTACATCTACATCAACCTCCAAGCATACAAACTTATAACTGATGCTAAACGTAGATGGAAGGGATTGTAACTTACAATTCCAGTTTGTAACTAATTGAATAATTCTATGGATTCTAACATCATGAAGCGTTGTCTTTGTTTTTATTTCTTCTGAAGAAATACATAAAAAATACTAGAGCAATAAACAAATACATAAAATCGTACTATCAGTTACCAAGAAAAGTAAAGAAAAACACATCGAGATCAACAAGAATTATTTAGTTTATTTTGATAATAATTAGAACGAATGTTTTTTCCCTCACTTGAATATTTCAACTATTGTTCACGAACGCAATTAACCATCACTGGTTATTCTATTTTGCAGAAAAAAAAAATCAATTATATCGACAAAAAACGGTATAGTCTGTACGAAGTCAACAGAAACACTGAAAACCCTAACACATTTCTTTCAATCGACGAATCATTCGTGAAACATCGGGCCCATTACATGTAGAAAATTAATTTTTCACTAACTGTTGAGATTTCGTTAATCTGTTATTCAATTCAAGTTGGACCACATGCTGAATGCAAAAATTCTCGATAGTATGTAGTCCAAGTCTGGTACTGGGCCCGAGGACTATTAGCTGACAGCCCAGTACCGAAACAAAATAAATGATTACACAAACTTTGAGATTTTGTGTATCTGCTCTTCAGGTGGTGTTGGATATGATATTTGAGAAAATTTTTCATTTGTTTGACTCGACATGGAGATGTGATATACGAAGTCCCAACAGTTGGGTAACAATTCTTTGATACCTACTGGGTCCCAGGACTATTAGCTCTCATCCAAGTAACTGAGACTCTTAACAGAACATTGGAGAACCGTGTCTTAGGGGAGCAAGAACAGAAAAAAGTAGTATAGTAAGAAGAGAGTATTAATGTGAAGGAGTGTTAACTGAATGTCAACAAAACATTTAGTTCCTCAGCAATAAAATGCTTCAGGAAGATATGTTGTCGAATGGTGGTCTTACTTGTAACTTGTTATAGTTTTTAGAACACTGACAGAACAACATGTCCTGAAACTTTAAATTATAATTTTGTGTACCTACCTTTGTAGAAGTTCGACCAAAGACAGAGTTGTAGCAATTCATAGAAATTTATTTCATCATGGAAACATTCAAATGTTTTTTAAATGGAATTGGATGTACTTGACGAAAGGCAGTCTAAAATGAAAATTGATTATAAATAATCTATCCTTTCGTCCATTTCCCTATACTATCAGATTGCCGGCATATATCGAAGAGAAAATAATTCAACAGCTTATACGACAGCCGAATCACCTCTTCCCAACGCCTGGCAAAGTTTTCCAACAAAAATATACTAGGCAATAGTTCCTGTATCAATTATTAAATTAAAAGGTGCTAAATAAGGTAAACTTCAAAACTTTCCTTAAATACAAAAATAGAAATGAACACCTTAGCAAATAACATACATTGAAATTATTGGAATATCTTATCTATTTTAAATACCCCGTTACTCGTTTGGAAGTAAAGAGTTTAAGAAAAGTTGGAAAATAATTCAGCAGTTTACAAAAACAAATTTCAAAACTTCATTTGCAAAAATAAAATATATCCACTACTTAATCAAACATGATACAAACTATCTCCAAAATTTTATTCCATGAAGATAAGGTTTTTAAGAAATTGAGAACACGTTGATTTAGATCATTATTTATCAATCTGGCAAATTTCATGAAACTTGCGAACGCACCATCTAATAAACCACACACAAAGAGAGATATTCTGTTTGAAAGGATTATATGACCAACAGAGTAGGAACGCTGGAAGTAAGATTCTGTGATCAAGGAGAGATGACTTTGAACAATTCAAAAATAGATGGCGGTCATAAAGAATAAAGGACCACGCACACTTCGTATGCAAAAAATCTTTCGGTAAAATTGTCTAAAATTTCAATATGTTGTTGAACTCGGGTTTCTAAATAGAAGTTACTACGGGCACACAAAAATTCTATGTATAGGTCACGACATAAAGAGTGTTGAAGATGTGAAATGTTGCTTTCGGGCCATTATTAACTGAATTAATTTTAATTTTCGTAACTCGGAAAAATTCATGATTTACCCTGTATATTGTTTGAAAAAATGCTTGGAAAACGTACTGTTGCACGTAAGTGCAATACTGTGGTGTAGATAAAAAACCTAATGATAATTTTCTGATATTACCACCTATAAAGTTCAGTTATTAATGGCCTAAACGCGCCATTCCATAACTTCAGCACTCTGTATCTCGTAAGTAGTAGTAGTAATAGTCATCGCCGCAGCCAGGCAAGTAGGTTCAATGGGCCCTTTTTGCTCTCCCCGCTCTCTCCTAGTCTTCCTTTCCGAATCTTTGTGACCTTCTGAAGAAGGTCAGTATGTCCGTCCACTTTAATTCGATGAGTTCTTCTTGTTGGAGTTTTTCAAGTCCAAAGATTTCGAATCTTAGCCTTCTGTACGCCTCAAGGAAGTGAGACGATGTTTCTTCGTCTTCTTCACATATATGGCAGGTGGGGCTGTCTTTTATACCCATTAGTGAAAGGTGTCGTCTGCCTAGTTTATTATGACCTGTTAGTATTCCTACAAGGAGGCGTAGTGTTTGGCGATTTCTGTCTAAGAGCCACACCATCCTTGACTTGCTAGAGCTGGCTACAAAGTCTTTTGACTGTCTGCATCCGGCAGTGTTCCTTCAGAGTTCGTTTAGTTCTCTTTCCATCCAGTCGTTCAGGGCAGAAGAGATTTGACTCCTTGCGATGCCTAGTACTGGCTCCGGCCCACAGAACGACGCCGCGGAACCGGTTCTGGCAAGTTCGTCAGCCACCTCGTTTCCCGGCACCCCTCTGTGGCCAGGAATCCATATCAGCTCGACTTCCTTTGTTTCAGCTAATTTCTCCAGAGCGTCTTCGCATTCCTGTAACAGGACTGAACTTGGCTTAGGATGGCAGATGGCTCTGAGCGCTGCCTTGCTATCCGAACAGATATAAATTCTCTGCTCGGGTCCTCCTATCACCTCTTGCCTCATAGCTACGGTTAGAATGGCGAACACTTCAGCTCGGAAAACGTGTGTCTTCCCAGAGCGTAGCTTTCTCCTATACCTTTTTCTTCCAGGAAGATGCCTGCGCCCGAAGCCTGTCTGTTGGTCAGACGCGAACCGTCCTTGTAACATAATAGGCTTCCTGGTCGGAACTCCACTGTGTTTCCTTCCCATTGCTCTCTGCTCGGAATAGTAAGAGCAAACTTCCTATTCCATCGCAGTCTGTCTTGTGCGCTTTTCACTCTGAGGGCGGAGATAGGAATTTCCTGCTCCACCCACTTTGCGATTTTCGCATGCCCTATCATCTCTCCTTCGTTTACCCAGACCTCTGAGTCTCGCATCCTTAAATGGGCTGCCTCCTTCTTGATCCAGACTGGGAGAGGTGGTAGCCTCAACAGCATCTCCAATACCACGGTTGGGGTCGTTCTCATTGCACCCGTTATTAATAAACAGGTCAACCTCTGGACCTTACTGAGCTTTCGACCTATTGGGGTACTTTGTGCGCCTGGCCAACATACAGCTGACCCATATTGGATCTTTGATCTTACGACCGCCGTGTGTAGCCAGCGCATAATCTCTGGATTGGTTCTCCAATTTTTCCCTACAACTCTCCTCAGTTGCCATAGGATTGCTACCAACTTTTGAATAACCCTATCGACGAACGGCCTCCATGAAAGTTTGGAGTCCAAAACCACCCCTAGATATTTGACCTTCTGAGCTAGTTGCAGCTTTTGGCCAAACATGGTGGGTAGTCTGAACCCATTGTTTTCCTGCGTTTGGTGAACAGGATCATCTCCGTTTTTGTCAGATTTACTGAGAGCCCTGCTTCACCGCACCACCTTTCAATAATCCTTCATGCGGCCTGCATGTGATCGCAGACGACTCCAATGAATCGTCCGCTGACCAGAACCACTCCATCATCCGCATATACCTGTGCCTTGAAACCTTCGTCTGTGAGTTCACTCAGAAGTTCGTCCATGACCAAGCACCATAGGTGAGGAGAGAGGCAGCTTCCCTGAGGGCAGCTCCTCCTCACCTCGGCGTTCAGTCTGAGGTCCCCACTGGATATCTCAACCCTCCTCTTCGTAAGTGACGATACAACCCAGCTGACCATCGAGTGAGGTGTCCCTCGGGCCATTAGTGCTGCCTATATTGTCGTCGTTTTCGTCTATTCAAAAGCGCCTTCCACATCGAAAAATACCCCTAACGTTAGTTCTTCAAACCTTAAAGTCCTTCCGATTCTTCGCACTACAGTGTGGAGTGCCGATTCTGTCGACCTCCCTTTTCTGTGTGCGTGTTGATTTCTGTGGAAAAGGCTCACCCTCAGGAATCTGTCCACCACCTTTTCCAGCGTTTTCAGCAGGAACGGTGTGAGGCTGATTGGTCTGAAGGACTTTGCTACTGTGTAGTTTTATTTCCCCGCTTTAGGGATGAAGACTTCTCTTGCTAACTTCCAGGCCTTCGGGACGTACCCCAGCGCTAGACTGGCCCGGAAAATCCTCTCCAATATTGGGGCGAGGTATTCCAGGTCTTTCTGTAGCATTGCCGGGAAGATTCCATCAGGTCCTGCTGCCTTGTATGGGCTGAACTCGTTCACTGCCCAGGCTATGGCGTCATGTGTAACAACCCTCTTTGCCGGCTGCCAATTCCATTGGGGGACCTGCTGTATTGGCAGAGTTCGTTGGTTGTCATCCAGGCCACCCAGAAAGTGAACCTCTAATAGATGTCTTCTTTCTTTTTTTTCAGTAGAGGTGAAAACTCATGTTTTCCATTCGCTTGGTGTCGATCGTGACATGGGTATGCTGGACTCGAGTAGAAACCCGCCTACCAGCCAAAACACGTCTTTTCCTTTATGTCCTGGGTATTTTGCCCAAATTGTCACCCTTATCCCGGAACTATCTCGAAGACATAATCCATGGGAATTGGGTAGTTTAACTTTCAGTTCTTTTCTGTCCTTTGGTACTCTCTTTCCTCCTCTTCCTTGGTCTTCATGGTATCGTGTATGTAGTTTCCGATTTTATTTCAGTTTTTTTATCGCTCATCATCAGACTTATTATACTCGATTCATCCAGACGTTCCTCTAATTCCGTTTCCAGCTGTGTCCCGCTTCTTATCCATCTGTCGCAACTAAGTATCGTGTGTATCCACTTGCCCGCAATATATGCACTCCTCATCTTTGGCCTTGCCGATTCTATAGGTATATGTTCTGTACGAACCATGACCAGTCAGGAATTGTGTTAGGTAGTAATTTAATCTTCGAAACGTGCATTTTACCCAGGATATGAGATATGGTATCAATCTTTTTGTCCATTGTCCTTTCACGTCATTTTCTGCCCAAGCCCTTTGCCATTCTATGAGTGTATGTTCCCTCTCTTCTTCTTTGATGTTCTGCAATCTCTCCTGTCTTCTTTGTTGAATTCTTGTTCTCTCATTTACTAGGTGCTTGATGGGTGGCACCGCTGTGATGTCGCATGCGGCCACGTCAGATACGGTGCGGTACGCGCTTGCCACTCTCAGTAGTGCTCTTCTTTGCACTGCAGTCATCATTGTCTCATATTTCTTCATTGTCATTGCTCCTTCCCACACTGGTGCGCCGTATAACAGAGTGGACTGTGTTACATGGTATAGGATGAGTCTCTTTTCACTTTTTGGTCCTCTCATGTTAGGCATGAGTCTAGATAGCGCTGAGGCTAGTTTCTCTGCATTTTTTGTTGATTGTTTCACGTGTTCGTTAAATAACAGTTTGTCGTCCAGATGTATTCCTAACAGTTTGACGAATTTCTTGGGTTGTATTGTCTGGCCTCCAAGGCTCTATGTCTTCTCTCTCTTTTCTCTGTCTTGGACCCTTGATGATTACGGCCTCCGTCTCATCTGGTGCGATGCTCAGCTGGGTTTCATCCAGCCATTCCACTAATTGTTGCAGAGCATTGTTCGTTTTTTCTATGAGTTCCTCCTTGCTTCTTGCTCTAACTACAAGTGTGAGGCCGTCTGCATACGCTATTGTGTGGCAATCGGTCGGTAGGTCTAGTCTGAGGACCGGGTCGTATATTCCACAAGCATGGGCCCAGTACTGAGCCCTGCGGAACTCCCTGAGTCATTGTTTTCTCTGTTTTATGGGAAAGTAGTGTTCGCTTTGTTAGGTAGCTGCTTACCACGTTAGTTAGGTAGCTACTAAGGCCTATGTTTCGCATTTTTTGTATCACTAGACTCCATGTGGCAGAGTTAAAAGCGTTTCTCACATCTATTGCCACCAGGACTACCCATTTGCTGGGTGTGTGTTTTGCAAAGTTTACAATGGCACTGACTGCCTCGATTGTTGATTTTCCTTTTCTAAATCCGTACTGTGTTTCCACCAGTCCGTTGACTTCCTCTAGTTCCGTCTGCAGTCTTGTTTTTATAAGATGTTTGTAAATTTTTCCCATGGAGTCTATAAGACAGATGGTCCTGTATTTATCATCTTTCTTAGGTATTAGTATGACTTTTGCTTTTTTCCATCTCTTTGAAAAGGTCTGTGTTCTTATCAGTTCGTTTAGGCTTCCTAGGATTTGTTCTGGTAAGGTGTGGAACGCCAGCTTCAAACTCTCGGGTGTTATTCCGTCTGGTCCGGGGCTTTCTTGTTTTTCAGTTTGGTTACTGCGTTTTTTAATTCTTCATGGGTGAAAATTGGCGCATCTTCTGTTGCGGTCCATTCCGTTCTCCTGTCTTCGTTAAGGGGGAATAGTTCTATGACTAAGGTCTTGTTCTCTTCCGGGGGCATGTCATAGGATTTTTCGGGGGTCCCCATTTGTTCAGTAACAATTTCATATCCCTGATCGAAAATATCGTTGTTTACTTCCTCGCGTAGGATTTCCCACTGTTCCTTTTTGGATTCGTTAATTTCAGTCTTATATTCGATTCGTAGGTTTCTGTAGTTATCAACGGTTTCCTGTAGGTCCGCCTCGTTTACTCTTGCTAACCCCCTCTTCCGTTTCACTGCTCTTCTAGCTGCATTTGTCCACCATTATGGTTGATTTTTGTTGTTGTTAGTTGCCCCTGTTTCGGTGCTTATTGCTTGTGCAGTTTGTATAGCCTCTACTATTCTTTTTGTTGTACAATCCCTTTCTGGCAGCAAGAGTTGCAGAGTGTCTTGGAAGATGTCCTTATTCATTATCCTGTCTCCCCCCTTTAGTTCACCAGTCCTATTAAGGGCTGTCCTTTCATTTTCTATACTGAAGAGAATGTAGGCATGCTCCATGGATACCTCCTAATTCGTCACCTTATTGGCTATGTCTGTTGTTGAGAGGGTTACGTCAATGTATGATTTGATTTCTCCTCTGGTGAAGGTAGGTGTGTCTCCGGTATTATGAACAGTGAGGTCTTGTTCGGCTATCCATTCATCCCAAAAGTTGCCTTTGTCATTTGACGTGGGAGCTCTCCAAAGGGTGGATGCTGCATTGAAATCTCCCATGATTATCCAGCTGTGTGCTCTGTTTCTTACGCAGTTCATGATTCTCCCTACTCTGTGTTTGAAACTTGTTTTGGGTATGTTGGGTGAGATGTAACAAGCTATTATATTGAAAGTTGTGAAATTCATTATGAAGTAACCCTATTTTCGTGTTGTGCCTATGATTCCTATTTTTTTGTTTATGCATTTTACTGCTACGTCTTCCTTCAGGTCCTTTATCCATTCGGCTCCAGCAGTGATATTTTTATTTGGTTCCGCAACCACCAGTAGATCTATGTTTTTTGTTCTTGTTGTTGCGAGGGCAACATCGTGAGCTACCCTTACCTTTTCCAAGTTAGTTTGCATTATTTTTATCTTCATTTTTGTTAAAGAGTAATGCTTCCCTTTCTCATGGGTTTTTCCCTCAACATTCTTTTGTACTTCGGGCATCTTATAGAATCTGCCCTGTATCCTTTGTCATGGCAGGTTGTGCATGCCGGTTCTGACCTGCACTCCCTGACTTTATGCCCTACCTTTCCGCAGTTCAGGCACGAGTTACTCCTGTCCGGCCCTTCGCAATCTCTCACGGTTTTTCCGAAGCTCAGACATTTAAAGCATCTTGTGATGATTATTTTAGGGCGTATTCTGTATCTAACAGATGTATGAGCGAATCTTCGGAGGATGTTGTCCATGTCCCATCTGGTTGCCCTCTGCCTCTTCTTTTGGGCATTCTTCCTCTCCTTTCGGCTGGTCTCGGCTGCAGAGCTGTCCGTCGAATTAGGTCTTGATGACCCCTCGTCGGAATCTCCACCGCCGCCGAGTCCGCTGTCGTCCGGAAGAGTTCATCCTCTCTTCTTTCAGAGCCAGGGCGCTCTGCCTCTGCATGCCATCGGCACGTTTATCGTTTTCTCTTCTTTTTCTTTGTCCATATATAGTTTCCTAGTTGATGTAGGTGTGTGGTGTGTAGGTGTTTGTGAAGGGAGTAGCGAGTTCCTCCAACCCATCTCTCAGCCGAAGACCTGGTAGGGCTGGTTCCCGGTCGCGTGGTACGGCGGCCGCGGGCGAAGCTCCCCGGATAGTACATCAGGGCCCTTTTCCAGGCGCCACCTGGCACTAATATACAATCCGAGATTATTCGCTAGCTAGGCAAGGTGGGCCTCTGTAGTACTCACCGGCCTAGGTGTGCTATTCCTAGTTTTTTTCGCCGGCTACCTGTTCCGAAGCACACGATACGAGGCACCTCCTTGGCTTCCACCGGAGACAAATCTTCAGTTCTCGATTCCCTCTGTGGTGTTTTAGAGTGTGTGTTGAGTGTCAAGGAAAGTGTGTATTTTTGGCGTCGGTGTGTAGTGAGCCAGGGGCACACGGGACGCTGACCCCTTTGGCTGCGGCGCATCAGCCACCTCTAGAGTCCGCTTTGCTCTCGTTAACCGCCATGGTGAGACAGCTCGCCCAGACGCGGGATACGCCGCAGCACCACACGTCCGCGACCAACCGAATGGCCCGACCACGCACGGGCAGGACCGCTGCGAATCCCGCGTGCACAAAAGGGCCACCCAAGTCATGCTGTTGCCCAGGATTCACCACGTGGAGGTGAGAGTAGCGTTGAGATGTTCAGAATGAATCAAAACATCCTCTTGAACCCCCTGTATCTCGTAAACTATGCATAGAATTTTTGTGGGGCCACGTGAACTTCTGTTCAGAGGCCCGAGTTCAACAACATATTGAAATTTTGGACAATTTGAACGAAAGACTTGCTCCTGATCCTTCCTCTTACGAAAGCAAGACACGGGCTAGCTCAGTGGGCGGTGGGGTGAGTAAGGTGGTTACAGAATAAAAGTTCAAATCATTCCCTCAATAAATAATTTAATAATAATTAAACTTTGAAATACTTGATTGATTCCGTTAGGTTCTGAGAACAATGCAAGATACTGTCAGTATCACTGGTTGCACACACATCAAGTGCCAGTTACCACTTTCATGCTTAACTAAATCAATTATATACAGGGTGTAAACTTGAAAACTTTCAATGCGAATATCTCGCGAAATAAAAAAGTTGGAAAAACGTCATTTGGCACAAAGGCTAACGAGTTAGGGGGAACTAAAACCACCATATTTCAGTGAAGGCACGAGTCACCCCTTAGGCGCGACACACCCCAACTGTAAAATGTCAAATGGTACTACCTCTTTTGTAATACCTCAAATGAAAGGTCTCATTTAGTAGTATTCCCCTGTACAAGAATTTTCATTATCATCCAACAGTGGGTGGCATGAAAACATATTCCAAATAAATAAATTGTATTGTTTGAAAATGATTGTTTATTTGATCAGATGTTCAAAATGCAGTCCGTTCAGTTCTAAACAATAGTACAATCGATTTTCAAATTCCATTCTTGCCATTAAGAGTATATTTCATTTCATTAGATGATCTTCATTTATTCCAGTTTATTGTAAACAAAAAACAAAATCATGTTGAAGCATTCCTTAAGAATAAATAAAAAGTACTCGAAAAAGTAGTATTATTTTTATCGGGTTCGTACCTACCTATCAATGTTGGTAAAAATTTAGTCCTTTATGCAAGGTTTTACTGTAAAGTCAGGAAACCGTCGAATTCAAATTATTTCAAACGAATTGGGAACTATTTTCTGTTCATCATGGTTTACAGTTTGAAAAAAAAATTCAGATGGTGTTTATCAATGGTTCTGAAAATTGTTGTGCCTTAATAACTGCTGCACGATTCAACAAAAGAAACCCCGGAAAAAATGTAAGTCATACTTACATCAGACAACTGATTCTCAAATCTGAAAAAACAGGATCAGTGGCAAACAAAAAAAGGACCAATCCAAGAGTACTTAATTAAGCGGCACAAGTGGAAGTTTTGGGACATTTTGCTATGAATCCTACAATGTCTCTACGCCAAGGTTCAGCCATAACAGGAATTTCTCATCAAGCTATCCGTCGGGTTCACCCATACAAAATGCACATTCTTCAGGAGTTGCGGGAGAACGACTCTGATCGAAGAATTTAATTTTGCGAGATCATGACCGAAATGTTACGTATTACTCCATAGTTGCTAAAAAATATTTGTTTTACCGACAAATCCACTTTTTTCTTAAATGGTGCAGTGAACAAACATAACTGTAGGTACTGGAGTGACGAAAATCCGCATGGCTTCAAGGAAGGACACACGCAGTCTCCAGATAAATTAAATGTCTGGGCGGGAATTTTAGGTGACACGGTGATTGGGCCATTATTTATTAATGGCAATCTCAATAGCGATACTGTAACGCTCTTTTTTCCTCAACACCACAAAAAGTCCAGGCGTTACTATGGCGCGGCGGTGGTTAAGCTTACTCTGTTCTCTCTAACGAGAAACGACTTGAAACTCAACAAGTGCCTCGGGCGCCAGCTTATTAAAGTGGTATGCTTCACTTCTCCCTAACCCGCTTCAGAGGGAGGCCCACGGCAGCTTCAGATGGAGATACGGTATTCCAGGGGTCAAATATGGTGCCTCAAGACCAAAAGCGGTCAAGTGGTCGCAGGCTTAAATTGCAACACTTGAATTTCTTGAAATACCGGCTACTTTGCTTACTTTCAGAATTCTAGTAGTAAGAATAAAAAGAAGGAATAAAGTAACAATGTCAGCATTTATTGTTGATTCCTTGAAATGAACATTTAACTAAAATATACTTAAACTTATTGGGACATGAGTAGACTCTGATAACTTCAATAAACTAAGAAAATTTACTACGCAGGTAAGCAAGTTCTGCACGGTAAGCGGGTGTCGGGTACTATTCGGTTTTATCGGTCTGGGACAGAGATTATACGAGTGATAAAATCAGGTGGGTTCGTATCCGGAATGAGGTACTCAAGTAAGGGAAAACGCAGTATATCTCTGGGGGTTCGGAGTATCTGTAACAGGGGCGGACAAATCCAGTTTTCGAGTAAGAAGTAATATGATTTCTCGGACAGAATGATTCCTTTACCGTTTTCGTAAATTTCCGCGGTCAGTGCCCTGCTAGCAGGCGATACAACACCTTAGGGACACTGAAGAAAACAGCCCTCTATAACCAACTCTTCCTGCCAGCGGACAGAACAACACCTTAGGAGACGGAGTGGGTTTGATTTAACACGACGATGGGAGGAATCTACACTGATGGTGTACAACGGATTCGTTAAAAAGAAAATACACAGATACCCCAAATATAATTATTCAACATTCCTATCATTCCTGATTGAAACACGATGTAAATCTCAAACGATCAAAACAATATGGAAAATTATTTCTAAATTTCTTATTATTATTTTAATTCACCACAGAATCACAAACGCGGAAAAAATAGCGCTATCGAAGAGGGGCAGCTGTATTTATAGGGAACCGGTGACCTTCAGAATATGACGTAGAAAATTGAATGAAAAACGGAAAAAAGTCTGCTCTGACTTTTTAAGATATCAAAAACATGACCTACAAGAAACCGGAGCTGGAAAACTATTCAATATTTAAAATGTTTAACACACCACAAAAACTCAGTAGGTTCGGCAAAACAAAGGTACGGCAGTTCTTGATGAAGTATGGAAGTAATGAAACCGGAGTTGTACAGAAAGGAATTGAATTTGAATATTTTAAGTTGTAAACAAACCGAAATAAACATTTCAGTCAATGATTATGAGAGTGAAGCTCTACAGTAATCCAGTTTTCATTATTATGATAATAATAATAATGCTGTGCCGTTATTAAGAAACTATAATATTAACGCGAATAAATATAGGAAAATAACAGGATGTCCCAACGAAGCATCATCAGCTGAAGGTCTTGTCTATAATGCGGATAATAAATTAGTTTCAATCATCCCATACAGGTTGTGAAATAATATGCTTCGTTACATCCCCCTCTTACTTCCAAAAAAAAAACTTCGTTTGCACTTTTTTAATTTAAGTTAACTATGGTTACCAGGTGAATTTTTCGGGGATAGAATAGGTCTGCTTGTCGTATTTCGGAACTACAAACGGAGATGAAGAAGTTCCGACTGGACGGGGTGCAACTCCGGGTTGGATACCTGGCTAGTGGCGGCGATTTCTGGGGGTGGTGGCACTTGAGCGGCGCTTACATCTGCAGAAGGCACATTGTGTCGCCTTTTCCGCTACGGTGGGTGTCACCGTCTGGGTACGTGCATTCCGGGTTCGAGAGATGGTACAGATATGGGTGGTTTGGGTATGGGCTGCATCCAGCCTCGTTGAATGGGCAGAGGCTTTCGCGGGACATGACCCCATCTCATCCACATGGGGAACGAAACAACGGCCGTGGGTAAAGGCAGGCCAAGCGGGTGTGTCATAGAGATCCGCAGCGCCAACATAGGGTGTTATCAACGTGAACATACTGGAAGCGGGAATCCTGAAGAGCATCCGATCGCTGGCGCAGAGGTAACATCATGCGAGCCCTACTTTCAGGTTCGACTTTCACGGGGACAGGCACAGCGGAACGGAGAACGTCCGGGCTCTCATGGAATTTTCTCTCTGCGAACTGCTCTCGGGACGCCATACGGAGCGTCGATAGTCGTGGATTGATCTCGAAATAACTATTTTCCTCGATCGGGTCGTCGTAGAGGTGCGGAATTGTCTTCTGGCGGTTGACGGTTCCTGTGTCCTGGTGGGTCTAAGCGAGGGTATGGATTCCTTGACCGAAGTGGTGACGATTTCGGCGGACGCAGATGATCGATCGTTTACTGTTTCGGTCATGGTAGGGCCTATTAATGCCCGGGGATAGATTATCTCTTTCTTGGAACGTCGCCCTCCAGTCCTCTGCTAATGCGAAATGTTAAACACCACCATTCAACCTTTAATAGTTGCCGAAATAAAAAATCGGTTGGACATTGACGGAAATAGGAACCTGAATGAAGTATTAATACATTTTCAGCACGATGGAGCACCACCCCACTACGTTTTGCGAGTCAGGCAATTTTTGAATGATGCTTTTTCAGGTCAGTGGATTGGACGGAGAGGTTCAATTGAAAGGAAAGCGAGATCTCCCGATCTAACACCCCTCGATTTTTTTCTCTGGAGACATTTGAAATTCGTCGTATTTTAAACACAACCTACTTCAATAGAAGATCTTCGGCAATGTATTATTGCAGAATGCAGATCTATTCCAAGAGATGTGTTCCAAAATGTTAGAATGACATTTGAACATCGATTATACTACTGATTACAACAAAATAGAATGCATTTTAAACATCTTATCAAATAAAATATCCTTTTAACACAATACATTTATTATTTTATTCGACTTTATGTTTTTCTTACACCCTGTAGTGGGTGGAAAAGAAGTCTTGTACAGGTGAATACTACTGACTGAGACCGTTCATTTGAGGTATCACAAAAAGGTTAGTGCCATTTGACATTTTAAAGTTGGGGTGTGTGGTGCCGACGGAGTGATTCATCCCTTCACTGAAATATGGTGGTTCTAGTTCCCCCTAACTCTTTAGCATTTGTGCCAAACGGCGTTTTTCTAACTTTTTTATTTCGCGAGATATTCGCATTGAAAGATTTCAAATTTTTACCCTGTATATATACTTACCATAGATAGAACCCTACCAAAATGTGGTCACTTATGTGCCTGAAGGGCTTCAAAGTGTCCTCAGTTATGGGTACGCCTGAAGAGCTCAAATATTTGCAATATATTAATAAGAAAAAGGTAGCGCTTATTCAGCCAGAGAATACTATACTTGTTGCTGTTTATCCTGGACAGACGGACAGAGTAGAGTAAAGCCCAGAAGTATGTATGTTCAGAAGTATGTAGGATGGACTTTCTTCTACCACTCTACAAAGGGACCAGGGGGTACACCCATACCAATGAAAAGAGCTTCAAACTTCCACGAAAAATAATCTTCTAACCTTCCCTCTACGAAACATAGGGCCTTCTTACCTCTCTACGAAACAGAGGGTCTTCTTGCCTCTACAAAACAGAGAATTTACGGAACACAGAAGTCCTCTACGAAAAAGAGGCTTCTAACTTCTTCAGAAGGGTCTCCTATCCTCTCAGAAATAGAGTCTTCTAACCTCTCAGAAAAAGCCATACAAAGTAATCAACTGATAATAACTCTTCAAGTCATCGTGATTGAAAAGTGTGTTGTACGTGGAATTTGCCTACCTGTTGACTGTTGGTGGGGCTTGGAAGAAATAGTCGACGGCGTAATTGATAATACCCTCAAAGGGTTTTTGAAGGAATTAAAAAATAAGACCCAACGGTAATCATTCTTCTATTGATCCCAGCTCTTCTAGTGGATAGAGAAATAAACTACAATCTCACTTGAAAAATATGGCCAATTGGAACTCACCTGTGGTCGAGACTAATGTGTCAGATGCCAGATGTCTCTAACATCTTATCTTCTTGTGCTCCTTTCTAAGTCATCAACCATGACCAGCGGACGTCAACAAATCCTCGTGAACCACTATACATAAAGTTGTGATTCGTATTGACTGAAAATTGATAAGAAGTCGCTAAAAATTCATGGCGGAAACAACACCAAGAAGAAGGCATCGTGCGCATGCTCGAAGCTCGAGTCTGGTAATCTCGTTCAGATTCATAGACGTTGCCAGACCACTACACTCAACGACGATATGAGTCCACGGCAAGACAAGGCAACTCTCGAGTAACTCCGAACAACTCGTTAGGCCACAACCAGGAAACTTACTCAATTCAACGAAGATGTCAGATCTCATCAAGAAATTGTCTGATACCTACCATTACAACCAGTCTGCTTACATTTAATGGCTTTAAACTCGGCTTAGGCATGCTTGGTGTGAGAAGTCCAATAGCAAGTGTTTTTCTTGTAACTAGCCATATCGGCGAGTACGAAAACAACCGCACCGTTGTTCGCAATATGATTTTATTTTCTTTCTGAATCCAAGTATCAGTGCTATTATTATCCGATATTTAAAAGCCCTTTAGGAGTAAATATACAGATTGTGTCTTCAGAATACGATATATTCCCTGGTTTTAGGTATGTAAACATTACAAATATTGTATATTTATGAGATACCGTTTGTTACATTTTTAAGTTCCATGAAATATTATTTTAGATATTGGGTGTATTATAACCTATATGTACTGGCAGATTTCGACGAATAAAGTCATTATTTCCAAGGTGTGCTATTACCTTCAATTGCTAGATCCCAACCCACTTCATCTGGCGCCCAATGTGGGGCAATTGAAAAAATGGACCACAGTTACGAGACTCGTAGTAAAAAGAATGAAGGAGCAATTCCCAAAACTGATATAAGAAATCAAGGAGAAATAAGGCAAATACAAATCAAAAACTTGATAATACCACCGAATGCAACAGGTATGAGAAATCTTTTTAATTCTGCTCCTGGTTAACAAGGAGAAAACGTGTCATTACCCAGTTATTCCCAGTTAGGGAATGAACAAAGACAGCCCACGGTAGAGCTTAGAGAAACTCCTCGAAGTCATTTTTCACTTCAAGAAAAACCGAGTCAAAAACAACAAAGCGGCGTACATTATCAGCAACGGGCAACAACGAAACAAAATAGAGTGCAGTTCGAAGAAAAAAATCGAAATCAATGTGACAACGTGAATTATTTTTCAAGATCTGATGTCACTAGTCTTAATAAGAATAATAATTCTGGGGAAAAATTATTAGATAATGTAGGATTGGTGGAAAAGGTACATGCCAATATTACTAAAACTAATAGCTACTCTGCGAATAATCCGTTGGCGTATACTTTTGCCACACAACCACAAAATACCAACACAATTTTCCCCAATCAGGGTTATACATGGCCTAGACAAAACATTCACGAGTTCAATGTAAAAAATAGGAATAGTAATGAGCACTTCAAAAATCCAAATGAATTATTACAAACTTAAATGCAAATAAATATTTCGAAAGAAGTGTTGGCCTGAGTACCACAGGTCTCAACACAAATTTTAATTTTAGTCATCCTCCATTATATACAGGGTTTACACAAACCACATGTAATAAACCACAATTTATCCCTCAAGCTATAGCAAATGTTAATGATCTCAATCAGAGTAGTCGTACTATTTCCAATGACAATATGCAGAATGTAGGAAAAAATAATAGTTCAACAAAAAATCAACAGATGAACTGTAACCAGTTAGATGTAGCATCTATTGTAGTCAGGTCATAGCAACAATGCAACAACTGAATTGCGTACCTAACACTAGTACGAATATATTGCAAAATAACGATACAATTAGGTTTTTCAACTCTATTGAATCATCAAAAAAATTACCAATTTTTTATAACAAAAATGGACTTCATCCAAAAGATTTTCTGCAACAATTAGAGCATTTTTATAACTTGGATAAAGTACCATACGATTACTTTAAATATATTATATCAAATCAACTGAAAGGCGATACCTTCTTATGGAGCCAAGCATGCCTAGATATAATTCGGGATTTCAATTCGTTCAAGTCAGCGTTTTTACAGCAGTTTTGGAATGAAGACATCCAAGCGGAAATGAATGAAAAACTGAGGAAAGAAAGGTATGTAGGTGGATCTTTCGTACAACATTTTTATTAATTAGGGCCACTTTTGTAAATAATCCACGAGAAGACTTATTAGAAGAGAATGAGTCTGACCAGGATTTTAAGTCATCTCGTTCAATAATAATTGAAATAACCTTCGCGATAAAAATTCGCGACTTTAGTAGATACAGGGAGCGAAGTGTGTTGTTTTGGAGACGAGGTATGGAATCGGCTGGAGCCGTTTCATCAAAATATACCCACGTTTTCCTGCACAGGCGTCAAAGTATCTGGTGCTTTTAAATCCAAACGAAGGCGCGTAAAACAACAGTCGCTACTTACCTTCAAAATAATCGATAATGAATTCGTACACGAATTTTTGTCGATACCCGATCTAGCTTTTCCAATTATTGGTATTGGTATTGATTTTTTGCGTCAGGTCTCGGCTATAATCAATCTTGGAAAAAATTGTTTATTATTAAAATCAGAAAACAAATGAGTCGAGGTTTCCGAAATATATACGGGGAATGAATTGAAAGAACCAGATTCCCTGAAGATGTGCGAAATTATTTTGAGAATAAATCATACCGAAACTGTTGATAGTAAACAAAAAATCAATAACAATTTTAGAGAATTTGAGAACATCGTGTCTGAGGTTGATCTTACTGAGGAAAATAGGTTAATCTTTTTGCAATTGTTGAAGAGTTTCGATAATTTATTTTCGGATGTTCCTGGAAGAACAAATAAATATTTTCATGAAATAATACTGAACGATGATAGCGAGTTTCTTCAGAAACAATACCCGATACCAATTGCTCGTAAAAGCAGCATTCAAAAACAGTTGAATCAAATGGAGGAATGGGGTGTCATACGACAAGCTGCGACCCCATATATATCACCTTTAATGGCAACGCTGAAAAAAGATCAAAGCGTGCGCATTTGTCTAGATGCGCGGCACCTCAACAAGGTTATGCGCAAAGAACATGATACTCCCAAACCCATTGAAGAAATCATTCACACGGTAAGAGGGGTGCAGTATATGTCCACCTTAGATTTCAGTGCAGGGTACTGGCAGATACCGTTGACTTTGAATTCGCAAAAATACACCGGATTTAAATTTGATGGTAAAAGTTACGTATGGTGTACTTTACCTTTCGGGCTATCAACTAGTGTTAGTACTTTTGTACGGTGTTTAAATTCTATTTTTGAACAAGACTTTGAAAACTTTTTAATAATTTACGTGGATGACCTCTTAATAGTTTCAAAAACTTTCGTAGAACATATGAAGCACCTAGAGCAGGTCTTTAAAAAATTCAAAGATGCAGGCTTCGCTCTAAAACTAAAAAAATGTAAATTTATTCGAAGTGAAATGCCTTTCCTCGGTTATATACTTGATTTGAATGGTATTCGTCCTGGCCCGAGCCGTACTCAAGCATTGAAAGATTACAAAACTCCGAGTAACGTAAAAGAGATTCAATAATTTTTAGGTTTGGCAAACTACGATAGATCTTTCTGCCCAAAATTTTCAGCAATAGCTCAACCACTCAATTCGTAAAATTCGAAAAATACACGTTGGAAATGGTCCAGTGTGGAACATTTGAGGAGTTGAAAAAATGTTTGGCAGAAATTACTCTATTATATCACCCTCGAGAAGATGTGCCATATTGCGTAGAAACTGATGCTTGTAACACCGCGTTAGGTTGTTTATTGTTTCAAATGGTCGACGGAGTTCGGAGACCAGTGGCGTGGGCTTCGCGAATTCTTTTGGACCGCGAAACCAGATACTCAATAAACGAGAAGGAGGCGTTGAGTGTAGTGTGGGCTTTAGGCCGGTTTCGGATATATTTGATAGGAAAAAAGTTTACCATTTATACCGACAACCATGCGATTACGTATTTACAGACCTGTAGGTTACTATCGGCAAGAATTTCTCGATATGCCCTATCGATTCAGGAATTCGATTTCGATATAAAACACATATCAGGGTCGTAAAATATTATAGCAGACGCGTTATCGCGGTTTTCCTCCCCGAGACTGCCCACTCCTCGGGATAAAACTTTTAAAATATTTCCTATATCCAAATTACCTTCGGATTTGTCACAAATACTTAGGAAAATACATATTCATCAAAGACAAGACCCGAAACTAGGAGACATAATTTCAAAACTTCCCAATGAGGAGAAATTCCAAGATCGATTTGCCCTTATCGATAATAGATTATATATTCGTCAGAAATCCGAGGAACATTATCTCTTGTGTATTCCAAGAGATTTGTCTGTAAAATTCATACAGTGTTTCCATTCTGTAAATGGACACTTTGGCTCGTATAAAACTTGGCGTGCATTGCGTTATGAGCTGTGGTGGAACAATATGGCGAAAGACGAAAAAAAATTCATAAAAGGGTGTGAAATCTGTCAGAAGGCTAAATGTTCGACTTTAGCGAAACCGGA
Source organism: Chrysolina americana (assembly GCA_958502065.1). NCBI lineage: Eukaryota > Metazoa > Arthropoda > Insecta > Coleoptera > Chrysomelidae > Chrysolina > Chrysolina americana. The sequence goes on from OY293419.1 coordinate 36,076,758, forward strand.
ACTGCATCCGATACTTCCCACTCATAAAAATCAACTGGTTGCGTTGGATATCTATGGTCCTTTACCAGTTAGTCGTGGTGGGGTCGCTTTTGTACTAGTACTACTTGACGTATTTACGAAATATGTAACCCTCTATGCCCTGAAAAAAGCAACCACTCGTGCGATTTTAAATAGAATCGTCAATGATTATTTACCCAAAATGGGCCATATTGAGAATATCTTGAGTGACCATGGAACTCAATTCACTTCCTCTAAGTGGAAAGAGACATTGCAAAATCACGATATCAAAGTTATTCATTCCTCAGTTCGCAGGCCACAAGCGAATCCTTCAGAACGAGTTATGCGTGAACTCGGCCGATTGTGCCGGACTTATACTTCCGATCACCACAAAAAGTGGGCCAATGAATTACAAAATTTCACTTACTTTTTGAATAACGTGATACATGAATCTACCGGCTACTCGCCTAACGAATTGCAATTCGAACAGGAGCGGACAAAGCTTTTACCAAGCCGCGTGCAAGGTCCGTTAGCCCGGGAGTATCCGATTTCGGTGGAAACGAAAATGATATTAGCTCGGGAAACTCTCATTAGTAAAGCGGCTCGAAGGAAATTGTCATATACTGGTCGTGAGTGCTCTAACTTCCAACCGGGCGATTTAGTACTACTAAAAGCAAATCCTATGTCTTCGGCTATAAAGGCGGAGACGAAAAAGTTCCTTCTTTTATACGAGGGGCCATACGAAATTAAAAAAAAGGTCACTCCGTTGACATATATTTTGAAATATCCGAATACCCTACAGGAAAGAGGGATGTTCTATGTCTGCCACCTCAAACCTTTTGTTCCCGAATCGAGTTCGTGAACAAAAATGTTTCATTTTAGGGGGAGCAAGTTGTAGCAGAATTCCTTATACGCGAGACCAGTCTGCTTACATTTAATGGCTTTAAACTCGGCTTAGGCATGCTTGGTGTGAGAAGTCCAATAGCAAGTGCTTTTCTTGTAACTAGCCTTATTGGCGAGTACGAAAACAACCGCACCGTTGTTCGCAATATGATTTTATTTTCTTTCTGAATCCAAGTATCAGTGCTATTATTATCCGATATTTAAAAGCCCTTTAGGGGTAAATATACAGATTGTGTCTTCAGAATACGATGTATTCCCTGGTTTTAGGTATGTAAGCATTACAAATATTGTATATTTATGAGATACCGTTTGTTACATTTTTAAGTTCCATGAAATATTATTTTAGATATTGGGTGTATTATAACCTATATGTACTGGCAGATTTCGACGAATAAAGTTATTATTTCCAAGGTGTGCTATTACCTTCAATTGCTAGAACCCAACCCACTTCAACACCAACCATCGGTTATTTGTTTTCTATGCCTACTGTTTCTGGGACACTATCATGTCCCAGAAACAGTGTTGCTCCACACGGTGTTCGTGTCCCAGAAACAGTGTTGCTCCACACGGTGAATCTCTCGATGGCTGTGTCCATCGAGTTCTTGCCGTTGATGGAGGGTTGGTGCTGAAGAGATGACGTGTTCGCCGAAGAATTTCGGGGTGGGGGGGTTCAAAACGTTTCACCCTAAGTGGCGCGCGTCTTTTCTGCAAAAAAACATGGCGGCGATGCAGCGGAAGGCAAAAAACATGGCGGCGATGGTGGAAGTTATGAAAAAGAACGTCCCTGCAAAAAAACATGGCGGCGATGGAGCGGAAGGCAAAAAGACATGGCGGCGATGGAGCGGAAGGCATAAAAACATGGCGGCGATGGAGCGGAAGGCAAAAAAACATGGCGGCGATAGAGCGGAAGGCAAAAAAACATGGCGGCAATGGAGCGAAAGGCAAAAAAACATGGCGGCGATGGCGGAAGTTATGGAAAAACCTTCCCTCACATGATTCGCTGAGAGCAATTGGCTGGAAGAGAAAAAAACGTCACGTGATTCGTTGAGAGCAATTGGCTGGAAGAGAAAAAAACATGGCCGCCGCCACCTTAATTGACAAAACGAAAAAATTAAATATGAAAAAATGTCTACTGTCTTAAAACACACACAACAGAAAATTATGATGGACTTATTATTAATTCACTCACTCTCGAATGGAATTCCAAAAGAAAAAAATACGTCTCCGCCGCCGTGAAATAGCGATAAGGCACATATCTTGAATGTTTACTGTCTGCTCTCTCAAGTTGAACGAAATTCTCAGTAAACACGATGATCCTTTTTTGACCTTAAATTTGTATTTCAGATTTAATCGCAGAGTTTTTTATCTCATACATCCGGTGTCTGTTTACGCTGCTCGAGCTAAATTGACCTTGGAGTTGTTTACTGTCTCAGATGTTTGTTTTCCAGGAAGAGATAAGACAGTCGAGTTTGAAGCCAAATTGATCGATTCAAGGCATTTTAAATGTCTCACTCTAACCCATGGCATTGTATGTCAGTCTTTGTCTGTTTGCATTTATAGAATAACGTCAGTTCGAGAAAAATACATTTATTTTTCACATAAAAAAATTACACTTCAGTGCCAGTGGCGTAGTATGAAGATACATTATCATTATCGATTGAAAAATATTTTTGATGCATGGATTTAATAAACCTATATATGGATTCGGATATTTGAACACTCAGAACCATTGACACGAAAAATATAAACCAATCGTGCAGTGTTGGCGGCGGGGGCAGCTCGCATTTGGAATCCTTACTTTCTCGAGCAGCAGCAGCAGCAGCAGCAGCAGCAGCAGCAGCAGGGGCTTGCATCTTGACATCCACGGGTTGGGTAGTTGGGTGGGACGTCGACGACGACGACGAAGACGATGGTCTCGAAGTGCTGCTGCTAGAGGGGCAAGACATCTTCAGCGGAAACCACTGCGTATCGCTATAGGTGAGATTTGTATAAATCTTCCGCAGTCTGTACGATGAGGTGTTCATCGGGATTTCGGCTCTCAACACAGGTAAATCTTCATCATTGGCTAGCGCCTGAATCATTTTCGTCCAATTCGAAGTACTCGAATCATCGTCGTGCAAATACGATACCAATACCTCACCGTACTCATATGGCGGGCTAATATACAGTACGTTTGACAGGACGGCTGCTAGAAGTATATAATTTGTTGTCATCGTGACGACAGCACAATGTACACTGAGAAACAGCGTATATGTCTCTCAAATATATACACTGAGAGGAACACACACATATACACCATAGCTCAATGTACATGACTTGTATTTCTTTCAGTCTCTCTCATTCTCTCATTCATTCGATCTGCAAAATAAATCAAGAAAAATTGGTTTTATACAATATATTAATACATAATAATAATAATAATAATACAATATGAATAATAATATTTCGTGTATTTTCGGCTGGTCTTGATGTGCTGACGTCATGGACTTGGTACTGGCGGCGACGGCGGCGGAACGTGGTGGATCGGTGAATACTGCTGCTGCTGCCCCATCCATTTACCATCGTTAATTTGCATATTTTGGAAGCGTTTCAAAATAAACAGCTTGTGCTCGTACTCTGCTATGTGCGCATTGAGCTCGCGCATATTTTGCAAGTGCCGATTGATAGGAGTGTCGTGGTCGTCGTCGTCGTGATCGCCGTGAGGCCTCGCCATATCAGGTGTGACGATATCCATTGCATTATATCGAAATAGTGTCTCACGGCACAATGCACTTCTATTTCTCCGGATGCTATATGATTCAAACAGAGCGGGTTTTGCTTCTCGAGTGTCGGTGGAGGCGTTGTGACGACTGTACTTGTAGTAGCCACAATATCGACGATGTGTGGTCTCTTAGGCAGATCGAGCACACACTTCAGCAAAAAATCGAATTTTTGATTACCCTTCACGTATACCACATCAGCCTCGATGATGGGTCGCAGCACTTCCTGGATCTCGTTGAATTCGACATAGCCATCAGAGTATGAAATGCCGTGGATATTTCTCTCCAAATATCGTACTTGCCGTTTATCTGCTTCGCTCAGGTCATGGAATGGCACTACGGCTTTGAATAAAAAGTGGTTTGTGCGATGCCCGTCGGTGATGGCAAGCTCTTTGAATTGGAATTCACCGCCCACAGTAAAACCCTGAATGTCACAAGCTACGAGTTTCATCTTGTTGTTTTTTGTTTGTTTAATTATGGTTGAACTAATTCACTGCTTTGATTAACTGAGAGACACACACTCGGAGAGAGGGCGAGATTAAACACCGACTGAACAACTGAACGTTTGGCTTACAACTGACGCTCTCGACCTGTCGATGCCTGCATTACATACATACACACAACAAAGAGTGGATTTCCCCACTACTTACTGCTACTACTGTATGACACTATTTTTTTTATGACAGACGGCGTAGAATCTTGCTCAAGGGCAAGTGTTCCAGCATACAGTCGTGAAGAATGATGCAATAGGCTCGAGTATTGGCGGGAAGTAGAGATATAATGAGAGAGCTTTGGGAGGAGGGAGTTCAAAGGTCAACTATTTGTGTCATGTTACACACGTTTCCGGTTACATGTCAACACAGATCAGCAAAATTCAACACGGGTTCAGTGACCTCTTTCAAATAGTGCATGTGATACATATCAAATTACCTGGAATGTGCTGTCATCGAGTTTCCGGTCGCACACATGTTTATAAACGATGAAGAAATTCAATACGAATTCAATGACCTATTACAAGGTCAACTATTCGTGTCATGTTACACACGTTTCCGGTTACATGTCTACACAGATCAGCAAAATTCAACACGGGTTCAGTGACCTCTTTCAAATAGTGCATACGTTACATATCAAATTACCTGGAATGTGCTGACATCGAGTTTCCGGTCACAAACATGTTTATAAACGATGAAGAAATTCAATACGAGTTCAATAACCTATTTCAAGGTCAACTATTCGTGTCATGTTACACACGTTTCCGGTTACATGTCTACACAGATCAGCAAAATTTAACACGGGTTCAGTGACCTCTTTCAAAGAGTGCATGTGTTACATATCAAATTACCTGGAATGTGCTGACATCGAGTTTCCGGTCACAAACATGTTTATAAACGATAAAGAAATTCAATAAGAGTCCAATGACCTATTTCGAGGTCAACTATTCGTGTCATGTTACACACGTTTCCGGTTACATGTCTACACAGATCAGCAAAATTAAACACGGGTTCAGTGTCCTCTTTCAAATAGTGCATGTGTTACATTTCAAATTACCTGGAATGTGCTGACATCGAGTTTCCGGTCACAAACATGTTTATAAACGATGAAGAAATTCAATACGAGTTCAATGACCTATTTCAAGGTCAACTATTCGTGTCATGTTACACACGTTTCCGGTTACATGTCTACACAGATCAGCAAAATTCAACACGGGTTCAGTGACCTCTTTCAAAGAGTGCATGTGTAACATATCAAATTACCTGGAATGTGCTGACATCGAGTTTCCGGTCACAAACATGTTTATAAATGATGAAGAAATTCAATAAGAGTTCAATGACCTATTTCAAAGTCAACTATTCGTGTCATGTTACACACGTTTCTGGTTACATGTCTACACAGATCAGCTAAATTCAACACGGGTTCAGTGACCTCTATCAAAGAGTACATGTGTTACATATCAAATTACATGGAATGTGCTGACATCGAGTTTCCGGTCACAAACATGTTTATAAACAATGAAGAAATTCAATATGAGTTCAATGACCTATTTCAAGGTCAACTATTCGTGTCATGTTACACACGTTTCCGGTTACATGTCTACACAGATCAGCAAAATTCAACACGGGTTCAGTGACCTCTTTCAAAGAGTGCACGTGTTACATATGAAATTACCTGGAATATGCTGACATCGAGTTTCCGGTCACAAACATGTTTATTAACGATGGAGAAATTCAATACGAATTCAATGACCTATTTCAAGGTCAACTATTCCTGTCATGTTGCACACGTTTCCGGTTACATGTCTACACAGATCAGCAAAAATTCAACACGAGTTCAGTAACCTCTTTCAAAGAGTGCATGTGTTACATATCAAATTACCTGGAATGTGCTGACATCGAGTTTCCGGTCACAATCTTGTTTATAAACGATGAAGAAATTCAATAAGAGTTCAATGACCTATTTCAAGGTCAACTATTCCTGTCATGTTACACACGTTTCCGGTTTCATGTCTACACAGATCAGCAAAAATTCAACACGAGTTCAGTAACCTCTTTCAAAGAGTGCATGTGTTACATATCAAATTACCTGGAATGTGCTGACATCGAGTTTCCGGTCACAAACATGTTTATAAACGATGAAGAAATTCAATAAGAGTTCAATGACCTATTTCAAGGTCAACTATTCGTGTCATGTTACACACGTTTCCGATTACAAGTCTACACAGATCAGCAAAATTCAACACGGGTTCAGTGACCTCTTTCAAATAGTGCATGTGTTACATATCAAATTACCTGGAATGTGCTGATATCGAGTTTCCGGTCACAAACATGTTTATAAACGATGAAGAAATTCAATACGAGTTCAATGACCTATTTTAAGGTCAACTATTCGTGTCATGTTACACACGTTTCCGGTTACATGTCTACACAGATCAGCAAAATTCAACACGCAGTGACCTCTTTCAAATAGTGCATGTGTTACATATCAAATTACCTGGAATGTGCTGACATCGAGTTTCCGGTCACAAACATGTTTATAAACGATGAAGAAATTCAATACGAGTTCAATAACCTATTTCAAGGTCAACTATTCGTGTCATGTTACACACGTTTCCGGTTACATGTCTACACAGATCAGCAAAATTCAACACGGGTTCAGTGACCTCTTTCAAAGAGTGCATGTGTTACAATACAAATTACCTGGAATGTGCTGACATCGAATTTCCGGTCACAAACATGTTTATAAACGATGAAGAAATTCAATACGAATTCAACGACCTATTTCAAGGTCAACTATTCGTGTTATGTTACACACGTTTCCGGTATCATATCTACACAGATCAGCAAAATTCAACACGGGTTCAGTGACCTCTTTCAAAGAGTGCATGTGGTACATATCAAATTACCTGGAATGTGCTGACATCGAGTTTCCGGTCACAAACATGTTTATAAACGATGAAGAAATTCAATACGAGTTCAATGACCCATTTCAAGGTCAAATATTCATGTCATGTTACACACGTTTCCGGTTACATGTCTACACAGATCAGCAAAATTCAACACTGGTTCAGTGACCTCTTTCAAAGTGTGCATGTGTTACAATACAAATTACCTGGAATGTGCTGACATCGAGTTTCCGGTCACAAACATGTTTATAAACGATGAAGAAATTCAATACGAGTTCAATGACCTATTTCAATGTCAACTATTCGTGTCATGTTACACATGTTTCCGGTTACATGTCTACACAGATCAGCAAAATTCAACACGGGTTCAGTGACCTCTTTCAAAAGGTGCATGTGTTACATATCAAATTACTTGGAATGTGCTGACATCGAGTTTCCGGTCATTAACATGTTTATAAACGATGAAGAAATTCAATACGAGTTCAATGACCTATTTCAAGGTCAACTATTTGTGTCATGTTACACACGTTTCCGGTTACATGTCTACACAGATCAGCAAAATTCAACACGGGTTCAGTGACCTCTTTCAAAGTGTGCATGTGTTATAATACAAATTACCTGGAATGTGCTGACATCAAGTTTCCGGTCACAAACATGTTTATAAACGATGAAGAAATTCAATACGAATTCAATGACCTATTTCAAGGTCAACTGTTCGTGTCATGTTACACACGTTTCCGGTTACATGTCTACACAGATCAGCAAAATTCAACACGGGTTCAGTGACCTCTTTCAAAGAGTGCATGTGTTACATATCAAATTACCTGGAATGTGCTGACATCGAGTTTCCGGTCACAAACATGTTAATAAACGATGAAGAAATTCAATACGAGTTCAATGACCTATTTCAAGGTCAACTATCCGTGTCATGTTACACACGTTTCCGGTTACATGTCTACACAGATCAGCGAAATTCAACACGGGTTCAGTGACCTCTTTCAAAGAGTGCATGTGTTACATATCAAATTACCTGGAATGTGCTGACATCGAGTTTCCGGTCACAAACATGTTTAGAAACGATGGAGAAATTCAATACGAGTTCAATGACCTATTTCAAGGTCAACTATTCGTGTCATGTTACACATGTTTCCGGTTACATGTCTACACAGATCAGCAAAATTCAACACGGGTTCAGTGACCTCTTTCAAAAGGTGCATGTGTTACATATCAATTTACCTGGAATGTGCTGACATCGAGTTTACGGTCATAAACATGTTTATAAACGATGAAGAAATTCAATACGAGTTCAATGGCCTATTTCAAGGTCAACTATTCGTGTCATGTTACACACGTTTCCGGTTACATGTCTACACAGATCAGCAAAATTCAACACGAATTCAGTGACCTCTTTCAAAGTGTGCATGTGTTAGAATACAAATTACCTGGAATGTGCTGACATCAAGTTTCCGGTCACAAACATGTTTATAAACGATGAAGAAATTCAATACGAATTCAATGACCTATTTCAAGGTCAACTGTTCGTGTCATGTTACACACGTTTCCGGTTACATTATCTACACAGATCAGCAAAATTCAACACGGGTTCAGTGACCTCTTTCAAAGAGTGCATGTGTTACATATCAAATTACCTGGAATGTGCTGACATCAAGTTTTTGGTCATAAAATGTTTATAAACGATGAAGAAATTCAATACGAGTTCAATGACCTATTTCAATGTCAACTATTCGTGTCATGTTACACACGTGTCCGGTTACATGTCTACACAGATCAGCAAAATTCAACACGGGTTCAGTGACCCCTTTCAAAGTGTGCATATGTTACAACACAAATTACCTGGAATGTGCTGACATCGAGTTTCCGGTCACAAACATGTTTATAAACGATGAAGAAATTCAATACGAGTTCAATGACCTATTTCAAGGTCAACAATTCGTGTCATGTTACACACGTTTCCGGTTACATGTCTACACAGATCAGCAAAATTCAACACGGGTTCAGTGACCTCTTTCAAAAAGTGCATGTGTTACATATCAAATTATCTGGAATGTGCTGACATCGAGTTTCCGGTCACAAACATGTTTAGATACAATGAAGAAATTCAATACGAGTTCAATGACCTATTTTAAGGTCAACTATTCGTGTCATGTTACACACGTTTCCGGTTACATGTCTACACAGATCAGCAAAATTCAACATGGGTTCAGTGACCTCTTTCAAAGAGTGCATATGTTACATATCAAATTACCTGGAATGTGCTGACATCGAGTTTCCGGTCACAAACATGTTTATAAACGATGAAGAAATTCAATACGAGTTCAATGACCTACTTCAAGGTCAATTATTCGTGTCATGTTACACACGTTTCCGGTAGGAGAAGCTTCGACACATACATCTGGAAGCAGAGAATAAGCCACACCAGATCAGCGGGAACGAAGATAACTGGGACAATGACGACTATGGGACCTATGTACCTAAAGTTAACAATGGGCCCATCATCAGGTGTCCACCAATTGGCAAGAGTTCCGAAGAGAGGAAGCTTTTGAAGCAACAGGAAAGGCTTCGACACAAACATCTGGAAGCATAGAATAAGCCACACCAGATCAGCGGGAACGAAGATAACTGGAACCTATGTATCTAATGTTAACAATAGGCCTATCATCATAAAGTAATTAAAGAATTAATAAATATAATTTTTTGAATATTCATGTCTATTCCTCCCCTCTACCTATCATAAATATATATTATTAAAAGAAACGGCTTTTCCATTTCAGTTGGATTTAAGCATTCAACATGTTCATGAATATTATAATTTTAGAGGCTGTCTGGCAAAGTATTCTTCTTATACACCAACCTGATGATGGTGTTTTTTTAAGCTTCGATAGTATCGATACATGATATGAAACTCTACCCTACGAGTTAGCAAGAATAATTCCCTTTGAAATCAATAATATAAGTAATCTAACAGTTACAGTACGGGTTAATAATAATACTGAGTATAAGTTATTGATGAGAAAAAATTATTCTATCGAACAAACAAACAGAATTGAGCTACCCTTTTGCCCAACATCAACTTATATAAGAGATGATTCAGGGTCTACAATAGTTCAATCTCTAATTCACTACATAGCTATATGCTCTTCAGTGATCTTCCTCTGCTCATTGGTGGAAACGTTTCAAAAATATGGAAACTGTTTACTGTGTGATGGAACTTATAGCCAAACATGAGAAGCTCAAACCTTCATACAAATTCACTGAGGATGAACTACGACAATTTCCACTAGAATATTTGATTTGTAATGCTAGACCTGGGGAACTTCTTTTGGCATGGCACATACTACCAGAGGAATATATGAGCAAGTTTGAACTACGGGTTCAGCTGCCTTGCTACATTCATCATAATCGACCTTAGTGGATGGAACATATAAATGGTCACGCTCCTCCTCAATCAAAATGTTATTCCTATTCAAGTAGTTTGAAGAAATTTACATTTAGGGTATCTGAATAAAAAACATATAATTAATATTTTTGTTTTATTTATTAACAAGAAATCCAAAAATTCATTTATCTATCAAATTCTCTGACATCAATAGTAGGAGATCCAACGCTGCGTCCTCATCTTTTAGATTCAACGTATGGTGACCCCAAGCTAATGTTTCTATATTATTCGGAAAAACAAATCTTTTTTCATCTCTAGATGATAACGCAACTCTGTTTTTTTACTCCGTGTAAACGGTATGTAAATGTGAAGTAAAAACATACATTTTGCGTAAGATAGAACCACCTCTTTCAACAATTCGAACATAATCAGAAAGTTGTAGAGTATTCTGTATTACATTTTTTGCCTTTTTCATCAATGTTGTTGTTTTGACACAGTATGCTTTCGCACCTGTACCATAGAAACATTCTATTGGTGATCCGGAAAATTCATCTTTCATCTTACCGATTACTGATACTGTTTTAGGAATGTTATGAATATTGTCGATTTTGAAATTAGATGTATCAAAGTATTTTATGTTTTTCCTAATATCATCGTATACATTTTCTGTGAATATCTCCAGAATCAGTGAATCAGTATCTGTGTAGCAGTGGTTCGCTTTAGCACCATATTTTGTTTTAATTTACCCATAATAAAAATCATAAATTACTGTTTTTGAGATATCCAAAATTGAAACACCTACGTATAGCGGTTTGTCATAGGTCACTGTTAATTTTTCCATCTGAACTGCTACTAAATTCTCCTCGAACACTGTACATGATTTGAAATGAGGTTTTGCTATCAATCCTTCAGCTCCTACAGATCCAGGCATATTTTCCAAGTGATTACATAGTTTGATGTTTGTCTTTTGTCCACGTTCTCCATAGTTTTTCCAAATATCGAATTTATGATGAATTTAAATAAATCACGTTCAAATTCATTCCTAGCAGAATTTCGAAGCTCAGTATTCAGATCAATATATTGTTTCAACCATGCTGACTGTGAGAATTCCATAACTCAGTGTATTCTAGTCAGTTTCAATCCATATTTCAAACACTGTTTCAAATTTCTATGGTGTATGATATATCTTTCCTTACTCATCAAATTCGGGGTTAACTTGGAAAATTTACTTCCTGGAGGCTTGATATTTTCTGGGCAGAAAGGAAGGTCATTATGATCATCATGGAAGTTTGGTGGATAGTCCAAATCAACTTCCAATACGTATCCTTTCGAAGATGTATCTTCAATTTTGAAACAGTCAAACTTGTCTATCTCCCACTGCTCAAGCCATCTGAAATCTCGCAGTGGGAGATATTCACTCATAGCAGCTCCATATAAATTTGTTGCATCAAGATATAAAATATATGAATTTGGTTTGGAAGGATCAAAAGATGTAATAAATGGATTATTAGCTTTAGCCTTTCTTTTACTGCATTGGCTCACTCCACCACGAATTCCTTTCTTGAAAAAGTGAACCATATCTATATCAGTCAAGAGTTCTAATTCAACCTTGGTTAAACGCAGCATAGCACCCAACTGAGTGAAGGAGCTGTCACATACTGGGCTGGATCCAGTTTATATTTTTCTAAACAAACATCTCTGAAGTTTTCGAAGACATCTGCTAAATGAAGAACATCTGATTTTAAGTAAACATCTGAATATTCTCCTAAAGTTGAACATCCGAATTCCTGCCATACTTAACAAGCTCGATCATAATCTTCTTTGGAAATATTTGTGCCATTCAAAATATCGAAGAATTCAGACTGGTTTGGTAATATGGGTTGATTAAATTTTTCATAGGAATTAACATATTAATAAGGAAAAACACCTTTGCGTCTTATCATATTGAATTTTCTATCATCTTGAAAATATTTTCTAACCTCTCGACATTGGGAAGATTTCAGAGTTTTACTCAGACTATCCAGAGATTTTTATAAGAACCGGAAAGTATCGACAAATCTTAGATATAGATATGTATCTGTAAATTTAGGGTTTTCAGATTTCTCAACTAAATATGATTTGGTGATTGAAATATACTTCGTTTTGTTTTGGGCAATAACTGAAAAACTATTTTCTTTATGCGATGCCAGTTTTTTTATGAATAGGTGGCAATCATAATTTGTCAAATTATGAAAGAAAACGAGAATGAATTTCACCAGTTTATACTGTAAATTACATCTTGAATGAGCACTTGTCTTCAGCCTTATAGATCTTACCACAAATATGACATTCTGTGCAAATCTGAAAATCTTTTTCTGTGAGTGGCATCATTTTTTTGACATGTTTCAAGTGTTTGTTATATAACTTCAAAACGAGCTCATCCAACCTTTTTACAAAAACCTCAGCACAATCAGTTCCGCGATATTGTACAAACTCTGAGTATTTGTCATCGAAATTACACTTTACCTAGAAAGCGAATGAATATGGCTCGTGTTCATATGCTTTTAATGTGAATGACTGCTCATCAGATGGTTCACTGTGATGAATGGGCTTTAGCAAACTCTCAAAATCGTCATATATCACAAAAGGAACTGGAAGTTGTTTTTCTAAATTGATGAACTTGAGAATATTTCCAGGCAAAGTTTCACCATATTTGTTTATGATTAAGTCTGGCTTTGGGAGTAACACACATAGACGATTACAATCATAATGTCGATGAGTCGTCAGTTTGTCAGTCGTAGGAAAGAATTTGAGACAATCATCACAAGTATATACACGACCATTATGCTTAGATTTTTGTCGTGATGCCAATCTAGACAAATCTGTGATGAGACAATAATGATAATTTCCATCATAATCACCTATCAGTAGGAGATTTACATGTGTTGCAGATCATTGTGTTGTGAAATGTAAGGGACCCACGATGTTGGTAACCATTTTGCCTTCTATAAATTTTGTATCTGTACCAAAAACATTTATAGATATATTATTCATTTCATTTCAAATTTGGAAATATCCGTCAATTTTACTGGAAAATCAATACCTTCAAAATCAAGTAAGGTAGAATAATGTGGATATGAGGATGGACTCGATGGATCTCCATTTGAAGGAAAAATTGCAGCCATAATAGACCAAGAGAAGCAAGCATTATCCAAGTTCTTTGCATTCAGAACGGCTTGTTTCATATTTATTGCTTTGGGTAACTTGATATATGATGAAGCTGATAATGGATTATATATGTTTATATTAACATCAAGATGCCAAATCTTCTGCAATGACCAGCCTGAGTCTCTTTCCTGGAATTCTGAAGCCTTCGAAATCATCTCATCTTTGAATTCATCGTAAATGTCATTTAAGTTAGTAGAATATGTGATAATTTATGTTTTTTGTATTGAAGGATTTCATATCACTCAACTCTTTCTCGGGTATGATATAGTGCCCAAATAATTGAAAATGTATTTTCAAACTTTTGCGCTCCTGTATATATTCCGAAATGATGTTCAGAACTTTCGGCTTAATTTCTTCCATAAAGTTGACGTAATCAGCATGTGTTCCACTACTTTTGAATCGATAACTTGCTATTGTATTCTTGAATGCGTGTTGCAATTTTTCGAATCCATCTTCCAGTTTTGTTGAAATATTCACGTGTAGCCGTTTTCTCGACTGTGGAGCACTGGTGGATGGATCGCTCAATTTAATTTTTTTTGCTACTGGTTCCTCAGCTTTTTTGAAAGGACAGGTTTTTTGCAAATGTCGACGTAGGTTATCTCTTCTCGAAAAATTCAAATTGCATTTGTCACACTTCATGATTCTCAGTGGTAGCAATACTAACTGTACTCGTTATGGTACTCCTTACAATAACATATGGAGCTCTTGATATGCGCTTGCGCATTGCTGTTTCTATAGCGGTCAATGAACTTGTGGGAAACACCTGACGACAACCGGATGCTAAAGTGGAACGACTGTCAAGTCATCAATCTGAAAAATTATATCTGTTGCAAGGTGAATGACCTTGTGGAAAATATCTGGTGTCTAGTCACCGGATGCTATGGAGTGAACGACCTTGTAAAAAAACATCTAGTATCTAGACAACCTGATGATATAAGGTGAATGATTTGTAGTTTCATGAAAATCTCAAAATAAAAGGCATTTCTTTTAGAATATATTTATTCAGATGTATCCATTATATACATTTGAAATAAAGAGTGAACATTTGAAAGTGCACATACACAATTATCTTTAGTATGATGAAAACAACTTGCTTCAGATGCACCCAAACCGGGTTGTTCTTCAAATTCTATGACTGGTTGCTGGGTGAATTGTTTGATGTATTCAGCTTTTTCCTTTCCTTTGTCAAAAAGAGTATCCACTCCTTCGTAAGCCTCTTCATTATATTTCCAAACTGATGTAATGGTGTGAATCCATCATTCCAATCTATACAGTGGTGATTATGCATCAGCCAAGTGGCCTGACTATGAAATTTTGGTGGGAGCATATTCATTGGAAACGGTGGTTTAAACACATAGTGAGAACCTCTACTTCCATCGAATGCAGCCAGTTCCTTCGTCAAAAATTTATTATGCTCAATTTTGAAACCTTGCACATCTATCACAAATATCATATTTTCAAACTACTGAGTTTCCTTATCAATGCTTGTTTTAAAGTGTATGATTCAATCAATTGTTTGAGTACTTTCAGGTTCTTATGTTGTTGCTCCAATCTTCTTCTGTACTCTGATATCATCTTCGATCTGATGTTTCAAGTATGCAAGTCTTTCTATATAACCCATCGAGCATGCGCTTTAAAACTGCTTAGCAATAAGACAGTATGCAGTAACATTTCTGGGTGTGATTTCAGCAGTTTCAATTTCAATTCTAAGTACTATGGAACCGCTTTGAATCACTTCCTTTTGACGTGAACAGTCGATGTGCACCAGCGGTGCCTTAATTTTGAATTAATTGGGATTGAAAATAGGTTGGTTTGATTTAAGATGATAGTAACTCTCTTGGAAGTTGGCATACATTTCATACAGTTTTGCAAACTTGTTATTCTTAAATTCAAGATTCAAGTCATTATAAGGATATCGTTCAGAATTCAGAAATACTCTTAAATTACTCAGATTACAGTGGTCGAATGTACTCATATCAGTAATAAGCTCTTCTTTTTTATCTTGTTGAAATGCAATGATAACATGGCGAGGAGTTTCAACCTTTGTAGTTATTTTCACAGCCCAAGTATGCCTTGTTGTTTGATTTAGAGAAGGGTATTCAATCAATTTCCATCTTCTGAATTTAAGCGGTAGTTCAACATTGCTATTTATGATTTTATTCAATCGTAGTTGTTCTTGAATACTTGGTGTTACGTGAGGGACACACCAACTCAGTTTGCTTATGCTCACCTTAGGCTTTTCGGAGTCATCTATACTGCACACAGCATCTAAATCATGACTCTCACGAATCAAAACTAGTTCTTGTCTCATATTGATCACAATTTTTCTGAAATCTTCAAAAAATCCAGCCCATAACTTGAGCGGAATACATACATTGAAATTCCCTTCATCATCAACTAATATTTCATCACTCGCACCAAGTTTGGGAAACCAACCAGCATTTTGCATAGAAATACTTTCATTTTCATTCATAGACAAATAATTTTTCATCGTTGACACTAGTCCGATTTTTCTGACAGAGTCTACCACCACACCATTCAGCTCATATCTGAGTTCACGGAATAAGAAAGATATTGCGTTATTGATGAATTTTATTTTCGTTATTGGATCCAGTCTTGTAAGCTTTCCCTCTATGTAGATGTATGAATTACAAGTCCTGAATTGGAATTCTGATTTCATCATTACATTTGATATCATTGGTAATATAGGGCTGATATGTATGAAACTGATAATCTTCAATTGTGCTATCACTGAACGGTTCACTTGTGATTTGTAGCAATTCCATTATATTAGGAGTTCTAATCCCAAAGATTTCAAGTATTTTTTATGTTCGGGTGTTAGCAATTCGACAGTTGCTTTCGTACTATCTTTCAAAGTTCGTATCACCTGCTTTTTATAGGGATGTTGGGATGTTGGTTTGTCAAATCTCCAGACCATCTCAGAGAGTCTTTCATCTCAAGTGCAATCTAACAGTAACTTCTTCGTTTCGGAAATCAATTAAATTCAAATTTTGGTCAACAACTCTTACTGTGATGTTCTTGATTGTCTTGATAGTGACGGGGAAATACAGAATGTTCAAAGGCGATTCAACTATTTTATACCCCCTTGGTACGGTCGGAAAGAATTGATGAATCACATGCACTGGATCACCATTCAAAAATGAACCCATCGCAATATTACAATCAACATCATAAAATCCTTCAGGAAAGGTATAACTGTATTCATCATGTTCACCCCATACAAAATCATTGTTCAATTTTGTAACATTTGGAATAACATTGAACGAATCAAAATTTGCCAATCTTATCTCATATTCCACATTATCATCCAGATAAATTGGAGGGTTAAAATTATGACTCAACACTGAAGATGAGTCGCTCAAAGTAAATGTAAAAGAAATATTTTTGCAAGGGTAGTTTATTGATGAATGAAGGAAATACATCAGGGATATTGATTATATTGAAACAAAAGACAGTGTTGTCCACAGTGATAAGAGTTAAACTTTTGCAAAGAGTCATAGTTATATTTTGTTTTATTGACGTCACCAGCGCTGAGGAAGTATTTCATCAATTCCTTTGGTGGTTTGAGATTTCCATAACTTTCAAAATATATAACTTCCGCAGTTTTCTTAGAATATGCTGTCCAATGAGTTTCTTCTCCCAAATCAGAATTAAGATTAATGATACCGCACTCATTGCTTCTTATTATTTCGGGAAGTGTATCTCTCATGAAAACACTTCGAAAGTATGGAATTCTCAAATGCTCTGCATTCATCGTCAAATCGATATTGGTTAAGGCTCGGCGTGGCAACTTCAGCAGTTTTTTTGACATGGTTGAGCAAACATTCCATAACCTTTTCGAGGTCTTAAATATAAACCTTTTCCTTTTCGTTCCATTGCCGAATTATGTCTTCTTTGTTCAGCTAGTTGTACTTTATTAGATTTTGCCTTATCAACTGCTGAAGCGATAGATGCTGCCCCACCCCCTGCAGCACCTAATGCTCCTAGAAGTGGTAGTAAAAATGGAAGAAATCCACCTTTCTTTGGAATTGAAATTACTCTTTTTTTCAGTTTACTCTTTGGTTTTCTGGCAACTTTCAATTCCCCACCTTTCTTTTTTTTTCATGGTTTTTTTCTTTCGTCTCAAACCCATTCCCAACTTGCTTTTAAGATTCATAATATTAGATATACCAAATGCTGTAACTTTTCCCCCAACTTCGCGTCAGATGAATTTAAACGTTCGGAAGCAAATGCTGCTAATTTCTTGTCTGCGATATTTCTTGATTCTATATCTTCACTTCTGGAGTAAGCAACGTCGTGTCGCTTACAAGCCTCATCCAGAGGATTTATGCCTACGTCTCCTCTCAATAGCCTCTTTTCCAACTTGGTACCAGGACCGCAGTAAATATATCCATTGAATATATACAGGAAGTTTGTTGATGAGAGTATTCAAAAGACCTCGACCTTTCTTCCTTGTGTTTAGACTCGTACTAACGACTGATTTCTTTCGCTGTCCCATTATATTGTGTTTCAAACAACTTGCGTACACGTATATATACACCTATCACATCTGCATTAATGTCAGTTTGACGATTATTTCGATGCGATGAAGACTGGAAAACAAAAGTTATTGCTTCCAGTTCCTAATCATGATGAGATCAATGTGGAGAATAATGTAAGAAAACATGGTGCGGTATTTGGAGGTCAATCTAAAAGAGGGTTACTTGTTGGAGCAAATGGGTCAGGCAAAACTAATGTGATGTTGTCTTTGCTGGAACAACCCAATGGTCTTCGTTTTACAAATGTATACTTATTTTCAAAATCATTATACCAACCTAAGTATAATTATTTGAGGATTTTGCTGGCACCTATGAAAGGAATTGGGTTCTATGAATACAATGATTCTAATGACGTAATTCTACCTGAAAATATAAAAGATCATTCAGTCATCATATTTGATGATGTTACC
Source organism: Chrysolina americana (assembly GCA_958502065.1). Taxonomy (NCBI): domain Eukaryota; kingdom Metazoa; phylum Arthropoda; class Insecta; order Coleoptera; family Chrysomelidae; genus Chrysolina; species Chrysolina americana. Next base: position 36,095,390 of record OY293419.1, read on the forward strand.
ACATGTGATCAAATCATAATTGAAAATTATTTTTGTTTCGGTCGTCACAGACACACGGATTGTTTCTATTTATGCCAAACCTATTCTGCCATTTCTAAGCAACTCGTTAGAGATAATGCAAATTTGCTTATAATTTTTCAACAAGACCTTACAAATCTGAAACATACATATGATGACCATGTCAGTATAGATATGTCCTTACCGAATTTCAAAGAACTCTGTTCTCATTGTAGGAAAAATAAATTTGATTTTCTAGTTATCGATAAAGATTGTTCTCTGAACGAGGGACGATATAGGAAAGGTTTCAATTCATTTATTCATATATAAACATTATGATTGTGATATAATTGTCAGTCATCATGAATAGTCATTTACATGAACAACTATTGAAAGCAAGAAAGTCTTTGAAAAGAAAATATAAGACTTTGAAATCTGATATAGCAGAATCTCAGTCACATTTAGAAAAAACATATGAACCAATCACTCAACCTTTAAAAGAATTCTTGACAGCTGTTCAACATTCTCCAACGACTCGGTTGAAGCAAGAATTGAAACGTGAAATCAAAACAACTCATTCAAGCTATCAATCGACTCCCCAAAAATTGCCTCAACCAACACCTCAAAAATTTCACCAACCTACACCTCAAGAATTTTATCAGATCACTCCTGATGAAGATACATTTCAGTATGATTCAACCATTCCAAAATCAGACCATGGTGAGAGTTATTTTGATGAAAGTATGCGCCCTGAGATGAATCAACAGGAACAATACCTACAACAGTTTGCGATTCCTTTGCCTCGTGCATATATAGAAGATAAAATTGCCGATACGCAAAATAAATTTGATGACACTTTTGGAGTATATTTTGATCCATCTACAGAGAAGTTCGCCGTAGGTGACGCAATTGTGGATTTTGATGGGGCTGATATTGTTATTAATAATTAGTTCAGATATAGTGGAACTCCAGGTTTATATGAATTGATGTTCAAGAAACAACCCCATGGTTACAAAAATAAAGATCTTGATTCATATATCGATATAATAAGAAGAAGTAATGCACATTATCTCCGTCATGATCCTACAAGAGGTTTATCAACATCACATGCATCAAAGTTTGTTAATATAATAAAACCACATATAACAACACTATACTCTTTGGCTAAAGAACGTAAACTTGAAAAACCTCAAAAAGGTGGTAAAATATCTCTTCCCAAGTCCAGACCAAGAATTATTTCTGCTCCAGGCTCCACTACAAGAAGTAAAAGGGGGTTCAGGACTAACTATGCTTGATTTCAACAATATGCCGGTTGAATATAAATATTTTCATGATTTCAATGAGCTAGTGGAGCGATTGAAACTGTTGATTGCATCAAAATGTGCTGGAAATACTGGTGAATAATGAAATCATAAGCATAATTGAGGAACTCTGAGAAGCAGGAATAATAAAATAAAAACCCACATGATTCAATATTATTTAGTGTTCAACTGTGACACAATGCCCATCGATAAATTTGGAAGACATTTCCTAAGGACATCTCAAACAACAAATTCTAAATCAGATTTACTTCCGAAATCGCCACCAAACAGCACACTTTCTTTCTACCTATGGAATTCCTCTTCGCATCATACTAAATGTAATCTTTATTTGAGGGCAGCCAAGGATATCAGGAAGAGTGTTGGTTTTTTTGTATTAGAAAATAATTCAACTTTCTACGACTTTCCTGTTTCTAGAAAGATTGAGAGCATCAATTCCCTACCAAAAGATATATCTATATCACTAGGAGACGAGTATGCAGATACTGTTTCACTGAATAGCCTAGTTGGAAAGTTTTTAAATAAAGGTGATAAGATAACTTTCTTAGTCGACCAGGAGCAGCATAATCAACTGTATGTCGAAATTGTACTTCAGGGTCCTATAACTGTAAATGAATGAAATCAAAGAAGACATTGTAGGAGAATTACATAGAAGTTCACGAAAACGATTTCAAAGAAGACATGTTATTATCAAAGGTTTGAATGATCTCATTCAAGCTGATTTGGTTGAAATGATTCCCTACTCAAAAATTAACAAATGATACAAGTACATTTTGGTTGTTATTAACGTATTTTCCAAATATGTTTGGTGCGAGCCCGTTAAAACTAAAAGTGGGGAAGAAGTCACTCATGCGATGCAAAAAATATTGAATGATATGAAAGTTACTACCAAGAATCTACAAACGGATATGGGAAAAGAGTTCTATAATAGAAAATTCAGACATTTGATGGACGAGTGGAAAATTAACCATTATAGTACCTTCTCCAATTTGAAAGCTAGCATAGTTGAACGAGTAAACAGAACTTTGAAAAATATAATGTGGAAACAATTCAGCTAACACATGCTCTCTTTGAAAGAGGTCACTGAACCCGTGTTGAATTTTGCTGATCTGTGTAGACATGTAACCGGAAACGTGTGTAACATGAAACGAATAGTTGACCTTGAAATAGGTCATTGAACTCGTATTGAATTTCTTCATCGTTTCTAAACATGTTTGTGACCGGAAATTCGATGTCAGCACATTTCAGGTAATTTAATATGTAACACATGCACTCTTTGAAAGAGGTCACTGAACCCGTGTTGAATTTTGCTAATCTGTGTAGACATGTAACCGGAAACGTATGTAACATGACACGAATAGTTGACCTTGAAATAGGTCATTGAATTCGTATTGAATTTCTTCATCGTTTATAAACATGTTTGTGACCGGAAACTCGATGTCAGCACATTCCAGGTAATTTGATATGTAACACATGCACTCTTTGAAAGAGGTCACTGAACCCGTGTTGAATTTTGCTGATCTGTGTAGACATGTAATCGGAAACGTGTGTAACATGACACGACTAGTTGACCTTGAAATAGGTCATTGAACTCTTATTGAATTTCTTAATCGTTTATATACATGTTTGTGACCGGAAACTCGATGTCAGCACATTCCAGGTAATTTGATATGTAACACATGCACTCTTTGAAAGAGGTTACTGAACTCGTGTTGAATTTTGCTGATCTGTGTAGACATGTAACCGGAAACGTGTGTAACATGACACGAATAGTTGACCTTGAAATAGGTCATTGAACTCGTATTGAATTTCTTCATCGTTTATAAACATGTTTGTGACCGGAAACTCGATGTCAGCACATTCCAGGTGATTTGATATGTAACACATGCACTCTTTGGGAAAGGTCACTGAACTCGTGTTGAATTTTGCTGATCTGTGTAGATATGTAACCGGAAACGTGTATAACATGACACGAATAGTTGACCTTGAAATAGGTCATTGAACTCGTATTGAATTTCTTCATCGTTTATAAACATGTTTGTGACCGGAAACTCGATGTCAGCACATTCCAAGTAATTTGATATGTAACACATGCACTCTTTGAAAGAGGTCACTGAACCCGTGTTGAATTTTGCTGATCTGTGTCGACATGTAACCGGAAACGTGTGTAACATGACACGAATAGTTGACCTTTGAACTCCCTCCTCCCAAAGCTCTCTCATTATATCTCCACTGCGGGAAATCCGACTCTGGCCTGGATGTCAAGTTTGACATCGACAGTGGAGGATATCATGAATTGCGCTCTGCGGGAACAGTCTATTACGAACACGTTCGCTCTGCTTTTGAATGCTCCGCAATCGAGTAGAGGGCGCTTCTTCGGACAATTGGCATAGCTCGGATAGAATTCCGTGTAGGCTCGATGGGCTTCGACAAAGTTGTTTCTGTTGAATTCCAAGTGCATACGTTCATTCGGGTAAGTATCGCTGTTCATGGTTAGGCGTATGTCGCTGATGTCGATGTGATAGAAATAGGACGCATCTCGAGCCGAATTGCCAATCCGATTTGTTTGTAATGCACATTGACGAATCGGGGACTCTCCATGGCCGTGCAAGTTTTCACAGCCCAAACTTCCTTGGTGGAACCCTGAGTGAGTGCAGGCAACTCGTGTATGTCCCACTTGCGATACGAAATCACTACAGGAGCGTCTGTTTTGATGGACTGCAGCAATTTCAGACGAATGTCGTCATTGGGCACCACATGTTTGACTCTGAGTACAACGCTCGTGATCGTCAGTGTGGCTGTGGTGGCTTCGACTACTGGATTCGCCACCTCCTCTATCAGCATGCACTTATTATCATTTCTACTTCTCACCAAGCGAATGCACTGTCGTCCAATGGTGGCATATCTTTAGTCATAGAATATGCCCAACAAATGCTTAAGCGGGATCCACATGGCGAACGAACCGTCGGGGGCGTTGTGAACCGTTCCGCCAGGATAGGTCCAGCCGGCTGTGCTCAAGTGTCGCACATCATTTTCCTCGTAACAAGTATAGCCGCGAAGGGTGCTCACTATACCCGGCGATCGAACAGAGTCCACCTCTTTGCCATTGATTTCATAGAAGATGGCCTCGAAAAGGTATGCGCCGGCATTATTGATAAATCTAACATTGCCCATTCCTGCGGTACGAGTCAGAGAGCCCTCTATGCACCCAAGGGCATCATCGTTCATCAGTATCCACACATCGCTCTGCTGAATGAAAATTTCGATGATGTCATTATTTTGAAAGGACTTGACGTACGGGTGGTGCGTTCGAGTCTCAACTCTCTTGATGGATTCGTCGAACTTTGAATGATTAGACACGTCGAACACTTGTCTTGATAACATGATGTCCTTGCGATTGGAGAAAGTGTATGCTGGAGTGGGACAGAGTGTGTGCGTCTGCTCTCTTCGACAGCGTCTCCGCGACTGAATTGATGCCAGCACCCTCTGCACTTTTATGCCCAAAGGCATCATGATCATCATTCTGATCAAATACCAACCCCATTTTTATGACAGCTCTCGCAGCACAAGTCGTATAATGATGGTCTCTCCACGGAAATTCACACTGCAACAGTCCTGGTCGAGAATATTCAAGGTTATGTTGTGTATTTCCGTCTTGTTCACAGGCAGGTAAATCAAATTCGAGGGCGTTTCGTCGATGGCAAAGCTGGGGTCTTCTCGAACGGCAAACTCGTATATGGTGTGAGCCGGGCGATTGTTGAAGAAGGCACCCGATGTGATGTTACTATCGATGTGAACACTTCGAACTTTGATAATGTTCACAGGTAGGTCGAATGAGTGAACGCTTCCAGCCTCCAATAGTCTCCGGGAAAAACCCAGTAATCGTCCTATGGAATCCTTGGGACGAAAATTGATGTTATAGAGCTTGCTGTATATCTCACACTGTAGCGTATTGGTGTTGGGTTTGAGAGAGAACAAAGCCTTGCTTTTGTTGGTACCGTCGTCATCGTCGACGTCGTCGACGTCGCCAACGCCACTAGACACTACGGCTCTCTTCTTCTTCTTCTTCTTCTTCGCTTCTTTCGGCCTCTCGATGTGTTTATGTATAACAATGTATAACATTTCGCTTATTTCGTAACACCCAGTCGGTATTTGGATGATGCTAACAGATGGCGCACCTTTGACAGAATAATAGAATCAACCACTCGATATGTTCGGTATGCTGTTGTATGAATGGGAACCAATCAATGCCAAGCCGTAAGTGCTATCTTCGTCCAATTGGAGCGGCGGAGAATAGTCTGCAGTTAGCGTCGACGTTTGACCTGTCACTGTCAACAGCAAAGACATGACTGACACTGGATGGGGTTATGTACTTCTATTTAAACCATTCCATATGCGCGCTCTGTGCTCAGATTCTAGTAAGGGATTTAAGATGCGTGAGGCTCGCGCTATTCGTCTAGCGAAACGTATCCTGTCCATGGCCACTTGCATCCAATACAATTTGCGCGAAGTTTTGTATGCAAAACGCCACGTCACTATATAATGAACCTCATTGCGCTCGTCATTAAAGGTCACCACTTTTCTATTCATTTTCGCGATCGTTGTTGTAGAAGATTTTCACTTTTTTACCCAGATATCGCACCAATTCCACCGGCGGCTTCTAATTGCCGAAACTGTCAAAGTATTTCACCTCATGTCCGCGTTTCACGTAAGATACCCAATGCATTCCACGATTCCTGCTCGAGTCCAGATTGATGATTTCGCATTCTCTGTACTTGGGAATTTTCGATGATGATGATGAGGATCGAGGTAAGTTGTCTCGCATGAAAACACCAATGAAATGACGTATTTTCAGACGTTTCACATATTTAAGTAATTCCTCATCGTACAACGCTCTATTGGACAGCTTCAGCGGGAGTTTTTTGAAAATTTCTTCTTGAGAAACAAACCGTAGCCGCCTTTAGAGGTCTTGCGCAGAAACAAACCGGAACCTCCTACATTTTTGTTGTCACCACCAATGCTCTCCATTGCGGTATTATGATGCTTGTCTTCCTCCAATTTCTTTTTGGCATTGGCCCAGGAGATGATGGTCCTGGCTATGGTGCTGGAACCGCCTGCCAACGAGCCCAGCGCTCCCAGAGCGGCGAATATCGGAAGCAGAGGCAGCACACCACCGTTCTTCGCTTCGAACGGTATTATTCGGGGTACTCTCATTTTTTTGCGGCCACCCAATTTTTTCACTTGGGCACGGGCAGCACACAGTGCCACCAAGGAGGATTTTCGCAGAGCCTTCGCACTCAAATCTTTCAGCTGATCAGGTTTCAGTGTTTTTCGCAGAGTCTTGGTAATTTTCTTAACCACATCTCGACGGAAAGACTTTGGCTTAGCAGCAGCAGCAGCAGTCTTCTTCTTATTCTTCAGACCCATTCCCAAATTACGTTTTGCCTTCATGATTGTGGTGACCAGCCAAGCAGCAGTTTTCTCACCAAATTTGGCGTCTTTTGATTTGACACGTTCCCAAGCTCGATTTTACAGAGCCCAGTCGGCCTTGTGTCTCTCCTTCAAAGACTTGTTTTGCGAGTATGCAATATCGTGAGTCTTACAAGCCGAATCCAAAGGGTTCACACCAGATTCTCCACGTGCCAATCTCTTCTGTAGTTTGGTACCCGGTCCACAGTAGTGGTATCCAGGCAAATGAAGCTCCAATGGCAGATGATTATTCAGAGAGTTCACCACACCACGACCTTCGTGCTCGACAGTCAGCATGACACTTACGCGAATGATGTTGCGCACGTACTTACATAACTGTACTCCACTCAAAATGTCATTCGAATGTCAGATGTGGGCGTGGTCACACACACACACTACAGCAAAAAATCAATCAACTCAAACATGAGAGTGGTGCAACAAGAGCCGGCTCTGGAAATAGTCAATTTGGATACCATAGATGGAGGATGTATTGGCGGTGACGACGACGGTATACGTAAACACGGCTCCCTGCTACCGAATTCATTCCGAGCGATATTTTGTGGCCCCAGCGGATGTGGCAAGACCAACGCTGTACTCAGTCTGCTGTTCAGCCCGAACGGAGCACGCTTCGAGAATGTTTACGTTTATTCAAAGACGCTGTACCAACCTAAATATCAGCTACTGCACGATGTACTCAAACAAGTGAAGGGCGTAGGTTATTTTCCATACAGGAACAGCGACGAGGTAATCGATTTGTCAAAGGCGAAAGAAAACTCAATTTTCATATTTGTCGATGTGGCGTGTGAGAAACAGAATAAAATCAGAGAGTTCTATGCCAAGGCACGCCACAAGGCTATTAACCCAACCTACTTGTGTCAAACCTACTCGAAAATACCCAAACAACTGATCAGGGACAATTGCAACATTATAGTGCTTTTTCGGCAAGACGATATGAATTTGAAGCACGCCTTCGACGAGCACGTCTCTACGGATTACACCTTTGAGGAAGTTTATCCCGAAGTAGCAACTGAATTCGTGAATGAACATCACACCAAATCCGGCAAAATAGATTTGAATTACGTCCCCATTTACGACAAACCAAGAGCGCAATGGTTGCTCGGTAGAAAGCTAATGGACTTCGACAAAGATACGGGGGACATTCGCATTGATGGTGTAACATACGAGGGCACTCCGGGACTATATAGTTTGATTTTCTACAAAAATCTTAAATACGCTAAAGCCGATTTGGTGGCATACAAGCAAATTTTGACAGCTACAGGTGCGCATGTATATGCGCGAGGTAGGTTGAATCAAAAATAGGTGGTGGTGGTGGAGGTCGAGGTCGTTTCACCAACGGCAGTGGTATCCCAGATCAGTTGACATACAACACGAAACCCATAGAATACGTGTACTGGGACGATGTGAACGAGCTCGTCTTCATATATAGGCTTCTGGTAGCCGTCAAAAATGCCGGCAGCACCTCTACCGACAACGAGATCATGGCCATCATCAATTAATTGAGAGAAGCAGGCTATATTCGATAAATAAACGCGTAGACGTTTTTTTGCATGCCATAGTCGCATCATGAGCATCAACAAGTTCGGTCAAACTGCGTCAGCTCGCCGTGCACGGCAGCAGCAGCCCTACAATTTTCCTGGTGTTATACTCAACTATACGAAAAATGGGGACATTGATGCTGAACATGTGAAAATATGTAATGTGGAAACGCCAAGTGCACTCAATGATGTTGCCAACAAAAAATACGTTGATGACGTCATACAGAAGCTCAAAGATGACGTCATACACAAACTCAAAGACGAGCTGGACACCACCAAAAACAATCTAACAGCCTTGGATATTCGAGTAATGAAATTCATGTCACTTTCGATGAAAAAGCATGAAAATACCAAGAAACGCTTGGATAAATTGGCACTGGATATTGCTGATATTCCAGCCTCTTAAGTAGAAGGTGAAACGCCCAGTGCAGTTAGTGTATTGACTCTGACATTAGCGAAATGACGTCAACATCATCATCTGAGAAAAAACAATTGGTTGATGAGCTCCATGCCCCATCCAGAAGGAATTTTCCTCGCAGACGTACCATCATCAAAGGACTCGACGATCTGTGGCAGATGGACTTAGCTGATCTTCAAAAATACTCCAAAGCCAATAAAAACTTCAATTATATTCTCGTGGTGATTGACACCTTTTCCAAGTACCTATGGGTGCGACCCTTGAAGACCAAAACTGGTCGAGACGTCACCGAAGCGATGAGTGACATATTGTCGAAAGCGAAAAGATGTCCCAAGCTCCTCCAATCAGATCTCGGAATTGAATTTTACAATTCCAGCTTTCAGACTCTCCTGAAAAAGTACAACATCAAACACTACAGCACGTATACCGTGACGAAAGCCGCTATCGCAGAGAGGGTTATACGTACTCTCAAGGAGAATCTCTTCAAGTATTTCAGTTTGAACGGTATCTACAAATGGCTGGACTGGCTGGAAGGGCGACCAATCAGCGGCGCTTTCTACGAACAAGAACTACAAAAAACAAAAAATCCCGAAGTCTTTCTAGTGGAAAGGTAATGGTCGTAAAGTACTTGTGAAATGGCTGGGGTTCGATAGTACGCACAATAGTTGGATTGATGCGACAAATCGCATGTAATTCAATGGAAAATTGGCACAATCTCAACTGAAAGAGGGGTCCTTTCATCATAGTTGTCTCTCAGCTCTCGACGACGTAGAAACTCGAGCCGGTGTATGGATGGAGGGTGGGGGGTGATAGCGGCGGCGGCAGCGGAGAAATAAACCGATGCCAAATGGTCAACTTGTTTGGTGCAGTGAACAACGTCGTTATCGAGTCTTCTGAAGAGTCCTCTGGTTACGAGTCGGCGTCGGTGGCGTCGGCGGCGTCAGCTTCATCATCATCATTATCATCATCATCGGACCGAGAGTGGGCAGATCGAATGGCAGATTTAGATCGAATATGTGACATGTACAAGGAGGCCATCAAAGCGGAACGTTTCTTCGCGTGCAACGCCACCTACGAGTTTCGCAACACCGACGTTTTGAGCTTTCAATGCGGCATAAGTTTTGCTCGGAGTTTCGTGCCTGCAGTGAAACTCGTGTGCAAGGTCCAATACACCATATGCTCCAGCCTGTCCTTCAGCATGTTTGAATGGGGCCAATTTGTGGGGGCCATTAATCAGTTGCTTTACACTAGCCGAAATGGCCCGAATGCAGCAGCAGCAGCCACGACTAGCCGAATCAAACTCGACTGGGACGATGTTATGGAATTGGAATTACATACGTATGCAGAGAGTTTCCAAGAATGACACCTACTTCTACCTGACGGAAGCGGATGTTCAAGAAATCCTACATCTAGATGCCACTGTGATGGCGACAAGATTTGAATATCTATTGAATATGAACTTTAGTCAATATTATCACGATTTATTAAAAAGTGCAAAAACTCTAGCTAAGAACAATGGTTTGTCATTTGATGAGGCTATAAATTTTTGTACTATATCATCAAAAGATGACAAACATCTATGTTTTCGTGAATACCTATGCTATTTGCCGGATAAAGTAATGTTTGATTACGAAACGAAATAAATGTATATATTGAGAGCAGAGTTGGCGTTTTATTTCAGTATGCAGTGTGTCTGTGTGTATGCCGAGAGAGAGATGCAGCAGTACAAAACAAGACTCGACTCGTATCGAAGCTGGACTTCGACATTTCCTGCAAGTAAGTTAGCCGAAGCAGGCTTTACGTATACCGGTTCGGAAGATGTAGTTGCATGTCTTTCGTGCCAAGTAGAAGGGTTCACATGGCTGCCCAATGACGATCCTATGGCTGACCATCGTCGATGGAGCCCCCATTGTGATTTCGTTCGTAGTTATTATTCTGAGCACAGACACAGACACAGACCGATGACAGATGGCGCTGATGTCCTTCCAGAACCAATAGTGTCAGATGTCATTAGCAGAGTGACAGATGACACATGGATGACACCGCCACCACCACCGACAGATGGCGCTGATGTTGCTCCAGAAGAACGACAAGTGAAAGGTGACATGAGCAGCAAAGTGACCACAGATGTCATAAACATAGACTCACAGAACACGGTGATGATGTGTCGTGTATGTCTTGTGAATGAACTAAATGTATTGTTTATGCCATGTAGACACTTGGCGTGCTGATCACAGTGCGCCATCAGGTGCGACACATGCGTAGTTTGTAGATCACCCATCAATACGTTCATGAAAATATATATATCTTAGAATATTTTTGATTTTAATTTTGCTACTCGAAAATACCCTTTCCCATTATTTTGCTTCAAAAAACGTCAATTTTTATGTAAAAAAAGTATCACATTTTTGATTGAATTATTCTTCCAATTTTGGTACAAAAACGTGCTCTTTTTTGACACTTTTTTCGATCAAAAAAATTACCCAAAATTGACATGGTGGAAGGATTTCAGTGAAGCATTTTCAGTGAATTTTGAGTCACTCAGCATTCACTCAGCTCTCACTCAACATTCACTCAGCTTTTTCCACCATGTCAATTTTCATACATGTATTTTTGAATGAAAAAAAGTGACATCTTCATTGACAAGGTGGTAAAAGCGAAGCATTTTCGGTGAAAGATGAGTGGCTGAGTGAATCACTCAGCTTTCACTCAGCTTTTTCCACTGTCAATAAAAGTGTTACTTTTTTGGGCAAAAAACAGGCCCTTTATTGCATGAAAAAGTGACACTTTTTTGCAGAAAAAAGTTGCACTTTTTCGTCAAAAAAAATATACTTTTTTATATAAAAAAGTTACCCTTTTTGATGCAAATTTTTTTTTTTCAAAAAATCTCAATTTTTATGTAAAAAAGTATCACATTTTTGATTGAATTATTCTTCCAATTTTGGTACAAAAACGTGCTCTTTTTTGACACTTTTTTCGATCAAAAAAATTACCCAAAATTGACATGGTGGAAGGATTTTAGTGAAGCATTTTCAGTGAATTTTGAGTCACTCAGCATTCACTCAGCTCTCACTCAACATTCACTCAGCTTTTTCCACCATGTCAATTTTCATACATGTATTTTTGAATGAAAAAAAGTGACATCTTCATTGACAAGGTGGTAAAAGCGAAGCATTTTCGGTGAAAGATGAGTGGCTGAGTGAATCACTCAGCTTTCACTCAGCTTTTTCCACTGTCAATAAAAGTGTTACTTTTTTGGGCAAAAAACAGGCCCTTTATTGCATGAAAAAGTGACACTTTTTTGCAGAAAAAAGTTGCACTTTTTCGTCAAAAAAAATATACTTTTTATATAAAAAAGTTACCCTTTTTGATGCAAAAATGATCTTTAAAAATATGTGGGATTTTGAATAGGAAATTGGAAGGGTGAAACAAAATATAATAATAATAATATCCAGACACGGATTACATATTGATTTTATTCAATCATAAATATAAAACATAATCGACTATTATTTCATTAAATATATGTAGTGTGTGTGTGGAAAGAAACAAACAAGAGCACAAGAAATTGTGCATTTTCATTTAACGTTTTCTTGAAATTTTGTGTGTGTGTGTTTGGCAATCTCATTCATCGAATTCTGAATTCTCATCTCCTGAGCCTATGAAGTGTTTATATGTGAGATCTAATCCGTAGGACTCACCACCACCACGCAGATGTAGGTCACAGTAGCATTGGCTGCATGTTTTCAAAGGGAACAGTACTTCATCAAATCTGTTGTGACACCAAAATTTGCAACATTGATATATATTGTCCGTGTGCTTTACACCGAACACCATATGTTGATGGTCTCTGATGCTGTGAACTGGATGGTTTTGCATAGCCCTTCTGAATGCTTTATAGCAAGTGCGGCAAATTCGTAAATTATATTTTGGAATACGATATGCATTCGCCCACACACAGTATTGGTCTTCTTGCAAATGACCCTCCCAGTCTTGATTTTTGAGAGCTTCACACCTATCTTCAAAGCTGATTTCTCTCGTGTACTCTAAGTGACTCAAATCATTGAAATTTCGTTTGACGCTCTGAGCCTGCTTATAGATTTGTACCCAATTTTCATCGGCAAACATTTCAAAATTCGATCAGTGAGAGTCCATGGCAGAGGTGAGGCCTCGATGAATTCAACTATTGATGATGTACATCTGACTACTTGCAGACAGCATGAATTTTTCAAAGTGTCAACCATGGTGGTGGTGTGTGTGCGTGTGTGGGTATGTGCTCTCTGAAAAAACATTTAAATTCTATTAGATATCTAACTGACTGTAATGGCCCCACGCCAGAGTGTCATGAGAGCCGACAATCAAACAGTGCTTGTCGTCGTGGGGGTTGAGAGCGATCTTTGTTTGCTCTACACTAAAAACTTTGTGTGAAAAGGATCGAATACAGCGTTGCGAAGTTATTTTTTCCACATTGTTTTTCAGACATTCCACATAATCTTCAAAAGTTATGTGATTTTCGAAAACGCTGTATTTGACCCCTTTGGATTTTTTTACGGATTTTCCACCTTGTATCTTATAGGTGTACAACTTTGATCGAAGCCCAACGAAATCTGTCATGATACGACCATTGGCTTCGTCCTTCATCAAGCCGGGTACTTTTTTATTTTCGAGGGGAATGTCAAATGGGTTGTCGCTTGGGTAGTCGCTCGTATCGAATTTTTCAATGTGACTGCTGATCAAATCCTGATAAATATCATCGCACTTAATTTCATGAATGAGCGAAGCATGAAGCCGTAATGGAAATCGTACACGCATACCTTGGAAATATCGAGAATCGACATTCCTATATACAAGAGTTGCAAATAGATTTTTTGCGCCATATCGTCCCTCCCACTTGGAAACCATTTTCACCACATGGTGCTTCCGTATGTTTTCCATGGTTTTCCCGAACACGGCGTTATTGGCTAGTTTGTAGTTATTTTTGCCAAAAATAGTTTATGCTTGAGAGCGTAATTTCGTATTTGATTCAATGTAGGGACACAGCAACGCCGACTGATTGAATTGCAACACCTTGTGGGTTTTCCTGAGTACAAGGCCGTGTTTGAGTGCTTGTTTCAACACCCTGTAGTGCACAACATATTTTTCCTTGTTGTACAGCGTAGTCATCAATTTTGGTAATTTCGAGCCTGGCGGTATACGGTGCTCGGCACACAAGGGTAATTCTTTGTGTTTGTCATGCAGATGTTCGGGGTACTCCAAATCGACTTCGAGAATGTAGCCGATGGGCGAGGTGTCCGACACTTCCGACACATCAAAATCGGCTGCATTTTTGAGCCATATAAAGCCATCGTACGGAAGCTATTCCATCATGGCCCAACCGTACAGATTATTCACGTCAAGATATAGCAAATAGGTCGACGGTTTAGAGGCGTCATACCTTTCACCCATGTGCTTGTTATTCTGAATCTGTTGCAGCACTGACTGATGCCACCACGAATTCCTCGCTCGACAAAGAGAAGCATGTCGACGTCTTTCAGTATCTGCAATTTGCACTGGGTGTACTTCAACATACAGGACCACGTATATCCCGGGAGGGTGTAATACCACGCAGGATCCAACCCATTCGTCTCGTGACCGATATTTCGAAAATTTTCGAAAATATCCGCCAAGAGCAATAGGTCGGTTTTCATGAATAGGTCAAGGTACTCGCCCAGTGTTGTCAAGTTGAACGACCGCCACACGTTCTGCGCATGCTCGTATTCGGCATCGGTGATGCCACAATCGTTCAACTTGTTGTAGAACTTATCGCGCGCCGACAAACTTGGGAATTCCAATTTCTCCATAGAATCGATGAAATCGTATGGGAATACCCCTTTTCGAGTAAGTACCTCGTACCGGTCGGCATCGAAATGGGCAAATTCGCGCCTTGAAATCTTCAAGTCATGGATGGTCAGTGTTTGCACCAAATGCTCCAAGCTCATGCCCATGAAGCGAAAAGAGTCAATGAATCGAAATTTAATGTCAGTGTTGCCGTCGTACTGGGTGAAAGAAATGTATTTTTCTTTGTTGACAGGCAACAGGCTGACTCGATCCCTTTTTGCTATATCTCGAATAATAAAATGACTGTCGTATCCGGATAAATTGTGGAAAATGATTGGCATAACGAACGACTTTTTGTAGTTCAAATTTCAATGCGCAAGCGCATATCCACGGAACGCTCCCGTGTAGTGATTATGATCTATTACAATTTTGTCGTCAGTTTTCCAATGTTTTTCGCAGATGTGGCAACATGGCTCTGTCGCTCTATCTGGAAGTGAGACGATCATGTGGACAATATCCAAAGTTTTGGCTTCCACAAATTTGACTATGGCCCCCATTCTCTCCGCAAACCAATCCATCGAGTCGAGGCCCCGATGACTATCATAAAATGGCAAAGTATCGTCATATGCACACTTGAAATAAAATCCAGCGCTGAAAGGAATGTGTTTTTGGTACTTTGTCGTATGTGAGGTACATTTTTCGTCATTAAACTGTTCCAAAATCGACTCAAAATCCGCGTAAATTACAAAGGGCATTATTTCTTTATGTACAAAATCCCGAAATTCTACGTGATCATACGAAGGAAATGAAATTTTGCTCTCGTTTAATTTTTGACATTCAACAGTATGACTGTCGAGTTTCTCCTCACTCGCAAAATAATTTAAACAGCGATCGCAAATGAATTTTTTATTAAAGTCTATACTGAGTTGGCGACTGAGTAGGCGAGATAAAGCCTTCATCCAAACATAATGGAATTTTATGTCATCGCCGACGGCATCATCGGCGTCGGCGATTTCCAGTGGTGGTGCCTCGTAATCCTTTAATTTCGGGTTATATTCATTTTGAATGAGGGGAAGATTGACATGTTTGTCTACTTTTTGTTTCGTGAGTCGGTTCGGAACAGTAACGAAAAATGCCTCCTTGTTCGCCTGCGGCTGAATCAATTCCAAGGTGTACACATTCACAGATATGTTGTTCAATCGCTCAAATTTGGTAATTTGTTTAAATTTCATAGGAAAGTCGATTCCATCCAAGTTCAGTACATTGGAATAGTGAGGGTATGATGATGTTCTAGCACAATTTTTACCCGATTCAATAGGGTACAAGGACGAAACGACGGCCCAAGCGAAACACGCATCATCTTTATTTTTCATATTAATGCAAGCTTTTTTATTCGCAATAGATTTTGGCAGCTCGATGAAAGACGAACCGTTTCCCACGTCCGATTTATTCGTATTGATTTCCAAACTAACAATTTTTTGAAGACTCCAGCCAATTCCTTTGTCCGTAAATTCCGACAGTTTGTTTTGAATTTGATCGATAACATTTTCTAGGAACCACTTTTTCAAAGTTGTACCCCTATCGATAACAACGTTTTTAGTGCTGAAATATTTATAGTCGATTTTTTGTTCTTGATTCAAGGAATTTTTCACGAATTTACCACAAAATGTCACATTGACTTTGATGATTGGATGTTTTTTCAATAAATTTTGAATTCTGCTTTTGAATAGAATGAATGCATCACCAAAAAATTGCCCAATATCTTTATGTTTCAAATTTATAATTATACCGGTGCGTAAACGCGAAGAAAATGCCGATTTCAAGTCCTCCCACTTTACTCGAGATGTTAATTTTGATTTGACTCCCTCTCCCACCACCACGTCGACTCCTGGCTGTTGTTGACCTGACATTTTGATTGAATTTCGGATCATTTTCAAGTGTCCGCATAAAGTTTGTAATTTTCTCAGAGAGCCTATGCAATCCACTGCCGCGATCGCACTATTGATCAGGCGGGCGTTGTACTTGCAATGGGCCAGCCAATGTTTGCGTTCTTCATCAGTACAACCCTTTTTGAGGATTTGTTTGGCCTTACGCAACTTGGCAACCATCTCCATACTGTGTGCAACAATAGCGTCAGATGACATGATGATGATTATTCAACAGACATACAAAATTTCAAGAAAATGTCAAATGAAAATACAAGAAACTCACTCTTTGTTTCCAACGGCGGCGGCGTCAGCGTCTTCAGGCTTTAGCGATCTCAAACAGCTGCTGCGGATGATTTTGATTGGCAATTTTCTGCTCGCCCCTGTAGATGAGCATATGCTGGGACTCGGTTAATTTGTCGAGGATGGGTTCGAATGCACCAGTCACTCGATTTGGTAGGAATACTTTACACTCCTTCAGCTCCACTAGGATGGACTCTCCAAATTTGGTTGTTTTCGCTTCAGCGCCGAGGATCAGATGGGGTTCGTCCTTCGGTAGCTCAGACAACTTCCGCAGGTTCTTCCTGCAAGTCAACGAAGTCTTGTTAATTTCGTCGAGAAGATGAGACATGAAAAAAAATTCATACACGCTGTATTATAACTCTCACTCACTCACTCAAAATGAAAAATGATGTTTATGATTCACCCCGTGTATGAGAAATAAATGTAATGAAAATAAAATATTTCAATCATACTGTATATAGCAAATGGAACTTTGTAAGAGACACCCTACCCTGTATGAGAAGGAATTATGATAAAAAATGCAATCCACACACACTGTATGAAAAACAAAAAAAAATATGACGTTTTGTGAGAGAGACACTCTGTATGAGACGAAAAATAAATATGACAAATGAACTTTTCTGAATTTTTTTTTGAAAAAGAAACAACAAAAAGTTAATCGAAAGAAATAGGCACACTTGAAACAATCGCGAAAAATAAAAAAAGAATAACTACTGCTAGTGACCTTTGCAAATCACGAATTAAATGGCACTTACAATAAAAAACAATGCACTTGTATAGGAAAAAAGCGAGAGATAGATGAGCGGCAGAGAGGCACTTGTTGTTGCTTCGATCGCAGATAATGAAATGACGCAGGCTGTGTCACGTGACCCACGCCGTCCACCTCCACGCCGAGTTCGCGTAACCCACGCTGCAAATGTATGCAACGGTCGATCTGGGGAAAACCCAAATTGCGCAATAACAGAAAACAATTCCAAGGTCAATTTAGCTCGAGCAGCGTAAACAGACACCGGATGTGTGAGATAAAAAACTCTGCGATTAAATCTGAAAAACAAATTCAAGGTCAAAAATGGATCATCGTGTTTACTGAGAATTTCGTTCAACTTGAGAGAGCAGACAGTAAACATTCAAGATACGTGCCTTATCGCTATTTCACGGCGGCGGAGACGTATTTTTTTTCTTATGGGAGCGAGTGAATTAATAATAAGTCCATCATAATTTTCTGTTGTGTGTGTTCTAAGACAGTGTTCTAAGTGTTCTAAGGTGGCAGCGGCCATGTTTTTTTCTCTTCCAGCCAATTGCTCTCAACGAATCACGTGACGTTTTTTCTCTTCCATCCAATTGCTCTCAGCGAATCACGTAGGGAAAGGTTTTTTCATAACTTCCGCCATCGCCGCCATGTTTTTTGCCTTCCGCTCCCTCGCCGCCATGTTTTTTTGCCTTCCGCTCCATCGCCGCCATGTTTTTTTGCAGGGATGTTTTTTTCATAACTTCCGCCATCGCCGCCATGTTTTTTTGCCTTCCGCTGCATCGCCGCCATGTTTTTTTT
This sequence comes from Chrysolina americana, assembly GCA_958502065.1. Classification (NCBI taxonomy): domain Eukaryota; kingdom Metazoa; phylum Arthropoda; class Insecta; order Coleoptera; family Chrysomelidae; genus Chrysolina; species Chrysolina americana. The sequence continues at coordinate 36,113,743 of OY293419.1, forward strand.
GCCTTCCGCTGCATCACCGCCATGTTTTTTTGCAGAAAAGACGCGCGCCACTTAGGGTGAAACGTTTTGAACCCCCCCCGAAACTCTTCGGCGAACACGTCATCTTCTTCAGCACCAAACCTCCACCAACGGCAAGAACTCGATGGACGCGGCCATCGACAGATTCACCGTGTGGAGCAACACTGTTTCTGGGACACGAACACCGTGTTGAGCAACACTGTTTCTGGTACACGAACACCGTGTGGAGCAACACTGTTTCTGGGACACGAACACCGTGTGGAGCATGTTCTGTGGAGAAACAGTGTTTCTATACTACTTACTGACCTCACTTGAACTAACCGAAATCCTGACTCCTAATTGAACAATTTAAGGGCAGAAGGTACTTACTATGGAGGACAAAAAATATAATAAAAATCAATGATGTACAATGTCGCTGTCATGGCTCTGAAAATATATTATTATATGACAACACCAAATGTACTCTCGGCCACTCCCAACAGAACATCAAGAGGCGGTATTAGTATGTAGGGGTCTCTCTGCAGAAGGCATCAAAGATAAGAAAATCCAATACCCTCTCAGCAATTCCAACTACCAACCACACAGTTATTTTACTGTCATGGACCTGAAAATGCATTACTAAATAAAAATAGCAAATACATTTCCAGCCACTGGATGGGGACGTACCAAGTCCAAGTAGCTTTAGGCATATGCCAGAGATGACCATCCTTCACCCCAATCTAGATGAAACAAACATATTGCCCAGCTTCACCAGCAGGCCCAACTTCTATTCGAGTAGTCAACCAATAATTCACATCAGTGGTATTTCCGACTGAGAAGAAACGAAAGTAATATATATACGTAATGCTCCAATATATCCAAAAAACCAAACAACAACGATACCTCAATCAAATGCATATGTACCGCTTTCAACATGACTTCAAACAAAGTTTCAACCTACTGAAGAATCCTTCAACCTCTGACAATATATACACTACACAATTCGATAAGGAAAGGAAAAAAATCATCATAAGTGGTCAATTATTCGTCCATATCCATATCAGAACTCTCAGATTCTAAATCTGGTGGATGAGCTTTGAGGTACTTAACGTGCCAAGTTCCTTTAGCTTTGCCATCAGTTTCAACCAGTTCATACATTATTGGCGAAAGTTTACGCTTTACATTGAATGGACCAACTTTCGGAGCCAATTTCTATGTGAAATTTTGTGCCGCATCCGTAAGAACAAAGATTTTGCAATATACGCGCGCGCCAACCGGAAAAGGCTCTGGCCGCCTTCGTGAGTTGTACTGTACTGCAGAACAAGAATGAGCCAATTTTAATCGCTTTCCCACCTCGTGTACAGCAGTTCTTATGGCACATCCTACTTTGGGAAGTAAAGTATCCCTTTTTTTGTGATTATCCTCAATATAACACGACAACATAGTCTTCAGTACTTGATTACCCTCTCAATGGGATTCGCTTGTATGCGATACAACGGAGTAAACCTGATAGTAACCCCATACTTTTTACGTAACTCTTGGAAAACGTTGGATCGGAACTGTACCCAATTATCACAAATCAGAAATTGCAGGCATTCGAATTCTAAGATTTGTTCTTCAGTGACACGCGTAACGGCTGCGGCCACTGCAGCCCAAAGGAAAAAGAATAATATAAACTTACTGAAGGTCTCGATAATGACGTAAACAAACTTATAGCCTTGTGAGGAATGTGGTAGCGGACTAAGCAGATCGACACTAATCATTTGCCAAGGAAGTAATACTTTCAAAACCGGCTTTCTCGACAAACAAACTGGGCATTTTATAATGTACGATTTTTGAAACATTCAAACGTTCTGAACACTCCAGAGTGGCAGGCCATCATACTATCATGATGTTGGTTAATCAGCTGTTTGCAATCGTCCTTAGGTACCAGTAGTTTCCAGAAGTCGATTGTATCCCGCAACGTTGGATACTTACAGTTTACGTACTTATGGAGCCTACCACCTACTAATCGCCACTGCAGAAATTTTAAGGGGTTTTCACGGACTCGAAACTTCATGCGGTTATACCAGGGATCTTCAATGCTAACCGGAGTCACCTTAAGAACTGATACCTCAAGAACTGATCACGATGAAATGTTAGGGACGATATGGTCTTTTATTTCAGGGTGTATTATGTCGAAGTCAAACTGTTGTATTCTAACCGCCCAACGCGCCAAATGGCCTGTGGGTTCGCGTAAGTTATGAAACCATTGCAAACTGTGATGATCTGTTACTTATGTAAATTTGAACCCCTCTAGCTTCTCAATAGTGTAAAGCACAGCAAGACATTCACGTTCAGTCGTACTGTAGTTTTGCTCTTGTCGAGTGAGAGATCTACTGACGTAACACATTCCATTTTCGCCATCTTCGAATTTTTGAGACAAGAAACCCCCTATACCGTAAGCCGATGCGTCCGTTTGCGCAAGAAACGGGATACTGAAATCCGGGCATCCCTAACATCGGTGAAAGATTTCTGTCAACCATCTATCCGAGACTACTTCTTATTCTTTGACAACAGTGCAGTCATTGGAGCTATCATCGATGAAAAGTTTGGTATAAACCGGCACGATGCAACGCCTACGAGATATCGATTCCTAGTCGTATTGTTAGGCGGAGGAATATCGAGAATGGCAGACACTTTCCCAGAGTCTTCGTGAAGACCATGACGATCTACCACATATCCTATATAATGCAATCCGGGTCTACAAAAAAACATTTTTCCTTAGAAATAGTTGATCCCGCTGTTTGAAATCGATTGAATACTTCACAAATCAAGGTCAAGTGAGTTTCAAAGTCCTGCGTTACCAAAATGAAGTCATGCAGGTATACGAACACGTTAGGTTCGAGATCAGCTCTTATATATTATCAATCATGCATTGGAACGTAGCCAGCGTGTTGCAGAAACCAAATGGTTGTAACGTGTTTTCTTCCTCTTACGGACGTTACAATGACGCTTACGGGTACTGGGTGTGTCGTACAACGGTACACTCGCTATAAAACTCAATACAACCCTCGGGCGCCAGTAAGATTATAGTGGTATGCCCCACTTTCTCCCAGATGGCAATAATGGGAGGCACAGGACAGCTTCAGTAAAGAAACGGTATTCCAGGGGTCAGTTGATATGACCACGTGTCGATTGATGGTAAGCAGCAGGCTTTAATTGCCCTTACCACTTTCGGAATACCGGCTATACCTTATTATTTTATTAAGAACGGTTTTCAAGAGGTAATCCCAATTTACCCTATACCCGGAATGAAAGTACAGGGCTTTATATATAATGAACTAGTTTATTCCCGACAATGGGTATGAGCTCGGTACACTAACTACAGATCAAAACTGACAACTCTACGGAAAAGCAATCAGACCACCTCAAGGGAATGACTCCAACGTATAAAGCAAACAACCGCAAATATCTATAATTACTACGTTTACGGATTTGGGTTACGGAACGTCACAGGTGAATCGGTTTCCCTAATTGATGACCGCGAGTCACAACTTTTGTACGACCCTGTATGTCAATTTGAACGGCTAGTCCCGAATCACTGTTCTGTGCAGTTTTCAGGGACTAGGACTCACGATATGGATTTTACCTACTCCTGGCTCACCGACTATTATTGTACGACTGTAACTGACAAACGGAGTCCAGAAAAATGTATTATCCGATCTTTTTGGAATTCGTAATTTAATTATCGCGAGCTACGTACTAGTTATCAGCGAAACCTGTTCCTTCAGGGTTAGATAATGCTGTACGTCTTCGGCTGAGATACAGGAGCTTCGGTACGTGTTACCGGATGTCTGAAGGACCAATAATTGAATACACCTCCTCCGACGAATATTCTCGTGGAGTTCAGCTAGTTCCGGCAAGCAGAAAGGCCTTGCTTTTCGGAGAAGTAGTAACTTCGAAAAAAAGCGGTTTATTGTGCCTGATTTTAAACGAGACAATCTCCACTCCTGTGAAAGCACATTTGTGGATAATTGTATGACATGGCACTGGATTGACTAGGATGGAGGGTATCCAACGTTCTACCTACTTTAATTTAACGGAATCTTTTCAGTTGTCTGGACTCGGAATTCAATTTCCCACCTTGTCAATTTGTTCGTCTCTATTACACAAACTGAATTCCAGAAAGTCGTATCTGCCAGATCTTTGTGGAATCAGTAATTTAATCGAGAAATACTGGTACCTGAATGCAAACGTATGCAACCCTTCCGGCTGTAAGCCCTGACCTTCTGGGATAAATAACGTGGTACTTTTGATATCACGGTGGTGGTTGTCGAATTACGGTCTTTGGATTAAAATAGTAAACGCGATTCGGGAATTTCAAATCACCTGATAATATTCAATATCACTTAGCTTACCCTCGGAAAGTCGGTCTATATTGTAACGAGTACTTTGTACTTCGTTATGAATAATAATTAATTTTCATAAAATCCACTTATATTACTCTTGGAGAGACCCTCGTATACATCGTTGTGTTGATCGGTCGCCTGAACAATCCAACCTTGCGCGACAGAAATGGAATTTCTACAAAAACAGGAATTGTCGTTCGAGAGGGCTACGATAGATTTTTGGCTTTTTTTCTCTCGTCGGACAGCTCGCTATCGATAGCTGAAGACTTGATGATTTTTTGATGGCTGGTATGAAAGAAAGGTGGTGAGTCCGTTCCAATATTATCTTTTGTGCAATTCTTCAAAGTAATTGTTATATATTAATTCAGTTTTCTATTCCAATTTGGCTTTGGTTATAGTTTTTTCGATAATTTCTTGTTTCTTTTTTTGCACATGGCCTGAATTATACAGAATGTTAATATTCACAATTCTTCGAAATCCTTTGTGAAATATTAAAATATTTCCGATATCACGTTCAAGGAAACGGTGATTTTCATAGATTCAAAAATTTTCGTCATACTGCTATTGTCAACATTTTTTCGCTTGTTTATCTTACTTCCAGGTACATTTTACAATATAATCCAAATTCTATAAGCACTGCCCGAGATCATTTACTCCATTGGAGAACGTTAGTTTGACGCTGAGAATCTTTCCAGGAATGTTGGATTTTGAACAGGTATGTGTGATATTTTTATTTCCTTGTGACTAGTAACTTTTGGATTTTTGTCTCAATTTGATTCACTAGTTGCTGTCATAGGAGTACACATGCCTGTCTGAATTCCAGTGTTGCGAAAGTAATTTTTGTGAAAAACGTCAGTGATGCTAAATTTTTGTTTTTATCAAATAGATCTCTTTGTGATTATATTCACAGCACAAAATATTGTATTGAATTCACTACTTTCTGGATTCCTCAGCTAATCATTTTGGTCTTGATGTTGTCGAAGCTGCTTACGATCAGTTTTTTTCTCATCTGTTCTGTACAACATTCTTTCCTTTATCTCTTCTAGATCTTCTATTCTTTTTACACCTGTTCCTCTACTGTCTCATTAATGTCTAGTATCTCCAGATTTTGTGATTGCAAATTAAAATTTTATTTCTTAAATTTTAACATATATTACCGGGGATGTTCAATTTGTAGGATGTAACGAAATATTGAAAGTAAACGTTTGAACATTATTTTATTCGTTGCTAAATCTACCTTATCGTATCACAGGATTTTTTTTTGTAATTAGCAAAGGGTTATTACAGGGGAGACCAATATATTCTGTTTTCTTTCTAAATACAGTATCTAGCATTTTCAAATAGTCGACACGATTTTTTGTGGTCAATGGTTTCCAATTTTTTAAAAGTTTGAGTAACCTTCGAGGTTTACAAAAGGTACCTTTTATAACCATTTAATGTAGTCAATATCCGTGGCTTATACATTCGATTGTTTTGCATGCAATGGAGTCTTGCTGGTTTTCGTTCAGTACACCTTCTCAGTCTACTACCACAGGCCTAATCACCTTCAGTAGTCAGCTCAGTACAGCCTAAGGGTGCTCTTCTAGAGATTCCACAGAATAATCGCCGTATCTCCAAACAAAGAACCTGACGTACAGAGCTTCGATACAATATTAAGAAGGTAGAACATCTATTCAGAGGTGGTACTTGGAACTCCAACCCCAGTTCAACGACGTACTCTGCACTACAACATCAGCTGGTAACATTTACCCTTTGCAAAGCCACATTATTATTGTTAGGGTTACTTAAACAGTTTCATACATTTTCTTCTTCAATAAATATCAGTTATTTACTTGATTGAGCCTTCAGCTTTCTTAACGTTCATAACTTGTTCTGTTATTTCATTAACTTGGCCCTCAGCCATTTTTTTATATGTATCATATTTTTTTCTTTTCATCCAAGCCTTCAGCTGGATCACCTTGTAAATACCATTTTGAACAGAACAGCCTTCTGCTGTTCCTTTGTACATATCATTGAAAATAAATTAGAAAAATATCACTCTCTGATTTTTTTTGTCGTACTCTAGAGCTGAAGGAAATTACCTTTGCCTTTTCTTTGAGATTAGTTTGTTTCCTGTTTTGTTCTACATAAAAGAAAATAAAAATTCAAAACTAGGTGGTGCCCACCTTCAGCTTAAGATCAGCAAAAACCAAAAGCCAATTGCCGACTCCACCCCTTTTGCTCTACACCTTCAGTTTGGTGCTTGACGTGAATTAGTTATTTTTCACCATTCATCACAACCAGTAAGTACGATAACAAGTACCATTACAATATGCACTATTTTCAAAAATGTGGAGTTCAAATTTGCTACTGTATATCAAGTCCAGCACAAATATTTCCGATTTCCATGCGTTCTGTCTTTTTATACCCTCGGTTGGCCTTCGTAGACGAACACATGAAAAACGGTCTTCGTCGTAGCAAAACGAATGAAAAACTACTAAGATTCGGCAAAAACTATTCTTGGCTGAAAAACTTCACCCGATGCCAGAACTCTATGTAGAAGTAAATATTTTTGCCACAAGAAATGAACACAAGCAAAAAGTGGTCGACATCAAATATTTGGAAATATAGTCTAGTCAACAAGTGCCATTTAGACCAACTTTTTTCAGCAGTCTCCGAAAATTATGATTGAGGTGTCATTCGATTCGGAATGACATTCAGATGATTTTTGAAAAAAATGAAGTTCCGCATGAAAAAATTGTAAAAGTTATTAACAATTAACTAAAAAAAAAAGATGGCATTAGTATTTTGTAAATATCTCAAAAACTAATTAAAATTTTTTGAATCTAAAAAAAGATTCAAAAAGAGGAGGAAATTTCCTGAAAAGAAACTCAATTCCCGGAATTGTAGCATCAATATTTATAATTTTCCCAGAGGGATGAAAATACGGCCGAAAACGGGTACTCTGGCTCGGGCAAGCCACACCCAAATAAAAAATAATAAAAAAAATTTTAAAAAAGAAAAAAAATCATGTCTGTTTTTGTGACAGAAATTAGAATAGAAAAAAAAATATAAGGTAAAAATTTATTTGTTTATAACAAATTGTTTATTGCATAAACAATGAAAAATTAAATAAAATGGAATTTTTTTTTATATCAGAAAGAAAGACAAATAATGATTAAAAAAAAAAAATGGTTCCTTAATATTAATTAGAAGCGGGAGAAAATAATTGTTAATTAACAAATGCGTTTTCAAGCAATAAAAAATTATTTTTAAGGAACAATTTTTCTTTTAAAAATCATTATTTGTATCAAAGATTGAAATTCCATAAAAAAATTTTCAATTATCTTATAAACAACGCATTTGTTTATAACAATTTTTTAAACAATTAGAGATAAAAATTTAAAAAAATTATTTCTATGTAGTTCCTGATAACATAAAAACGGATTATTGATAATATTTAAAAAAAAATTTTTTTTTCAATGATTAATTTAAGTATTTAATTTTGCAACAACGAAAATTGTTAATAAAAAACTGAAAAATAAAAACTTTCTAATTTTTCCAACGGGGTTCTATTCTGAAGCCTTTCAAGAATTGCTCCAAAAGAGGAAAAAAATCTTAAATTTATAGTTTAACAATTATCACACTTGCAATGTTCATGTTCAAGCAGAAAAAAATTATTAATTAACTATTGATTAACTAATTGAAAAATTGTGATAAAAATTTTTTTCAAGCGGATTATTGTTCATTAATCTATTCAGTTAGTGCCTGAATTTTTCCAATTTTTTATTTTCATATTTAGTATTTTAAAATAATTTTTATTGTTAAAGTGTCCAAAGTGGGTGTGGCTTGCCCGAGCCAGAGTACCCGTTTTCGGCCGTATTTTCATCTCTCTGGGAAAATTATAAATATTGATGCTACAATTCCGGGAATTGAGCTTTTTTTAGGAAATTTCCTCCTCTTTTTGAATCTTTTTTTAGATTTAAAAAATTTTAATTAGTTTTTGAGATATTTACAAAATACTAAAGCCATCTTTTTTTTTTAGTTAATTGTTAATAACTTTTACAATTTTTCCATGCGGAACTTCATTTTTTTCAAAAATCATCTGGATGTCATTCCGAATCGAATGACACCTCAATCATAATTTTCGGAGACTGCTGAAAAAAGTTGGTCTAAATGGCACTTGTTGACTAGACTAATATGGACAGTGTCATCTACTATTTCTTGAACTGGGAAATTGCTTTTCGTGTACAACAAATGTGGAAATTACATTGAAATGGTATAAAAAAACGTACGAATCATTTCTGTGCTACTATATAGGTATTTGAAAATGGACCTCAGAAATGCTTCGTTACATGGTATCCGTTTAAAACGATACAATCCGCGTTCCGGTATCGTAAATACAGTATATTCACGAGATTCAGGCGAAATCGGAACTTGCCAATAAGCGGACTTGATGTCAATCGAACTGAGATATTTTGCATTCCTCAACTTATCCAGAATAGTATCGATAAATGGAAGTGGACATGCGTCCTTCTTTGTCATGCGTCCTTCTTTGTCATGCGATTCAATTGTCGACAGTCAACACAGAAACGATATTCCCCATAAATTTTTCGGGACCAAAAAAACCAGACTTGACCATGCGGACTTAGAAGGTTCAATCACATAATTCGTTAACATGTCTTTAATGGCGGTGTCAATGTGAAGTTGCATCATCGGTGAAACGCGATATGCTCTTTGTTTAACCGTATCAAATGTTATTATTTTATGACTGACCATACTCGTGCAACCCAATTTGTCACCCCGTAGAAGGAAATAATCACCAATGGTTTTAGCTAAACAGGTCTGTTGTTCGACAGTTAAAATTTCTTTTGAAACAACACTATTTACAGAATTCATTTGGGGAATAGTTCCATCAAACTCCTAACAACCACGCCTCAAGTCCGGAATGATACCCATTGCCAAACAAAAGTCTACACTGAAAATTATTGAATGGGAAATTTCTGGAATGATCAATACCTCAAGATTTCGAACTCTTCCTCCGAAATGAAAAGGAACGTGCGCCACATCTATCACTCGACAGCATTGATGGTTAGCTACGGTACACGATTTAACATTTGTACCCATGAGCTTGAGTCCCATATTTTGTGAAGTAGTCCAACCAATTCCCTCCATTACAGGTTTAGTACAGCCACTGTCCAATAATGCATTAAATTTTAGTCCTAGTACATCAACCTCAAGGTACGGTCGATTATCACCAGCGCAATGTGCCATAATATAGGTGAGTACTGGTTGTATATCATTAACATATATGCTCGTGAGGGTTGGAGAATAGAGCACACTATCCAACGAGTTAGTGGCTCCTCGAACCGTTTCCCGAACAGTTACGACAATCACGAATTGTCACCCCCTTAGCACCACAACGAAAGCAATGCTTGCGAGGTGTCTGAGTGCAAGTGCCACGCAAATGACCCAATTGGCCGCAGTTTCAGCACCGTACTTATCAAGATCTTGGCTGTATAGATCTACTATCTGGCAAATCATTGACCGCGGATACAAAGTCCTGATTTTGAAAAACTGCTTGATCCCGATGTGAATCAATAATTTTGGAAACTCTCGACTGACTCATATGCTGATAGTCCAGGCCAGGCTCAACGGAATATCTAGGCATTGCTGTCGGTACCTTCTTGAGCACTCATGCGTACTTTCTCAATTTATCGGCCAACAGAAATCAGAGAATTCAGGTCTGTTATTCCCCTTCCAACAAAAGCCATCAGTATGTGTGGTAACATTTTTTCACGAGTAAAACTTACACGTGACTCCTTCCTAGGTTTACTTAACAATTTTGCAAAAAGTTTTCCATGTACGCGACATAAATGATCACAGACTCGTTAGAACTCTGAGTTCTACGTTTGAAGGTATCCCAAATTCGTTCTTCATAGTTCCGCGGTAGGAAGCTAATACATGCCTTCTTCAAGAATTCGTCATAATCGTGATTTTGATTTCTCGCCAACCAAAACCATATAGAAGCATCGCTTTCTAATAATTTCGAGACGGAATCGAACATTTGTTTCTTTGAAACACCTCTGGATATTCTCATTTCTTAAAATTTTTCGATAAAGCCGGTGAAACTAGAAGTGCTATTAAATATCAACCTCCAACGTCTAACATCAACAATCTTCGTTGAGGAAGAATCAAATGAATTCGCCTGACAAGAGTAGTTGTCAAACCTTCCGAATTTTCGGGGCTGTCCAGTATGGTTGAAATCATGAAACGAAGCTGAATTCTGATGCATGGTATTGAAGGTAGCACATTGGGTTCTTAACGGCTAGCATAATCATCGTTGCCGGCAACTCAAGAAAATGTATTTATGTTTGGTAGGCCCGATCGGAAATTATTCTCTATAAAATGAGGAGGAATATAATGACTGAGACTGATATCCTTTATTTTTCCAATTAAATCACCAGAGATGATTTTGACACTTTCATGATTTGGTACAGGACTCAATTTGATGGTATGTCCTGGATTAGAAATTGAAGCTGCCTGCTGGCAGAATTCAATCAGGTTATTGTCAGTAGCAGCTGTCTCAACGTTGTTTGTGGAGACTTGCTCTACCCCACTGTGTGGTGACGATACGTTAGGTAGTTGAATATTGGGTTCATCCAACAAAGAGCGATATCCAATATGGTTCGCTGACACATTTACGCTTCTGGTACTAGCGTTCTTGTTTCGGGAATAAGCCTCTTCCAAAATCTGTTGTGCCTCCTTAACAACTGATAGTAATTTATATTTCCCCGCTTCGATATCGGCTGTAGGAGGTTCAATTCTTGTTAAACGCCCCTGAATGAGATGGAGTCGGGTCCAATTGATAAAAATTGGAATATCACACAATCATGTTAGTTGGAAGGGGGAGTTACTAAAATGATCTCTATGTAGATAACAAAAAAATATTTATAGTGCCCTACTTCCTCTTACGAAAGCAAGACACTGGCTAGCTCAGTGGGCGGTGAGGTTAGTAAGGTGGTTACAGAATAAAAGTCCAAATTACTCCCTCAATAAATAATTCAATAATAATTAAACTTTGAAATACTTGCCCCTTCCTATGTCATCAACCATGACCAGCGGACTTCAAAAAATCCTCCTGAACCAATATTTGCCATTATCTACCAATAAACATATAGCCGTGATTTGTATTGACTGGAAAATGATGAGAAGTCGCTGAAAATCCATCTCGTTCAGTTTAATAGACGTGGCCAGACCACTACACTCAACGACAATATGAGTCCACGGCAAGACCCGACAACTCTCGAGTAACTCAGAACAACTCATTAGGCCACAACCAGGAAATTTACTCAATTCAACGAAGATGTCAGAACTTAACAATAAATTGCCTGATACCTACCATCACAACTACTATCTGTTCCAAAATCCAATTAATCACCGACCATGATGTAAGCGCACATCACCAATAATCATTTTAGGTATCAAAGTTGGCAACACCAACCATCGGTAATTTGTTTTATATGCCTACTCTTCAAGGTAAATGGCAATTCGATCATGAGAAGAAGAGTATAGTCGATCCTGTCATCGTATTCCTAAACTGAATTTATTGTAAACACTTTCAAAACAAATCAATAACAACGAATGTTTGGCCGAATTTCAACAAGTGATTAGTACTATCAGATGTTTAAAATCACTGTCAACATATCAGTGTCTATTTCTTCTAGGTAAGAATTAAGGGTTCTAGTAGGTCACTCCTTCCCTAATGTTCATCCGCGATATAGAATGTGCCAGCCAAGCTTGGTACGAAATCTACCAAATGAGTATGAGTAACTAACTTCACTTTACCGCCGGCTATGATATTATTGGTCTCCTTTTCTCTCACCAGGCCCCTTATTTTTTATTATTTCGTTCAACCCCTGGAATTCTGCACGAGAAGGTATCTTCGCAGGCCCTGCTTTAGTCCAGAGCTAGGACCACCCTCAGTGTAAGCCGATAGGCTTGTCAAGGATTTGGATGAGTACCCTTGTTGTTATTCAAATATTCGAAAGCGTACTTCTTTTATTTTCATGTTGTCTATTGCCTTCAACCACCGATTTTGAAACCATATAGTTATTTTATTTAATGCAGCGTTCGGTTAGCCCTTAGTGTATAGAACTGTTACAACCCTAAGTACGTGCTGGGCCAGGAATTTAGCCCTAAGAACAGGCTGTTTTGTGGTTTATAGTTGTCAATATAGACTATCTTTACTCTCCCTTCGAACCGGATTTATTATTATTTTTATTATAACTATCACCCCGAACCTCCCTTTCTCCACTGAGTTATCCAGTCTCCTACCCTACTTTGAGTACTGGCTGATCGGTAAGGCACTATACATTTTTGGTACAATTTTACATCGAAATAACCAATATTGCTTCACAACCCACAAGTAGCAGAGCCAGAAAAAGGAGCGGTGTCAAATGGCGCCCAATCGTGATTAGTGGTAAAGGGTGGTAATTGTATTTTTTTTCCAGCCCAGTTACAAATATTTCCTTGAATGAATTGTTTATTACGAGAAGCTAATCTATTAACAGTTTTTATGTCGTAAGAGATAAGAAAGACGGACAACAGGTGTTTTTTTGTGATTATTTTTATAATAAAACAGGTATTAGTAGTCAACTATCAATTAGGTTGTTTTTGTAGTTGGTTGCAATATTGGTGGTAGGCAATTAGGCTTTCGTTCTATAAAAGCCGTTTCACTTGCCAGTTTTTTTATGCCAATTTATAAATACTGTCAATTGGATCTATTTCACACGATATTCCGGGAGAATATAATCTTATCTATAGCATTGTTTTTGTGTACTTGTTGGTTTCACTGTTTGCTTTCACGGGTTGTTTTTATTGCAAGCCCGAACTTGTCTTTTTATACTTAGTAAAATAGATAAAGCAATCATGGCTAAAAATATTATTTGGAAAAATGAAATTAATCGTTTAACTTCTGCTGAGCTGTCATATGAAATGACTAGCAGTGGAATGAGTGCCGGTACCATTGATGAAATGCGGAAATCATTCAGGAATATTTTGCAGAATATGGAGCAGTTCACTCAGTGTACCAACCTTATCGCATTCAAAGATGACTTGAAACAAATAAAAATAAAAAAATAAGCAGTTGCTCGATATGTTGAGAGATTTTGATGGGGAAACAAAAACTTCTAATTTTGCGTGGATCAGCCTTACTGACACACAATTTACGTCGAGTTCAACATAGTGTACCAAGCACTAGTGAGGAAAATTTAAGTAAAAATCAAATTCTTTTAGATTTGTATAACATAAGAAGCGATTTTGAAAAAGTAATAAAAAAATTCGATAAAGCTGTTTCTAGTGGCTCTTCGAGCGCTTTGCTATTATTGAACGTTGGAACTTCTGGGGTGGGTACGACACAATCTTCATCGAGTGATGAGTCAGATGATGCCGACAATGTGTTTTCATCTACTTTGGCATCTGCCAATAATAGTGTTTCGTACTCAAAATCTGTTCGTACTTGTAAATGGAATCTCAAATTTTCCGGTGATCCCAATGACATGTCACTGGCTTGTTTTTTTAGAAGTGGAAGAGCTTAGCATTGCGAGAAATATTTCTCACTTTGAATTATTCAGAACAGCTCGCGATCTTTTCATAGGATCAGCTCTATCTTGGTATAGTGCTAATCGGAAACATGCTACGGATTGGCAGACACTCGTGAAACTTTTGCGGGAACAATTTCAGACTGAAAAATATAATGAAAAACTGATGGGTGAAATAAAAAATCGTACACTGCATGATACGGAGAATATCGGAATGTACCTTTCATGTATGGAAAACTTATTTAATATACTATCAATCAGGGTCTCAGATAGTCAACAGTTAGAAATAGTCTTACCACGAATAAGGCCATATTTACAGGTGGGGTTAGGTTTTGTAAAACCCACAAGTAAAATCGAATTATTGAAATTATGTAGAGACTTAGACCACCGCCCTCGCGCAGATGGAATTGTCTTTTGGAACCGGATTTGGCTTATGTGGGTACTAGTTCAGAACATTTCCCAAAATGTAATATTGTTTGCTTCCGTTGCAAGAAATATGGCCATAAACGCAATGAGTGCATGGAGGTTACTCCCGATATTAAATGTTATAAATGCGGTAATCCAGGTTTCACGGTAAAAACATGCCCATCGTGTAGTTATTCAAAAAACGCCAGTTCGAGTCGTTAAGTCGAGTGACGGACTCGAACCCAAATAACCAAAATAAATTCTCGATTTCTCGTTCAAAACCTAGTACGACGGTGGATGGTAAACTATAAATATACTTGGACTTTATTTTATCAAGTGTGATTGACGACGAAAGGCGTAATCTCAATGTTGATATTTTAGGAATAGAAATGTTAGGTCTGCTTGATTCAGGTGCTAGTAGGACAATTTTGGGGAAACAAGGGTATGATAAGATCAAATCAATGAATTTTAAAATGTTGCCTTCGTATGTTCAGAACTGTAAAGTGGCAAACGGACAAAATTGCGAGATTGTCGGATGTTTCCATTCCCTTCAGACTTAGAGACAAAATTAAAATTATTGATACATTGGTTATTCCAACAATACCGAATAATCTTATACTCGGGACAGACTTTTGGAAAAAATTTAATATTGTTCCTGACTTACGACACGGTGGGTGGGTTTTTAGTGATGAAAGAATTGAGGCATCTTCAGTGATGGAACAAACTGTTTTGATTACAGGCCAGTCAGTTCGGTTAAACGACCTTGTGGAAAATTATTTTGCAAAAATTTCAAATAAAACGGGTCATACTCATTTGGTGGAACATAAAATCAAACTGAAGCCAAATACAGATTCAATAATAAAACGGTATTACAGAATTTCTCCGGCAGTACAAAAACAAGTAGATATTGAACTGAATAAAATGTTAGCTGAGGGTATTATAGAAAAATCTACGTCACCATGGTCAAGTCCAATTATTTTAGTAAAAAAAAGGATGATACTTATAGGTTTTGTGTCGATTATAGACATGTGAATGCGGTCACAGAAAAAGATGCGTACCCTATTCCATACGTTAGTGATACTTTGGATAAGTTACGTTGCGCAATATATCTCAGTAGCCTTGATATAAGGCATGCATGTTATGTCGATAATTATATGAGAGACTTTTTGAAAATTATACTGGGGTGGTTTGTACCACCGCTACAAAATACGACTGGATATAATGAAGAGCTTTATTCAACTGACTTCGTGAACTAGAATTCTTCCTTTTATAAACTTACAGAATGTTGATTCAGCATCAGCGGTTCACATCGTAAAACTTCTGCGGATGCTGATGACAAAGATCAGCTTTTCCTAGAGAATTGTTATCGCTTGTAACCTGATATTTATGGAAAGGCCATACTGCCATAATATCGCATATAACATGCATATTGGCAGATTCCCGTTGCCTTAGAATCTCGACTTATCACTGCATTTACGGTATCGAATAGAGGTTTGTTTCAATTTGAAAAATGCCTTATGAAATTTGTAATGGGCCAGCTTCATTTCAGCGGCTTGTTCAAACTGTTCTCGGTCCAGATTGATTTGGAACCGTATGTGTTTGTATATATAGATGATATTGTGGTGGTAACACAATAATTTGAAAAACACTTAGAAATTTTGGAGGAAGTTCTCAACCGACTCTGTGCTGCGAATTTGTCCCTCAATAGGGAGCAATACAAATTTTGTAGGCCTCAAATCAATTATCTTGGGTATGTTGTGGATCGATATGGGTTACTCGTTGATCCAGAGAGAGTGAATGCAATTTTGAATTTGCTTCCGACCAAAAATATTTCAGAAACACGCCGTATAATAGGCTTCATGGTATCGTAAATTCGTTCCCAATTTCAGTACAGTAATTGCCCCCATTACCCAAATTTTAAAAAAAATTATAAATTTATTTGGACCACTGAGTGTATGTTAGCTTTTGAAGGTATAAAATAGAGTTTAGTCTCAGCGCCGGTACTGGCATGTCCAAATTTTGAAAAACCTTTCATCATTTCCACCGATGCAAGTGATTTTGGCTTGGGAGCGGTTTTGTCTCAAGAACTAGATGATGGTGAACATGTCATTAGTTACATAAGCAGGTCTTTGAATCGCAGTGAGAGGAAATGGACAGTAACTGAAAAAGAATGCGCTACAGTGGTATTTGCAGTTGAAAAGTTTCGCCCATACATTGAGGGTACTCCATTCAAAATTTACACCGATCATCATAGCCTTGTATGGTTAAACAACCTTCGTGATCCGATGGGTAGGTTGGCGCGCTGTAATCTAAAGTTACAACAGTATGATTTTACCATTCATCATCGCAAAGGTGAAGAGAATGTCGTGCTAGACGCACTATCCCGTTCAGTGCCTGAGTTGGACGAAATTCAAATCCTTTCCTCTCTGTACGAAAACACTACTGACAGCTGGTACACAAAAATGATGAAGGACGATTCGGATAATCCGATATACTTTCCTTCATGGAGGGTGGACGGAACAGCTCTCTTAAAACGTTTCAAAAATAAATATCTAGACTTATCAAATGGTGAATACGATTGGAAAATTGTAGTTCCGAAAGACCGTCGTATAAAAATAATTAAAGATCATCATGACATTTAGACTGCAGGGCATTGTGGTATTTTCAAAACATTCGATTGCATTTTGAACAAATACTACTGGCCAAAAATGAAATGTGATATTACCAAGTATGTAAAAAATTGTCGTGTTTGTATAGCAACTAAACCCGAGCAGAAAAAAACAGCAGGTTTGATGTGCATTAGGCCTACTATTACGAAATGTTGGGAATTGATTTGCGTAGAGGTAGTAGGACCTTCACCAAGAAGTACACATGGTTTCAAATACATTCTTTCCGTCTCTGATTATTTTAGTAAGATTCCTTTCTTTTTTCCTATGAGCGCTGCCACTTCGGCAAATATTGTTAAACTTATAAAAGAAAATATTTTTATGTTAGTTGGAGTTTCGAGGTTCATTGTTTGTGACAATGGAAAAGCTTTTGTTAGTCGAGATTTCAAAAACTTAGCAAAGAAGTTCAATGTGAAACTTTCATACACGGCTTTTTACCACCCTCAAGCTAATGCTGTGTAACGAATATATAGAGTTCTGAAAACAATGATTTCAGCATATGTTCAAGACAATCACAGGAAGTGGGATATTCATTTACAAGGAATTGCATGTGCAATTAGAACGTCAAAACATGAGGTCACATCATTCACGCCATATTTTATAAATTTTGAGCGGGAAATCACTTTGAGTGATCCAGCGGAAGTTGAGGGGGACAATCTCCAAAATGGCGTTACTGTAATTCGAAACCCAGATATTTTAATTTCACGATCTTCTGGCGTTCAAACTGTATATAAGGAGGTGCGAGAAAGATTAAATAAAGCCTACGAACAGAGCAAAAAGACTTATGATCTGAGACACAGATATATTCAATACAAGGTTGGCCAAAAGGTATGGCATTGGAATTTTGTACTATCTGATGCAACAAAGAATTTTTTGGCAAAATTAGCTCAGAAATTCATAGGACCTTGTAATATAATTAAAAAATTGGACGTACGAGACGTACGAAAATTAAAAAATTGGTTCATATCATGTCAAAGATTTGAAACCTCATCCCTCGGAAATTGATTAAATAATTAAAAAAAAATATTGTGAATATTTTTTTTGGAAGAAAGGGTGGGATTGTTACGGTCTACTTTTAGGTCAAGATCTTTCAAGCATCAATTATATTATCAGTGAACCTTATTCATATTCATGCGAAGTATATAGATGTTCTATCATTCGTCAACATGTGAACGGTTCAACCCCGTATAAAAATATAAACGAATACTGCAGTAAGAAACGACTGTGGGTTTCTAATCAGAAATAATATTCCATGTGATGGAAAAGGATGACCAGTCGGAATACTTCGCTGGTAGTATATCGTGCATTCACGAACGTGAATGAGATATAATGTTTTAAAAATTGAAATCAGTATGAAAAGATTTCAGGTGACAGCATAGAGGTGTACTGATATTCAAGAATTACTTTGTGGTAATTTAATCGAATATAACCCTTTTGTGGGGATGGAATCTCTATGTGTGCAATTACGTGATTACCAAGTTTGTTTTGAAATCTGTTTTCTTAGCTCAAGAGGGATTAAAAAAGCCCGAATCAATCTCTGAGGCTACCCGCCATCCAAAGGTATGAGTAACTAACTTTACCTTACCGCCGGCCATGATATTATTGTTCTCCTTTTCTCTCATCAGGCCTCTTATTTTCCATTACTGGGTACAACCCCTGGAATTCTGCACGGGGAGGTATCTTCGCAGGCCCTGCTGTAGTCCAGAGCTAGGACCACCCTCAGTGTATGCCTATAGGGTAGCCAAGGATTTGGATGAGTACCCTATTTGTTGATGATGTTACTCTTCTTCGGGTTTGTTGGCCGTCGTGATATGGAATTGCTTCCATATCACGACGGCCAACAAACCCGAAGAAGAGTAACATCATCAAAAATCCCGGCCGCGAAAGCCTCAATCAATATATCACCCTATTTGTTATTCAAATATTCGAACGCGTACTTCTTTTATTTTCATGTTGTCTATTGCCTTCAACCACTGATTTTGAAACCATATAGTTATTTTATTTAATGCAGAGTTCGGTTAGCCCTTAGTGTATAGAACTGTTACAACCCCAAGTACGTACTGGGCCAGGAATTTTGCCCTAAGAACAGGCTGTTTTGTGGTTCATAGTTGTCAATAAAGACTATATTTTCTCTCCCTTCGAACCGGATTTATTATTATTTTTATTTCGAAATAACGAATATTGCTTCACATCCCATAAGTAGCAGAGCCAGAAAAAAGAGCGGTATCAATATAAATAAGCGAAATGTATAAGAGCTCGTCATGGCAGTTACAATGATTGAAAAATTGTATGTCGTTGGTAAAACAAAATCTTCCCATGACAGACTTTTTGCATGAGATGTGTGCGTGGTCCTTCGAGGTTGAGGTTAGTTTTGATGGAAAAATAAGTATTGGAAATTCAAAAAAATACTAAGGAATATGAAACACTAGAATATATAAATAAAATTTCAATTTTTGAAATTAATTCTCTAGGTGAAACTCATTTATTCGTTGGTGAAATCACATATTGCCATAGAGAGATCTGGTATTGTTATGAAAGAAAATCACAGTTGCAGCACTATTGGGTGGATCCCATGAAACCTGTCCTGGGAAATGTTAATATGTAGCCGAAATGTGTAGAAACTTGAAACATAGAGAGGAAATCATTATATATATATAATCATTATTATGGAAATGAAACTGCTAAATCAAAATAAATATTAGTTAACCAAACTTGTGAATAATTCACAGTAATATAGAAATTCTTGAAAATATATTCAATGACAGAAGAAGAGGACACAGCTTGTATACCTAACAGGAATCTCCAGGGCAAAATTCATAGGCACCGGAGTGCCAAGGACGGTGAGAGTCGGTATAAGGTGATCTAGGAAAGCATTTTAGTGCGAAAACCAGTTCGAATAATTCAAACATTATTTTTCTCTAGTATATTTGGTTGGTTCTCATACTTCATTACTATAAAATAACCTGGGGTTGTAGCTACAGATGTTAGCACTAATCAAACACCCACTACTGCAGCTGAAGATATATACCAATCAATTAGAAATACATTATTCATTAAAATTGATAAATAATAATGTAGAATACAGACATGTCTTATCATGAAACTATCAACAAACCTCACCACTCCTATATAATTAAAAATCAAGTACACAATAGGCAAGGCCCAAAGGGTCCAAGCTAACGTCATGAGCCTAACTGATAGTCTGAATGACTTCAGAAAAAATGCCTTTTTTCTGTTATCAAACAAATCTATTATATATTTTTCGGTATGACCGTGGAAAGATTAATTTTGACTAGTCATCGAACTCAACAATGCGAACCAAGTTAACAATGAACTATCATCGTGACCGAATTATTAAACACCAGTATCAATGAACGAATATTTGGGATTCATTTACCCCACAATTGGCTTTTCTTGGTATTCTTGACATATGCCCCTTTTTCCAGAAATCTGGCCCCAGCTTTGATATACAAAAAATTTATGAAATCCCCATGCAATACGAATTCCCTATTTTAATCATGACATAATTCTTCTGCTCGGTAAAGAAGAATCTAGATTACTTGGTTCATCCAGTGCTCCAACCCTTTATGTAACCTGTTGAACTTCGCAATTCGTTTAGTCTTATGGTGTTCCTTTTCATTAGGGAGTCATTTTTCTTTTTTGAAATACTAGGATGGATGTCTATCAGAAAAAATATTTTCAGTCCTCCTCGTCTCTGGAGAAAGATCAACGTTTATATGTATACATGAAAATATCTAGCAAGAATAGACAATTACAATAATATTTTAATTTGAAAAAATTTCCACGCTTCCCAGTGCATTTTACAGGGATTATGATACAGGAATAATGAATCGTTATACAATGTAACAAGTGTTATAAAATTTTATTTACTGAAGAATATTTCAAGCACGAATGCGTGGCACACCGTCCTACTTCTACGAACGCATATTACAAGAAAATTATATTTTATCAAGTTGATTTCTCATAGGTCTTCATGAAAGTTTCAATTGATACTTGGCACTTGAATCAGCAAACGAACGTCACTTCGTTTGACAGTTTATAAACATTTTCACAATAAATTCGACCCTCACCATTGGGATCTCCTAAACTACAGGAGATACGTCGAAGCTTAAATTGGGTCAAAGTTGCGTATTCTGTTGCTTAACAAAATACTGTTTTGAAACTTGGAAAATTCCTAGTATTTCCGGAAATATCGGGAAAATACTGAAAATCGGAAATTTCGTTTTTATTATTTTCTGTCGTTATTTGACAACAAAAGTACATTTTCATTGAAACTCTTTTTCAACTACACGTTTCCATGTTCAGATTTACTATCCGACGTTTCATCTTCTGGAATTCATCATCAACTTATTTTTCTGTTATGGGCGCCATATTTATTTTTTTATAAAGAAAAATAGTGATTCTCATTCTGATTTCATTTATAATCTGTTATGATTCGCACTTCTGAAACTACAGATATTAAAAAAAACAACTTCATCTGAGATGGTCATGACTCCATCGAAAAATGTTGTTTAATGAATACCAGTTGTCAGAACTCATTAAACATCATAAGTTTGCACAAATACTTCAGTCGAAATGTCCTCATTCTCAAATGAAGAAAAACGAGATATGTTGAAACTTTATTATAAATTTGATAAGAATAGTACGAAAAAAGCACAAATTTATTTTGAATTATATCCGGAAAGGCAACAGCCGGATAGAACATTATTCGGAATTTTAGACAAATACTTGTCTGAGTACGGTGCGTTTCAAAAACCAAGAATGAAATATGGAAGCAGAATGGAACAAAATAATAGACGTAACTTATTAGCCGAGGTAAAATAATTGTTCATTTCATATGCGAAGAAATATGATTATTTTTGGTACTTTTTTAGATAAATGCAGATTCTTCCAAATCAACACATCAAATCTCTGCAGAAATGGATGTGCCACAGACGAGCGTTTGGAGAGAATACAAAAAAAGTGGTATGAAATGTTATAAGATACATATTTCACAAAAATTACATCCAGGTAATCCTGAGAGAAGGATGGAATTTTGTAGCTGGCTCTCGAATGGGGAAGACCCTTCAAACTTCTTGAAAAACATTATTTGGACCGACGAAAGTAATTTTTCGAACTGTGATGTTTTTAATAGAAATAATGAGCAATTTGGAGTTAAAATAATCCACGACACTTCAGAGAAGTCAGACCACAAGTTCGGTTTCGTTTGAATGTGTGGGCTGGAATTTATGACGAACGAATACTTGGACCTCATTTCTTCTCTAATACTTTGAACGGAGAAACCTATCTTCGGTTCTTAAGAAACGAAGCTGCTGGTTTCAGCATGACGGGGCTCATCCACACAATAAAAGACAAGTTTGCGAATATTTACACCAATGATTTCCTGATAGGTGGTTAGAAAATTCTGGACCAGTGAGGTGGCCGGCAAGGTCACCTGACCTTACAGTTTTGGATACTTTCTTGTGGGACACTTTA
Source organism: Chrysolina americana (assembly GCA_958502065.1). Lineage (NCBI taxonomy): Eukaryota > Metazoa > Arthropoda > Insecta > Coleoptera > Chrysomelidae > Chrysolina > Chrysolina americana. The sequence continues at coordinate 36,136,279 of OY293419.1, forward strand.
AAGAACAGAATCTATGGAGAGCAAGAATATGACACAGTAGATGAACTTAGAGACAATATCATCACGCAATTCAGGTCTATCAGAAGGAGGGATATTGTTAGGACTGTTCTTAATTTGAGACGACGAGCTCGGTTATGTATTCAAGAGGAAGGCCATCATTTCGACCACTTGTTGTAATACTTTTTGTGCATTTTTTACAAGCTCATGATTACATTCTTATTTTTTGAAACGCACCGTACTCAGCCAAGTGTTTGCCCAAAATTCCGAATAGTGTTCTATCCGGCTGTTATCTTTCCGGATATAATTCAAAATAAATTTGTGTTGTTTTCGTACTATTCCTATCAAATTTATAATAAAGTTTCAACATATCTCGTTTTTCTTCATTTGAGAATGAGGATATTTCGACTGAAGTATTTGTACAAACTTATGATGTTTAATGAGTTCTGACAACTAGTGTTTATTAAACAAAATTTTTCGATGGAGTCATGACCATCTAAGATGAAGTTGTTTTTTTTAATATCTGTGGTTTCAGAAGTGCAAATCATAACAAATTATACATCAATGAAATCAGGATGAGAATAACAATTTTTTTTATAAAATAACAATATGGCGCCCATAACAGAAAAATAAGTTGATGATGAATGCCAGAAGACGAAACGTCAGATAGTAAATCTAAACATGAAAACGTGTAGCTGAAAAAAAGTATCAATGAAAATGTATTTTTGGTTTTGAGCTATGTTGTCAAATAACGATATAAAAAAAATAAAAACGACAATTCCGATTTTCAGTTTTGTCCCGATATTTCCAGAAAATACTCGGAATTTTCCAAGTTTCAAAAAAGTATTTTGTTAAGCACCAGAATATGCAACTTTGTCCCAATTTAAGCTTCGACGTATCTCCTGTAGTTTAGGAGATCCCAAAGGTGGGGATCGAATTTGAATTTCCCTGTATAACTATAATTAATATGGACTCTGATAACGAAATTCCAGCATGTCATATACAACATCTATCATAGAAAAACTTGCATTTAATACTCGAGATGAAATGTGTTTTTTTTTTCGTTAGTGAGATTGCCACACTCGCTCCGCTCCTCTTCGCCCGTGGACAAACTGTCACCTCACGAAAAACTCAGTATTTTCATATCTTGTTGAAAAATATACTATTGAAAATTTGTCTGGCTTGAAGTTGACGTGCGATCTTTGTTACAGGTAATTGTAGAAACTGCCTTTGAATAAAGGGGAACACCTTCGCTATCACTGATTAATATACAGGGTGGGGCACCGAAAACGAAACAGATCGAATATCTTCAAAACACATGTGTTGTGAAGAAAATGCAAAAACATGCCGATTTTTAATCCAAGGGGTACATCTTCCTATCAAAACCTCAACTGTCTTACCTCTCCCCCACCCCTTGGTTACTATCACCCAAACAATTTGAATAGGAAAAGTAGTAAGTGTGACACATCATTAAAAAGTTTATTTTATAAGAAATTCAGCCATGTCAATTTTCGCTACCCAACTTTCTATTTTGGCGTCCTCTTGCGGAAAAAAACAACTGATTTGTATTCCAAATTTTGATGCTTCATTTGCAAGCATATTTGATATAAATTGGGTAACTATGCATTATGTAATTTTTCAAAAAAAAAAACAAAAAATAGAAGCTTCAAAATGGCGGAAGAAATTAAAAATTATGGTCCGATTTGATTCCAACTTGATAAGTGGTGGTTTTCAGGTTCGGAAATTATAAATTATTTGTCAACGTATAAAAAAGAAGATTGTGGGTCCAAGATGGCGAAAGAAATTTGTAATTATGATCCGATTCGAATCAGTATTAGTATGTGGGGATTTTCAGGGTCGGAAATTATAATTTTTTTGTAGATAAAAAACAAGATAGCGGGTTAATTTTTTTATTGATGTGATCATTGATATGTGATGTTAAATAGATATTGATGAAAAATTCTTGTTTTTATTTATTTATATACTATACTTTTTATTGTAATGTAAATTATACCTGTTTTGTGACGTACCTAAATATAATAGTTTTGTGCATTTATTGTATTGTATCAACTGAAACTGTTTCAGTTGATACGTCCAGAAGAGTACTTCGAGCACGCCACTGAAGATGACTGCCGCAGTTGCAGTCGAAACGTTTGGAGATTGAAAACAAAGGAGACCACGGCAAATCCCGGAAACAAACCAAAACACTGACGCCAGCCGCACTTTTATTTTTCATAATCTGACTATTGCATGAGAAAGCATGAAAAAGCATCCGAACAGTATCTATTCGATTATAAACAGCTTGACAATATATTGTCTTCTGGGATGATTTCTGGCCAAATAGTACTATTTATTTTAATTAGTGAACGTTTCTGGCAATACTTCAATGCTTCTCGTGTGAGATCGATTTTGTAATGAATCAGTCTTACTGTGTCGTGTAGCGTATTTTTTTTTTGTGTCAACAAATCTATCGAAGTCATCGAAGTTGTTGCATTGTAACTGATACAACCGAGAGCCTCAAAACATTCACAACTTTGCAGCTACTAGTGATACTTTTGCTAGTCATACCCAAGCTAATATGTTCGGAAGTTAATATATTACCGTTATGTGTTACATAAATCAATCCTTAATGAAAATAATTGGTGTAACGTTTGAAATTATCACAATTGCGTCGTTTGCGAGGAGAACCTTAAATTACTGAGGCAACAAAATCTGATAAAAGTGGGGGTATAGCACATTCCCCCTCTACTAATCTTTGACTACTTAAATTGTCTGGTAGTTTTGCCTTCCCAATGTTCATTAGCTCCTGGTGCAAAATGGATGCTATCGCTAAACAAATAATGATTAATCGATAGAACTACTAATGACCAATGACTTTTTTATTACTTGATTGCGGAGTTTAAATTCTACTCGCAAATTTACCACGATGTTTCCCTTCTAGATACGATGATGACACTGACGAACTTGAGTTACTGCTTCAATAGGTATGACAGGAAATAAAGCAGTCCTCTTTCAATTACGTTTTGCTCTATGAGAGTACTTATGCCACGATTTACGTACAGGACTCCTTATCGAAGATCTCTTTTCGATATCAACTTATATTTGTCAATCTTTGTGATAATGTGATGTGTATTTTGTAAGTTATTGACTATTTATTTATATTGATCGGTATCAATCTTTCTATTTCATAAATTCTCTCGAAATCTTTTTTTTTCAGTAATATGTAAAACGACAATTTTTTCTCGAAACTATCTTTTATTCTAAGACAAAAATGCATTCTTCACCGGAAATTATCAAAATTTAATTTTCTGAGGTTAATATTTACTCACAAAGACGAACCAAAATTTCTTGAACAGGAATACTGATTGTATCAACAATACCAGTGCTATCTGTCTTAGGACAGGGAGACACTCCGACACATGCTCTCAGTCCATTTTCCGGGCAGTGACACTGCGACACCTAAGCCACAGCCAACTGTACCGCTCGTAACAAAGGACGGCTACAACACGACTGCTGGTATAATAACTTATGAAAGAGTGGACTGGGCCACTGAGTCTTTTTCACCTTTCAAATTTCCGGGGGAAGATGGTATTTTTCCAGCAAAGAAATCCTAATCCCCCATCTTCTGAAGATATTTCGCAGTTGCCTCGCATACGGATACGTTTCCATGGTATGGAGGACAGCCAGAGTTATCTTCATCCCCAAGCCTTGTAAAAGTGATTACACTCAAGCAATAGCGGCCAGACCGGCGAGGGCACGGAGTGTGCTCTCCATCGACTCGTTCATAGAGTTGAGGGAGGGTTAGACCGTGGCGGCGCCACTTTATGTCAAGCAACAAGGAAAAAAGGCGTGAATCCTACTGTAATAACGTGGATTCACACCATGATGTCCCAAAGACTAGCCAGAGCAACTCTTAGAAGTAGCTTCAGCAAGGCCATACCCATGAGGGGCTGTCCGCAGGAAGTAGTCTTGTCCCCTCTGGTGCCTCGTCGTGGAAGGCCTTCTAGTAAAAATAAAAGATCTGGGTTGCTACACTCAGGCCTACGCTGACGAAATTGTCATTCTGGTCGATGACCGGGGGTCCGGCCTCGTGAAGGGCACGATACAAAGGGCTCTCAACGGGGTGGATGAATGGTGCCGTTTGGTGGGACTCAGTGTAAACCCTGAAAAGGCGGAACTGATTCTCTTTACCAGAAAACGCAAACCAGGGGACCTCCCAGATGTTCAACTCACTGGAAGGTCCCTGCAATACAAAAGCTCAGTACCTTGGAGTCATCCTTGACTACAAGCTAAACTGAAACTTGCATATTGATCATAAAGTTCAGAAAGCCACAGCTGCTTTCTGGGCATGCAGAAGGGCTTTAGACAGTACGTGGGTGCTCAGCCCCAAGATTCTGTTTTGGATCTACAGAACTCTCATACGCCCAATGATTACGTACGGGGCCATCGTGTGGTGGCAAGGTGCAGCATCCGGCAAGTCGAAAACCCAATTAGACAGGGTACAAAGACTTGATGAGGACGGCACCTACCAGGACGCTCGTAGGACTGCCCCCCTTGTACCTCCTTATCGAACATGATGCACGCAAATCCGCAGCTCGCCTAAGAAGTTCTAACCAATGGTGGAGCAAGGGAATGTATGGACATTCTCGATTATGGAATCAAACGGTAAAGGATTGTCCCCTTCTTGAAATGCAGGGTGACAGTTCGTTACCTGCCATACGATTCAGTAAAAGACCGCAGACAGTCATTCCCAAAAGAGAGGACAGGCAGCGGATCGGGCACCGCCTGCTTCCCAACAAGGGGATTATCTGGTATACAGATGGCTCCAGGATGGGTGAGTCAGCCGGCACCGGGGTATACGGGCAGTCTCCGAAAGCGGAACTCTGTTACGCTCTAGGAACTTTTGCTACTGTATTTCAGTCAGAAATGTTTGCAATACTCGTCTGTGTGAGAGAAAATCTCAACAGAGGCTACCGCGGCCAGCAAATCACGATATGCACCGACAGCCAAGCAGCGATTGAGGCTCTCACATCACAGGTGGTGCTGTAGGTTTTCCGGGTTTTCCTACAGCTGAAAAGTGAATACATCACCTCAAAACATCAGTAAGTCACCCCGGAGCGCCACGGCAAATAATAATAATAGCCGTCCTCTACCCGCACAGGCTATGCCTTTGGGTACACTCAACGAGTGTTTATGAGGGAGTATTATTATTATTATCATATAGAGTCACTTCGCTGCCTGTGTCTGAATGCATCGATGATCTGCAAAGGCTATCTTCCGTCAATAAAGTAAAGCTACTTTGGGTCTCTGGTCATACCGGAGTACCTGGAAACGAACGGGCTGATTATTTGGCCAGGCAAGGTGCGAAAAGCCCAACGATTGGATCAGAACCTATCATAGGAGTTTCTAGATAATGGTGCATCTCAACCATGAAGGAAATACTGGAAAAAAAAAATCCAGGATACATGGAAAGATGCACCGGGCATGAAACAATTGAAACTCCACATGGAAGGCCCTTCTACTAGGAGGACCAAGACTCTGCTCACACTGAGCAGAAAGGAAATCAGATTAGTGACGGAGCTCCTGACGGAACACTGCCATCCACACAGGTTCCTCAACATTTTAGGATTCACGGATGATACCTAATGCAGGTGGTGCTTGGAGGATGAGGAGTCAGCCACCCACATCCTCACGAAATGCCCGGCAGTGGCAGCAATACGGGAAGCACACCTCGGGAGCATCGTACTGAACCCGAAGAGTGTGAGGGTGATATCGGTTAGAAGGCTGGCCTCTTTTGCTCGCGAGATAGGCTACCTTCAAAACTGAACCATTTTCCAGCAGTGGTGGATGCATAAAGGGCCCGATTGAGAGGCCTACATGCTTATGGCTCCATCCGCCCACATACGTTATTCTATCTATCTACCAGAGCTATCATGTTGATGTTTATGACGTAGATGGAGTACTGGTTTCAGATATTGCTAGGGAAAATTCTTTCATTTCTGTTGATTTTATCTCGTGAATTTTTTAACGCAGTAAATGCTCTGTAATATTGACTATGATGACTGGGTCATAAATTCCACTGGGTAACACGATGTTGTTGTATTCATTTTCATCAGTGATTAAAACCACTTTTTCCGTTTTTTGCGCGACACAAAACACCCACTTTCTTTCACTTGACATTATTCTCTTTCTATGAAAAACATTAAAGTCGAATGCATAAAATGAAATAATATTCGCGAATAGTTGCGGAAGATTGGATTACGTAATTCACCATATTTCATTATTAGTTTTATGGTCTTCCGTCAAGTAGAGTCGCCCCTCTTTCATAATGTTTCTGGCTTCATGTTGAAGTCGACACGTAGTCGGAGTGCATTTTAAACTGGAACCCAGAGATGGCGCTGAATTCATACTTCAGTGTTTGTCTCAGGGATTTCCTATTAGGATGAAAGGATTTTTCGATTCAATTGGGTCGAACTAGCCTTCGCTGATGATTGGCAATGACCATGAAACCGGTACGGAGGTGTTCCCCCAATTAAGTCGAAAAATAATTTCAGCTTTGATATTTGAAATGCATTGCAAAGTGGTTCTTGTAGAAAACTTTGCCAAGTATTAAACAGATATAATTCAATGGTCGTAGGGTGCAGTAGTTGTTTTCTGTTGAATACTTGCCGACGACCATACCTATTGTATAGGTTTTTTTGCGGAAGATTGGATTACGTAATTCACCATATTTCATTATTAATTTTATGGTCTTCCGTAAAGTAGTGTCGCCCCTCTTTCATGATGTTTCTGGCTTCATATTGAAGTCGACACGTAGTCGGAGTGCATTTTAAACTGGAACCCAGAGATAGCGCTGAATTCATACTTCAGTGTTTGTCTCAGGAATTTCCTATTAGGATGAAAGGATTTTTCGATTCAATTGGGTCGAACTAGCCTTCGCTGATGATTGGCAATGACCATGAAACCGGTACGGAGGTGTTTCCCCAATTAAGTCGAAAAATAATTTCAGCTTTGATATTTGAAATGCATTGCAAAGTGGTTCTTGTAGAAAACTTTGCCAAGTATTAAACAGATATAATTCAATGGTCGTAGGGGGCAGTAGTTGTTTTCTGTTGAATACTTGCCGACGACCATACCTATTGTATATGTTTTTTTGCGGAAGATTGGATTACGTAATTCACCATATTTCATTTTTAGATTTATGGTCTTCCGTAAAGTAGTGTCGCCCCTCTTTCATGATGTTTCTGGCTTCATATTGAAGTCGACACGTAGTCGTAGTGCATTTTAAACTGGAACCCAGAGATGGCGCTGAATTCATACTTCAGTGTTTCTCAGGGATTTCCTATTAGGATGAAAGGATTTTTCGATTCAATTGGGTCGAACTAGCCTTCGCTGATGATTGGCAATGACCATGAAACCGGTACGGAGGTGTTCCCCCAATTAAGTCGAAAAATAATTTCAGCTTTGATATTTGAAATGCATTGCAAAGTGGTTCTTGTAGAAAACTTTGCCATGTATTAAACAGATATAATTCAATGGTCGTAGGGGGCAGTAGTTGTTTTCTGTTGAATACTTGTCGACGACCATACCTATTGTATAGTTTTTTTTGCGGAAGATTGGATTACGTAATGCACCATATTTCATTATTACTTTTATGGTCTTCCGTCAAGTAGTGTCGCCCCTCTTTCATGATGTTTCTGGCTTCATATTGAAGTCGACACGTAGTCGGAGTGCATTTTAAACTGGAACCCAGAGATGGCGCTGAATTCATACTTCAGTGTTTGTCTCAGGGATTTCCTATTAGGATGAAAGGATTTTTCGATTCAATTGGGTCGAACTAGCCTTCGCTGATGATTGGCAATGACCATGAAACCGGTACGGAGGTGTTTCCCCAATTAAGTCGAAAAATAAAAATCAGCTTTGATATTTGAAATGCATTGCAAAGTGGTTCTTGTAGAAAACTTTGCCAAGTATTAAACAGATATAATTCAATGGTCGTAGGGGGCAGTAGTTGTTTTCTGTTAAATACTTGCCGACGACCATACCTATTGTATAGGTTTTTTGCGGAAGATTGGATTACTTAATTCACCATATTTCATTATTAGTTTTATGGTCTTCCGTCAAGTAGTGTCGCCCCTCTTTCATGATGTTTCTGGCTTCATATTGAAGTCGACACGTAATCGGAGTGCATTTTAAACTGGAACCCAGAGATGGCGCTGAATTCATACTTCAGTGTTTGTCTCAGGGATTTCCTATTAGGATGAAAGGATTTTTTGATTCAATTGGGTCGAACTAGACTTCGCTGATGAGTGGCAATGACCATGAAACCGGTACGGAGGTGTTCCCCCAATTAAGTCGAAAAATAATTTCAGCTTTGATATTTGAAATGCATTGCAAAGTGGTTCTTGTAGAAAACTTTGCCAAGTATTAAACAGATATAATTCAATGGTCGTAGAGGGCAGTAGTTGTTTTCTGTTGAATACTTGCCGACGACCATACCTATTGTATAGGTATTTTTGCGGAAGATTGGATTACGTAATTCACCATATTTCATTATTAGTTTTATGGTCTTCCGTCAAGTAGTGTCGCCCCTCTTTCATGATGTTTCTGGCTTCATATTGAAGTCAACACGTAGTCGGAGTGCATTTTAAACTGGAACCCAGAGATGGCGCTGAATTCATATTTCAGTGTTTGTCTCAGGGATTTCCTATTAGGATGAAAGGATTTTTCGATTCAATTGGGTCGAACTAGCCTTCGCTGATGATTGGCAATGACCATGAAACCGGTACGGAGGTGTTTCCTCAATTAAGTCGAACAATAAAAATCAGTTTTGGTATTTGAAATGCATTTCAAAGTGGTTCTTGTAGAAAACTTTGCCAAGTATTAAACAGATATAATTTAATGGTCGTAGGGGGCAGTAGTTGTTTTCTGTTGAATACTTGTCGACGACCATTCACCATATTTCATTATTAGTTTTATGGTCTTCCGTCAAGTAGTGTCGCCCCTCTTTCATGATAATAAAAATAGCCTATAATACACGTGTACAGATTATTATTATTATTATTATTTATTTATTCATTCATTGCATAACATTTCATAATAATAATAGTAGTCGCATAGGAAGATTGATTAAATGAGTTGATATATGATTACATGGGTTATGAGACTTGTGTGTAATCATATGAATTGTCAATATAAATAAGTTAATAATCTAAATATTCAAACAATAATATACCCCACAAAATAAATTAAGAAAGAAATATTTTATCAATGAAACCGAATCAACATTCTGACATAACCTTTCGAAAAGATGCTCACTTATTATTTTTTTCTATGTTAGAATATAGAATATAGGGTTCGTAAGGATGATGCGACCTCAAGATCAATTCGACTTATGAGATATTGTAGGCATGACCCTTAGTTCATTCGAAGCCCTGAATTCCAAGACTTCGTGTAAAGTTTATCCGTTTTCAAGGTGCTGAGTTCCTGGTTGTAGAGGGCTGGACATTCGCAAAAAAAGATTCTGCAGAATCTGCAATTATAACTATCTGATTTTCCTTCTTTTTTGAGGTGATACCTCAGAGTCCCCTTACCAATTTCAAGTCTTTCTTGTCTAATTCGAAGAGCTGTCTGGCTCCTAGGAGATTACACTCTATGTCAGTGATATTTTATTTAATCCGTTACGTATTGTCGAAACTCTTCTTCAAAGTTGTTTTTGAAGAGTCTACAGTATGATTCTGGGAAGTGAAATTGTCATCTTCGACTCACATCAGTGACAGTGCTGATTGGATTTCTGACAGTATTTCGCTTTTTTCCTTCCGGATGACGCTTTCGAGGTCCATATATCTCTATGATATTCTTTTCTTTGAAGGATGGAGATATTGCCAAGCGGTTTTGAGAGCCTGAAACTTGGGAACCTGTAACGCCCACTCCAGCCCCTTAATTATTCTTTGACATTTTTCTTTCTATTTCAACTACTTTGAAGTGGTTCGAGTCGTTCCTATCAAACCGCGATCAAATTTTCAAAACAACTCCACCCTATTTCCTGTGGTGTGCCTCAAGGTTCAGTATTTGGCCCTTTGCCAATTTGAATATTTCAGGTGAATTATCTTCATGACAAGAATGAGACTGCCCTTTTTTAACCCTTTCTAGAGACATTCAACTCATTAAAGAATGGTTTGATTCAAATTTACTACGTCTGAATGTCTCAAAAACAAATATACTTTGCCTTTGATGCGATCTACCAGTACTGCTGCTAGGCAATAGAGAGTAAGCAAACTACAAAATTTCTAGGAGTTCACATTGATAACACATTCAATGCACATATTTCAAAACTCAGTAACGAGTGGGCTTCGGGATGCTATGCAAATCGAATCCAATAATTTGGGATAAACTGCTGCTAAATCAGCTCACCATGCTCTCACAGTGTCACATCTAAGCTATGGCATTGCTTTCTAGGGAGTCTGTAGCAAAACACTTTTCAAAATCATTTTCACTCTACAGAAAAGAGCCGTCCAAAAATATTGTGCCAGAGAGGTTCTCTCCAAGCGTTTCCACCAAGTGGAAAAATAAAGACAAATATCCCTCAGAAAACAACTGCTTCCCTTGCTAATACCACGACGGACATTGAACTGCATCTGACAGATATGCAACGCTCTTCCAAGAAGATCCAATTGGAAGTACTTGTCTGTTAATTCAACAGAAGATTTTTCTTTATTTGTCTGGTAATGAGTACCTGCAGACATGCATATTTCGAGGTTTATTGCCTCTCATCAGTGACAGGGTAGGTCGGACAACATTATAATTGTTCTGTCCCTGCCAAATGAACGATAATCAACCGCTCAACTGATATTTTCCTACGGATGATCACAGCATGGGAAAACAAGAACAAGACAAAAAATCCTAGGCAGCACAGACTCCGAAAAGAGTAAACAGTAATATTTCGAAAATATTGTGCCAGGGAGGTATCAACAAAGTGAAATGAATACGGAGTACCCTTGATTTCTTCTTGATTTCTCGTGCGGATGGCGCTGCGATCACCTTTTTTGTGGGTCGTAGTGTCATCCGTGGGGAAATATCAGTTAAACGGTTGATTATTATTCATTTAGTGATAGGACATTTATAATGTTGTCCGACGTACCCTGTCACTGATGGGAGGCAATAAACCTCGAAACATGCATGTCTGCAGGTAGTCATTCCCAGCCAAATGAAGAATAATCTTCTGTTTAATTACAAGATGGACAATTGCAATTGGGTCTTCTTGGAAGAACGTTGCACAAATATCTGTCAGATTTAGTTCAATATCCGTCGTGGTGTTAGCCAGGGAAGTAGTTGTTTTCTTGCAGATGTTTGCCTTCATTTTTCCACTTGGTGGAAACGCTTGAAGAGAAGAGTACTCCGTATTAATTTTACTCTAAAGGCTCAGATACATAATATAATAATATTGATAATAATAATAATACTCCCTCATAAACACTGTGCGGGTATGGTTATTATTATTATTTGCCGTGGCGCTCTGGGGCGACTTACTGATGTTTTAGGTGATGTATTCATTTTTCAGCTGTAGGAAAACCCGGAAAACCTACAGCACCACCTCGGGTGATCGATGTGCACTCAAGCTAGCACTAGACGAGATTGGCATCCAGACAACTCACAATACACTTGCTTTTCAACAAGGCATGCGGTCGCCTATCGATCCGATATGAAGTAGTTGAGAAAAATTATCTTGTACTACATCGGGCTCGAACCGACTATCGCTATGCTGGAGTTTCGAACGGCCTGTGCATTAGACCGCTAAGCCACCGACCATACACCACACATATACATATACACATAATAGACCATAAAAAAATCAGGAAGAGTCTCAAACAGTTATTTGTTGAGAAAGTTTTCTTGAGTTAGAGGAATACTTCAGTGAAGTGATTTAGTTACCACCCCACAAATTGAAATCAGTATTCTGCACAAATACACTTTCAAGTAGATTTTGTTTACTATTTAAATTTTATTGTATTTTAGCCTTGTTAGTTTCGAACTAACGATATTATAAGAACGATATAATAAGTGGTTTATAATATGTCTTTTGAACATAATTTTTTGCTGCTTTTCTTTGTCGTCTGACGAACATTTTTAGTATTTTTTTATTTGTTGATAATTTTACTATACTATATTTTGACTGGTTAGTTTTAAAACAAATATCTCTGTTTTTCCTAATTGTTTTTTTTTGTATTCTGACGAAAAATTTTTGTGCTTATGTTTCGTTGTATTTTTAAAAGCGTTTACTTATTCATAATAATTGTGTACATTTCTAGAGCTTTATTAATAGGAACTGGTAATTCTTAGACACTAAACATATTTTGATTGATTGATTGATTAATATTTAAGGTCCGCTCTATTAAAATTTAGTACTATTTCTACCACTTGAAACTATATTTCGAAGTCACACCTAACTGTCAGTGTTACAAGTTGGTTGAGATAGGGCTTTTAAAATCTTCATATATCTGATCAGATTTCGTTTCTCACTTTAATCTAATGTTGAAACTAGACGTTGAATGTAAACTTTTCTTGGCTTTGACTAATGTGAAGTATAATGCAGTCCATAAGTTTTCTCATCAATGATATTCAACTTCGTAATTTTTCGATAATTCAGTCAACATCGATAAATTACGAACTGCTCAAGGCGGACTCACTGTAGAAAAATATGCGCAACCCCAGCGTGCAATATCACATCGTTATACTTCGTAGTTAGTGGAGTCGATCAGTAGTGTATGGGAAACATGTTAAGTGTGAGTCAGTGATATAATGAAATCGGAAATATATTTCCTGCGAACAATTTAGAAGTGAATTGGGGTGAGTATGGAAAAAGAAATGTATCTCGTGGAATATGTCTCTGGTATTCTGAATTGAATTAATTGCATATAGTTTCAAGTCGCCTGAACTTGATGTTCTGTTTAGTCCGTAAAATTATCTTACCTATCTTTATTGATATCTCACAAAATATTTTCAACTTTTAACCACTACACGTTATTTAATCGTATTTACGTTCGTTTTGAATGGAATGCAAATGGCTGTAAATACAGGGTGTTGCTTGAAAAGTGGAAAAAAATACCAAAATTTTTAAATTTAAATTTGGATCATTGTCTTCACAGAGAGTCTGAGTAGTGGCATGATACTTACATTACAAGTACATTGAAATACTTTTCAATATATAAATGGGTGGGTCAAGTCACGTATTAGCAGAAAACCATGCCAAATGAATTCCATTAACTTTTTGGAATTGTCGGTGCTCAATCTCATCGACAAAGTTTTATAACCTCTTCTGCGTCAAAGAAAATCTACTTTTATGCTGCAAAGTAATCAAATTACCAAATTATTCCGTTATCGAGAAGGGTGGAAGTGGGATGAGTCCGCAATGACCACCTGTTGTAAACGCCAACCAAACATTGGACATAATCTTATAGTGTATGGATCGAAGAGATGAATGGTTCCTAGCAATATTATCATAAACAGACCATATGGAAATGGCATGGATGATAGAAACTGAAATAATTAAAAAGAAGGAACGGAGTGATAAATCTGAAGAAGATATGGTGCAAATATACAAAATGATTTATTTTTCAGAATTTGAGAGATTATATCCAAAAAACCACAGTAGAATGACAATGGTTAGTTGAGCAAACCTCACTCCAGAGTGGAGAAGAGAAGCCCTGTTGAAGCAAATCCGTTTCAGAATTTCATTAGATGAAAGCAATCCAGATGAATCCAAATCACATAAGTGCAGCAATAGTAATCCTACAAGGGTTATAGCACCTTCGTAATCAGTGGCATGATTATTTTCTAATTTTGTTGATTTTCTATTTGTTGATTTCAATTTCACTCTCATAAGCAACCATCAGAATTATTGGGAAGACTTATATCTTTATCAGGCAAAGTATAAGCATACTATTATTGAACTACTTCTTCTTCACATATCCAGAAGCAGTGAAACTATATAAAATCTGCATGTGATTTCATTATGGAATTGACATGCCTTTCTCCATCACCATCGCCATTAAAAACAACGTGTGAGTAAGCTGCTTATCAAATCCAATGCGACAAAAAATTCTGATTTGCCAGGAATAGATAACTGACTCACTTTTCTGACCTCGCAAGATTTGGATTGGAGTTGGAATAAGTATTTTTCTGGTTCTTATAGCAGGGGAGCCCAAGCGGGAATTTCGAGAATTACTGAAGCGCGGCAGATTAATATATAGGGGGATACCTTGTACCCAGTTAAGTACCTCCACCAAATTTGAGCCTCATCAATGAGGCTAAAGATAAAAGATCAGATTAGTAAAAAAAATTGATCATCAGAAATTCTCGAGCGCGTCAGATCAAGGTAGGGTGAGTTAATTACATGCTAAAAAGTGTATATTCTACTAATCTGACAATTTGAGAGTGGCGTAAAAAAGGGGAGGGCTACAAAGTTGTAAAAAAACGTCATATCGACATTCTCAAGCGTGGATAATTTTTTTTTATTTTGATCGAAATGATTCGAGGATAATGAAAAATATATAATCTGACGATTTCCAGAAGCCGAAATAACAAAACTTCGTCGATAAAGTCTAATGCGTGCAGCTGCGTAATGCCTATATTCTCCTCTCGGCGTTACTATTTATCTCTCACTCTCTCTCTCTCTATCTATTTGGCTTGGCTAAACTAAGATTTTGAATGTAATTTGAACTGATTCATACCAGTAGATTTTGAGAAATCTAAAAAAAAACTACGAAAATTTTCTTTTTCAAATGTGTTTTCTTTAGAATAACTTTCAAACGGCTCTATCGGTCGATTTCAAAAACTAATCAGCTGTTAATATCAAAAAAACACGTCGATCGCCGCCAGTCCAGTCAGAATCGATTGATTCGTTCGTGAGTTATCGTTGTCGAAAGAAAACCGAAAAAAGTGTTTTTTCGGAATCACTCTGAAATTTATAGTTCGATCAATTTAAACTTGATGATTCTTCATGAAACCTGAAAAACTGCGTCGAATGCCGCCAACCGCATGAAAATCGGTTCATTTATTCAAAAGTTATTGCGGTTTGAAATTTCAAAAATTTCTATATACTATCGGACTTTTGAGATCGGAGAGCTCATAATAACACAAAAATTATATTTTTAAGCTTGGGGAGCTCAAAAACAAAATAAGTAGGTATGGAGATTGCGGGAAGTTGCTGGGATGGCCTTTAGGGTCAACCGTTTTCCTAATATTTTTTTGTCAGATTAAGTGAATCCCTCTAGATAATCGTCAACTTAGGAGACAGCACATCTAGGACATAAAGATGAACCATATACATCTTAATCTGACGCGCTTGAGTATTTCAAAATGGCGATTGTTTTTTCATATTATAATAATGGCCGCGAGTTTGCGTCACATCGACATCGTCAGATTATTGCATGGGAGCTTTTTTATAGGTTCACTCAACACCCCCTAAGAAAATCTGACGAGCTCGATTAATTTTATTTTTATTTTCATTTTCAACCCTTATCTACGACCAACCCCATCATGCAATTGATCAGATTAACATACGTATCTTATTAAAAATACGTAGGACATTGATGCTATCAATATCTGACACGCTCGAGTATGTCCATGCAACAGTTTTTTTTACAAGGTACCCTGGTCTCAATTTTAAATTTGTATGTGATGTATATCTTCATATAATTCACTCAGGCATGCTTCAGAAGATCAATTTAAAATTTTCTTCCAAATTATCAAAATTGTTATCAAGGAAATATCTAATTTCTCTCATGCGTTTTTACAATTTTTATATTTCTGAGTTCAGTGGGAAGTTTCGTTTCAAACAGAGTAAGAAACCTTTGAGTTGATGCATTTTTACAAAATTTAACAATGAATGGTTCCCCTGGATTTGGTTTGGTTGTCGTATGAGTGTGTGTGAGAGGTGAATTCATCATCCATAGTATTGTCGTGAACTGGGGTTGTTCACGACTAACTGACAGATTTTGATCATTTATAGGGGTTTTCCTAACGACAAGAATCGTTTCACCAGTACCAGTTGGTGTCCCTTGATCCCAGACGACGACCATGTGTGAGGGAAGACCGTAAAGGTATCTGACAAACGAGATCCA
Source organism: Chrysolina americana (assembly GCA_958502065.1). Taxonomy (NCBI): domain Eukaryota; kingdom Metazoa; phylum Arthropoda; class Insecta; order Coleoptera; family Chrysomelidae; genus Chrysolina; species Chrysolina americana. The sequence continues at coordinate 36,152,397 of OY293419.1, forward strand.
GTCTCGACCACACCAGTTTTTGCAGATCAAATTTATTATATGAGAATTGCCGTCATTTTCTCTTTCCTATTTACTATCCACAGGCTCAAACATAGAGTTTAAGGAGCTGATTTACAGCCAAACGCATTCGTTCATCTTGAGGATGTAATTATGGTAACACAAAACACTGATTCCCATTTATCGTTCATATGTGAAGTTTTAACCGATTACGAACTGCGGGTTTGATGGTTTCGTAAAAGAAATAATTCCTCTGTTAACCCGAGTTACACTAACATGGTTATTTGGTAGACAGTCTGAACATTCCGCCTTCCAAGAACACGACTAAGATCCGAATGATCTTGGGCGTTGCCTGGTGGTATCGTTGGCCTATTGATTTTTTTAATTGGTGGTACTCTTGACGGTAAATCAAAAACGAACAAAGTTTGCTAAGTGTATATTTTGGAGAGTTCAATTTAATGGAAACAAATATTTCGTGAACCGCTGAATACTTGTCTCTCCACACAATTTCACAAAGTGGAAATTTAGGCAAATATCTGATGGAAAATATCTACTTCTTCCTACGGATATTGAATTATATATATCTTCCATTTGTGCAACGTTCCTTACGGACACAAAGTGCAAGTGCTACTTGTTACAAAGCCATTGAATATCATCCTTCATTTTGTTGGAAATGACCACCTGCATACATGCATGTTTCGAGGTTATATCCTCTCATCAGTGCAAGCATAGGACAACAATGTAGCCGTCTTGTTCATGGTAGTAGATAAGGCCTAAACTTTTTTCAAATTTTTATCAAGAGGATGGTTTTCCTGGGATGGTTTATAGATTATCGAAAAGTATTTGAGAAATATAAACGCGCATTGAGTGATATTGGCGTTATTTTGGATTGTTTCTATCTCCTACAATCCATTCTCACCAACGTTATATTCTACCATGAGGTTTCTATTGTATTCCTGTTATCTGTCATGTGCAGTTTACAAGGTCTCCCAAATTTGAGCCTGATCATTGGGATCTAGGAAAGTAGAAGAGATGCGACATTGGTTGAATGGAGGAAAAGTTGAACAAGTTTGTGCTCATTGAAACGCCGCTTTGAAATTTAAAAAAGTCTGAATATCTCCAAAGATTAAAAAAAACGAATATTCGCGATTTAATTTTTATTTTTCTTTGACTCTATTGGAATAGATGTAACAAAACCAATAAAACATTCGTATTGCTACTTTTTCTGTTTCACAAGATGGTGTTATCAGATTTTCAAACCGACTTGTCTTTAAGCTACCATCATCAACTTTGTTTTTTCAATAACAGCTATTTTTGTTATGAATCACATCGGCTGAGTTCGACTGTGGCTTACTTGTGTTTATGATATTGAACTTCAGCTAAAATCCATTTTAGTTCAGTCGACAGGTTGAAAAAAGTGAGGTTAGGTGGAAAAAGGTCGGAAGTTCATGAAACTTCAGGAGGTTCTTCAGGGATAGTTAATCAACATTTTCTAAGTTTTGGGCCTCGAGGACTCTGTGCGAAAAATGTGGGGGGGGAAACTGCAAAATTTTTGACCTCTCTCCGGTTTTTCATCGATTACTTTTTTCTCTTACGTCTTACGGAAAAAACATATCGACACTTTTTTGTAGAGCATAAAATTTTATACAATTTTGACGAAAACATGTTTGTATGTGAATTCGCTACCGAGATATGGCACTTCAAAAAATAGGTCATGTTTCAAAATTTGCTAAGAAATGACAAAAAATGCAAAATTACAGCTAATTTCATCTGTTATACCCGAATTATGATGAAATGTTGTAGTAATTATGGTTCTTAGTTGAAGTCACCAACTTTGGTCACCCCACTCCTCCTTCCCCCACCCAACCCCAATTCTCAAATGCTAACTTTCTGATCAAAGCCAACCATACCTATTCACATCATTTTGGTATTGATGTATGAAAATATCACCTGCATGGTTTCGTCAACACTCGGCAATGGGCGGAAGCCTCTTTTATGCGATGACTTAGGTGGATGGTGAAAGCTTGCGAGGCACTTTTGATGATAATCAGCATTGACGGCGACTAAATCAGTATCCAGATTCTGCAACTGGCTAATGCGCTCTTTCTATTTTCTTCCCCCAGTCGTCTCCACGTATCCTCGTTTTTTTGATGACTCTATTAGAAATTTCGTCACTTTGACTGTAGCATTGTGCCTTTCCAAGGGCAACTTTGCCTGTTTAGCTCTGAAATCATCAGTGATAGCTTCCTCACATAAAAACACGCATCGGTGAAGTCGAATTTCGCAACTTGTGACCGTCGGGTAGGTGCAGGAGAAGGAGCTTTGGATGTGTCACATCCACGACGTGTAAATGCAGCAATCAATTTCTCATTGTTGTACCTTGTTGCAAGCACTGTGCACTCTTACTTCACTCAACTCACGCAGAAACTGTTCATCTGCCGAAAGTTTCCTTTTTACACTGGACTCCAACAGTCTGGCAACTCCTCTTGCTTCCACTACAGTTAGTTCACCTGCTTCAACTCCTCCTTTACAAATAAAACACAAGTCTGATCCACGAGATGTAGACGCCATCTCAGAAAATTACCCAAAAACCAAAACTGTCACTAACACTCGATGCTCCTTTCGCTAACAAAGTTATTCACTTCAAGAGCTGAAGGTTTCTAATGTTACTTATCTAACTTAATCTTATATATTCTCTGAGTGGTTAAAGACTCACTGTCCCATTTTTACCAATCCCTAATTTTAATTTTCTTATTTCCTAATTTGAATATTCTACCAGAGGTACTTATACCCTTCTATAATTACTATTTTTCGATTTCTTCTTGGAATTAATGAATAATAGAGTCATGTTGAAAGAATAAAATGAAAAGTGATCTAATATGACCTCAAAAATCGAATACAAATAGGTCTAGGTAGCACAGGTAGAATAGACAAATTTCAGCCTTCTATGTTGAATATTGGCTCATCGTTTGCATTCCGCAGTTCCACAAGAGCAGTGTTCTAACATCTATTGTTTTACAGCTTTTCACTGCTGTAGCTGATCACACACTCCCCTCGGCCCGACACTCTCTTGTCGTTAGGAGGAACGACTTGACACCTGGTGGGCAAGCAGAGGTGGGGGTCATCTAAAGTTAGTGATTTCAAGTAGGAATCATAATAGCAACTACATTCCATCATAATTCTAGTATAATAGAAGAAATAGGGTGGAATTCTGCATTTTGTGGCGAAATTTGAAAAATTACCTATTCTTCGAAGCGCCATATCTCGATAACAAATTGACACTCAAACATGTTTGGGGCAAAAAATTCGTAGGGAATTTGACGATCTACGTTTTTACTGTAGATCGTAAGGCAAAAAAGTTATTGAGGGAAAAACCACACCAATGTCGAAAAATTTGCAGTTTCCTCCCCCCTACTTTTTTAGCACAGGGTCCTCGAGTTCCAAAACTTGAGGAAATGTTAATCATTTATCCCTGAACTACATCTTGAAGTTTCATTAACTTCCGACGTTTTTCTATCTGAAACTACCTGTCGACTGAACTATTTATGAAATATGAATTATAAAAGGATTTTGGTATCATATAAAATGAATTAACTTTTCAATTAGCGTCCTTTTTGACAAAACTCTTGAACGGCAAAGTCAAAGATGAATATCACTTTTCAATAGAAGTAAAGAATCCACTCTGTAGACTGAAATAAAAAAGTGAGCTTGGGTGAATCCCCACTCTGCATGTTAGATTCATTATACAGGGCTATTCAAATTCGAGTCTCTGCATGGGGATCTCGGTGACAGTAAAAAATAGGAGGGTGGTTGAATGGGGGCAAAGTTGCGTATTTCACAGGTCAATTACGTGACATAAAAAAAATCTGATCTAGCTCCATTGGTTCTAGAGTTATACAGGTAAATTCTTTTTTTTGTCTATATCTTTTTATTTTATGGAGATTTTTTAAACTGTTGGCACTGTTGGCACAGAAACTTTTTGTAGACTATCCAAATATGCAATTTAAAATTATATACAAAGTATCGTACAAGCCGGGCCACCCACAACTTTTTATTTTCAAATACGGACCAGTGTTTTTTACAACATTTATTGAAATTCTAAGAGTCGTGTTACATGTTGGCGTAGTATTTTCATCTAAACTACAGAGTGTTTTAGGAGTAGTGAACTATTTGCAGTAAAATCAATATTTTTTTATTTCCATAACAGCTTTAATTGAAAAATATCAATGAATAAAAAAGTGAACCAATGACAAGTTGACATTTTTCAATTACAGCTGTTATGGAATAAAAATAATATTAATTTTACTGCTAATAGTTCACTACTTCAAAAACATATGTAACTCAGATGAAAATATTATGCCAACATGAAATATGACTCTTGACATTTGAAAAAATTCAATGAAAAATACAGGTCCGTATTTGAAAAGAAATAGTTGAGGATGGTCCGTGTTGTACGATACTTTGTATATAATTTTAAATTGCATATTTAGATAGTCTACAAAAAGTTGCTATGGCAAAGTGCCAAAAGTTTCAAAAAATCTTCACAAAATAAAAAGATAAAGGCAATAAAAGAATTCCGAAATTTTCGATTTTTCCTGTATCTGGAACTAAAGCAGCTAGATCAGATTTTTTGTTTCGCGTATTTGACTTCAAAAATACGCAACTTTGCCCCTATTCAACCATCCGTCTATCTTTTACCGTTACCGAGATCCCCATGCATAGACTCGAATTTGAACAGTCTTGTATATTTTCGCTATTGACATATATTTTTCATCAGTACCTTCTAGTATATGTTACGACTAGGGCCGTTAAGGAAGCTATAAGCCCTATCGCTTGGAACGTAGTTAGGAGGGGAAACAAGGAAACTTCATTCCTTCTCAGTACACCCACCAAAAAAATTAAACAAATCACCACTTCACTATATCTGTGAATGTATATTTTAATAAAGTGAATCCTTAGGAATATCCGCATGCTAGGCTTGTTAGGAGATAGAATATCCGCCTGCCAGGCTATTTGGAAGTTGGAATATCCGCCTCAGAGGCGGACTACATTGTTTCATATCTGAGAAAAAGTATCATGTCTAGGCAGGACACCTTCCCCACATCAAGGTTAGATACCTTCTGAGACTCTTCTAGCACGCTGACTCCAAGGGACAGGTTGGAGCGCCACTACTGACACCAATGTGAATGATATCTACTTCTCAGGCGGATGTCCTTCAAGTGTTGAAGAACGCAGTTTGCAGGGCAGAACAAAGCAATTTAAATATGGATTTTCCCAGCGAAGACGAGTCAACAGGTAACAAAGAATACAATATACGGTATACGAAGATTTTTACCAAATGAACAGGACCAACTCGCTTGAGGACATCTTTCTGAGAAGGGTTTGTCAAAGAGGTCTCTACCGTCGTAACCTCCACTTGGTTCGACTATTCCTCAACCCCCCAATGGATTCGACAGTCTCGCAAACCTTATCTGGATTACACTTTTCGACTGTCTCCATTATCTTCTGTCCTCTTGTATTTATTCAATTATCGTGTCAAAGTTACAGATATTATCATTCAACGAGAAAAGTTTGTTGAAATCTTCATAGCCGTGTCAATGACACACATCGTGTTTTTGTTATCAATCGAGCCACGCGGAACACGACCATGATTGATGTTAATGATTTTGGTCTTAAAATGATATGAATTTATGAAATACGAATAATTATGATACAGAATTTTTAATATCAAATGAAATAGTTTTTGGATTAGCGCCAATTCTTGACACAATACAGCTACGGCAATCAGGATCACCAGGATTTTATTTGTCGTAGCTGTATAAGAATTTTAGGGTTGGTGCGAGAGGGTGGGAACGTCAAAAAAGAACGTTTTCTGGGTGTAAGAGTGTGCGCCATACCGTAGTTTGACATGTTTTTCGTGATTTCAAGATAAACGAGGTGTCTCCGATGTTTTTGTTCGAAATTTTCCATAATATTGTTTCAACTGGACTACTGTTAGTTCGGTGTGTTATTGATTTCATATTTTAACATATTCATGTATATGTGTAAGTATGCATGACTTCTCAGACGAGTGAAAAAAACTCTGTAGAAATTAATCTATCTATGCCAGTAATATTTTACCATATCGGTATTAATATTTTACCATATCTGTATAAGCGCCATAGATACAAAAAACATATATTTTCTGTCATAGACATCTTTATGGCAGGAAAAAGAGCTCAAAGTTTGCAGCTAAGAGAAAAATGAACACATGCAATAGTCAGCAGTGTACTACTCACACATACTCTTAGAGAATTTTTCGTTTCGAAAGAAATCACATGTTTGAGAATGAGATGTATGCAAATCAGGGCCTCTTAAATGGTTGTATACCAAATTTTATCAAAAAATATTCAACATTGATAATTCTGTTACCGAATCAACATTCAAATTGTATCGTGATAGAGTCTTGATTGCACACCTCTCAAATGATTTAAATCTGGGTAAGTTGTCCGTGAAACATCGTGCGGATATGCGAAATCGCGCTTTTTTCATTTGGCACTGGCAACAAAAGACGATTGTTGGTCGCCCTATCTTGATAATTTATATAAAAACGCTGTTTATTGCTGAATAATAAAGACCTTTATTATTATTATTGTTGCTGTCAAAAACTGTAATTAAACATTAACCTCAGATTATACCGGATTAATAAGAAAAATATTTTGTAAAGTGTTAGGAATTAGTGATTCGTGTGTGAGAACTAAGTGTGAGAGATAAAATTGAAACTGTGCGCCTTTTCGGAGATGATGCTCTTCGGCAAGGAAAGCTGCCAGAGAATTTCATAACAAATATCATGATACTGACAGGGAGCAGCAGTACGGCAAACTTTATGAATTCTGTTTTTGAAGAAACAGGTTGTTTATTGAGGCATATGCTCATAAACATTAACAATCCACATCGTAAGTATATAAAGTATATTGCAATATTTCCGTAATAATCATTTCTCAAGCGTACGAACGGCTGGTTTGAATTTAAATATCCCTAGAGAAAATATCAGGAGATCCCTTCTAGAAAATAAAATTAAACTATTCAAGCCAAAAATTTCACACATTCTGAAACCGGGAGATGAAGAAAGAATGTTAGAATTCTGTTTGTGTGCTCAAGGAGAATATTTGAATGATATTAACTTCTACTAAACAATTTTGTTCAGTGATGGATAATCGTAATTAGGATATAAACACAAATAAGCTATATTTAATGATGAGATTATCGGTCCGTTATTCTTTGAAAGTAATCTGATTGGAAATATATTTAAAGACTCTTTGAGAAATTAGGTTTTGAACGCAATGCATAACTTACCAGTGCAAGATTGCTGAATAATAATCATAGAAATCGATGGATAGGTCGAAATAGTCCATACATTCAATGGCCGCCAAGAAAATCGGAACTGGCACCGCTAGATATTTTCTTTGGGGTACTGTGGAGCAAAACGTTCAGATCGCAGTCAGTAGAAGAACTACGCATCAGAATATCTGCAGCTTGTGCAGAAATTACAATAGAACAACTAAGAAAAGTTATATTGAATATTAGAAGAAGGTATGACAAGTGCATTGCAGTAAAAGGCAGATTGGTTGGAAAAACAAAAATTTGATGAACGTTTATTTCTGTTTGTGTCTACAATATCTTGTTGAATTTTTTTTCAATCTTTGTGTTTGTTCCATGGTCAATTGACCAGAAAGAATATATTCATTCGTTTATTTTATTTTGCCTCAGAGTTATCAACGATTAATAGATATTTATTTTACTTTTCAGTCTATCAGATACTTGAATTAACTCATAATAAAAACTTTTTTCATTCGACCACAGAATTATTGATAATGAATATTTTTTATGAAATTTGATATAATACCATTCGAGAGGGTGCTCAATGCAATGGCAATTTAAAATGTTTTTCAATTTCCAACAGGATTTCTTGAATTCAACCTCTGAAAGTATACGCAGCAGGCCTTGGTTTCTGTAGAAAGAAAATGATGTTCTGTCCCAAAGTACAGTTTTCAAGTTGGTCACATTGTACATATATTAGTATAGAATAACTGTTAAAATGAAAGTCAATATATAATGATTAATAAGCGAAGAGGGGTCGAAGAAGAGGGTCACTGACTGCAAGGACAACCTGCTCATCGACAGATGTATCACACAGGACGACATGCAGTATAAGCGTAACCTTTCAATAGCCTGGATCGATTATCGCAAGGCATTTGATGCAACATCGCATGAGATCATCATGCATTTGCTCAGATGCCTTTAGGTACCCGTTCAAATAGTTTGATGCATTGAACAGCTGATGCTGCTTTGGAAGACTCACTTCACTATCACATCTGGTCGAGTCAGAGTCCGAACATAGGAAGCAGGTTCCCTCAACTCTCTTCTGTTTTGCATCTCCCTATTACTATTGTCAGTTGCACTTCGGAAAACCCGCAAATACAACTACGGCACCCTCTGCAATCGAAGGTATTAGGTCACCCATCTATTCTATATGGATGACTTCAAACTGTATGCTTCGGGAGCAGCGACAACTCGACGTGAAAACACGCGAAATGATGCATCTTCATAGGAGCTTGCATCCTAAATCGTCTGTTTTACGATTCCCACAATAAAAGTCATCGCAAATGAAGATCAACAACATATTGCAAGTACCACAAATAAAGGAAGTTATGACTTAGACATAAGGAATAACGATAGCAATGAAAGAGATTCTCAAAATCTCGAGAATCAACTCCAGAATGAACCTTTGATGTTAGCAAACTTTGACAGCAATAAACCACCCATGGGTTCACACTATTAGAAAATAAAAAGAGAGAACAGACATCAAAAAAGAACAAAAAAATATTGGATTTGCTGAAGATAGTAATGGAGAGTTTACATGTTAAAATCCTAAGGTATACAGAGCAGAGTGAAATAACGGTGATGATCATTTCAAGAAACTCATGGAAAATTAACTCAACGAAACCGTCACGGACGAAATATAAGAAGCAAAATCGGAAAAAGTCATAGTGAAAGAACTCGAAACAGATGAACACCGACTTAAATGTTTTATGATAGGAGCGAACTTCGGTCACGAAGATATCCTGTATAATACAAATTTATGGCCCAAAGGAGTTGGATTCAGATGGCTTGATTTTAAACGCCACAATGATTATTACAGGAATGGGGAAAATAATGATTTTTCATCATGAAATTCCCCAACAAAGAATCAACTAGAATACAAAACTTTGAACTTCTCATGAATTTTATAGTATATTCAAACTTCCAAAGTATTGAAAACACCTTACTAAGTGGAATTATCATGGAAGATCATTAGGAATATCCATTATTCCTTCCAGCTACTGAGATACCTATGGCTGTCAAGAAATGAAATTAACCTCTTTCCACTCCATAATTATTGTCACCTAGACAGATTTCGTCGACAAGTATATGAATGTGGGTTGAACAGGGCGTGAAACAACTCGTATTCCTCTAGACCATATGTGTACTGAAAAAAATTTTGAGGTATGTAGTGTTGAATTTAAAACATGAAATAATTTCAGTCTATAGATTACCTACAGAAAACTTATTTTTTTTTGCACAAGCTGGAGGCACTCCTAAATCAGATCTTCAGTCAATTCACAAATATGGCTCACTGAAGACTTTATGGTATATTTCAATTCAAGAAGCAAAAAGTATGTATTGACTTCTGTTAATAGTCAATGAAAGTACCCGAATAACCTCACTCTCAAACTTAAGAATTGATAATATAATCACAAACGTGGAGGCAATCACTCAAAATATCAGGAACCAGTTTGTCATATCATAGACAAATTAATAATTGCATTAGCTTGTAATCACTTCTGAAACTCTCTCCAGTAAAAAACAGGTAAAAACAAATGAATATTTTCTCGAAAAAGCAAATTTCATATGACAGACCTACTCATAAATGAGCGTTGGGATTTGGTGAATAATGCAAGAACTTTTGATGATAAATACAATAATTTCATAGAAATATTAGTGAATTATTCAAATATGGCTTCTCCCTCAACGATTTGTAATAACAAAACCAAAGTTAATAATACATTATGGGTTACAGATGAATTAATAATTTCTAGCACACAGTTGGGAGATTTGTATATTCTTCAAAAAATTCATCCTGATATGAAACCCATATACAAACAGAGGTTTACTTATCATAGAAAATATAAAATAAAAATAAAGCATCTGTCACGAGCTTGTCCCATACTGATTATTAGAAATGATCCGTCATCAAAAGACGTCATGAAATTCGCTATTCTCGAATATCGGTCAAATACATCAAAATAATAAATTATGTCGTATGCGGCTCTCTCCTGTTTAAGAAAAATGCGTGAATATGAAGTTCACCGCTAATCTCCTCCGCGACCTACATGATTAGCTAATTCACAGATAATGTACCACAGTGATTCGTCCTATTTCTTCAACAGCGCTTTATTCTTCCGCCCACTTCACGAGACAATATTGTTACAACTTTATATATTTGGGGGTACTCAGGGGTAGCAGAACTAAGGGAAAACCGTATACCCAATTTAGTAGTATATTACGTGAGTTAAACAAGTGTTGTCGATGGTCAGATCAACTGAGTACAAAACTGTCTCGTCAGGAATCATGTACCGCAGTCCTCTCCGTGCTCCGCTCTCTTCGCGCATGTTGCACTTGCCAGTTGGAGTCCTCAATCACTATAGGTCGCGTACTTGTGACAATATCAAGAAATTGGGGTCATAAACTTATTTATTGAGTAACATTTGCCATGAATAATAACTAAAGTGACAACTGGACGCTATTGAATCATGATTCACCTATGCAGATTGTAAGATTACAGCTGAAAATAGACATTTATTGCTTACGGGAACAGTTTAACCACATTTCACGTGTACAAACGTGAAGGGGTCAAGATTAAATAAATATGGAAATTTCGAAAGACAAAGGCAGTATGTTACCAAGTTAGTAGTGCAGTATGCGGTCTAATTGTTAGCGAATTATGGGTGCCTCGATGGTCCAGAGAGTTTCAAAATCACTCAGTCAGTAAAACCGTAAGATGAAACTGAAGTATTATTGAACGTTTCCTGGAACAACCGTGGATAAAATGACTCAAAAGATGTAATAAAGTGCAACAAACTATGTACCTTCTCGAAAAAATAGGCCCTGTTTATGAGAATATACGGTAAAAATTCCGGTGACTTATGGTACTTATGGACTTATTGGGCCGCAGTGGTCATGATGGTAGAGCGCTAGTCTATCAGTCAGAGGGACGTGGGTTCGATTCCCAGCATGGTCACTGGTCTCATGCTAGGAATAGCACGTTAAAAGGTAAGACCTCGTTAATCCTTAGCTCGCACAAGTTTCGACTTCTGAGGGCTGTTGTTCGTAGGGGGATGACGGCTGGTTAACGGAAAAAACAATTTTAAACAATTTTTTTTAAACAATCTCGATAATACGAACGAAACCGAATATTATAATTCTGATACAAAAGCTATGACTCATTTACTGATAACTGAAAGTTAAATTAGTTGTATTATCATTAGAATCACCAGTCAAGTATAATCTGTTTGATTATTGTAAGAGCTGTTCATAATTTAAGTAAATGTGTATACCGGAAACTATGAATGGGTACAGCCTCCGATCAAGTAACACAACCTAGATGAATAATACTCAAAAAATACTGAAGGGAACATCTTTCCATAATGTTATTCCTCAAGTCATGACATTGTTGCCATGTCGCGATTTTTTAGGGATACAATAAGCACGTCAGCTAGATTTTGATTTCTGTCAGGTATATTCATGGCAACGAAAACCCAAAAATACTGTCTTGGATGAAATATATAACAATGAGAACGTTCATGAGACGTTCATTGCAGCTTGTTGGGAGCATGTAAAAACGATAGTATTTCCATCGCAGAACGGAGATTATTCGTTGTCGATATAGTCTGGTCAGTACGGCAACGCTGCATTTGATATTTGACAGAACAATCATTTGAAACTACCATTGTCGTAACTATCGAGAAAAGGAAACCGAATTGGAAAGGGGTAAAATGGAATTATGAAAAAACATGTCAATTAGAGCATCGGCTGTTCTCAAAATCCTGTGGAGATTCAGGAGAATCTTCCATCATAATTTTAAGTTTCCATTCCAAATTAGGTTTCCATTATTTCTAGTTTATTGAACCTCAATATTTCTGTAAACAACGCACGGCACTGTCAAAAGATGACCCTTACAATTGAAGTTTGAGCCGTGAGCGGCGAGTTACTCATCTAGGTTGTGTTATTCGATCGGAGGGTACAGCTATCGTTTATATTGAACTAAAGGTTTATGTTACTAGTGGTAGAACAATATATAGTGAGAGTAATTACTTTTACTTCGAATTTTGGTATATTCTTATAGGTATCATAAAATAGTGTTAATTGAATATCGCATGTTAATGAGTTGATACGTTTACTGTTAGTAAAGGTTTTGCATGATATATTTTGTGTATTTAGATATTTGATTACAAGGTGTGTTATTGGTATATTTTGGTTCATTGCATGAAATAGAAGGATTTAGTAATGATTATGAGGTTGCTACCTTTGAAAGTATGTTTCATGTATGTGAATTATTATCTAGAAACATTTTTGTGCTATTACTATTATGTATTTAACTGTTTTTAATATAACTCCGTCAGTATAAATCACGGCTAATAATGTAAGGAATGTCTCATTGAATATGCGTTCAGAAAGCTTCTCTGTTTTCAACGGTAATTTAGGTATTTCACATTTTGTCCTGATAATACAGGACACTGCATTATTGCGACATGGACGGAACAGCAATTATGCACTGTAGCGTAGTGGTTTTGAGAGAAAACACTGCCGCTTTGGTGGTGTTGTTGTCACTTTCTACGTTCACGTCTCTATCGTATTTCTTCGCCTTTCTTGTTTCATTGATTTGCTTGTGACTGAATGTGGCAATGTTGCTTATTCGGTAACACACAGTGAAATTAATGATGATGCAGCAAAATAGTATTATTTTCAGCCACGTATGTTCGGTAAACTGTTGTAGAAATGGTAACCGATCAAAGACAAGCTGCAAGTACTATATTCGTCCATTCGAGTTGGCGGAGAAAAGTCTTTTAAAGACTCTCAAATGCGCTGCCGGTGCTCCATATCCAAAATCGGGTTAATTATGCGAGAAAGGCAAACGATTCGTCTGGCGAAACAAATCCTGTCTAAGGCCAGGCGTTCCCAATTCGATTTGAGTGGAGTATTGTATGCAAGTCGCCACACGACCATATGACAAATCGTACTGCACTCTTCATTAAAGGTCAATACTGTTTTGCTCATAGTGAAATTTTAAACACAAATGGCCACAGTTGGCCTGATGGAATGTATGAAAGCGGTTTGTTGAAGAACATTTTCACAGTTCTACTACCACCATTACCACCACCACTCAAGTACCGCACCGGTTCCACTAGGAGCTTCAAGTTGCCGAATCTTCAAAGTATTTTACAAAGTGTACCCAAGAATTTTATCGAGTACAAATTGATGATAGCGCACTCTTTGTACATGAACGTATAATGAAAAATGAGGTACTTCCAAACGTTTGGCATACTTGAGTAAGATCACATCGAACAAACATCACTTGATATTATGCATCTTCACTGGGAGTTTTTTGCAAATTTCATGAGAGAGAGACCGTAACCGCCGCGAGATGACTTGCGCAGAAATTAGCCGATTCCTACTTGCCAATTCTCTTCATGACAGTAAGGTGAAGCTTGATGATGGTCCTGGCAATGGTGCTGGTACCAACGAGCTTAGAACTGCTAGAGCAGCGAATATGGAAACAAAAGAAGCAGGTCCCCACTCTTTGCATTAAATGGTTTCATTCTAGATACTTGGATGTTTTTGCGACCGCCCATTTTCTTGACCTGAGAACGAGTTCTACCAACGCCAATTTTTGCAAGCCTTCGCATCCAACGTATCTTCGTGTTGATCTAATTGTTCAGCATATGCTTGACAATTTTCATATCATCTTTATTGTTCATTGAGTAACTTTATAGATATTTTTCATGTTGTCTATTCGTACCAGAAACAGAAGCCAATTCCATGTCCAGATTACGTTTGGCTTTCATCGTTGTGGTTACTAGCAAAGCTGAAGCTCTCTCACCAAATTTTGCGTGTTTGGACTTGATACGTTCCAAAAGCGGTGAAACAAGAGCTGGTTTGTTTCAATTTGGATAATATAGGTGCTGGGGATAATAATGTACGTAAACATGGTATCCTGATATCAAATCAATTTTTAGCGATTTTTTGTAACATGAGAGGTTGTGGCAAGACCAACGCTGTACTTAGGCTTACTGTTGACCCAAACGGAGCACGTTTCGAAAATGTTTACGTTCGTTCAAAGTCGCTGTTCGAACCGAAATATCAATCATTGCAAGATGTGCTAAAACAAGTCGAAGGCTACTTCGACGATATAATCGATCCCTCAATGCGAAAGAAAACTCAGTTTTTATATTTGACAATACGACGTGTGACAAACACAATAAAGTTGAAGAGTTTCATGCTATGGCGCGCCACAAAACCATTGACGTAACCTACTTATGTCAAACCCATTCAAACAACTGATCAGAGATAATTGGAATATTATTTTTCCATTTTGGCAAGACTGTAATTTGAAGCACGTCTTCGATGAGCACGTCTTCCCAGATCACACCTTTGAAAAATGTTGCCTACTGTGCGCCACCTGTTGGAAGGAAACAAATGGTGCTACCATGTGGGTGTTGAATGTATCCAAAGGCATAGCCTGTGCGGGTAGAAGACGACTATTATAATATTTTGCCTGGCAACTTACTGATTTTTGATTACGTATTCACTTTTCAGCAATCGGAAAACCCAGAAAAACTACAGCACCACCACCAGACGTCGGGATCGGCATCTAGACAACAAACATTGCATATCGACTCCTATGAAATACAGAAACATTTTCACGTTTCCATGAATCGAACCTGGCTAAATGTAAGCGGAAGTTACAAAAGCCGACAAAGAGATGGTGGCCATCGTCAATGACCTCACAGAAGCAGGCTTTCATTCGAAAAATACGAGCAGATGTTTCGCACCCCATAGTTTCATCATGAGCATCAACAAGTTCGGCCAAACTTTCTCAGCTCATCGTTCGCAGTAGCAGCACCCCACCATTTTTTGGTGTCATATTCAACTATACGGTTAAAGGGGACATTGATGCCCAACGAAAAATGCGTTAATGACGTCGTGCAAAATCTCAGATACGAGCTGAACACTGATATTCGAGGGATGAAATTATTGAGCTCTCGTTGAAACTTCGCGAAACCGGCATTGGAACTTGGTAACAATCTAACACTCAAGTAGAAGGTGAAGTCAGTGTTGTCTGCTCCACCGTTGGTAAAATGGTGACGATAATGACGAGGACGACGACAGCAAAGACGGAAGTCTCATCTGCTGCAGAAAAAATGATTCATGAGCTTCATGCTCCAGCCAGAAACTGTTCTTCTCGGAGACGTCACCAGAGACAATGTAAAAGAGGTGTTTGAGTATGCTGTATGAAAAAAATCCATAATTGGGGACTTCCTAAGGATCAGCAAAGCCAAGCCAAGCAATTATTCGAAAAAAATAAATACGCTCAATTGGACTACCGAACTTTTCGAAGTCATCAAATGAAAAATCACCCAACTAATCATGTACTTGCTGAAAGACATGGAAGGATGACTCATCAGCTGCGTTTTCTACGAAAAAGAATTACAAAAAACAAAACATCCAGAAGTATATCTAGTAGAAAAAATTATTAGATGTAAAGGGCGTAAAGTTATCGTGAAACGGCTTGGTTTTGACAGGACACACAAAAGCTGGATTGATTCCGAAATTGTTGGTAGTCCATTGGAAAAGTGACACGGCTTCTACTGGATTTGAAGGCACTTTTTCACTCATCGACAAAGTGGAGTATCCGCGCTTTGAATGTTTCGGACAGAAATTCCTATGATTTGGGGCCAGTCTGTCGCTATACTTGGTGGATGGAGTACACTTCGATTCTAACCAGCCGACGTTTGGTTGGGAGTCATTTATGACGGTGGATTAAGATTTCTCATTATTTTCTTCATGGGAGTGTGCATATCGTGCTGCTGAATTAGATCAAGTTTGTCATAAGTATAAAGATGGTATCAAAACTGACATTTTCTTTGTGTGCAATGCCACCTACCAGTTTTGAAAGAGATTTTCTCGAATTTTCGTGCCTGAAAAAGTCTCATACGCAGGATCCACATCATATGCTCCAGCCTGTCTCCCAGTATTTTTGGATGGAGCACCGTCGTGGGCACCAGTAATCAACTGTATAATAATCAAGATGCCGCCATTAGCACCCGAATCAAACTAGACTGAGATGATATCGTTGACTTGGAATTACGCACTCATGAAGAAAGAGGATAGTTCAAATTTTCGATGATGACTCATACTTCAATCTAACGGAGATTTCCGCATCTGGATACAGTCATCGTGGAAGAATTTGAATCTTTACTGAATATGAACTTCTGTGGATATTATCACGATTTATCAGCTACTGTCAAAGATCTTGCTAGAAAAAATTATTTGTCATTTGATAAGGCTATATACTTGTATACTACATCATGAAGAGATGATGAAAATTTAAGTTTTCGTCAATGTCTATTCAATTTAAAAAAAAAGTATTGTTTGATTTCGGTAGGAAATGAATATACATTTATGTATTGGACGGAGTTGACATTTTCATTTCATTGTGCTCAAAGAGATACAGTACAAAGCAAGAGTCGAGAAGTTCCGAGAGAGGACTTCAGCATTTCCGCAAAGTACGTTAGCCAAAGCCGGCGTCACGTATACTGGTCGAAAAGATGTGGTGACATGTGTTTCGTGACGAGTCAAAAGGTTCCAATGGCAGCCTAATAAAGATTTATTATTATTTGACTTGGAGACTCTGATTCTTGCTTTCTCCCTCTCATTCATTCGAGCATAAGACAATTTGATGGAATCAGTCCATTCATACATTGATACATAATGATGGTAATAATAATAGTAAGTATAATTTCAATGATTCTTGGACATAGTAATCAGTCACCTCATGAATTTGGGGAGAGTTTATTGTAGTTAATGGCATACCAGCGCGTCCTCGGGATGTGTCGGAAGTCTAGAGACAGAGCCTGACTGAAAAATCCTGACGAAACAATCATAACAATAGTAAAGCAATTCAAAATTCCTTGACTTTCGACATTTATATTCTTTCAACAATGAGAACCTTGTGAACAAATAAGCGAATACGGCGTTGCAAAGTCACTTTTCCTTACTGATTTTGTAAACATTCAGCAATGCCTTCAAATGTGATTTCATTTTGGACGAATCTGTATTCCACACATTTTCCACTCTGTAGTTCATAGTTCTACAACTCCGAAATTCGTCATAATTTGACATTTTGCTTCATCCTTCATCAAGCTGGAATACCATAGGGGTTATTATCTTTGAGCAAGTCACTCGTATACAATTCCTCAAGGTTTGATTTGATTAAATTTTCATAATTGTCATCTGACTTGATTACATAAATCAGCGAGTCTGTATCTGACTACGTCAACTGGATTTGATCGGTTGTATATCTTTCCATCATGAAGCCGTAATGAAAATCGAACACACTTTGGAATTATCAAGTATCGAAATTTCAACATACAGGGTCCTATTGAACAGCAATTTTGCAGCCCATGTGTCAACTTTTGTTTCAACACCCTGTAGTGTAACATTATTTCTATCGTTGTAAAGGATGGTTATCAATTCGGGTAATTTTGAGCCTAGTGGACTACGGTGTTCCGCGCATAATGTAAAATATCTGTGCTTGTCATGTAGGTGATCGGGGTACTTCAAATCGTCTTGAAAAATATAGCCCATGGGTGAAGTGTCTGACACTTTTCCAGCCATTCGATTCCTCCGTACGGAAGATCTTCCATCATGGATCATTCATATAAATTTTTCACGTCGAGATATAGCTGAGTGGCATTATACCTTTTAACATACCTCTACCCGCACAGGGTATGCCTCTGGGTACACTCAACGAGTGTTTATGAGGGAGTATTAGCATTATTGTATATTTGAAGGAACAACTTTGCGAGAGCTCTCTGAAACAAACATCATTTTGAAGGGAATTCAATCCCAAATACATCGGTGTACTGAAATTGAGGATCGATCAAGTGTTGTTGAAGTTTTAAGGAAAACTAAGTTTTATCCAGATATTTTAATTTTTCATCACCTCAAATGTTAGCGTCGTAAGAAAGGTTCACTGTGGGTACGCCACTGTATTGAAAAATAATATGCTGTCAGAAATAATAGTTTCGAAGGTGAGACAGACGTTTTTATGAAAAAACAATTTCCCTCATGTGTTTTTGTATACGCATATCTTTGTTTACGCCTTGGTAATTGATGTATTCGAGTCACTGCATTCAACAATTTGAAAACATTCGAAAATGGTTTATACTGTACAAGAGAGAATATCCATTGTAGCTGCGTATTTTGAAAATGGACGATGTGCTAGAGCTACGGCTCGAAGTTTCAATGAAAGTCATCCAGAAAACACCACATCATATCAGTACGTGCTTCAATTGATGAATAAGTTCTTGGAGTCGGGATCAGTGCTGAATAAAAAACATGAACGAGAGAAGCCTATGAGAAATGAAGGGGTCGCTGTTGCAGTTGTAGGACATGCAGACTATTTCTGGAATTTCGAAAAGCAGCTTACATCGAATTCTGAAAGACGCAAAATTCCATCCTTATAAAATGCAGAATGTACAAGAATTAAATGAAGATGATCCTGATAGACGTACAGAGTTTTGTGAAATCATGAGTCAATTATTGATTGGTGATAATAATTACCTCTACAATGTGTGCTTTTCTGACGAATCTTCTTTTTATTTAAATGGACATGTGAACATGCACAACTGCAGATACTGGAGTGACGTAAATCCCCATTGGTACAGGGAAATTCATTCACAAACTCCCCAGAAATTGAATGTTTGGGCTGGTATTCTGGGAGACCATATTGTAGGTCCATATTTTATTGATGGTAACCTCAACGGACAAACCTATCTTGAACTTCTTGATACAACTGTGAACCCCAGAATCACTCAGTTATTTGAAGACGATGATAGGTTACTTGACGGTCAGCTCACCTTTCAACAAGATGGAGCTCCTCCACATTTTGTTGCACCTGTACGTCAATTTTTAGATGACAATTTCACAGGGCGATGGATTGGAAGGCGAGGACCAATAGAATGGCCGGCTAGATCTCCTGATTTATCACCATTAGACTTCTTTTTATGGTGTCATTTGAAATCCAAAGTTTATATTACCCAGCCAACTTCTCTTGATGATCTACGCAGGAGAATTGTTGTGGAGTGTCGTGCAGTGACTCCAGAAATGTTGAGCAATGTGCGAAGAAATTTCGAAGATCGCTTATACTTCTCTATGGAACTGAATGGTTCACATTTTGAACCTCTCATACGATGATAACATGTTAGGTGATGAAAAATAAAAATATCTGGAAAAAATTAGTTTTCATGAAAACTTCAACAACACTTGTTCGATCCTCAATTTCAATACACCGATGTATTTGGGATTGAATTCCCTTCAAAATGATGTATCACAAGTACAGTAGTCCCATTGAAAATTCTGAAGTAGGGGGTGCTGGGGTTGAGGGGGTTGACAACACAATGATGGTGTATTTGGTGAAAGTGTTCCCCCTTGAAATAAAAATCGACGGGTTTGAGCGATTTTCAATTTTTTTCATGAGTTCGGATATTAGGGGGGTGACAAGTTTTAGCTGGGACACACTGTATATATATATATATATATATATATATAGTGAAGTGAATAGAGTATTTTCGTTTCAATTCCGAGAGCTCACGATCCGTGGACAGCGCTGTTTCGTTGTATATATATATATATAAAATGCAACCGTAGACACGTGTTTCGACACGTTGAGTTTACAAGGCAAGAAACGACGTCGCCACGGAGGCAGCTATAGCTACCTGCGTGACATCCGAGTCCAGGAATATAAATGAAACAGGGATATGCTCTCGAGGGAAATTGTGAATAACAAGGAATAAGAAGGAACATTTTATTGGACTAAGCCCTCTAGTAAATATGCAACCGTAGACACGTGTTTCGATCTTACGGATCTCATCAGTACGGTGAAAGCAAGTGTAAGGATGTGCAACACTTGATTGCAGGTGAAACAACAAACGAACGGAGTCAACAAACAGAAAGCCAACCGCACATTTGTGGCTTCAGTCGGAACACCTCGTGTTTACAAGGCAAGAAACGACATCGCCACGGAGGCAGCTATAACTACCTGCGTGACATCCGAGTCCAGGAATATGAATGAAACAGGGATATGCTCTCTAGGGAAATTGTAAATAACAAGAAGGAAAATTTTATTGGAATAAGCCCTCTAGTAAAAATGCAACCGTAGACACTTGTTTCGATCTTAGGGATCTCATTAGTACGGTGAAAGAAAGTGTAAGGATGTGCAACACTTGATTGCAGGTGAAACAACAAACGAACAGAGTCAACAAACAGGAAG
The DNA here is from genome assembly GCA_958502065.1 of Chrysolina americana. Classification (NCBI taxonomy): domain Eukaryota; kingdom Metazoa; phylum Arthropoda; class Insecta; order Coleoptera; family Chrysomelidae; genus Chrysolina; species Chrysolina americana. The sequence continues at coordinate 36,173,026 of OY293419.1, forward strand.
CCAACCGCACATTTGTGGCTTCAGTCGGAACACCTCGTGTTTACAAGGCAAGAAACGACGTCACCACAGAGGCAGCTATAGCTACCTGCGTGACATCCGAGTCCAGGAATATAAATAAAACAGGGATATGCTCTCGAAGGAAATTGTGAAAAACAAGAAGGAACATTTTATTGGACTAAGCCCGATTTTTACGAAGCCCGTTTTCGAGCTTCTTAAAAATCTACGTGTATATCGATTTCATAGCTTAATAATGAGCCCGCGACTCCATAGAGCTAATGTAGCCTGGGCTTCATAATGGTGGATAATATCTCAAGATATACACGTTTAGTTCAGCCAACCTCTACCAGAGGGCGCATGAGTAAGTTCTGTATGTAACTATATACGGTATGTAGATGTTATTTATTTATTTATTTATTGAACAAGAAATACAAACAGGACCGGTGGGTCCTAATTACGCTTTATAGGAATCCCGTTTAGTTCCACGTATTCTCAGATGCCCGTTCATTTCGCAGCATTGCGGTCTGTGAAAACTGATTATTTCGCTCTTCTACTATTTGAATCGGAAAAAACAGGTGGGCTTCTCAAAACGTTTTCCATGCCGTTACGTTTGAATACAAGCCGATGTATGATTCAATATTATATTGAAACGGAAGGAGCAAACTTATGGTGCTGAGTTTCATACTGCATTAATCTAATTTCTCTAGAGGAACCAGTAGATTGGATGATAATTTGTAGATTATAACTCATAGCGCGGTATATTTTCAGATTATTCAGTGGAAAATTTCGAAACGAACGTATCTTGATTTTGTCTTCAGAGCAAAAACACTTTTATAGATTTTATCAACTCGGTTTCGCCAGCTTTGAACTCCACCTAATAGTATGTTTTGTTTAAATACTCTAATAGAGACTTGTCCATTTCTACCATGGGGCTTTTATTCGGATTTCCATCATCTCATGAACTATTGTTTTACTTGACGATTCAATCGCGTAAATCCGCGATCATCTCTAGGATTCAATGGTCTACTAATAAGTTCAGTTACATAATCAAGTTGTAATTATTTCATATGTGAAAATAGAGCTGAACAAAAAATCTGTCTGCGCTCTGGGGCGACTTACTGGTAATTAATGGCTATTTTGGAATCATCTTCACGTAAACTGATTATCAGGTTCTTCGATCTGTTAATACCAGTCTTGTGATGAAGAGGATATAGGGTGTCTTCATTGGCTCCGAAGCATCCAAAACAGCTGTCGATGTTCTTGTAACGTGGCTATATGTTAGTCCACAGAACCACAATGAATGATGACTGCGTAAAGTTGATAATAGAAGATACAAAAAGTGGGGTATTCATCCAACCTGATTTTCTGTATAAGCCTAGTGTATTGGACAGAGGCTGGGTCATGCTTGGAGAACTTTAGGGTCATTACTAAATATGCAGGAGCTTCAACAAAATATTGGATATTTTATAGCAATCATTTAGGCAGAGGGTTCGTATATCACTAGTTGAATGCTTCGTTCTAAGATGGTGCTAAAGCAAGCTCTGCACGGACTAGGTTTTGAACAGATGAGGAAGCGCAAGCTGCAATTCTAGTAAGTCACCGACGTTCCTGCTTTTGTTGCCACATTCGCCGTAACATAAAACAGTTAAGATTTATCAACCAAAACATGTATGTACTACGGAAGTGAAAGATTGTAAGTATACATCTCTTTCAGAGCGGTAATGAATACTTATGAAGTTGTTCTCCTTCTCATAAAGTGTCTTTGATAGGTAACAAAAAAAATTCTGAACTATCCTCTTGCCGTCCGGATGAAAAGTTGGATTACCTCAAACACTCAAGGTTGGTGAGAATCGAAGATACTTGAAAATTTCTCATTTCGAAAATAACGGGGAAATAGTTTTACCACTTAAATAAAATATCATTCATGAATGTCTCAATAAAAAATAGCGCTTGTAAAACACTGTTTATAAAACATGTGTTTCCCAAATTTTTAAGAACAACTTTATTTCCAAAGTCTTCAGGGTTACTTGAAACACCTTTCCCCAACTCCTTAGGCAGAAGTTCTTTGGCAGTATCTCCAACCAAACCATTCCGTTATTCATTGTTTGGTAATCAAAGAATAGTGAAAAAATTCATTAAAAACAAACTAGTGGGCGAGTATTATGCGAGTGAAATTTTTACGCGGAGGGTATTTGAAGAGAGAGATTACTAAATATTTGGGAAGGCAAATGATATATTCGATATACAGCGTATACAAAAATTGGAAAATCTTGACATTGAAGTTTTACTGATTCGAAAGAAAAGTTCATTAGGAAACGTTGTTTGCTACTGAAAATTAGGTCTGAATATATTAACCTAATATTTTTTAGGGCCCTGTATGAAGGCAGGATGCTGCTTCAATCTTTTGATATATTTCACGATAAATTAGGATCATATCCACTAGTTCGTTATGTTAATGAACCTCTGCCATCTTGACAAATGTAGATGCATTAGTTAGTTTGTGCCAACAGTGTCTTATGATTCCCTGAAGTAAAGAAGTTCAATTTGAAGTAATTTCTCGTTGACCAACAGAAGTCTCAAAAGTTAATATCGTCGTCTATTCCATATTTAGTTCAGTTCGCGATTTGAGTGTTGTAATTTTTGATTGATCCTATTAAAATTCGATGGGTCCAAGTTATAATTACATCAAAATGTTTATCTATCATCCGTTTGAAATGTAATTTTACTTGGTATAAAACGAAATGTTACCATTTATTTCCGCTTCTACTTGAAGCAGAAGCCAACTTGCATTCTAGATATATTTCAGCAATAGTGGGTTACGTATCATCAAACGATAATTTTATTATTTATTATCCATTTTTAGGCTACATTCATCAGCATTTCAGGTTCCTATGTACCTAACTGAATCGCGCATACATCGATACATCCTTCTTACTTGTGTTTTTCATGTCTAATACTATTGTCCAAATTTTTTCGAAACATAACGCGCTAGTAATGACATTCAATTTACTCCTTGTGCAAATAGTGCTTTGAAAAATAATTTGTAACATGTGGTCGTAGTGTTAAAGCATCGGCGATTCACACGGATTTCTCAAGGGGTATCTGGTTCAAATCCTGGGCCCCGACGGTCTGCCACGGAGCTGGGGTGGTTCGAAATACACTCTGATAAACTGTAGATTCCGAATCACCCTTGCCACCACCACCACCAGAAGTGAAACAAGGTTGAATGATTTTGAATAGGGATCCTGTTGAAGGTAAGTAACATTGGTATAATTCAAGTGGGTATAACATTTTTTATGGAGAAATCAGTGGGAAATTGAGGATGCCACTAATTTTGTGATTTTAACCTAAAAGCGCACCACATTTTTCAGATTGTTCAATAAAGATTTTCAAGATAAAGTATCCTAGATGTTAACGTATTTTTTATATTTTATCAAAGGTAATACCACGAGCACAATGGGTCGTGATGGTCATGACGGGCCGTGATGGTCATGACGGTAGAGCGCTTGTTTCTCAACCTGAGGGTCATGGGCTCGATTCCCAGCATGGTCATCGGTCTCGTGCATGGCATCACACGTTAAAAGGTAAGGGCTGCGTCTTCTCTAGCTCGGACAAGTCTTTCGAAGACTTTTGAGGGTTGCACTCTTAAGGGTGTGCAGCTAGTTGACGGAAATAACAATTTTAACAATAACAATTTCAACAATCTAACTTAAAATATTTTCGATATTATTTTCTTCTTCATGTAATTTCTGGAAAAAATATGAAAACAAATCGATTGATCGTCTTTTAGGACGAGTGATTTTATCTAGATTCGGTTAGTTTAAATGTTTTTGTCAAATCAACGTGTTTGAGTGATGAAAATAAAAATTACAAATATAATTTGAAGAACGAGTTGTATTTGAGAAGATAATTTTTTTCGCCAATCTGAATAGTGAATAACCATTCCTTTTTTTTTTTCATTAATTTTAATAATATAATATCATTATAACGTTTCATACGACCCGGTCAATGAAGTCGACCCCAAATAGTTTTGACAGTTCAAAGGCAAACAACGTTTTATCGAGGTTCAGGCAGTTTCCACCACTTCTATTGGCCAAAGTACCAGAAACGTGAAAATTTGACATGAGAGAAAAATAATCATGATTTTTCATATTATATTTCGGTTTTCAATACTCTGTATTTTCTGTATTGAATTTTATTTGTATTTCAGAATCACTATATTACATAATATCAAATGATTTTTTCCTTTTAATTATCCACTTTGGGGATACACTCATCCTCATTCCAGTTCTATAGATATATCTTGCGAACAAAATCCAACTGAATTACAAAATCATGGCTTTCTAACATATTTCTCCTTTCTTGCCATCCTTTGCATGTTCATCCACAGACTGCCTTACTATCAATAACGGGCTTCGAATAATACGCGAAACTCTACTGGGCTCCCGTAAACCGTATGATATCTACAAATCATCTGAGGTTACACATATTCAATAATTTTAACATGCCAATGGAAGTAAACAGTTTTTGTTTTTACGAACTTTTTTGTTTCTGTTCTTACGAATCACCCAGGTTTCCGCAGATACTCCTCAGAGCTTATTCGAGCAAAGGTGATTCGGAATCTACAGTTTATCGGAGTGTATTTCGAACCACCCCAGCTCCGTGGCAGACCGTCGGGGCCCAGGATTTGAACCAGATACCCCTTGGGAAATCCGAGTGAATCGCCGATGCTTTAACACTACGACCACATGTTACAAATTATTTTTCAAAGCACTATTTGCACAAGGAGTAAATTGAATGTCATTACTAGCGCGTTATATTTCGAAAAAATTTGGACAATAGTATTAGACATGAAAAACACAAGTAAGAAGGATGTATCGATGTATGCGCGATTCAGTTAGGTACATAGGAACCTGAAATGCTGATGAATGTAGCCTAAATATGGATAATAAATAATAAAATTATCGTTTGATGACACGTAACCCACTATTCCTGAAATATAACTAGAATGCAGCTTGGCTTCTGCTTCAAGTAGAAGCAGAAATAAACGGTAACATTTCGTTTTATACCAAGTAAAATTACATTTCAAACGGATGATAGATGAATATTTTGATGTAATTATAACTTGGACCCATCGAATTTTAATAGGATCAATCAAAAATTACAACACTCAAATCGCGAACTGAACTAAATATGGAATAGACGACGATATAAACTTTTGAGACTTCTGTTGGTCAACGAGAAATTACTTCAAATTGTACTTCTTTACTTCATCGAAGACACTGTTGGCAGAAACTAACTAATGCATCTACATTTGTCAAGATGGCAGAGGTTCATTAACATAACGAACTAGTGTATATGATCCTAATTTATCGTGAAATATATCAAAAGATTGAAGCAGCATCCTGCCTTCATGCAGGACCATAAAAATTATTAGGTTAATATATTCAGACCTTATTTTCAGTAGCAAACAACGTTTCCTAATGAACTTTTCTTTCGAAACAGTAAAATTTCATTGTCAAGATTTTCTAATTTTTCTATACGCTGTATATCGAATATATCATTTACCTTCCCAAATATTTAGTAATCTCTCTCTTCAAATACCCTCCGCGTAAAAATTTCACTCGCATAATACTCGCCCACTAGTTTGTTTTTAATGAATTTTTTCACTATTCTTTGATTACCAAACAATGAATAACGGAATGGTTTGGTTGGAGATACTGCCAAAGAACTTGGTGTTTCAAGTAACTCTGAAGACTTTGGAAATAAAGTTGTTCTTAAAAATTTGGGAAACACATGTTTTATAAACAGTGTTTTACAAGCGCTATTTTTTATTAAGACTTTCATGAATGATATTTTATTTGAGTGGTTAAACTATTTCCCAGATATTTTCGAAATGAGAAATTTTCAAGTATCTTCGATTCACACCAACCTTGAGTGTTTGAGGCAATCCAACTTTTCATCCGGACGGCAAGAGGATAGTTCAGAATTTTTTTGTTACCTATCAAAAACACTTTATGAGAAGGAGAACAACTTCATAAGTATTCATTACCGCTCTGAAAGAGATGTATACTTACAATCTTTCACTTCCTTAGTACATACATGTTTTGGTTGATAAATCTTAACTGTTTTATGTTACGGCGAATGTGGCAACAAAAGCAGAAACGTCGGTGACTTACTAGAATTGCAGCTTGCGCTTCCTCATCTGTTCAAAACCTAGTCCGTGCAGAGCTTGCTTTAGCACCATCTTAGAACGAAGCATTCAACTAGTGATATACGAAGCCTCTGCCTAAATGACTGCTATAAAATAACCATTATTTTGTTGAAGCTCCTGCATATTTAGTAATGACTCTAAAGTTCTACAAGCATGACCCAGCCTCTGTCCAATACTCTAGGCTTTTACAGAATATCAGGTTGGATGAATACCCCACTTTTTGCGACTTCCATTATCAACTTTACGCAGTCATCGTTCATTGTGGTTCTGTGGACTAACATATAGCCACATTACAAGACCATCGACAGCTGTTTTGGATGCTTCGGAGCCAATGAAGACACCCTATATCCTCTTCATCACAAGACTGGCATCAACAGATCGAAGTACCTGATAATCAGTTCACGTGAAGATGATTCCAAAATAGCCAGATTACCAGTAATTGTGAAAACGGGTACTTTCATCTAAGTATACCTACTTATTTTCATTCGCACGACAGCATTATTGATTTTTTTTTCATGATTTAGGAGTAATGTGAATATATTGACGGATGCGTTTCCACTTCAAAGTACATAAATACTCATACGAGGTATAATCAGCACAATCTCAATTAAAATTTATCTAAGATAAACTTGGCGACACCGCAGTGGCTTGGTTAGAGCGCTAGAACATATATTTCCATGCAACTGGGCTTTGAATAATCTTTTGAGTATCGGGGGACTCGTAATATCGTTCGTATATGTTTTCAAAATGTATATATTATATACGCCCGCAAGGGTCCCCCTCAACCCGGGCTTCAACTAGCCTGTGGGATATAGCGGGCTTGGTTTCATCCGACAGATGCGTATACAGTGTGTCCCACTTTTCATGAATACACCCTAATATCTCAGTTATTAATAATGTGATTTTCTTGAAATTTTGGTGGTGATTATATGTTAGGTAAATGAAGTATTTTGGCATAGTGAACATTTTCATCGACCATAGGCGTGCGGTGTGGGGGGGGGGTAAAAAAAAGCTGTTTTTTGGGAAAAGGATATTAGGGCTCATTTTAGATAACTTTTTTATCAGAATTAGAATCAGCATCCCCAAAAACCCTCCAATCCATATTTTCGAAATCTCAAGAGCAGATTTGAGGAGAAAAAAAAAATAATTCACTTTTTTCGTCAATGCACCCGAATATCTGTTATTAGCGATTTTCTTGAGATTTTGATGGTGATTTTATGATAGAAAAATGAAGCATTTGGCATAGTGATCATATTCATTCACCATTGGCGTGCGAAGTTGGGGAGAGAAAAAAGGCTTTTTTTGAGAAATGAATATTAATGCTTATATAAGACAACTTTTCTCATCAGATTCGGAATCAGCATCCCCAAAAACCCTTTAATTCATATTTTCAACATCTCAAGAGCTGATTTGAACAAAAAAAAGTTTAAGTCTTTTTTTTAATAAGTTCTTTATTTGTAACAGTGGTAAAAAAATTACGAATTACTTTACTTTAGTCTCTTGTGTTTTCAACATAACTACCTACTGAAACAATACACTTTTCAACAATTCTTCTCAAACGTACATTCACTCCTAAAGTTTGGGGAGTTAGTTCCTGACACGCTTGCCTAATTGCAAAGCAAAATTCTATTACGCGGCCGGGTAGCATACACTTTATTTTTCAAATGCCCCCACAGAAAAAAGTCACAAGGGTAATATCTGGCGATCTAGGGGGCCATGGTACCAAAGGAGAATTTCTACCTATCCACTTCATAGGGAAAATTGCATTTAAAAAGTTCCGAACTATCCCAGAATTGTGTGCGGGGGCCCAATCTGATTAAAAGACTAGGTTTTGTCTTTGTGCTAATTGCAATTCCATGAGAAAATCATAGAGACCATTTTGTAAAAAATTAAGAAAATTTTGTCCGGTCAGGTTATCCAGGAAATAAGGGCCAACAATCCGTTCGTTGAATATGCCACACCATACGTTAACTTTTTCACTTTATTGGTTTTTACAATGAATTACCCAATTCGGATTTTCAGCTGCCCAAAACCTACAATTTTGACTAGACACCACACCGTTTGTTGTAAACGTTGCCTCGTCAGTAAACATCATGTTCTTCAGAAAAAGTCTGCCGTTAAGATAGTTACCCTGCAAACATAAGCAAAATTCAAACCGTCGTTCAAAATCACCATTTAACAGAGTATGTAGAAATTTTGGTTTAAATGCCCTAATCCTGTTGCGTTTCAAACAACTCCATACTTTGTTTTTCGTTAAATGCATTGTCCTCGCAACTGCCCTTACAGTACCATTTGGGTTGTTTCGAAATTCTGCTAAGATACGTTCGTCGTCTGGATAGTGTCTTTGATTTAAATTGTACCTCCCTGGTCTTATTTTAAAAACCGCTCCAGACCTTGCGAACAATCTGTTGATTTTGGCAACGGTATCGTGAGAAATTGGTTCTCGATCATGATGCCTTCCATTGAATATTCCAGCAACTTGACGCGTAGATCTTTCATTATTAACAAATAAGCGGATAATCTCTACTTCTTCTCCAATTGTAAGAACTACTCTTCGGTTGTGTGCCATCTTATTAACAGTTAAGTAACACTGATTGACTTATTGACATTTCGTACTGATTACCGATGTCAAACAAAAACTTTTGTTTCAAAGCATTCTTTCATTAATTTGCATGAAAACTCAAATCGGCAAGCCAACGGTAACAAAGTGTGCGTATCTTCGGAAATACCTAAATTGTAGTATAAGGGCAGTTGCAAACGATAAAGAATATAAGGAAACGAAGGTGTTTGAAATTTAATATAGGATTAGGGCATTTGAAATAAAAAGTTAGAAATAAACAATCTATTGAAAAAAAGTGAATTTAATTTTGTTTTCTAATCAAATCAGCTCTCGAGATTTCGAAAATATGAATTGAGGGGTTTTTGCGGTCGCTGATTCCAAATCTGATAAAAAAAATTGTCTGAAATGAGCCCCTTATATCCTTGGAGAAGAAGTGGAGATTATCCGATTATTGGTAATCATGAAAGATCTATGCGTCAGGTTGCTGGAATATTCAATGGAAGGCATCATGATCGAGAACCAATTTCTCACGCCAAAATCAACAGATTGTTTGCAAAGACTAGAGCGGTTTTCAAGACAAGACCAGGGAGGTACAATTTAAATCAAAGACACTATCCGGACGACGAACATTTCGAATTTCGAAACAACCCAATTGGTACTGTAAGGGCAGTTGTGAGGACAATGAATTCAACGAAAAACAAAGTATAGAGATGTTTGAAACGCAACAGGACTAGGGCATTTAAACCAAAATTTGCACATACCGTGTTAAATGGTTATTTTGAAAGACGGTTTGAATTTTGCTTACAAGGACTTATTGAAAAAAGAGTTGAATAAATTTTTATTAAAATCAGCTCTCGAGATGTTGAAAATATGAATTAAAGGGTTTTTGGGGATGCTGATTCCGAGACGATAAAAGTGAATTTATTTCTTTTTTTTCCTCAAATCAGCTCTCGAGATTTCGAAAATATGAATTGAGGGGTTTTTGCGGTCGCTGATTCCAAATCTGATAAAAAAAATTGTCTAAAATGAGCCCCTTATATCCTTGGAGAAGAAGTGGAGATTATCCGATTATTGGTAATAATGAAAGATCTATGCGTCAGGTTGCTGGAATATTCAATGGAAGGCATCATGATCGAGAACCAATTTCTCACGCCAAAATCAACAGATTGTTTGCAAAGACTAGAGCGGTTTTCAAGACAAGACCAGGGAGGTACAATTTAAATCAAAGACACTATCCGGACGACGAACATTTCGAATTTCGAAACAACCCAATTGGTACTATAAGGGCAGTTGTGAGGACAATGAATTCAACGAAAAACAAAGTATAGAGATGTTTGAAACGCAACAGGACTAGGGCATTTAAACCAAAATTTCCACATACCGTGTTAAATGGTTATTTTGAAAGACGGTTTGAATTTTGCTTACAAGGACTTATTGAAAAAAGAGTTGAATAAATTTTTATTAAAATCAGCTCTCGAGATGTTGAAAATATGAATTAAAGGGTTTTTGGGGATGCTGATTCCGAGACGATAAAAGTGAATTTATTTCTTTTTTCTCCTCAAATCAGCTCTTGAGATTTCGAAAATATGGATTGGGGGGTTTTTGGGGATGCTGACTCTATTTCTGATAAAAAAGTTATCTAAAATGAGCCCTAATATCCTTTTTCCAAAAAACAGCTTTTTTTTACCCCCCCACACCGCACGCCTATGGTCTATGAAAATGTTTACTATGCTTCATTTACCTAACATATAATCACCACCAAAATTTCAAGAAAATGCATTATTAATAACTGAGATATTAGGGTGTATTCATGAAAAGCGGGACTCACTGTATATGTAGTTCGGAAGACAATACTATAATTTGGTGTATTGGAGCTGATCTGCAGAATAATAATAATGTGATTAAAATACTTCCATTTTCACCTACCTCTAATCGCCCGAATACTTAGAAATTTAGCACACATATCAAGGACCGTTGAAAATACAACATTTCCATAATGATAATAATGTGAATCTTAAAATTCAATTTTCAAGGACCGATGACAATACAAGAATTTTTTAATAATAATGTAATAATAGTAATGATAATGATATGAATTTTTTAAATACATTTTCAATCACTTCCAGCTAATGAGTGAAGGAATGTTTATTTAATCATGAAGTCGACCGAATAATATGAAATTCAGCACATATATCAAGGACCGATGAAAATATAATAATGATAATAAATATGACGTCAACTTGTAGATTCTATTTTCAGTAGTCAGAATAATCTGAAATTTAACACACATATCAAGGACCGAGACAATTCAAAATTTTAATAATATTAATGAATTTCTAACCTCAAATATATCTTCTTCAGGACTGGATGACAGAGCATAACGTGCTAATAATATAATAATGAAAATAAAAATAATAATAAGAAAATAAAGTATTGTTCAATAAATGAAGAACCACTGTACGAAAAAGTAAAAAATACTATTTGACAATTAACTCCATAGTTGAGAAAGCTTGGGTACTTTCTTTTACTTTTCAATAATCACAGCATTCGCGAATAGCTACAATAGCAATAATAATAATAATAATCTCTAACACCTTCGTCTACCGTAGTCACGGGTATAGAGGTCCCTGACACCAGATACCGAGCGTGTCGTGGGACAGCTGAGACCATAATGCATTTGCTGTCAGCCTGTCCAACTCATGCGGTCTCAGCCTATATTCACAGGCATAATGCGGCCCTTCGAGTGTTGTACTACCATCTACGACACTCGTATGGTGTAGACGAGACACCGATGTTGTCGTATGCTCCGGAATATTGAGCCCGTTGTGGTGAATGAGAAGTGCCAAATCTATTGGAACTACTCCTGGCAAAACGAACATCGTCCGAAAAGAGAACTATTTTTTCAACTCTGCAGGCTTTACCCAAACCATTCTGTTAAAATGGTGGTTCTGGTAAACTTGGAAGTCATACCGGCTTGCCGTAATATGACAGATATCTTAGCCGGACGAATACAGAAGGCCGTAATTCTTGGTTTACTCCGCATGCGCAGAGCACATGATTCTTGGACCCAATAGTCACTCACCCCACGGCGTGGGGAGTGTTAATTGGGATAAATGATCCAGCACGCCCTACGGAAGTGTCGGGGCTCCGGTGACAGGGTAAGAAATTCCAATCGGATAATAAGACTTTCTCATTAACACTCATATAGTGTACCCAAAAGTATAAAATGTGCAGATAGAGGACTATTATTATTAGCCGTGGCGCTTCGGGGTGACTTACTATTGATATTTAGACGATTCACATCACCAATCGACTCCGAAAAAATTTAGAAGAATTTTCTTTAATCTAGGATTCGAACATCACGAACACCACGCTTTTTTAAGAAGGAAGACAATTTTTGAAAATTAGTTTTTGCTTCAGTCTATTTCATAAAAGCGTGTTTCTTTAGATTTTTTGAACTTTCATTTACATTATCAAGAAGAAACGTTGATGATACTACTTGACAGAACACCGTCGAATAGTAATGATGAAAAATTGATCAGGTAATCCAATCCTGCACAATAGGTTTATTTGCCGGCACGTCTCCAGCAAGAAACAACTGTCACCCCCTACGACCATCGAATTATGTCTGTTAGAGTTTTGGCAAAGTTCTTCACGAGAACTAATTTACAATGCTCTCTGTACATCACAGCTGAAATTATCTTTAGATTTATATGGGACAACGGCTACGTACCGGTTTCTTGGTTCTCGCCACTCATTAGCGAAGGCTAGTTCATCCATCTGAATCGAAAAATAATATCAGCATTCGATAGGAGTCCCTATGATGAACACTGGAGTATGTTTAGGAAACTGAGCATAACGCTCAGAGTTCTCATGGGAGCTCGTTCAGTAACGAAAAATGCTCAATATATTTTTCCTCCATATATACATACATACACCGTATGCTCATTTTGTCAGACAACTTCTTCCCGACAGATATGTATGCAAGCCTCGCTAAATCAGCGCATACATTTGCAAGTGTTACTTGTCATCAACTTTCAGAATTTTGTTTTTATTCGGACAGTGGAACTAGCTGCAGGCAATGCGATATATATGTTCTAGAGAGCACTTTGACTACAGCATCTACTTTTTTTGACGCTGAATATTTCCAATCAGTATAAAAGTGGATATCATAGCTCCAAAAAATTGACAAATGTTAGCGGAGTGTCAAACGAAGAGTAAATAAATAAATGAAAACAAGTATAATTCAAGTTATGAATATAAATTGATATAAATGTTATACCAAGAAAATTCGAAACGAATATTGTCAGTGAAGTCTATAGTATCAATAAAATTGAGACTCAGTCCATATTATCCAAAGTCAATAAAGAAAATGAATTTTGCCATAATAATGCAATTTCGCCCTCATTCCCAAATTTCAGCAAAAGGGTGTGATTCATATTCACTGAAAAAAATATTCTTGTTTCAATTTACTTTCATACATTCTATACCTGATGTAATGTAATAATAACTAATATCAAAATATGTCTAGTTTGAGATATCATCATAAAGACATACAAAAAAAATCCTGGATCACTGAAGCGATAAATGAAAGGGACAAATTATACCAGAACACCATATCGAATCTATTTGATGTTGAAGGTGGTGAAAGAACATATCGGCAAAAAAAAGATAAGTGAAATTAATATGATTATTCGCAACCTGAACAAAAAGAAATCTCCTGGCACAGATAAAATAACAGTGGAAAACTTACAAAATATCTGTGGGATAATAACAGGTCCTCTCAGTTGGCTCACCGATGTAATCATTCAAACAGGTAAATGTCCTAATGCCTTCAAAGAGGAAGTCATCAAACCCCTATACAAAAATGAAGACAAATCCAAAGTTCTGAGCTATCGCCCAATAACAATAATTTCAAATTTAGCGAAAATTTTCGAAAAGGTCATGAAATCAAGAAATGAAAACTTTTTATCAGAAAACGATACATTATTTTTTGATAACCAATTTGGATTTAGAGCATGATATTCTACACAAGATAAAATTCTGGATCACGTGTAAGCATTCGATACAAATATTCTCGATTGTTAGAAACACTCCATGACGGGATTCAGAGGCACAGCACATGCTTTGGTGAAGAGCTACCTGAAAGAAAGAGTCGAAATAAATGTCATACTAGGTGAAAAAGAAACCATTGAATATGGTATTAAACAGGGCATAGTTCTGGGACCCATCTTATTTATAATTTATATCAACGAAATTTTCACTTCGAACAGCTCTGGCACCATCATTACTTTTGTGGACGATACGGTGGTCTTATATGAAGGAGAAACATGGAAACATTTGAAAGAAAAAGTCGTTCAAGATATGAAAGTGATTATAATCTCGATCAGTCACATAATACTTACTATTAATTTTTCAGAAACATGGTTTCGACCTTTTGCATGTTACGCTAATAAAGAAGTAGAGATTAAAAGAGCCGATAAAGTAAAATATCTTGAGGAAGGTCAACAAACATCCAAGGCCTTGGTGAGTTGCGACACCACTTTCCTGAGCTACCGGTGCAAAACCGGACCGGCAACCATGGCGCACTCTGGAGGGAATGCTCATTCCCTCTGATGTCGGCCGTGGGTATACTCGGTTAACCCCCCGGTATACCCCACTACTCGGTTCAGGATGGACGAGAAAGAGGCCCACACAACCGACCCCCTCGGATTAGGGGTCATAGGCAAGGTGGTGGGGCCCAGAACGATGGATTGCCACTATAAACCGACCGCAATGAAAACGGACGCTTTGAGTGGACGGATGAACTAAGGGACAGTCTTCTGCATTGCTATGAGAGCAGTGAGCCCGCCCAAAGACGATACATGGCAAGAATGCATGCTTTGTGGTGTGAAATACACCCAGAGCATGCTGCCTTTTCCGCACAAAACCTAAGGGATTATGTATCCCACCTTCGGGTTCGAGGCTATGTTAGAGCCCCTCCTCAGCCGGTTAACGCAGTGGCAGAAGTGGCAGATATTCTACGCGTCGATCTGGCTGTAGAGGAGGCCCGCATCATACCACCAACGGAAGGCATCAGAACCCGCAGGGCGCTGCATAACACCAAGCCCCTGAAGCCACAACAACTGGCTCGAATGGATGCGGACATTCAAGATGTCCTTTCAGAAGAGGCTGACATCTGGCCGATCAACTCTGCCGTGTATGACGCCGCTCAGGCCCTGTCCCAAACGGAGAGGAGGGATACCAACCCTCTGATTGGTAGGCATGAGCGACGCATTCACAAGATGGAAGCTAAGATCAGGTCAGCGAGACAACACGCGTCTCGTATCCAGTGTGTGGCGGACTACGTGGCGGCCAATAGGCCCTTTACGCCCGCAGTGCGGTGAATTACCGCAAATTTAAGACGAGCTCACCACACACTAAATCAAGGCGTGCTGTTAACCATCAAACAGCACTGTCTTGATAGGATATGAATGCTGGTGGCTGCAAAAAAGTCACTAGTGAGGCGGGCGAGAAGCATCGCGGAAAACATGAAGTTCCGCGATAAAACTTCTCGCCTATTCCAAGAGCCTCCAAGTGTTGTGGAAAATCCGCCGGCGGCTGATCGGGTAGAAACCTTCTGGAAGGGTATTTACGAATTTCCGCAACCACTCAACGTAGATACTCCAGCCCCAGCGCAGTTCGAAGCTTTCTGCAGGAGGCTTCGTCAGCCTGAGCTCAATGAACTGCGCAATCCGATAACCCTGAAAGAAGTTCGACGGGCCCTCAAAGGCTCGAAGAATTTTACCGCTCCAGGTCCTGATGGCCTGAATAACTATTGGTGGGAAAAATTTCCAAGTTTCCACCACCATCTAGCAAAAGTTTTCAACTCATGGCTAGATGGCGAGCAGCAGATTCCGGATTGGTTTGTCGAGGGGCGAACAGTGCTAATCCCCAAAAACGGAGATTTGTCTGATCCGAAAAACTACAGACCGATAACATGCTTGAACGCATGTTATAAGATGTTTACACGCATCTTGTACATGCGAATACTCTCCGCAGTTGAGCCGGTGTATGAACGGATATATGAGCAAAGAGAGTCAAAAAAGGGGGTCGCTGGCTGCAAGGAGAACCTGCTGATCGACAGATGCATCACGCAGGACTCCGTGCAGTATAAGCGTAACATTTCAATGGCCTGGATCGATTATCGCAAGGCATTTGATACAACATCGCATGAACTCATCATGCATTTGCTCAGATGCCTTGCGGTACCCGATCAAATAGTGAGATGCATTGAACAGCTGATGCCGCTCTGGAGGACTCGATTTACCATAACATCTGGTCAAGTCAGAGTCCAAACAGATCAGGTTATCTTTAGAAGGGGCGTGTTTCAGGAAGACTCCCCCAGCACTCTTCTCTTCTGCATATCACTACTGCCATTGTCCGTTGCACTACGGAAAACCCGCGGATATAACTGCGGCACCCCCAGCAACCGGAGGCATAAGGTCACCCAATCTGTTTTACATGGATGACCTTAAACTTTATGCCTCCAGAGAAAAGGACCTTCACCAGTCCTTAAGGGTGGTGCAAGAGTACACGCATGCTATCGGAATGGAGTTTGGGAAAGACAAATGTGCCACGGTCCATCTCAAAAGAGGACGATGCGGGGAATACGGAGAGGAGGTTCAGCTCGTAGACGGAAGCATCCTACATCATCTGGATGCCGGAGAGACGTATACCTACCTAGGGGTGGAACAACGCCACTCCCATGAGGTAGCTACTGTCAAAAGCTCTCTCCACGGCAAGTATCAGCACAAACTCCGACAGATCTGGTCTCCAGAACTGTCGGGGAAGAACAAAGTTGCTGCAACTAATATGCTTGCCGTTCCGATTCTACTTTACTCCTTTGGAGTAATGAAATGGACTCAGGAAGAGCTGCGACAACTCGACGTAAAAACTCGCAAAATGATGCATCTTCATAGAAGCTTGCATCCTAAATCGTCTGTTCCACGGTTATACTTCCCAGACAACGGGGAGGCCGTGGACTTTTGAGTTTGGAGTGTCTACATAACAGAATGGTACTGGATGGAGCCTGTAAAGTCATCAGGAGTTCAGATACCCTTCTCTGCTAGGTATGTGATCATGAAATAGCAGGGATTGGAGCATTTCTTTTCAAGGCAGCAACCCGTGCAGCCGATGAACTCGACGAACTCGATGAACGGACAAACCCAAACTCTATCACCGAGTTGGAACCCGTTCAGCAAAAAGCCCACGTAAAAGCTGCAGAGTGTGAGAGGCTCATGTAGCTACATAAGGATAAGCCGATGCATGGGGTCTTCTTCAAGAACATTGAAGACCTAGGCTTATCCAGAGACCTGACCTTCTCGTTTCTCAGGTCAAGTGGGCTGAAGTCGGAGACCGAGGAATTCATAATGGCCTGCCAGGATGGTGTCTTCAACACTCTCGTCTACCGCAGTCGCGGGATGGGTATAGAGGTCGCTGACACTAGATGCAGAGCGTGTCGTGGGGCAGCTGAGACCATAATGCATTTGCTGTCAGCTTGTCCAGCTTATGCGGTCTCAGCCTATATAAACAGACATAACGCGGTCCTACGAGTGTTGTACTACGACACTCGTACGGTGTAGACGAGACACCGGTGTTGCCTTATGCTCCGGGGGATATTGAGTCCGTGGTGGAGAATGAGAAGTGCTGAATCTATTGGAACTACTCATTCCCCACCCTCAGGCAAATACAAGCCAATAAGCCTGATGTAGTACTCCTCGACCATCAAAGTAGGACGATTTTTGTCATTGAGTTTTCAGCTCCTGGCGAAACGAACATCGTCCGAAAAGAGGAGGAAAAACGGACTAAATATCGAGATCTTCTCTTTGAACTCTGCAGGCTTTACCCAAACCATTCTGTCAAGATGGTGGTTCTGATAATAGGGGTCCTTGGTGGAATGATGGACTGCTCTCAAATTCAAAAATCATACCGGCTTGCCGTGACATGGCAGAACTCCTAGCCGGGCGAATGCAGAAGGCCGTAATTCTTGGTTCACTCCGCCTACTCAGGGCACATGATTCTCGGACCCAGTAATCACTCACCCCATGGACGTGGGGAGTGTTTACTAGGGTTAATGACACACCAGCGCGCCCACCGGAAGTGTCGGGGCTCCGGAGACAGGGCCTGACTGGGTAATTCCTAACGAAAAATAATAATAATAATAATAATAATAATAATTTATTAACCACAATAAGGTACATATGGTAGGTCAGATAGTCAGTAAAAATATAGATAAAATGTACAGATGAAAAACACCAGTAAAAGTAATTGAATAAAAATTCAACGTCATATCATATGAAAGAATTATTAAAAATACATAAAATTTAATAAATAATTAGTAAGTATCATTCAGATACTCCTGCACACTATGGTAGCACCTGTCAATCAATAAACATTTAACTCTATTACTAAACATGTTGTCATTTTGGGAGTGTATTATCTCATTCGGCAGTTTGTTGTAGAGAGAAAAAGCATTGTAAGCAGGGGAGTTTTTGTATTTAGAGGTTTTATGATTTGGCATTCACAGCTGTCCCCCAAATCTTGTACTATAAGTATGTGATGATGCTATCGTTTCAAAGAACTCTAGGTCGTTTCTTGCAAATTTATCCCATTTGAAAATATAAATACAAGGAACACATATCAGTGTTTCTCTAATAAAAACCGGTTTGCAACTGTCACGATAGTCCATGTCGAAGATTAGTCTCAGGATCCGCTTTTGGCCCACAAAATTTCTATTTAAATCATTTTCGCACCCCCATGCCATGATGTTGAGTGATATATGTGAAAATGCCATGGCAAAATTAATGCTTGATAAACTTTTTTTTTAACACATCATATCATTTCTTTGATTGCAAAAAATGCTGAATTGAGTTTATTGCAAACACTATTGATATGCTGATCAAAATTCAGACGTTCGTCTAACACAGTTCCCAAGAATTTTACTTCTTGCGACATAACTTGAAAACTATTTCTTTTGGTATGTTATCCTTCCTATTGAAAAATTTCATAGACACTGACTTCTTAGGGTTCATGATGAGTCTGTTACGGTCACACCAAGATGCAAATGTATCAATGATTTTGGTAACCTTAACAAATAAATTGTCGATATTGGAAGTTGTAACTGTGATTGTGGTATCATCAGCAAACATAGTCAAGTGGCAGTCTTTAATATATTCAGGCAAGTCATTAACAAATAGCACAAATAATAATGGACCCAGAACCGAATCTTGTGGAACGCCCATTTTAACATTTTGTTCGCTCGACATTGCAGTATTATTTTTGACAGTCATACAACGGTTCTCCATATGATCTCAACTAGGTTGAAATATTTTCGGGAAAACCAAGTGCAGCAGTCTTATGGGTTAAAAAATCCGAAGATACCGTATCGAAAGCCTTTGATAGATCGAAAAACAGACTGATAACAATGTTATAAGCATCAATTTCTGCAAAAATAAAATTGAAAAATGATTTGTTGCTGTTATTTCGATAGAATGATTTTTCCTGAAGCCATGTTGATTCTTACATAAGAGTTTGTTCGTTTCCAAATGATCCACTAATCTGTTAGCTACTACTTTTTCAAATAGCTTGGACAAGGAACAAATCAATGAAATTTGTTGATACGATACAAGATCCAAATTGGAAAAAAATGAAATATCTTTTCAGAACAAAAACAATAGGTCAAAGAAGTTTCTGCTAGTATCTTCAGTACTTTTCAATAAAATCCTAGTTGAAATGAAAAATTAAAGAAATATACATTCTGTCCAAAAAGCTTCAAAACAATTCCTACTTAGTACACAAACATCTCCTGATCGACCCTTAGGAATTTCCCAATTCCTACGGGCTCTCTTCATTGACCGTTTGTATGTCTATATATGTATATATACTTATATATCAAGCTAGGGAACTTGTTGGGTAAGCAGCATGCAGGAAAGTATACTCTTATAACACTTTATTCCAATATTTCGACAAGTTTTATTGTCATCATCAGGGAAAGCTACAAATCATGATCAAAATATAGTGAAAACAATTGAACAACATGGATTCTAAACCACTTACGTGTTGTTGAGATTGATTGCAATGGATGAAGTAAAAAGGCGTGTAAAGTTATTGAACATATTCAGAAACAGTTTGTGAGATATACATAAAGACAATCGTCACACATTAAAACATTATTTTGTTATGGATAAAAACTAATTATATTTGAATTTATGTAAAATGGATACCATACCGGTGTCCGTAACGGCCGGCGTGAAGAAGAGAAACAATTATATTATTTAAAATTAAGTTGACATGTGAAGTTAGTTTGGGTACGTTCCTGCATGGAACTGTACTAGAATGTAGATTTAGACAGATTGAACCTACTCAGAACTGGAAAAGTTTAACACGAGCTTGGAACAATAGATTAGACATTGTTTCATGATTATGACACATGACAGTTGTAAATTTATCAGTTTACGATTCAAATAAATTTGGAGAAAAGAATTTTGAAAAGTTGCTGTTTTATACCTGTTTACGGTCGTCAGCCGTTATTTAAAAATTGTATTTATTAAAAAAGGATTTAGTTCAATTATAATATGGATTGAGAGTTAAGCTCTCTGACATTGTATTTCTGTTTATCCAAGTGCAATAAAAATGAATATATTTCGCTTAAATATTTTATATCCGTTTTTTGTTTAAACAGGAGGATGACTGTGATATGAAAGCCATCTCCAGAAAGATTATTTTGTAATTGTTTGATTCTCTGGCTAAGATTTTTGCTGCCTCAAAGTTCATATTGTGGCCCTCATGATGTACATGGACACTTAGTGCACATCTCTCTGGGTGCAATCGACAGTCACTCTTATGTGAATAAATTCTGTCTTTTAACAACCTGTTAGTTTGACCTATATATTCATTCGAACAATTGGAGCAAGGAATACAATAGACAACATGTGATTGAAAAGTTACTGGAGTTTTGTCTTTAACACTCGTGAAAAGAGAGTTGACAGTTAAACTCGTTTTATTAGCAATTTTTATATTATTAAAAGATTTGAAGATTCTAGTAAGTTTTGGAGTTATATCCGTTATGTAAGGAAGAGATGCATAAAAAGTATTAATTGTCTGGACCGCTTTATCACTAACTGCAACATCCAAAATACCTGTATTGTTAATGTTATCTGGGCGAGCCTCCATTGTTGAGCTATATAAAAAAAAATTCGAAAGACAATGAGGATATGAATTGTTGCGAAATAAATTGTACAAGATACCCAACTTCTTGTTCCAGAGGGTACTATCAGAGATGTTGAGGACTCGTTGTTTAATTTGTTTGACAAGGTTCACTTTGATGGACTCCTTGTGGTACGACAAGTAATTCATGTATCTACCCGAACTCATGGGTTTTCTGTACCAATCGATGAGAATATTGTTGTTCTGTGTTCGTATGAACTTCATATCCAAGAAGGGAATACTACGTTCATCGTTTTCACATTCCAACGTAAATTGAATGTGCGGATCGTAGCTGTTGAAAATGTCCACTATTTCTGTAGCTCCCTCTGCAGGTAACGAGAGTATGATGTCATCAACATATTTCTTTATAAAAAATAAATTGAAAGGAAGAACACTAATGACCATATCTAAAATGTCGTCCATTACATAGCAAGCAAGAATGGGACTAATTTTTGCCCCCATTGGGGTACCGAAAGTCTGTTTATAAATTTTATTATTAAAAGAGAAAATTGTATTATTAAAAAGAAATGTTATTAAGTCAAAAAATGATTGCTTTTGGATATTACAGATGGGGCCAACGCGGTGCCATTTTTTATCAACTGCTCTGATGCATCCTTCTAAATATACATTATTGAATAATGAGACAACGTCTAAACTAGCTAGGACATAATTGTCTGGGAGTTGCATTTTGTTGAACTTTTTGGAGACGTCAAAGGAATCTTTAATATAATAGTCAATATCGAAATCATAAGCCCTTGTTAATATGTCAGTCACAAAAGCAGACAAAAATTCAGTTGGTGAACCAATCGAGGCTACAATCGGTCTCATAGACAGAATTGGTTTGTGTATTTTGTACACAAATACACCATGAAAAGGTTTCTCCAGTCCTTGCAAACCTTTTCATGGAAGACTTCGAAACTAGGGCTGTAGAAGAATTTGACCACAAGCCTACTTGCTGGTTCAGATACGTTGACGACATTTTCGTCATATGGCCTCATGGTTACGAAATCTTAAACACGTTCTTAGATCACCTAAACGATATCCATCCCAACATGAAATTCACAATGGAGACCGAAATGAACAACTCCCTAGCTTTCCTGGACGTTCTCATCACGAAATCCAACAACTCTTTCACCCACACAGTACACAGGAAACAGACCCACACCAACCGATACCTACACGCAAACTCTCAGCACAAACAAATTCCGTATTGAACTCCCTGATATACAGATCAATTCAGCTTACCGACAACCAGAATAGACCACAAGAGCTGGACAAACTGAAATCAGCCTTACTCCAAAATGGTTACAACAATTCGCTAATCGACAAGTCTATCCGCCATCAACTGACCCGTCCTCCAAAAACGAACGATCCACTAGAGAGTATTCAGCCACACAAAGCTTTCCTACCATACATCAAAGGTGTGACAGACAAAATCAGTAATATCTTGAGAAAACACGAGATAAAAACAATATTCACGGCCAACAACCAAATATCCAAATTCCTCAGATCTCCCAAGGACACAATACCAAACGATTCTCAAGGTATATATGAAATACCATGTTCAGACTGCCCGAGAACTTATATTGGCCAGACTAATAGACGAGTAACTTCCAGAGTCTACGAACACGAACTTGCTGTGCGTCAGGCATCTTCCACTTCCGCACTTTATAAACATCGAGAAGACACAGGTCACAAAATAGACTTCAAAAACACAAAAACAATTTCCACCGAGAAAACTCTGCAAACCAGGATCATCCGAGAAGCCCTTGAGATAGAGAAGCGCCCCAATTGCCTCAACAATCGCGACGACGGACGTAGACTTCCCAATACGTGGAAGCCTCTCATTGCACGCATAAACTCATTTCCCACCAACCCAGTTCCCGCACACAGCTCACTTAGCGCCAACCAAGTTCCCGCACACAGCTCATCTAGCGCCAATTCAGTTCCCGCCCATAGTTCACCTCGCGCCAATACATTGCACACGGCCATTACAGCCACGTCCACTATAAATACAGTTCCTCAACCCACAATTCCTCAGTTCTCTCGAAGGAGTAGGCAGATTGAGACCTTAGAGAGAGAATTATCTTTCTATTTCAGTTCTTGAAAATGGTTATCTCGAAGGAGTAGGCAGATTGAGACCTTAGAGAGAACTAGTGACGAGACATGGGGAGTAGGCAGATTGAGACCCCGACGTCAAGTCACAAAAACCTAACGTAATTATACCTGAGGAGTAGGCAGATTGAGACCTCAGCGTAGAATTACGTATTATCCTTTCATTAATTTTCTTTCTATTTCAGTTCTTGAAAATGGCTCCAAAATCGGAGCCGAAACGTCGAATTTCAACAAATTCTAGACGCGGTTCAACCCGAACTTTTAGTTTTCAAATATCTGACCGCGGAAACCTATCTGAACATATATATATATATATATATATATATATATATATATATATATATATAACAAGTAGGACATTTTATTGGACTAAACCCTCTGGTAAAAATGCAACCGTAGACACGTGTTTCGATCTTAGGGATCTCATCAGTACGGTGAAAGCAAGTGTAAGGATGTGCAACACTTGATTGCAGGTGAAACAACAAACGAACGGAGTCAACAAACAGGAAGCCAACCGCACATTTGTGGCTTCAGTCGAAACACCTCGTGTTTACGAGGCAAGAAACGACGTCGCCACGGAGGCAGCTATAGCTACCTGCGTGACATCCGAGTCCAGGAATATAAGTAAACAGAGATATGCTCTCGAGGGAAATTGTGAATAACAAGTAGGACATTTTATTGGACTAAACCCTCTGGTAAAAATGCAACCGTAGACACGTGTTTCGATCTTAGGGATCTCATCAGTACGGTGAAAGCAAGTGTAAGGATGTGCAACACTTGATTGCAGGTGAAACAACAAACGAACGGAGTCAACAAACAGGAAGCCAACCGCACATTTGTGGCTTCAGTCGAAACACCTCGTGTTTACGAGGCAAGAAACGACGTCGCCACGGAGGCAGCTATAGCTACCTGCGTGACATCCGAGTCCAGGAATATAAGTAAACAGAGATATGCTCTCGAGGGAAATTGTGAATAACAAGTAGGACATTTTATTGGACTAAACCCTCTGGTAAAAATGCAACCGTAGACACGTGTTTAGTCCAATAAAATGTCCTACTTGTTATTCACAATTTCCCTCGAGAGCATATCTCTGTTTACTTATATTCCTGGACTCGGATGTCACGCAGGTAGCTATAGCTGCCTCCGTGGCGACGTCGTTTCTTGCCTCGTAAACACGAGGTGTTTCGACTGAAGCCACAAATGTGCGGTTGGCTTCCTGTTTGTTGACTCCGTTCGTTTGTTGTTTCACCTGCAATCAAGTGTTGCACATCCTTACACTTGCTTTCACCGTACTGATGAGATCCCTAAGATCGAAACACGTGTCTACGGTTGCATTTTTACCAGAGGGTTTAGTCCAATAAAATGTCCTACTTGTTATTCACAATTTCCCTCGAGAGCATATCTCTGTTTACTTATATTCCTGGACTCGGATGTCACGCAGGTAGCTATAGCTGCCTCCGTGGCGACGTCGTTTCTTGCCTCGTAAACACGAGGTGTTTCGACTGAAGCCACAAATGTGCGGTTGGCTTCCTGTTTGTTGACTCCGTTCGTTTGTTGTTTCACCTGCAATCAAGTGTTGCACATCCTTACACTTTCTTTCACCGTACTAATGAGATCCCTAAGATCGAAACACGTGTCTACGGTTGCATTTTTACCAGAGGGTTTAGTCCAATAAAATGTCCTACTTGTTATTCACAATTTCCCTCGAGAGCATATCTCTGTTTACATATATGTATATATATATATATATATATATATATATATATATATATATATATATATATATATATATATATATATATATATATATATATATATATATATATATATATATATATATATATATATATATATATATGTATATATATATATATATATATTACACTTGCTTTCACCGTACTGATGAGATCCCTAAGATCGAAACACGTGTCTACGGTTGCATTTTTACCAGAGGGTTTAGTCCAATAAAATGTCCTACTTGTTATTCACAATTTCCCTCGAGAGCATATCTCTGTTTACATATATGTATATATATATATATATATATATATATATATATATATATATATATATATATATATATATATATATATATATATATATATATATATATATATATATATATATATATATATATATATTGCCATTGCTTTTTTCTTAGTCATCAGATAAACACAGTTTTTTCAATATTACAATTGGAAAAATTAACGTATTTAAACACTGTACAAGTAGCATCTTATCTCGCAATGAGAAACATTAATTAAAATACTTAAAGAGTAAACAGGATTACTTATGATTAATTTTTAACAAACTTTTTCTATAACGGACCCAGCGTCGGGACATCGCTCGTGTCAAGGTGCACACCACAGAAGTAATATTCACATAGATATGTGAATGAAAACGTCTTTTTTTTATTTATTATTTCCTCACGGATGAAAATTTACATTTCATCAAAAGCCAGTTTGTAAAAATATTTCCAAGTCTTCTTCTGTGGTGATTTTATCTTCACTTTATCTTGTAAAGTGTATATGGCAATGGTTCGACAACTATTATGATAAAAAATCAATGGGCTTGAATCTACGCTAACTTTTTCATAAAATTCATAATTTTTTTCGAATTGTATCAGAACTTGTATCAAACTGGTTCTTTATGATGAGTGAAGAGGTTGGTATCGCTCTTTCACTCGTTTATATTTATTTTTACAGAAGACACTGATTTCCATTTTGTTGAAAATTAAAAAAACTAATTTGAAAAGTATATAATCATTCAATTCATTTGATGAATATTTTCTATTATTCCTAATTCTTGGCTTAAACGGGATAATTTAATTTTAGTTTGTAAGTCGAGGGGCGCCCAGTTTTGATTTACACTTTAAGTTCATTGGACATTCATATAACTCAGGCGAAACACATTAACTCACCACTACATGCTCAATTGACTATCACTCTAACGGCATTGTAAATTTTTATTTCACTGAGGGGATAAAAAAAGGATTTATCCTGAACCTCTGTCCGTATGACAAAAACCTTGCGCAATAAAAAATGACGTACCCTTGAGCTTGGAGCTGTTGCGAAGAATTGTTCTGCTACTCAAACAGTTGACTAACTTCACGTTGAGTAAAGAAGAGAAAGGGCCAGAGAAACATCTACCACCCGGTTACCATTGGAAGTCCAGAATAACCTTACCAAAAGTGAAACATTGTCAACCACCTTCAAACAAACGTTGAACATCCGGTATGGACCCAGTTTCAGCTACAAATTTCGAGGAAACGAGAATATCATGATCAAAGTCACCAAGGAAGAGACTCACATAAACTTTCTATGCAAAGCAAGGGATCACGGTATCATTCCGGACGGGCTACGCCTTAGACCACCAATTAGGGAAAGAAGGGTGAACCGAATTCTGGAAAATGCGAGTCGGGCATTAGTAAGGTCTCAAATTAATCATCACCGATGGAAGAGAGCATACCTAGTGGATGATGCTATACAGCGGTTTGAGGAAATCAAGAGACACACATTAGAAGAAGACTATCGACCTATCCTGTCCAAAATTGACAGGAAATGCACATGGATCCGTCGGAATCTTGATAAGACACGCGAGCGTAAATGGAAAAAACTAATACAGAAACAAGGCCAACAAGAATCCGAACAAAAAAAGATCGAACGAAAGAATACTGTCATCAACATGAGCTCCCGGCCACTATCAAATACCGAAGAATCCCTATTAGGGAAGGGCTTAAACTTTGCTATGACACCGAAGGCAATACCCACACTAGAAATTATCGCCGCCGTAGAATCCATCAGTGGATGCATCGACCAGACTCAAGCGGAAGAATTCAGATGGAAACACAGAGTTGGA
This sequence comes from Chrysolina americana, assembly GCA_958502065.1. Lineage (NCBI taxonomy): Eukaryota > Metazoa > Arthropoda > Insecta > Coleoptera > Chrysomelidae > Chrysolina > Chrysolina americana. The sequence goes on from OY293419.1 coordinate 36,200,016, forward strand.
GAACAGGACAAACCTACCGGTACTGGGCATTATGAACTTGCTAGAATGTTGTCTGCGTAACTGCTACTTTCGAGAAAAAGATCGCTTTTTGTCCCAGGAGGACGGACTTCCGATGTGTTCCTCGTTATCACCCGTAGTAGCAAATATCTATATGGAATGGTTTGAAAGCTTCGCTACAGACTCAGCCCAGAAGAATCCTCGAATGTGGTTGAGATATGTTGACGACACGTTTGTAATATGGAACCACGGAGACCAGAAACTTCACAACTATCTAGAACATATAAACAACATCACAAAGTCCATAAAATTCACAATGGAAAAGGAGACCCAAGACGGTTCACCATTTCTAGACGTGAAAGTTCATAAGAACAAGGATAGGTGCCAAACATCAGTGTACATAAAGCCAACTCACACAGGACAGTACCTGAACTTCGAATCGAACCATAATTTCGAAAAAAAAAAGAGGAATTATTCGATCGTTGGTGGACAATATCAGGAAAGACCCAAAGAAACACATAGAGGTTCTAGCCCACAGGGGAGACAACAACAAGAAACCAGTCGAACAGACCTTATGTTAAAGGTCTATCGGAAAGAATCAGGCAAATCGGGTCGAAATACAAAATACGGACATGTTTCATATCAAGTAACACCATTCGCAACCACCTCACATAGACAAAACCACGTAACACTGACATTGACTCCAAAAACTGCATCTACCGCGTGTCCTGCGAATGCGGCGAGGCGTATATTGGAGAAACCAAGAGACCACTGAGCGTGAGACTCGCTGAACACAAAAGAAACACTCAATGGGGAGAAACAACGAAATCAAGGATAGCGGATCATGTTTGGACGACCCAACACAAAATCAAATGGACGGAAGCCGAAGTCATCCACAAAGAGGGGAGCTGGTATAGAAGGAAATTTAAAGAGAGTGCATATATTATGAACAATAATGTCTTCAGTCAAGCGAGCATAGAAATCCGGGCCTGGCACGGTAATTAACATACGTACCTGGACACAGGTAAATTACCCCCTGGCTAATAATGTAATGTAAACCAGCCATATATAAGAAGTATCCTTGAGAATGTCGCATTTATACACTTGAAAACGACTGTAGATCTCAACAGTCGAAACGTCGTGAATAAAAATAAAAAATAAAACAAATGTTCCTTCACAGCATAGGTAAACCAGCCATATACAAGAAGTATCCTTGAGAATGTCGCATTTATACACTTGAAAACGACTGTAGATCTCAACAGTCGAAACGTCGTGAATAAAATTGCAGAGAATTTAATTTTCTTTCTTTTCTTTGGCCGTATAGACAATGGAAGTCCAGAATAACCTTACCAAAAGTGGAACATTGTCAACCACCTTCAACCAAAAATGAAATTGTATTTTTATTATAATTCGTATTGTTTTCGGCTGGATACCTATCGACGACTCAGCGTTTCGGAATTACCAGCAACTATGTTTTGTGAGACAACAGCAATTCAGAGTGTGACGCTGTGTTGAACAAATCTAGAAATGTAAATAAAGTAAAGTTTACATTCTTTTGCTATTTTTTCCACATTTTTTATTTTTCATGCTGAATTGATTGGCCTATGAACTATTGTTAACTTTCATTACATCGAATGTTGTCCGAGCTACCCTAGCACTGATGAGTGTCAAAAACAAGAAATATGTGCAGGTGGTCATCTTTAGCTAAATGAATTATAATTAGTGTTGGCTGATTACAATGAGAGATGGTTCAGTGACTGTCGTGGTAAAAATTAAGAAAGTAGTTGCTTTATGTATGATTGTGGAAATGTGTGGGAAGAGAATTCTGAAGCCATCAATATTATTTATTTCGTTTATTTGATAATTTTCAAAACGAAACTTAATTTTTGTAAAACAGAAAAATACTTGTATCTTCACAAAATTCCATAATGTAGAAATTAAGGCAAATATCTGACAGAAAACAACTACATTGAATCATATCTGTCGTACATTTGTGCAACTTTCCTCAAGGACACATAATTGTAAGTGCAAACAGATCAAGAAAGACTCCTTGTAGCACTGTCTCTAGGCAGAGGGCGAATTCAAATGAAACGAACGAAATTCGAGAGTTCATTTGAGAAAAAACCTCGAAGGTGGTTATTTTCAACAACATGAAGGATAATTTTCAATGATTTTATATCAAATAGCACTTGCAATTATGTGTCCGTAAAGAACGTTGCACAAATGGACGACCTAATATAATTTAATATCCATAGGGGAAAATAGTTGTTTTCTGTTAGATATTTGCCTCAATTTCCACTCTGTGAAATCGTTTGGAGAGAAAGATATTTTTCGATTTTACTAAATATTTGTTTCATTGAAATGGACTCTCCAATATACATAATCGAACTATGTTCGTTTTATAAGCATTTGGCCTCTGCCTGGAAACAGTACTACAAGAGGTGTTTATTGATCTGTTTGCGGATGGTGCTGCAAACTTCTCCATTGTAAGTCACTGCTACATTCTTAGACGGATACTATGAGGCTTTTGAATGGTATACTTCATATTATGGAACAAGACGACTACATTGTTGTCTGACCTATCTCTTCACTGATGCGAGGAAAAAACCTCGAAACATGCATGTATGCAGATGTTTATTTCCAACAAAATGAAAGGTAACACTCAATGGCTTTATGAAAATTAGCACTTGCAATTGTCCGTGAGTAACGTTGCACAAATGGACGACACATATAATTCAATGTCCGTAGGGGGAAGTAGTTGTTTTCTGTCAGATATTCATCTTGATTTCCAATTCTTGGAATTGTGTGGAGAGTCAGGTAATTTTCGGTATAACCAAATATTTGTTTCATCGAATTGGACTCTCCAATATACACATTCGAACTTTATTCGTTGTTGAGTTTATCAAACTTTCTTCGAAATCAGAAGGTATGAACTCCATTTATTACTTGGGAAGAAATGCGATAAAAATATTATTCTCTAACATTTTCACAATAATTACGATTTAATATTAAAACAAAGCTTCGGATGATATGATTATATTTAATTGACAAATAAAATTATATATTTATCCACAACATTTCATATCATTCTATATAGTCTAAGATCCCGATATAAAACGACCTTCACCGAAATGTTTATTTGATGAAACGTATTTTATATGTAATTTAATATGTCAATAAATATATTCTATATGGGTTGTCTAACAAATTGCAGTCCAGGGTATGATTAATTAATAATTAAAATACTTTCTTTTTAAACCTTTCACCGGTTTGATTATTAGACAAATTCTATACCAATCGAAAGTATGAAGCCCATAATATGTAAACGTTAGGTTGCCTATTCTTTTCGGTCACAACTCTCGGTTTGCCAGGTATAAACAGGTAAATCGATACTACATTTTGCATTGGTCTGATTATTGAATTAAAATTAAATGAAAATAAAGATTATTTCATTATGAACACGGTGGTATAGGTTTGCCTGCGAAAAATCAGTCCCGAATTCCGGTTGTAGAATTTTGAAAAGTGAAATATTGCTGCGAGTGAATATGTGCGACTGAGAGGTCCCAACCAACCATCCAATGCGATAGAAGAGGACACAGCATAGCAGCTGTTTGAATTCCGTCCATTTAAAGAAAGAGAGAGCGCATGCTATTTGTTTTTGAAAATAAAATGGATAGCGATAGACTCGAATATACTGTGTATCATTTTGGAGTAATTTATTATTAAAATAGAGGAATAGTTATTTGATTTTTTTTTAATAATTTATTATTTATGTGTGTATATATTTTACGTGACACTAAAGTTTATATACATCTTTAGTAAAAAAGAAGGTTATAGTAACAAATATAATACTAATCTTGCAAATTTTATCTTTATTATTAGAAAACAACAAAAAAAATCTTCTGTTTATTGTAAACAATTATAATTACATTTTTTTAGTTATTCAAGTCTCGAGTCATCCGACATATACCTATGATCTCTAACTTCTGAACCTTCTTAATCACTCTCCGCAAACGGACATGAGATCATTTTCTTCTTTAATTCATAGACAACCGTTTTTTAAGTTAATTACAAAAAAATTATGTGTATCGAAAATTAACAAAACCATAGGTGAATTTTACTAACAATTATTTCAACATGAAAAACATGTAGACGTTGTATGAGCTAAGATAAACCAGTAAAATGTTTGAAAAAATATATTTTTTTGAATTATTAATTAATCATATCCTGGACTGAAATTTGTTAAACAACCCATTGCAATATATTCATTGACATATTAATTTAAACTAAATAAACATCTCGGTGAAGGTCGTTTTTTATCGGGATCCTATACTAATAGTAGCTACGAACTAACTTTTTTTTTTCCATAATAAAGTTCATCATAGCCCAGTGCGTCTGTTATTGATCTGAAAGTGAACAGAAATAAGATAATCCAATAAAACGAATGTTCCTTCACAGCATAGTAACTTTCGAAAATAAATTGGATTAACGAACAGAATAAACTCTATGGTTTTTTTATCAACCAAGATATTCAACATATTGAAGAAGTAACATGGCATCCCTAATCTAATTAGGCATCTATATGGCTTTACAAACACTGCGATGGAATTTCATATGAGATTAATGATGTATGGTGAAATTCATATTAGAATTCACAAACTATTCATAAATCAACCCATTCTATCCAAAGTATTTCCCCGGTTGTATTTCAATCAAAAATGTTATATGAAGAATAATGAAAGGCAAACGAGAGCATAACTTCGTTCCATCCTCACTTCTTGATTCCTAAATACTTCATAGAGAAGATATTAACTGAGTTCACAGAGTATTGAAACTATAGTTCCAATATTCTGTGCTGAGTCTATAACGATAATCGTTGTGGGCTGATGTTCCATTCTTTTTTACTTCCGTAAAAATACAACGTAGGCTGTTATAGCAGATACTTATCCGCCCTGGATAATGCCAAGGTGGTTACTGGATTATACCAAACATATACTTGTGCAATGTTTCTCATTGCAGAGGAATTAATTAAAAGTGCTTCTTGTAACCAACTATCAGAATTTTGTTTTGATTCAGATAACTGACCATCTATGGTTTTTTCTTTCAGCAATCCAAGGGTAGGTAAATACAAAAAGCTTTCAGGCCACTTTTTCCCTTATGAAATCATCAAATAATTCGGGCTATTTGGTTATTCTGAACTCGTGCCATAAACCGGGGTCTAGGTCGCGCCACCTCGCGAGCAGTGCAGGAACACTTCGAGTCTCTGGGTAACGGATTATTTTATACACTGAGTGCGAATGATTATGATACTAATAATAATTGATATAGGAACAATAGTAGTATTTAGGTCCCTTATTTTTCATTACCAATCTTTAGGTCAGAGTCGTGGACAACAACGTCAGCAAAAATTTCTGATAATATTTTATTATTTTTTCTAATACAAAGATTTAGTTGGTGGCATCCTAATTGAAATGGGGTGTCTTGATAGACAGTAAACGTATCAAAGGCAAATGAAAAAAACGCACAAAGACTGGTTTTGAAGACAAACGGACAAAGTGTTCGAAAATTCTAAAAGACCGAGGCCCAACAAGGGCGTAGCGACTTAAATACTCTGAACGTCGAAGACTGTTTTTAAAAAGTTTTATTTTCAAAATTGGAAAAGACAGAAAACATAAAAGTACTTCTGAACAACGTGAATAGTTCGTCAAGACTGAATAAAATAGATTATAATTACTACACGTTTTGCGTTTCCGCAAAGTTCATTGAAACGGACAAAAGTCTGTGTCAGCATCTCGTCGGTGCTCCGGTACTGGGAATACAGGGTGGATCAGGTGTATAACTCCTCCATCGCCAAATGGAAGCATATTTCAAGGACTGAAAAATGCTGCAGCGTTCTCATGGGGTTGGTTATCTGTTGGCCCTGCCGGATTTGGTCTTCGTTTGTTACGAATGAATTGGAAGCTGTAGTAGGCAGCTCCAAAAATAATTGTAATGTAGATAGGGATGATCCAGTGGGTGGTTGACGAATTTTCTTTATAAACAGTGTGGATCGGTCCTAGGTTGTGCTGTTGCTTCTGAAGTTCGTGGATCTTGTCCAAAGGGATGTTCTTGATGATGATTTCGGATACGTTCTCCCTGTGTGGACTATGTGGTACAATGATTTCTGGAAGGAACATTGGTTGTCCATGACTGACGGTTTTTTCGTTGATAAATTTGCATTCATCGGTTTCGAATCGGCAGCCGGTGGGTAGCTCAATCAAATAGTTTCCCAGAAGTGTTGTAAACTCACTTCGTTTGCAGGTGGTTTGTATTTTGGTATGGTTGGGAAGTATCGCAATATAGTGTGACTCATCGATCTGCTCTATTAAATTGGTTGAGGTCCTTACTGGTGTCTGCTGGCAGGTGACGTAGGTGGACGACAATTGAAGTAGTCGGAATACACAGTCTGGTTGTCTCAGGCCGTCAATAAGGTTGTTATTTGGACAATAGTAGTTTGGTCGCAGTTCCATACATGGCATTGATGTGTATTGGTAGAAGTTCTCGTTCATTATCAGATAGGTACTGGGTGGAACAATCATAGTTGAATTGGCGGTAGGGATGGAATAGAGATGATATAGAAGGAAGGTTTCTGGATGGACAATAGGAAAGTGGAGCACAAAAACAATCTTAGTATTTGAATGGTATGCTTCAATTTCTAATAGCTCATAATATCTATGAGTGAATTTTGGATCGTTTGGAAATATCAATTGATTTGGAGGATAGTAACTCAAAATCGTTTCAACTATAGACTGAAGTTCATCAATTTTCAATATACTACTATGTGTTGTTTTGAGTCTAGCGAATGTAACTGCGTTTTCAATATCCGTCAATAATTGCAAGATAATTTGGAGAGAAATATTGATTTGGTCCAGTACGTCTCTAATTTGCCAATATTCATCGATATTTAAGATTAACTTGTTCAATTTGGTATTCAATTTGTTTAACGTAGAAGTTATCGCCTTCTGATTCTGATCAATTGTTGTGATTGTTCTATTGAAATTTTCGATTATTTCGGTGGTAAGAGATATTTCTTTGTTCAATTTTTTAACGATATTTTGTTGATTGGTTTGAAAATCATTAATTGCCTCGTCATAGTGAGCGGCATCATTTGCATCTAGATTTCCGAAAATACATTTTATAATCGATCCTAAACCGTCTACGAGACCTCTCTTTACTCGTCCATTTGGACTCAATGAATTGAATTTCTGTTCCGCGGAATTTATCTGAAACAAAAGTGTTCGATCAAGGTTTACAAGCTAGGACATATCGGAGATATTTTGTTTTTTATGAATGGTAGCTGTGATATTGTTGTAAAGATTTTTTATTGATTGAATTTGATGTTCGATAGGTTTTAGGTCGTAATAGTGGATGAAACTATGGGTTTTGATTTTTATTCTAGTCGTTCCTAGATTGAACGGCAGAATCCCTGGGTTCTTGTTCAGGTTGGTTATTGATACCTCCTGTGGTACTGCTGGTACCAGTAGGTGGTACCTGTAACAATTTTTTCTGATTAGCCTTTGGTCTTTTTAAATTTTGTTTGTGAAGGGCAATGACCTTAATATTTTTATTTCTGACAACTTTTCCTTTCGTAAATTTTGGTGACAGTTTGTTTCTTGTATTTGATTTTATTTTTCGATACAGGTCGGTGTCTGGGGTATATTCTAAGGGTTCCTCTCGATTTCGATTATGTCTCTCAATCGTTTTCTCTTTGCGTTTTGTCATTTGTTCGTTTAGGTTTCAGTATATTTCTTTCGTCATTTCGCGATGTTCGTGAATGTAATTGTTCATAAGTTTTTCGTTGATGTCAATGTCAAATGGATCTTTGGTGTTCAAATGTCCGTTTATGATATCGATTGGTTTTTGTTTTGTCGATGTGTGAATCGAGTGATTGTACCCTAAAATAGCATAAGGCATTTGATTTAAAATATCGATTTTATTCTTGTCTTTGGATCTAATACTTCGCAAGTGTTCGATTAGAGTTGAATGGAACCTTTCAATAGCACCGTTCGATTGGGAATTATTGACTGTTATGTAATGAATACTAATCTGATGTGTTTTAAAAAATTCTTTTACTACGGAATTTTTCAATTCCGATCCATTATCCATTATAACAAGAGTGGGGATACCGTGATGGGTGATGAAAATTAAAAATGCTTTCACGACTTCTAGTCCTGAAATTCCTGAAAGTGGGTATGCCTGAGCATATTTAGAAAATGTATCGATTATCGTTAAAAATTTCTGACCTTGTGCTTGGAAAGTATCGATATGTACTATCTCAAATGGTTTCGAAGGTGTGGGCGTTATCATAAGTTTTTGGTTTGGTGGATTCCTATCATATTTATTGATTTGACATATTTCGCATAAGTTTATATACTTGGTTACGTCATTCTTTAAGCCTGGCCAATAATATGACCTTTTGATTCTCGTTTCGGTTTCTACGATTCCGCGATGATTTGTCTCACCCTCATGATAGTTTTTTATTAATTCTGTCTGTCTGTCTTTTTCTGTAATGTCTTCTAGAACTGAATTACATTTTATCAATTTATATGCAGAGTTTTTGAAAGTCGTTTGTAAGGTAGTGATGATACGAAGAGTATACGTGTCGTTTTCGTAATAAACCGCGTATGTGAATTTTGGATCAATATAATTTTTGAAAATATTGATTATATCATTTTCGAGGTTAGCGATCGATATTTGGGAATGAATGCGTTTTTTTGTAGGGAATATTTGTTCTCTTTTTGGTTTTGTTGGTGAATGTTAGACGAATTTTATCATTAATTCATGATCATAGGTGTTGAGTGGTTTTTCGGAGGTTTTCATTTCCAGTATTGGTTCTTCATGGCTGGTGTGTATTGTATCTCCGTCTGTTTCTTCGTTTTCTTCGGCTGTGGTGGGTTCCTCAGAGGGGTGTTGTTGGTCCCTCACATCTGTCATTATTGGTGGGTCACTAACGTTTCCTGTGGTAGAGAGGTTGTCTTCATTATCATCAGATATCGATTTCCGATTGCTAGGTCCAGCTAATGATTGATTGAATTCATCTACGTATTGGAAAAATTCATTTGTATTTATCTCGATACGGGAAAGTGCATCTGCGTTGGTGTTATTTTTTCCTTTTTTGTACTCCACTTCATATTCGAACTCTTCAAGTTTCAGACGCCACTTCACTAGTCTCAAATTTGGTTCTTTGAGTGACATCATCCATTTTAGTGGTTTGTGGTCCGTTAATATCTTGAACTTACGGCCGTACAGGTATGGCCTGAAATATTTCGTAGTCCATACTATTGCCAACAACTCTTTCTCGATTGTGCTGTAATTTTGCTCTGATTGATTGAGTGTCCTCGAGGCGTACGCCACTGGTTTGTCTTTTCCGACGGGCCCCTGAGATAAAATGGCCCCAATGGCAACGTTACTTGCATCTGTGGTCAAATTAAAGTCTTTGGAGAAATCGGGGTACTGCAGAATGGGTTCGTTGGTCAATATGTTTTTACAATCTTCGAAACATTTTATGAATTGGGGGGTATGTTCGATTTTGGCATCTTTCTTCAGGCATAATGTTAGGGGTTTGGTGATGCGGGCGAAGTCCCTGATGAATTTTCGGTAGTATCCGAGTAGGCCAAGGAATCCTTTAATTTCTTTGGTTGTTCGTGGAATTGGATATTTCTTGATGGCGGCGATTTTGTCTGGATTTGGTCTGACTCCTTCTGGTGTAACGATATGGCCCAGGTAAGCTACTTCTTTTTTGAGGAATTCCGATTTATCGAGTTGTATCTTGAAATTGGTGTCTCTGAGGCGTTGAAAAACTTTTGTCAGACTAACAAGATGTTCCTGGAGGGAAGTCGAATAGATGATGATGTCATCGAGATATACTAGGCAAATTTCGTTCTGGAGGCCTCGTAGAATGTTATCCATGACTCGCTGGAAGGTCGCTGGAGCATTCTTTAACCCAAATGGCATACGCAAGTACTCGTAGTGCCCATTCTCAACGTTGAAAGCCGTTTTCGGAATATCTTCAAAATTCAAATGCACTTTCCAAGTTTATCCAAGACATCCGTTATATTCGGAAGGCGATACCGATCGTCTATAGTTTTTTCGTTGACCTTCCTATAGTCGACGACTATTCTCCACTTCTTTTTTCCGGATGCGTCCTCCTTTTTGGGGACAATCCATATCGGTGATGTCCATGGCGAATTGCTTGGACGAATAATACCTTGTTCTAGCATCGATTTGACTTGTCTTTCAACTTCGGGCTTGTGGACGAAAGGGTACCTATATGATTTTGTGAAAACCGGTATTTCATCTTTTGTCATTATACAATGTTTGACCTGGTTGGTAAAGGTCAGTAGTCTGTTCTCTGAATGAAATATGTCGGAAAATTTTCTACATAACCGGAGTATTTCACGTTTTTCTTCGTCGTTCATATGAGAGGTTCGAATCAATTTGTCTATGTCAATTTTCGGAATGTCATTTTTTGGGGTCACATCAACATGATATATTTCGTAATTATTTTCTTCAAAATATATTGATTTTATTGGATTCGATAAGGACAAAGTTATTTCTTGATTTGTTTTATTGGAAATTTCAGCTGAAGCTAGGCCATTTTCTGCTGTAGAAAGAGTTTCGGGAATTTCACAATTTTGGATATTTTGTTTCGGAATGATGACGTCACCGTTTTTTCTGTCAACTGGGATTTTAGTAATCAATTTTGTATGAGGTTTGATACACACCTTGTAATTGATACTTTGAAGGGATGGTTGGTAGCGTATCGGAATAACGCAAGTAGGGGTGAATAATTTGGAATTGACAAAGTCGAGTTGGGCATTCAAAAGTTTCAAATTATCGAGTCCGATGAGACCATCAAAAATATTGTGAAAATTGAATAGGTAAAATTTGAGGCTATCATTTTTTTTGATTTCTGGGAATGCTGGGTTCTCTGCACAGTAGTCGTGGGATGAGGTTTGAAAAATCGTAGATACTATAAACGGCTCGAAAAATATTTCATCGTGATAATATTTGGAGGCTATTTCGGGGTTGATAAAGGATTTCGTGGAACCAGTATCGATTAGAAGTTTCAAAGGGGGGTGATGAATTTGGATATAGGGAAGTTCTTTTTTGTCGGTCGACAAATGATACTCTATCACGTCTCTTCGTTTATTGTCTGGTCCTCTAGAAAATTTTCATGAGATTCTTCTTGGTACGTGTCGTCATAGTTTTCGTATTCAAAGTTCGTATGGTTCTCTTCGCAATTGGGTTCTACTTGTTCATCAAAATGTTCAGTATTAAACAATTCTTCCGAAATTATATTGGGTCATTGACCATTGTTTTGGAAAAAGTTATTAGGACTTTGTCTCCTATACTGAGGTGTCGTATTTCGGGTCGATATACTCATTGGTGTAGGTGTGTTTTGAGGAACATTCTGGGATTGTTTCCATGCATTTCGGGGTTTTCCGAAAACTTGGGTATTTGAAGGAAATCTTTGGGTAGGTGGGTTTGGGTGTCTTGGCAAATATATTGGCCCTCTTGGAAATTGGGGTTGTTGTGGTGAGATAAAATTCATTTGTCTGTATTGTGGTGTCGGAAGTCGTTGAATAAAATTATTTTGAGGTTGTCGGTATGAAAATTGAGGATGATTGATCGGTTTTCTCACAGGCATATTTGTATGATTGGATTGGTTAGATTTTTGAAGGTATTTAATATTATCTTCTTCGATTATAAATTGTAAGGATTGAGCGAGCGATGTAGGCCTCATAGCACGTATAATTGGACCTAATGGATCTTTCAAACCTGCCAAAAATGTTTTGAGTGCCTGTTTTTTGAAGAATTGTCCCTTACTTTCACGCTGAGCAGCATCCTCTACATTGAGGTCGATATGATTACAAATCGTATTTAATAAATGCAAAACGTTTTCATGAAACTGAGAAGGTGATTCATTTGGCTTCTGCCTTAAGTTAACTAAGTCCTGATTCAAACAGTTTTCATCCCTTTGATCTCCAAAATTTTGGATCAAGGCTGATTTAATATCGGCCCAACTTTTGATACCATAGATGGCGACAACTTCTTCAGCCCTTCCTTCAAGTTTATTCATAATTCCGTTCAACAAAAGTGTGTTTTGAAAATTATTGACATTTACTGTGTCCCAATAATGAGTGAGAATCGATTCGGAGGAACTAATAAATCTATGAAGTTTATTTGGGTTTCCATCAAAATTTGGAATTATTGATAAATTCTTGATATCTAATGCTGGAGGAGCCATATTTAATTCTGTATTGGCAATTTTTAAATTATCAAATATTTCGACTATATTTAATTCTAAATCTTCAGTGTTTTCGCAAAAGGAATCACTGGATGAAGAGGAGTCTGACATGAACTAAATAAAATCAATTTACAGCATCAGCTATCCTGGCTGGATTCTTGGAAGACACACTGTATATAGAGTTCGGATATTTCGTTTAAGAGTTGAAACTCACAGATTTTCCGCGATGGATATCCACAAAATTATCCTACCGACTGCGCCACTTAAATACTCTGAACGTCGAAGACTGTTTTTAAAAAGTTTTATTTTCAAAATTGGAAAAGACAGAAAACATAAAAGTACTTCTGAACAACGTGAATAGTTCGTCAAGACTGAATAAAATAGATTATAATTACTACACGTTTTGCGTTTCCGCAAAGTTCATTGAAACGGACAAAAGTCTGTGTCAGCATCTCGTCGGTGCTCCGGTACTGGGAATACAGGGTGGATCAGGTGTATAACTAGCGCTAAAAAGAAAATTATGACACTTGTATTTAAGCTTGTATCATAGATGGATATCATAATTGAACTGCGACCCACATATTCATTTTCCATTCACTTTGTACATCCTCTTAGTTACGATGCTTCATTTACACATTATAGAGGTGAGGTTTGCTTCTACCATATAATCATCAAACATGAGCTCTTGATCAGGACCGGCCAGATATACAAGTGCAGGAGGCTTTCAAGATAAAAAACCGAATTCTTGATTCAGTTTAAATTAGAGTAAACAAGATATTTCTGAAGAGACTTCTTGGTGTCATTTATTGAAAAATTAAAGCTGAAAGAACTGAAGAAAATGGAAACAAGATGACGCGATTTGAGTATATTTTATGTTGTTTTCTAAAACTAATATAATGAAACAATAACTTCTCTGACTGGAACATATTGAAAACGGTTTCTCTCATCATATTCCATAGAACAATAGATGCCGCAGTAAAAAAAATTATTTAAAAAAATTCAAATTGATGACAGAACACATCGGTATCTTGAAGGAACATTTACAAACCATAAAACCTCATTCAATTTTTAAACTTGTCCATTTATCCACCTGCCACTTTATGGAAACGTATAGAGAGAAGGGGTACTTTGACATTATCGAGTTTATCACATGTAATTGGGTCTCCTTAGAAGAACATTCTACAAATATCTGTCACACGTAGTTTAATGTATGTCATAGTTTTAGCGACGGGGGTAGTTGTTCTTCTCCAGATGATCACCTCATTTTTCCACATCGTAGAAACGTGTGCAGAGAAGGGTACTTCGACGTTATCGATTAAATTCGTTTCATTTGATTGATACTTTCCGTTCAAATTTTTCGAACTTTTTTAGATTTTTATCACATTCCTGGAGTCATTGCTTCATTTATTGCTCAGGAACAGGACGACTCTAATGATGTTCACTCTACACTATCACTAACGAGAGGCAAAATCTCGTAACGTCATATCTGTAGGTGGTCATTCATTTTCAGCCGAATGAAGGAAAATCTACTTTTTGATTACAGAATGATCAATTTCAATTGGGTCTTCTTGGAAGAACGTTCCACAAATATCTTTCAGATGCAGTCCAATGTCCGCTATGGTACTAGCAAGGAGAATAGTTGTTTTCTGCCAGATATTTGATTCATTCTGCCAATTTGCGGAGATGTTTGAAGAAAAGGGTACTCTAACATCCTCCCAAACCGAAAGAAAATTGGAGTAAAAAAAAATTTGTTGTTGTTAAAATTGGCTTTTCCGTTAACCAGCTGTCATCCCCCTACGAACGACAGCCCTCAGAAGTCGAAACTTGTGCGAGCGAAGGATTAACGAAGTCTTACCTTTTAACGTGCGATTCATTCATTATCTTATATGACAAAATGCTGTTTTATCGATATAAACTCTAAAATCTCGAAGTATTTTTTTATCAGATACTTCAGTAAATATCTGATGATTACAATAACATTTTGCAGTTTGTTTCTGTAACAGTGGAAGGTCTCCTACGATATTACTTGAATCAAAATAGGAACAATCCATCCTCCTTATTAGTAAAGATTAGTTCATTTTCAAGTATCACCAAGACCGCAAACAACAACTATTGTATGTGGTGGTTTCAAATGATGCTTGTATGCAGAAATGTTCTCGAACCGGCCCTGCTCTCAATTATCGACACTCTTGCAGTTTCATCTCGCAGTTTGATCTCTCAGATCCACCTTAGAGGGTGGTGATGACTTTATAATCACGTATTCAGAAATTGATGAGTAGTATTCATGTTCTCTTCGGCATCAGGTTCTGGAACATTCAGCTCGCTTTTCTACTCCCTATGTGGTAGACTTTCTTGCAGAGAACTGTACCATATACGCCTCTGTGAAATATGACATAATTGCCAAAGAATTCTAATTTGTCTGAATATGATTAGCATTTTTTCAATTGAATGAGGAATAGATTCCTTTTTTTTTTTGAAATTTCAACCTTCCAGAATATGAAAATTAGATAATGTAACATCGAGGCCATCCAAACAAGTATATACAGGGTGTAAGTGAATAAGTGCGACAAAATGCAGAGGGTGATTCTGTATGAAAAAATAATGAAATTTTGCTTTATAACTGTTGTCCTCTAATGCTTCGTTTTCCGAGATGGGGGATGTTAATTTTAGTTGAAAACTGACTATTTGTTTATTGCTCTGAAATCGGACGAGACATGCAAAAAAAATTTGATCAGTTTCAAGAGGTAGTTATTGCGCATTTTCTGACATGCAATTTAGAATTTTATGTTCATCATTGGCGCGCATACTGGTAATGATTTCATTTTTTTTTGAAAGAAATGTTATACTACTGAGATATTTCAAACAAGCAATCATTTTGGAATTCTTCGTTCAATTTGTGACAAAAAATCTCTCTTGCTTTTTTTTTGTGTGGGGTGCCGTTCTTATGCAAGAAAATAAAATCTCTTAACGCGTATTTTTCATTTCTTCAACACATTATCTGGTAGCGACGTTAGTAATTGTCAACATTCTTCAATACTGATATTTCAGCAAAGTGTCAAATTAGCATTTTATCATTTTTAAGCTTTCAGTTTGGTATAAAATTAACATTAATGAGTAATTAAATTTTCCTTTATCGAAGAGAATGTAAAAATGGTACAATTAAGAAACAAACAGCTGACTGCGGGCGCCCTTGAGAAGTACGAGCTGTGCAACTGGAAGAAGCAGTTCTCGAGTTAATTGCGGAGTCACCAGAAACAAGTACTCGAAAAATTGCTGACATATTGAATAAAAGCAACTTCACTGTATTTGAAATTATTAAAGAACAGCAATTATATCCGTTCCAAATTCAACGTGAGCAAGCTCTACTACGTAGAGACTTTCTTCCGAGCCTAGTTTTTTGTCATTGGATTCTTCATCAAATCGCCTAAATTTAAAATATTTTGAATGGCGTTTTGTTTACTGACGAAGCTAATTTTGGACGACAGTGTATACGAAATTCCCATAAAAATCACTTCTTTAAAGCTTATTTTCAGCATCAATTTTCAGTAAATATATGGCTTGTGGTAATTGATGATTATTTAGTCGGTCCATATTTCCCCCAACAACGACTAACAGGCGACTCTTGCCTTCCTACAGGAAGAGTTACCTGTTCTTCTTGACGAAATCCCACTACAGCTGAGAAAACACTCATGGTTCATGCATGATGGTGCACCAGCCAATTTTAGCATTAATGTACGTAATCACTTAGAAACATTATATCCAAATCGTTGGATAGGCAGGGGAGGTACGGAACATTGGCCTGATGAATAGATTTTTGCATTTCTCAAGTCGTTAGATTATTCCACTCCCATCGAAAATGTTGAAGACCTGAGGAATCGATTTATAGTTGGCTGTGAGGCAATAAGAAATACACCAGTAATATTTGCGCGAATACGACAATAAATGAGGCGAAGAGTAGGATTTTGTATCACGTCTGAGAGAGGTCATTTTGAATATTTGTTGTAGCTTTACGCCTATTTATTTATTAGTGTTACTTTCTGTTATTGTTCTGCTTTAATGTTATTGAACGAAAAATCCAAAAATGATTGTCAGTTTGGAATATACCAGTGGCGCACCATTTTTTTCTTAAAAAAAATTGAGGTCATTACCCGTACCTATGTGCGCCAATGATGAACATAAAATTCTTGATTGCATGTCAAAAAATAACTACCTCATAAAACCCATCAAATTCAATTTGCAGATCTCCACCAGTTTCAGAGCAATAAACAAATAGTCAGTTTTTGAGAAAAATTTCAACACCCCGTATCTCGAAATACGAAGAATTTGCGGACAAAAGCTATATAACAAACTGTCATCATTTTGCAGAATCACCTCCTGAAGTTTGTCGCACTTATTCACTAACACCTCATATGACTGTAAATGAATCAATTTGACTCGGTAAGTTACTCTATTTCAAATATGGTTATTGTCGAAAAAGTGTAAAATAATGTCACCTGAGTAGCACAGTTACATTGGGATAATATTATTACAATATCATGAAAATATTGACAAAATGTTGAAACGTCCCATTAGCGAGAAAAAATGTGAAAACATGCAGCGATATTGGAACAATATCGAAATAGATATGTTGCCTTAAACAAATTGGTGGATTATTCTAAAAAATGGTCGAGTCACTTGGATCTTCCATAATTGCTGTCCTCCAAATGAAGTTTCACCAACCATGTAGCGATTTAAAATATAATATCTGTTGAAGTAAATTTTTATTTGAATTCAAACTATAGTTTCACAGTATAAGCCTTCACTAAAATATTAAGTTGAAAATACAGCTTTATTTCATGTACTCATGGGCCGCGGTGGTGTGCGGGTTGAGTTCTCGCCTCATAAGTCAAAGAGCGTGAGTTCGAATCTCAGCATTGCCACCGGTCTCGTGCATGGCATCACACGTATCAAAAGGTAAGGGCTACGTCTTCCCCTAGCTCGCACAAGTCTCTGACTTCTGAGGGTTGCACGTAGAGGTGCAACCGGTTGACGGATATAACAATTTTAACAACAACAATTTTTAACTGATCTTTATGTCCCATTATTGATCTCTTAACAAATTTACAATTTGAAAACGAGTTCAAGAGGTATCGGCCGTCTCGCATTTCTTCATTATAAAGCCTTTTCAGATATGAATTCAGTGTACCATATGGAATATTTCACCAGCATGTCAGACTAGGCTGTGTGAAAAAATTTTAAATGTACACTTAACATATGGACGCATTACGAACGACTGATTGAAATATGAAGATTTTTCTGTTAAGGCAACAGACCCTTTCATTCCCATATTCCGAATGACATTCAGGGTACCATAAGTAATAATGAAAGATAGACTTGTGAAGCACTGGAACCGCCATTCAAAGCAATGAACAAAAATTCCATGATTACGATTTCGAAATGAAGATGAGAATGTTGGTAGCAGACTACTCCCAATATCGTAGATGGTTTCAACAAAAATCCCATAAGAGCGTGTCCGAGCAAAGAAGTTCCGGGACCAACGATAGAAGCGGGGAATTGCACCCTCGTCCTTTTTGAGAAGCCAAACCTCTGTCATCACGGCCACCCCTAAAGACGCTAGTCATTCGCGCTAATAGTATTAAGAGAAAATTCACAGTTATTTATATCATCAAAACAAAATGAATAAATATTATTATTCATATGAACCCATTTCTACCACAGCTCATCTCATTATTTCTAATTTTATACATACTCTGCCAAAACATTGGGAACTTTGTGCGATTTCTTACTATGTAATGAATGGTAATTTACAGAGCATTGTACCTTTGGAAAAAAGAATAATCAGTTGGCCTTGTGAACCATGAAGATAGGCGATCAAATCATTCCGCTATCCGTGCTGCTTGTTGTTACTTCAGCATTGCCTTCTGTCGTCAGAATAGGTAAGTTAACACCATGTTTTCTCTGTTATCTTCACAATATATTCCCATTACCTAGATTTCATCATTCACAAATGTCCGTTTGAACTATTTATAAAAAAAAATATATTTTCTTCTGTTAGGACTATCTCAGTCAGGCCATATCTCCGGAGCCCCGACACTTCCAGAGGGCACGCTGGATCATTCATTCCAATAACCACTCCCCACACCGTGGGGTAAGTGACTATTGGGTCCGAGAATCATGTGCCCTGAGCAGGCAGAGTGAACCAAGAATTACGGCCTTCTGCATTCGTCTGGCTAAGATTTCTGCCATATAACGGCAAACCGGTATAATTTTTAAGTTTGAGAGCAGTATGTCCATCATCACACCAAGGACTCCTATTATCAGAACCATCTTGACAGAATGGTTTGGGTTAGGCCTGCAGAGTTCAAAAAGTAGATCTCGATAGAAAATGGGATATTGGATACCTGTGGTGTCACTAGTAATTTCATTCGTAGATGCGCATTTCGTTACCAAGCAATAGCAAAATAACGGAAACGGCGAATAACGGTGACAATATTTTCAACAGAAGTGATACAGCGTAAGGCTGATTGTTTCAGAAGAGGAGAGAAAATGGATAATTTATCTATGTTTACTCTTTGAACTCCGCAAACTCTATCCAGACCATTCTGTAAAAATGGTTGTTCTGATAATGAGGTCCCTGGCCGGTGTGATACATTCGTTACTCTCGAACCAGAAAATCATACCGTCATAACAATAATAATGATAATACTCATTCATAAACACTCGTAGAATGTACATAAAGGCATAGAAATCAGCAGAAATAATAGCTGGCCTAGTGCGGAATGCTGTAATCCTTGGCTAATTGTCTCTTCTCAGGGCACACGATTCTCAGACCCAGAATCGGAAAAATGTGGTTTATACATGACGTTGCTTCGGAACATTTAAGCATCCAAGCGCGAACATTTTTTTTATCGAACTTTCGGTAACCGTTGGATAGGGCATCAGCCATGGCCCCCTAGATCACCAAACCTCAAGAGTTTGGATTTCTTCCTATCGGGACATCTAAAATCTTCATTTATCAGACACCTAACCCAAAATTAATAATTATTGAGATATCATATAATTAACTCTTATATAACGATTCAATGCCTGTATACAGGTAGAAGGTGGACATTTCCAATATTAATTGTAATTTCAATTCAGATTAACATTTAGTGTTCCGCTGTTTATTGTGGTTACAAAATTAGCGATTGAAATGTTTCTATGTTGAATAAAGAAAGTTTTCGAAAACCACTGTCTATAGCCACTTCAACAAGAATACCTTCTTCGCGAAAAAATTATAGGAAAATCAATTCTTCTTCTAGGAAATGTGATACGTACGTGCACGACAAAGTTATGATTTCCCAAAAGAAACAGGAGACCTGTTATTTACGATAAGTTAAACATGTTTCAGTTTTATGGTTCATGTCCACTTCTATTGTGCAATATATTGAACAGTGATCAGAAATTCCTACAATTTTAACATTATTTTTCACTACTTCACTCATGGTCCCACACCGCCAGTAGATCAAATAACTTTTTTTGTGAGAGATTCAATGATTCGGGTAAGCTGATGAGTTTTGAATATGGACAGTATACTACATACAAGTGAGTTCTTAGATTCCTCGAAGCGTCGATGTAGTTGGTGCTATTTGACTTCTCCGACGTCAGTTGACTTGTACGTAGTTGGTATCCGAACTTCCGAGAAAAAACGGTGTTCTAATGCATACAATAACTCTACGTAAAAAGTAGGCACAGCTAATCAAAAGAGGTCATTTTGATGGATTTTGATGAGAAGTGGCTCTCAATCAATTCAAATTACTTTCACATTTCGCAATATCCAGATTCTTGATTGCATCGAGAAGTACCATGGTCATGAACTTGTTTAATTAATTTTATATTCTTGTCATCACGCTTGTTGTCGTGATCCAAAGTATATTGGGCTAAACTCTTTTTTTCTCGTCTCGACATTCTAATACGAACCATAGCTTTTTTAATTTTACCCATATACTTCTTTCAGTGCTCACAGTTAATTTTAATAATCTTCGAGTTCTCTTTCTCTTCTGCATTATATTTGGTATTTTATCCGAATGTTTGTATACCATATTCATATAAGGACATGTTTTGGGGGAATCCATGTTCTTGAAAAGTCGAAGCCTATGCGGGTAGAGGGCGGCTGTCAGTGTCATCTGTCCTTGACTCCATAGATTCCGAAAATGTATATTGAATAAGATTGTGGACAACATTATGGCATCATGTTATCCTGGAGTGAAATGAAGTTATTCGGGCCCAATACCAGGAAAAAATCATTACCTCAACATTGGTACTTCGTATATCTGTTCCTGATGTCGAGTTGAACAACATGCAATTTACGGAAATTTTCGATATCTGATGATTTTTTAGGTCCGCGCAAACTTCTTTCTGGAACTGTTCGATCGTTCAGTTGCCACAAAATTTTGTGGTGTTCTTGCTTTCACTTTTAGAAATGGATGAAATGCATCTCAAACACACATTCACTACAACGTTTCATCCACAATCACCTCAATAATGGAATGGCATTGGTTAGGTAATGACAATAAACAAATGAATCATATTTTCCTACCTCTCAAATATAAAAAATAAATTTTTTCCATCATCTCACTGGTAAAATAAAGTTTCATCATCCCACTATTGAAGATCACTTAATATGCTTCATAAGTGTGGATGAAACTTCTATTATAAAGTGAATTTAGCTAAGAGGACTTTAATTGCTCATATTCAACAGTCGAATTATTATACAGTGCGGCTTTTAATAGTCCCCCTTGTTAATTTTAGAACGGAATGACGTACAAAATTTTGGAGGGTTTCACCGATACCACTTTTTGGAAATATAACACATTTGTCATTTGTCACATCGTTGAAAAGACAATTCAATTCTCTTTCCAACCATCTAAAAATTTTCATAATTTTGTTTTATTCAAAAAAATTTCTGTCCCGTTATCTCACATCAAACCATTCAAAAGTTATCGTGGTCAGGTGAGAAAAGTGCTTTAGTTTCGCCAAATCCGCACTTATTTTGACGTTTCAAATGCATATTGTGAAAAAAAGTGAGAACGGAAATCTAAAAAACTTAGATAGTTGAAAAGAGAATATTTTCAACATTGTGACACATGACCCCCCCCCATGTCATTTAAATTTTTTTAGTTGATGTGCCCCCTGCGCCATCTATCAAGCAATCACAAATGTGTTTCATTTTAAAAAGTAGTATCGGTGAAACCCTTCAAACGGTTTTTTTCAGTTTGTACGTTAACCCGTTCAGAAGTTAACAAGTGGGGGGACGATTAAAAGCCGCACTGTATAAGTACCATATATACAGCTAATGGAGATTCTGTTGTGAGTTCCCATATTCATTTATCCACTTGATCAGAGAGTTGTACATGGAAACTGAAATTTTAAACTTAATCACTCTCTCTAAGATATTTGCATATAATTAGATTCATACTAATTATTCTGTTATGCTGGCTATTTATTATTGTTATCAAAAATGTTGTTAGTATTCATTAAGTAGTGGGTAATCGAAAATATTGTCCATTATAACTCTTCTTTAGATATTCTACGTCCCCACTCATATAATCGTTATACTGAAATAATTTGGATATCCTTATTATTCTTCAGTTTTCCAGGAGCTATTTTCACGGAGGACCAAAGAGATAGCCCTAGTGAGTTAGCATTCAAATTTGCTGTGGATGAAATCAACAAAGACAACACGCTTCTGCCATACACTTTATTATCGTATGACATCCAGTACGTGCCAATCAATGACAGTTTTCACGCCAACAAAAAAGGTAAGTATAGTGGTTTCGCGATTCCATTAGATGATCCGCTTGAGAACGCTATGGAATATATGTGATTATAGTCAAAATACAAAAGTTCACATAATCCCGTGAGAAAGTTGAATTTATTAAAGTCATCAATGATTTTGGGGAAAAATTAAGAATATTGAATGAGATTTTTTCATAAATATTTTCAGTTTCCAATAACTTGTTATTTAACTTTCCATCACTAGAGCTTAATCTCGAATTCAGTGAATACTTTATTTTCAACCAGTTTCTCACACCTACGATCATCAAGTACGACTGCACCATAACTTCAGAAAGTTGAAAATTGAAAAACTTTCCCGAAAGTTATTTTGAAGTATTCTTAAGGAGGAATGTCATAATGTCATAGTTTACGACACTATAAAGACGTGTTTACCTGTTTGCATTGAATAAATTTTAAAAATCATAATGAACTTTTAAACATTGTATCACACTTCAGCTCCTAATTATTTCTTGGGCTAAGATTCGAGCTGTCTTGGAGTACTTTTTCCACATATGGAGCCCAGCACCACAACACTCTGCAGCTCACAAAAAGAAAGTGGTATCGTCACCGATACCAAAGTAAAAGGAACTCCCTCACATTAATGAAATACCACAAAGAAGTTATTATCCTGGTTCTTATTCATAAATGTGGGTTTTCAATTTGAACTGAACTCTGAACAGTTTCCTTTTCTCTCAGCTCAAATATTTGCAGAATTATTTTTCTCCAAGGTGTACCAAAATTTTGACATTTTTCAGGAAATTACTCCTAGAAACTCATAACTTCGTCACTTAAATAATACAAAAAAAAACGGTTGCTGGAAATTTTTCATAGTGATGCTATAGCTCAAACCTATAGAATAGGTATTTTCTTCGGAAAGACTCCAATAGAAAATAACTACCGTAAATTGAATTGGCTAGATTCTTTACTTTTATGAAGCAAACATTATATTTCATTTGAAATGGGAAAACACTTAACAGGGCCCCAATCTTTCTACTATTACTCTACATAGTACGAGACATAGTACGAGTGTTTATCAGCGAGTATTAATATTATTACTGCATAACTTCGAAATACAATTTTTTATAATGAATAAATTGTTTTCTACATGTATTAGAGAATCAGAGAACTGGAAAATAATTTTAGTATACATATTCCATTAGGGGCAACTATTTGTGGTACACTCTGTATACCTGGTTATTCAGCCAAGTATTTGTGGCTATGCAACTTTTTTATTTGAAATAAAAACCGTCACTCACTTCCTACGATTGAAATTGTTTGGACCTCCATTTCCTGAAAAATGAAAGAAAAAGAAACCATCATACTTCCCCTTACGAATATTGAATTATATCTGATATCTCTTCAAATGCCTTTTCATTTCCCAATGTGGTAATGACACAAATCTCAGATATTCCAGAATTTATAATTGTTAATTTTCCGAAAGTACCGCCCAAATCGGGTCCATACCGGATGTTTTAGTTTTGGATTAGCAGACAATGTTTCAGTATGATTGAATTTGTTTGGACTTCCATCGCCTGAAAAAGAAAATAAAAGGAAACCATATTTCTATGGTTTCAAGTCTCGACGTTTCGATTTTTGGATATCTACAATCGTTTTCAAGTGATTCCGATCAGGCGGAAATTGAGGCGAATATTTCTCAGACAACAACTACTTCTCCTCACGAATATTGAATTAGATCTGATCTCTTCGAGTGCATCTTCATTCCATGATGTGGTAATGACAAAAATCTCAGATTTTCCAGAATTTATAGTTGTTAATTCTCCGAAAGTACCACCTAACCGGGTCCATCCCGGATGTTTTTGTTTTGGATTAGCAGACAATGTTTCAGTATAATTGAAATTGTTTGGACTTTCGTTGCCTGAAAAAAAAGGAAAAGAAACCATATCTCTTTGGTTTCAAGTCACGATGTTTAAATTTTTGAGTATCTCCAATCGTTCTCAAGTGGTTCCCATCAGGCGGAAATTGAGGCGAACATTTCTCATACAACTACTTTCTCTCACGAATATGGAATTAGATCTGATATCTCCTCGAATGCATCTTCTTTCCACGATGTGGTAATGATAAAAATCTCAGATGTTCCAGAATTTATAGTTGTTAATTCTACGAAAGTACCACCTAAACCGGGTCCATCCCCGGAAGTTTTTGTTTTGGACAATGTTTCATTATAATTGAAATTGTTTGGACTTTCATTGCCTGAAAAAGAAATGAAAAAGAAATCATATCTCCCTGGTTTCAAGTCACGATGTTTAGTTTTTTGGGTATCTACAATCGTTCTCAAGTGGTTCCCATCAGGCGGAAATTGAGGCGAACATTTCTTATACAACAACTACTTTCTCTTAAGAATATTGAATTAGATCTGATATCTCCTCTAATGCATCTTCATTCCCCGATGTGGTATTGACAAAAATATCAGATTTTTCAGAATTGATACTTATTAATTCTCCGAACTTTGGAGGGATAACAGCGGCTGCAGGCAGTCGAAAGACTTCGTGGCCGGCTCCAGCAAGTCAAGGACGGCATGGCTTCTAGGCAGAAACCGCCAAGCTCTACGCCTCCTCATAGGGATACTAATGGGCATAACAAGTTAGGCAGATACCTATCACTAATAGGTATAGAGGACAACACCACTTACCGCAAATGCGAAGAGGACGAAGAAACTTCGTCTCACTTCCTCGGCGAGTGCGAGGCGTACGGAAGGCTGAGATTTCAAATCTTCGGAATTGAAAAACTCCAACAAGAGGAACTCATCAACCTGAAATGGACGGACTTACTGACCTTCATCAGGAGGTCACGAAGGTTCGAAAAGGAAGCCTAGAAGGAAAGATGTAGATTTGTGGTAAACCGGGGATGGCAAAAAGGGTCCATGTGGGCTTACTTGCCTGGCTGCGAAAGCGGACTCCCCCAAATTACTACTACTACTACTAATTCTCCGAAAGTAAGGCCTAATCCGGGTCCATACCGAATGTTTTTGTTTTGGATTGGCAGACAATGTTTCAGTATGATTGAAATTGTTTGGACTCCCATTGCCTGGAAAAAAAAGAAAGGAACCATATCTCCATGGTTTCAAGTCAAATTGCGCGAGGTTTCGATTTTTGGATATCCACAATCGTATTGATTTCAGTTTTATCGATAGCAAATAGAAGCTGATTCCAGGTAGTCACATTTTTTCACATATCAAAGACTAACAAATCATTTTTTCAAGTTGTACATTTTTTGTTAATAATGATAGAAGCTACCTTCTTTAGTTGAACTTTATGAAGCATTTTACATTTTGATATTATTACGTCGATACTCAACCCGTTACTGTAAACGGATTTCAGTTTATCATAGGTTCAAAGTTACGTCGATTGATTTTAGAACCAAACTGTTCCATGTTAATAACGTTCTGACTGCATTTTCCTCTAATACTGACTCTGTCCAACCGATAACCCTCAATGTGTATTCTGTTCTTGAGATCCTAGATATTCGCAAGGGCTCAAACCTTCACATCTCATCTGAGATAATATCAGAGAAGGAAGTCTAGTGGGCTAATATCTGATGAACTAGCAGGCTATTTCAGCCCCGTATTACTCGTAATTATGATAAAATTAAATACTGACTCATTTGGTAGAACTCAAGAAGAAAGTTCCAATCATTATAATTATTTAAAATACTGATGATGTTTTTATCTTCAAATAACCAAGATTTTTATACATGTACTATTGGGGGGAATACATTTATTCACGACCCTCAAATGTGACTCGACTTGAAAAAACTTCACTGAAGACAGGCATATTTCTGGGTGGTCGGGAGGTCAGATAGACCAGTGTTCAAGGTATCAGCCGCTCAATTTCTGCTAGCATTGGCGGTTACAGGTGTCAGTATCGATAGTCCATCACATGCTTTGGGAAGCAAGTGTGATGTGTATAGTGTGTATGTCAATTGTAAAATCTAATACTTGCTTGGAATACGATCCGATTACCCAAAGTGGTGCTGTAGGTTTTTCCGTTTTGTTTTAAGCTGAAAGTGAATACGCCACCAAATATTAGTCAGTTGCCCCAGACCCCACCGCAAATAATAATATCCACATACCCGCACATGCTTTGGGTATACTCTACAATCATAATAAGGCAAGACTCGGCAAACATATACACTTATTGAGTTTATTGAGTTATATGTAATATTTAATGAACCTAGACTTCGGTGGCAAAACGCAGATATGCAAGAAACATTTCAAGTTTTTTTCAAAAAATAATTTTCACGTTCCATCGCGCATGAAATATTCCCATCGTTTGAATCGTTGTTGAGAGAAATTGCTTCAGAAGAGTAAGATTCTCAATTCTCCAGACCTCCCTGATAATCTTTGAGGAGTGCAATAGATATCCATCGACATAAATTCATTGGAGGCCTAGCGAAAGATATGCAATTCTCGTATCAATTATTTCTGTGAGTGATTTTTTTTGAGTAATATTCCCACTTGTCTATATGAATTTCCAATGACAACTGATTAATCAAATATTCAACTATCCAAATGAAAATGCAAATTTTCACTTACAGATTTTTTCTTGCTAGTTTGTTCTTGTCAGAAAATATTTTAGAAGTAGTTTTAGGTACAGCGTGGCCTTTGCCGGAGATGCATTTTTTCAATTAGATATTACAGAAACATTCCTCATTTCATCGTAGGGTTCCTCATTGAGAATAGAATGTTTTCTTTATTAAAATTTTCTTAGATACACTATATGTAGAGAATCTTTGAGTCAAATGAAAATTATCTCGAAGGAATGTTTTCCAATAGAATACGCCAATCTTAATTTGTTGATGATTCAATTTTTTGATTAAATCGACACTTTCAAGATTACCTACGGAAGAATTTTTATTTTTCTACTATCTATATAATAAACCTAAAGAAGCTGTACCTACTTCTCAAATCACCATGAATGGCAATTGACACTTCAACGTCAACTTTGCCGAATCGATTTGGTCACCGTGCCTTCTATCTTAGGAGTTTCTTGGAATTTTACATTTATTTTCTTGTCATCACGTATGAGGTGTTGTTGTGATAACATTCAGCATTGATCGCACTCTCCTGAAGGTTTTTTCCAATATTTATTAGGAAAGAAGAGAAGAAAAGAAACGAGTTTGATGGCTCATTGCAAACTCAACTCAATTCCTTTTTATTCTTGGTGATATCAACCTAAGGACATTGATAATTGTTCGAAATCATTTCATACCACACTTCGAAAGCATGTCATTTGAAAACACATAGCAACAATCTTGAGAAAATTTTTATAACATTTTTGAACATTCATGAAATGTTGAGGGTTATTCAGATATACATTTTTTGCTACTCCATACTTTCTAACATTGCAAAAGCTCACTAATGCTTTCTATACAAATATTTTACTGTAAACAGTATTTTTTTGGGTATTTGATTTGATAATTTTATCAATGTTCTTGTCAGAATCATAGCAACGTAATAGAGTGAGGAGAGCCGATGGAATTTGTTTTTAGTTTTACATTGTTCCGATTGATTGTGTTCAATATGATGACTTAAAATTAACAAATTTCATTTGATTTCTACTTTTGCAGAATATTTCCAGGATAACTGAATATGCCCATGGAAAAACGTAATAAAGAAATTGAAAGTGGAAATATGCGGGTCATACAGAAGCAAATTGTGTATTTGTGATTTCTTAGAATTTTTGGAAGACTTGCAAATGAAATTCACCAAAATAACATGATGAACTTCAGAAACCTACTCCACTTTAATTAACCAAACTATTTCAATAGAAAATATAT
The DNA here is from genome assembly GCA_958502065.1 of Chrysolina americana. Lineage (NCBI taxonomy): Eukaryota > Metazoa > Arthropoda > Insecta > Coleoptera > Chrysomelidae > Chrysolina > Chrysolina americana. The sequence goes on from OY293419.1 coordinate 36,227,914, forward strand.
ACTTTATGAAATAAATAATTTTTTGTTCAACAGAAAACATACTTACTCGACATTCAATCACATCTTGATATTTTCTTTTTCTCTTTCAAAATCATTATTAGGAATTCTGCCCTAAGTATCTAGCAAATTTCTGAATAAAAGTTTGCACACTTCCATCTACTAAACATTGATTAAAAAGGTGCACGAACGTATAGTCTAGTTCCTGAATTATGGATAGTGACTCATCGTATATTTTCTGGTTTTTACGGGATTTGGAAGTGCGAAGGAGATGTAAGATAGTGGCAAAGTAAAACTTGATTTGAAGCCAAGGTACCTAGCTTATTTCTGTTATTTTCTTTGATCTTCTTTATATGAATTATGAACCGTACAACCGATGAGTCACTATCTACAATTTAGGAACTAGACTATACATACTCATCTGCTGGAATAATATAATAACAATGTCATGTCATTGTATTTTAGTGAGATTCAACTGTCGAGTTTCTGAAAGTTCAGAATGACCGAACGCAATAAGAAAAAATGCAAATGCTCAATATCAAAATATTTAATTCAAAATTCAAAACTTCTCCCTCCAAATTTAAAGGAGGATTATCATCAAAATCTTCAACACCCCGTATCTCGGAATACGAAGCATTTGCGAACAAAAGCTATATAACAAACTGTTACCCTGTTTTCATGCAGAATCACCTGAAGTGTATCGCACTTATTCACTTACAACCTGTATATTCGTTGTTGCCAGCAGATAAAGTCTTTTATATAATAAGGGCCATAAACGATTATTATAGTGCATGCCGTGTATCGGGCTTGGCTCATTGCCTTGCCCCATAATGATGGTCATTATGATCCTTATTTCATAAATAACTATTTGCTGCCTTAGACCATTTCAACCGTTGAAAAAGTGTATTGTGAAATTTCTGTATAATTAGGGAAAACTTTTTTTCAGCTTGTCATCAAGTTGAGTTGGGCATTTACTCCATTTTTGGACCTTCAGATCCTCTTCTTGGAGCTCATATCCACTCTATATGCGATGCACTTGATATACCGCATTTGGAAACACGTCCAGATTCAGATAGCGACGTGAGAGAATTTTCCATCAATTTACATCCAGCTCAGAATTTGCTCACATCTGCGTTTCAGGATGTTATGGTATTTTTGAACTGGACTCGTATCGCTATCATTTACGAAGATGACTACGGTAATATCTTGCAGTAAATATCTCGTTCCATATGCTATCTGTATATTTTTAATATGTGAAGATTTTTCAAAACATCAGGAATTTTTCCACAGCAACTTTTTGTATACTATCCAAATATGCAAATAAAAATGTTATACGAAGTATTTTCAAACAGTGACCTGTATTCTTTATTGTATTTTTTGAAAATACTGAGAGTCGTGTTTATATTGGTGTAGTATTTTCATTTGAACTAAAGAGTGTTTTGGAAATTTTGAACTATTAACAGTAAAAAAAATATTGGAGATATCACTTTGTATTTGGTCAATATATTTTAGGTAACGAGGGAGATAGAATAAATAATATGATTGTAGATTTGCATGAAAATATAAAGTCGAAGAATTTGTTTTCGAATTTATTCTCCTCAAAAGAACCGAAGGGAAATATAATTGAAATTAAAGAAAAATACAATTCATAAGAGCTATAATTGAAAAACGCCAATAGAGATATAATGAGAGAGCTTTGGGAGGAGGGAGTCAAAGGTCAATTATTCGTGTCATGTTACACACGTTTCCGGTTACATGTCTACACAGATCAGCAAAATTCAACACAGGTTCAGTGATCTCTATCAAAGAGTGCATGTGTTCCATATCAAATTACCTGGAATGTGCTGACATCGAGTTTCCGGTCACAAATATGTTTATAAACGATGAAGAAATTCAATACGAGTTCAATGACCTATTTCAAGGTCAACTATTCGTGTCATGTTACACACGTTTCCGGTTACATGTCTACACAGATCAGCAAAATTCAACACGGGTTCAGTGACCTCTTTCAAAGAGTGCATGTGTTACATATCAAATTACCTGGAATGTGCTGACATCGAGTTTCCGGTCACAAATATGTTTATAAACGATGAAGAAATTCAATACGAGTTCAATGACCCATTTCAAGGTCAACTATTCGTGTCATGTTACACAATTTTCCGGTTACATGTCTATACAGATCAGCAAAATTCAACACGGGTTCAGTGACCTCTTTTAAAGAGTGCATGTGTTACATATCAAATTACCTGGAATGTGCTGATATCGAGTTTCCGGTCACAAACATGTTTATAAACGATGAAGAAATTCAATACGAGTTCAATGACCTATTTCAAGGTCAACTATTCGTGTCATGTTACACACGTTTCCGGTTACATGTCTACACAGATCAGCAAAATTCAACACGGGTTCAGTGACCTCTTTCAAAGAGTGCATGTGTTACATATCAAATTACCTGGAATGTGCTGACATCGAGTTTCCGGTCAAAAATATGTTTATAAACGATGAAGAAATTTAAAACGAGTTCAATGACGTATTTCAAGGTCAACTATTCGTGTCATGTTACACACGTTTCCGATGACATGTCTACACAGATCAGCAAAATTGAACACGGGTTCAGTGACCTCTTTCAAAGAGTGCATGTGTTACATATCAAATTACCTGGAATGTGCTGACATCGAGTTTCCGTTCACAAACATGTTTATAAATGATGAAGAAATTCATTACGAGTTCAATGACCTATTTCAAGGTCAACTATTCGTGTCATGTTACACACGTTTCCGGTTACATGTCTACACAGATCAGCAAAATTTAACACGGGTTCAGTGACCTCTTTCAATAGTACATGTGTTACATATCAAATTTCCTGGAATGTGCTGACATCGAGTTTCCGGTCACAAACATGTTTATATACGATGAAAAAATTCAATACTAGTTCAATGACCTATTTCAAGGTCAACTATTCGTGTCATGTTACACAATTTTCCGGTTACATGTCTATACAGATCAGCAAAATTCAACACGGGTTCAGTGACCTCTTTTAAAGAGTGCATGTGTTACATATCAAATTACCTGGAATGTGCTGACATCGAGTTTCCGGTCACAAGCATGTTTATAAACGATGAAGAAATTCAATACGAGTTCAATGACCTATTTCAAGGTCAACTATTCGTGTCATGTTACACAAGATTCCGGTTACATGTCTATACAGATCAGCAATATTCAACGCGGGTTCAGTGACCTCTTGCAAATAGTGCAGGTGTTACATATCAAATTACCTGGAATGTGCTAACATCGAGTTTCCGGTTACAAACATGTTTATAAACGATGAATAAATTCAATACGAGTTCAATGACCTATTTCAAGGTCAACTATTCGTGTCATGTTACACAAGTTTCCGGTTACATATCAATACAGATCAGCAAAATTCAACACGGGTTCAGTGACCTCTTTCAAATAGTGCATGTGTTACATATCAAATAACCTGGAATGTGCTGACATCGAGTTTCCGGTCACAAACATGTTTATAAACGATGAAGAAATTCAATACGAGTTCAAAGACCTATTTCAAGGTCAACTATTCGTGTCATGTTACACACGTATCCGGTTACATGTCTACACAGATCAGCAAAATTCAACACGTGTTCAGTGACCTCTTTCAAAGAGTGCATGTGTTACATATCAAATTACCTGGAATGTGCTGACATCGAGTTTCCGGTCACAAACATGTTTATAAACGATGAAGAAATTCAATACGAATTCAATGACCTATTTCAAGGTCAACTATTCGTGTCATGTTACACACGTTTCCGGTTACATGTCTACACAGATCAGCGAAATTCAATACGAGTTCAGTGACCTTTCCCAAAGAGTGCATGTGTTACATATCAAATTACCTGGAATGTGCTGACATCGAGTTTCCTGTCACAAACATGTTTATAAACGATGAAGAAATTCAATACGAGTTCAATGACCTATTTCAAGGTAAACTATTCGTGTCATGTTACACACGTTTCCGGTGGGAAAAGCTTCGACACATACATCTGGAAGCAGAGAATAAGCCACACCAGATCAGCGGAAACGAAGATAACTGGGACCTATGTACCTAATGTTAACAATAGGCCTATCATCATAAAGTAATTGAAGAATTAATAAAAATAATTTTTTGAATATTCATGTCTATTCCTCCCCTCTATCTATCATAAATATATATCATTAAAAGAAATGGCTTTTCCATTTCAGTTGGATTTAAGCGTTCAACATGTTCATGAATATTATAATTTTAGAGGCTGTCTGGCAAGGTATTCTTCTTATACACCAACCTGCTGATGGTGTTTTTTTTATTTTCGATAGTAACGATACATGGAATGAAACTCTACCCTACGAGTTAGCATGAATAATTCCCTTTGAAATCAATAATATGAGTAATCTAACAGTTACAGTACGGGTCAATAATAATACTGAGTATGAGTTATTGATGAGAAAAAATTATTCTATCGAACAAACAGACAGAATTAAGCTACTCTTTTGCCCCACATCAACTTATATAAGAGATGATTCAGGGTCTACAATAGTTCATTCTCTAATTTACTACATAGCTATATGCTCTTCAGTGATCTTCCTCTGCTCATTGGTTGGAACGTTTCAAAAATATGGAAACTGTTTACTGTGTGATGGATCTTATAACCAAACATGAGAGGCTCAAACCTTCATACAAATTCACTGAGGATGAACTACGACAATTTCCACTAGAATATTTGATTCGTAAAGCTAGACCTGGGGAACTTCTTTTGGCATAGCACAAACTACCAGAGGAATATATGAGCAAGTTTGAACTACGGGTTCAGCTGCCTTGCTACATTCATCATGATCGACCTGAGTGGATGGAACATATGATGGTCCGGTTCCTCCTCAAACAAAATGTTATTCCTGTTTAAGTAGTTTGAAGTAATTTACATTTAGATTATCTGAATAAAAAACATATAATTAATATTTTTGTTTTATTTAATAACAAGAAATCCAAGAATTCATTTATCTATCAAATTCTCTGACATCAATAGTAGGAGATCCAACGCTGCGTCCTCATCTTTTGGATTCAACGTATGGTGACCCCAAGCTAATGTTTCTATATTATTCGGCAAAATAAATCTTTTGTCATCTCTAGATGATAACGCAACTTTGTTTTTCAACTCCGTGTAAACGGTATGTAAATGTGAAGTAAAAACATACATTTTGCGTAAGATAGAACCACCTCTTTTAACAATTCGAACATAATCAGAAAATTGTAGTGTATTCTGTATTACATTTTTTGTAACTATTTTTGCCTTTTTCATCAATGTTGTTGTTTTGACACAGTATGCTTTCGCACCTGTACCATAGAAACATTCTAGTGGTGATCCGGAAAATTCATCTTTCATCTTACCGATTACTGATACTGTTTTAGGAATGTTATGAATATTGCCGATTTTGAAATTCGATGTATCAAAGTATTTTATGTTTTTCCTAATATCATCGTATACATTTTCTGTGAATATCTCCAGAATCAGTGAATCAGTATCTGTGTAGCAGAGGTTCGCTTTAGAACCATATTTTGTTTTAATGTACCCATAATAAAAATCATAAATTACTGTTTTTGAGATATCCAAAATTGAAAAACCTACGTATAGCGGTTTGTCATAGGTCACTGTTAACTTTTCCATCTGAACTGCTACTAAATTCTCCTCGAACACTGTACATGATTTGAAATGAGGTTTTGCAATCAATTCCTCAGCTCCTACAGTTCCAGGCATATTTTCCCAGTGACTACATAGTTTGATGTCTTGTCTTTTGTCCACGTTCTCCATAGTTTTTCCAAATATTGAATTTATGATGAATTTAAATAAATCACGTTCAAATTCATTCCTAGCAGAATTTCGAAGCTTGGTATTCAGATCAATATATTGTTTCAACCATGCTGACTGTGAGAATTCTATAACTCTGTGTTTTCTAGTCAGTTTCAATCCATATTTCAAAAACTGTTTCAAATTTCTGTAGTGTATGATATATCTTTCCTTACTCATCAAATTCGGGGTTAACTTGGAAAATTTACTTCCTGGAGGCTTGATATTTTCTGGACAGAAAGGAATGTCATTATGATCATCATGGAAGTTTGGTGTATAGTCCTAATCAACTTCCAATACGTATCCTTTCGAAGATGTATCTTCAATTTTGAAACAGTCAAACTTGTCTATCTCCCACTGTTCAAGCCATCTGAAATCTCGCAGTGGGAGATATTCACTCATAGCAGCTCCATATAAATTTGTTGCATCAAGATATAAAATATATGAATTTGGTTTGGAGGGATCAAAAGATGTAATAAATGGATTATTAGCTTTAGCCTTTCTTTTACTGCATTGGCTCACTCTACCACGAATTCCTTTCTTGAAAAAGTGAACCATATCTATATCAGTCAAGAGTTCTAATTCAACCTTGGTTAAACGCAGCATAGCATCCCAACTGAGTGAAGGAGCTGTCACATACTGGGCTGGATCCAGTTTATATTTTTCTAAACAAACATCTCTGAAGTTTTCGAAGACATCTGCTAAAAGAAGAACATCTGATTTTAAGTAAACATCTGAATATTCTCCTAGAGTTGAACATCCAAATTCCTGCCATACTTCACAAGCTCGATAATAATCTTCTTTGGAAATATCTGTGCCATTCAAAATATCGAAGAATTCAGACTGGTTTGGTAATAAGGGTTGATTCAATTTTTCATAGGAATCAACATAAGAATAAGAAAAAACATCTTCGCGTCTTATCATATTGAATTTTCTATCATCTTGAAAATATTTTCTAACCTCTCGACATTGGGGAAATTTCAGAGTTTTACTCAGGCTATCCAGAGATTTTGATAAGAACCGGAAAGAATCGACAAATCTCAGATATAGATATGTATCTCTAAATTTACGGTTTTCTGATTTCTCAACTAAATATGATTTGGTGATTGAAATATACTTCTCTTTGTTTTGGGCAATAACTGAAATATTTTCTTTATGCGATTCCAGTTTTTTTATAAATAGGTGGCAATCATAATTTGTCAAATTATGAAAGAAAACGGGAATGAATTTCACCAGTTTATACTGTAAATTATATCTTGAATGAGCACTTGCACGGTACACACCAGTCATGTGACAGTGGTCCCGGACTTTTATGTCTCCAGCCTTATAGATCTTACCACAAATATGACATTCTGTGGAAATCTGAAATTCTTTCTCGTCTTTTTCTATGAGAGGTAGCATTTTTTTGACATGTTTCAAGTGTTTGTTATATAACTTCAAAACGAGCTCATCCAACCTTTTTATAAAAACCTCAGCACAATCAGTTCCGCGATATTGTACAAACTCTGAGTATTTGTCATCGATATTACACTTTACGTAGAAAGCGAATGAATATGGCTCGTGTTCATATGCTTTTAATGTGAATGACTGCTCATCAGATGGTTCACTGTGATGAATGGGCTTTAGCAAACTCTCAAAATCGGCATATATCACAAAAGGAACTGGAAGTTATTTTTTTAAATTGATGAACTTGAGAATATTTCCAGGCAAAGTTTCACCATATTTGTTTATGATTAAGTCTGGTTTAGGGAGTAACACACATAGACGATTACAATCATAATGTTGATGAGTCGTCAATTTGTCAGTCGTAGGAAAGAATTGGAGACAACCATCACAAGAACATACACGACCATTATGCTTAAATTTTTGTCGTGATGCCAATCTAGACAAATCTGTGATGAGACGATAATGATAATTTCCGTCATAATCACCTATCAGTAGGAGATTAACATGTGTTGCAGATCGTTGTGTTGTGAAATGTAAGGGACCCACGATGTTGGTAACTATTTTGCCTTCTATTAATATTGTATCTGTACCAAAAACATTAATAGATATATTATTCATTATTTCAAATTTGGAAATATCCGTCAATTTCACTGGAAAATCAATACCTTCAAAATCAAGTAAGGTAGAATAATGTGTATATGAGGATGGACTCGATGGATCTCCATTTGAAGGAAAAATTGCGGCCATAATAGACCAAGCGATGCAAGCATTATCCAAGTTCTTTACATTCAGAATGGCTTGTTTCATATTTATTGCTTTGGGTAACTTGATATATGATGAAGCTGATAATGGATTATATATGTTTATATTAACATCAAGATGCCAAATCTTCTGCAATGACCAGCCTGAGTCTCTTTCCTGGAATTCTGAAGCCTTCGAAATCATCTCATCTTTGAATTCATCGTAAATGTCATTTAAGTTAGTAGAATATGTGATAATTTTGTTTTTCGTATTGAAGGATTTCATATCACTCAACTCTTTCTCGGTTATGATATAGTGCCCAAATAATTCAAAATGTATTTTCAATCTTTTGCGCTCCTGTATATATTCCGAAATGATGTTCAGAACTTACGGATTAATTTCTTCCATAAAGTTGACGTAATCAACATGTGTTTCACTACTTTTGAATTGATAACTTGCTATTCTATTCTTGAATGCGTGTTGCAATTTTTCGAGTCCATCTTCCAGTTTTGTTGAAATATTCACGTGTAGCCGTTTTCTCGACTGTGAATTTAATTTTTTTTGCTACTGGTTCCTCAGCTTCTTCGAAAGGACAGGTTTTTTGCAAATGTCGACGTAGGTTATCTCTTCTCGAAAAATTCAAATTGCATTTGTCACACTTCATGATTCTCAGTGGTAGCAATACTAACTGTACTCGTTATGGTACTCCTTACAATAATATATGGATCTCTTGATATGCGCTTGCGCATTGCTGTTTATATAGCGGTCAATGACCTTGTGGGAAACACCTGACGACAACCGGATGCTAAAGTGGAACGACTGTCAAGTCATCAATCTGAAAAATTATATCTGTTGCAAGGTGAATGACCTTGTGGAAAATATCTGGTGTCCAGTCACCGGATGCTATGGAGTGAACGATCTTGTAAAAAACCACCTAGTATCTAGACAACCTGATGATATAAGGTGAATTATTTGTAGTTTCATGAAAATCTCAAAATAAAAGGCATTTCTTTTAGAATATATTTATTCAGATGTAACCATTATATACATTTGAAATAAAGAGTGAACCTTTGAAAGTGCACATATACAATTATCTTTAGTATGATGAAAACAACTTGCTTCAGATGCACCCAAACCGGGTTGTTCTTCAAATTCTATGACTGGTTGCTGGGTGAATTGTTTGATGTATTCAGCTTTTTCCTTTCCTTTGACAAAAAGAGTATCCACTCCTTCGGCGAGCCTCTTCATTATATTTCCAAATTGATGTAATGGTGTGAATCCATCATTCCAATCTATACAGTGGTGATTATGCATCAGCCAAGTGGCCTGACTATGAAATTTTGGTGGGAGCATATTCATTGGAAACGGTGGTTTAAACACATAGTGAGAACCTCTACTTCCATCGAATGCAGCCAGTTCCTTCGTCAAAAATTTATTATGCTCAACCTTGCACGTCTATCACCAATATCAACTACTCAAACTACTGAGCTTTCTTATCAATGCTTGTTTTAAAGTGTATGATTCAATTAATTGTTTGAGTACTTTCAGGTTCTTATGGTGTTGCTCCAATCTTCTTCTGTACTCTGATATCATCTTCGAACTGATGTTTCAAGTATGCAAGTCTTTCTATATAACCCATCGAGCATGCGCTTTAAAACTGATTAACAATTTTCGTCAATGGATTATATGAAAATTCTTTCTCATATAGAATAAGACAGTATGCAGTAACATTTCTGGGTATGATTTCAGCAGTTTCAATTTCAATTCTATGAAACCGCTTTGAATCACTTCGTTTTGACGTGAACAGTCGATGTGCACCAGCGGTGCCTTAATTTTGAATTCATTGGGATTGAAAATAGGTTGGTTTGATTTAAGATGATAGTAACTCTCTTAGAAGTTGGCATACATTTCATAGAGTTTTGCAAACTTGTTATTCTTAAATTCAAGATTCTAGTCATTATAAGGATATCGTTCAGAATTCAGAAATACTCTTAAATTACTCAGATTACAGTGGTCGAATGTACTCATATTAGTAGTAAGCTTTCCTTTTTTATCTTGTTGAAATGCAATGATAACATGGCGAGAAGTTCCTTTGTAGTTGTTTTCACAGCCCAAGTATGCCTTGTTGTTTGATTTAGAGAAGGGTATTCAATCAATTCCCATCTTCTGAATTTAGGCGGTAGTTCAACATTGCTATTTATGATTTTATTCAATCGTAGTTGTTCTTGAATACTTGGTGTTACGTGAGAGACACCAACTCAGTTTGCTTATGCTCACCTTAGGCTTTTCGGAGTCATCTATACTGCACACAGCATCTAAATCATGACTCTCACGAATAAAAACTAGTTCTTGTCTCATATTAATCACAATTTTTCTGAAATCTTCAAAAAATCCATCTCATAACTTGAGCGGAATACAAACATTGAAATTCCCTTCATCATCAACTAATATTTTATCACTCGCACCAAGTTTGGGAAACCAACCAGCATTTTGCATAGAAATACCTTCATTTTCATTCATAGACAAATAATTTTCCATCGTTGACACTAGTCCAATGTTTCTGACAGACTCTACCACCACACAATTCAGCTCATATCGGAGTTCACGGAATAAGAATGATATTGTGTTATTGATGAATTTTATTTTCGTTATTGGATCCCTGTCCAGTCTTGTAAGCTTTCCCTCTATGTAGATGTATGAATTACAAGGTAATGTATAAGCGTCCAAGTCCTGAATTGGAATTCTGATTTCATCATTATATTTGATATCATTGGTAATATAGGGCTGATATGTTCACTTGTGAATTGTAGCAGTTCCATTATATTAGGAGTTCTAATCCCAAAGATTTCTAGTATTTTTTATATTCGGGTGTTAACAATTCGACAGTTGCTTTCGTACTATCTTTCAAAGTTCGTATCACTTGCTTTTTATAGGGATGTTGGAATGTTGGTTTGTCAAATCTCCAGACCGTCTCAGAGAGTCTTTCGTCTCAAGTGCAATATAACAGTAACTTCTTCGTTTCGGAAATCAATTAAATTCAAATTTTGGTCAACAACTCTTACTGTGATGTTGTTGATTGTCTTTATAGTGACGGGGAAGTACAGAATGTTCAAAGGCGATTCAACTATTTTATACCCCCTTGGTACGGTCGGAAAGAATTGATGAATCACATGCACTGGATCACCATTCAAAAATGAACCCATCGCAATATTACAATCAATGCATATTGTATTGATTAAAAGAATTTTCACTTCATGATCTGATTTGTAGATATTATTCGCATTGAGTATCCTTTTCTCAAATCCTAATAATGAACCAATTGAATTTTCTACCGAAAATTTGATTTTGGTGTTTGTACGGATGATCACTTTCGAAGTGGTCCAATTTGGGTCGATGGATATCACAACATCTTCATTATAGTTAGTCATCTGTTTTATGAGGAGATCAACAATATCTGTAACATCATAAAATCCTTCAGGAAAGGTATAACTGTATTTATCATGTTCACCCCATACAAAAACATTGTTCAATTTTGTAACATTTGGAATAACATTGAACGAATCAAAATTTTCCAATCCTATCTCATATTCCACATAATCATCCAGATAAATTGGAGGGTTAAAATTATGACTCAACACTGAAGATGAGTCACTCAAAGTAAAAGTAAAAGACATATTTTTCCAAGGGTAGTTTATTGATGAATGAAGGAAATAAAACAGAGATATTGATTATATTGAAAGAAAACTCAGTGTTGTCCACAGTGATAAGAGTTAAACTTTTGCAAAGAGTCATAGTTATATTTTATTTTATTGACGTCACCAGCGCTGAGGAAGTGTTTTATCAATTCCTTTGGTGGTTTGAGATTTCCATAACTATCAAAATATATAACTTCCGCAGTTTTCTTAGAATATGCTGTCCAATGAGTTCCTTCTCCCAAATCAGAATCAAGATTAATGATACCGCACTCATTGCTTCTTATTTTTCCGGGAAGTGTATCTCTCATGAAAACACCTCGACACCTCTGCATTCATCGTCAAATCGATATTGGTTGAGGCTCTGCGTGGCAATTTGAGCAGATTTTGATTTGGTTGAGCAAACATTCCATAACCTTTTCGAGGTCTTGAATATAAACCTTTTCCTCTTCGTTCCATTGCCAAATTATGTCTTGTTTGTTCAGCTAGTTGTTCTTTATTAGATTTTGCCTTATTAACTGCTGAAGCGATAGATGCTTTCCCACCCCCTGCAGCACCTAATGCTCCTAGAAGTGGTAGTAAAAATGGAAGAAATCCACATTTCTTTGGAATTGGAATTATTCTTTTTTTCAATTTACTCTTTCGTTTTCTGGCACCTTTCAGTTACCCACCTTCCTTTTTTTTCATGTTTTTTTTCTTTCGTCGCAAACCCATTCCCAACTTGCTTTTAAGATTCATAATATTAGATATACCAAATGCTGTAACTTTTTTCCCCAACTTCGCGTCAGATGAATTTAAACGTTCGGAAGCAAATGCTGCTAATTTCTTGTCTGCAGTTTTTCTTGATTCTATATCTTCACTTCTGGAGTCAGCAACGTCGTGTCGCTTACAAGCCTCATCCAGAGAATTTATGCCTACGTCTCACCTCAATAGCATCTTTTCCAACTTTGTACCAGGACCGCAGTAATTATATCCAGGGACATGTATTTCTACAGGAAGTTTGTTGATGAGAGTATTCAAAAGACCTCGACCTTTCTTCCTTGTGTTTAGACTCGTACTAACGACTGATTTCTTTCGCTGTCCCATTATATTGTGTTACAGACAACTTGCGTACACGTATATATACACCTATCACATCTGCATTAATGCATGCGATGAAGACTGAAAAACAAAAGTTATTGCTTCCAGTTCTCAATCATGATGAGATCAATTTGGAGAATAATGTAAGAAAACATGGTGCGCTATTTGGAGGTCAATCTAAAAGAGGGTTACTTGTTGGAGCAAGTGGGTCAGGCAAAACTAATGTGATGTTGTCTTTGCTGGAACAACCCATTGGTCTTCGTTTTACAAATGTATACTTATTTTCAAAATCATTATACCAACCTAAGTATAATTATTTGAGGATTTTGCTGGCACCTATGAAAGAAATTGGGTTCTATGAATACAATGAATCTGATGACGTAATTCTACCTGAAAATAAAAAAGATCATTCAGTCATCATATTTGATGATGTTACCACATGTGATCAAAACATAATTAAAAATTATTTTTGTTTCGGTCATCACAGACACACGGATTGTTTCTATTTATGCCAAACCTATTCTGACATTTCTAAGCAACTCGTTAGAGATAATGCAAATTTGCTTATAATTTTTCAACAGGACCATACAAATCTGAAGCATATATATGATGACCATGTTAGTATAGATATGTCCTTACCGAATTTCAAAGAACTCTGTTCTCATTGTTGGAAAGATAAATTTGATTTTCTGGTTATCGATAAAGATTGTTCTCTGAACGAGGGACGATATAGAAAAGGTTTCGATTCATTTATTCATATATATGATTGTGATATAATTGTCAGTCATCATGAATAGTCATTTACATGAACAACTATTGAAAGCAAGAAAGTCTTTGAAAAGAAAATATAAGACTTTGAAATCTGATATAGCAGAATCTCAGTCACATTTAGAAAAGACATATGAACCAATCACTCAACCTTTAAAAGAATTCTTGACAGCTGTTCAACAACCTCTAACGACTCGGTTGAAGCAAGAATTGAAACGTGAAATCAAATCACCCCATTCAAGCTATCAATCGACTCCCCAAAAATTGCATCAACCAACACCTCAAAAATTTCACCAACCAACACCTCAAGAATTTTTTCAGATCACTCCTGATGGAGATACATTTCAGTATGATTCAACCATTCCAAAATCAGACCTTGGTGAGAGTTATTTTGATGAAAGTATGCGCCCTGAGATGAATCAACAGGAACAATACCTACAACAGGTTGCGATTCCTTTGCCTCGTGCATATATAGAAGATAAAATTGCTGATACGCAAAATAAATTTGATGACACTTTTGGAGTATATTTTGTTCCATCTACAGAGAAGTTCGCCGTAGGTGACGCAACTGTGGATTTTGATGGGGCTGATATTGATATTAATAATAAGTTCAGATATAGTGGAACTCCAGGTTTATATGAATTGATGTTCAAGAAACAACCCCTTGGTTACGAAAATAAAGATCTTGATTCATATATCGATATAATAAGAAGAAGTAATGCACATTATCTCCGTCATGATCCTACAAGAGGTTTATCAACATCACATGCATCAAAGTTTGTTAATATAATAAAACCACAAATAACAACACTATACTCTTTGGCTAAAGAACGTAAACTTGAAAAACCTCAAAAAATGGTAAATTATTTCTTCCCAAGTCCAGGCCAAGAATTAGTTCTGCCCCAGGCACCACTACAAGAAGTAAAAGGGGTTCAGGACTAACTATGCTTGATTTCAACAATATGCCGGTTGAATATAAATATTTTCATGATTTCAATGAGCTAGTGGAGCGATTGAAACTGTTGATTGCATCAAAATGTGCTGGAAATACTGGTGTGAATAATGAAATCTTAAGCATTATTGAGGAACTCCGAGAAGCAGGAATAATAAAATAAAAGCCCGCATGATTCAATATCATTTAGTGTTCAACCATGACACAATGCCCATCGATAAATTTGAAAGATATTTCCTAAGGACATCTCAAACAACAAATTCTAAATCAGATTTACTTCCGAAAGCGCCACCAAACAGCACATCTTTCTACCTATGGAATTCCTCTTCGCATCATACTAAATGTATTCTTCATTTGAGGGCAGCCAAGGATATCAGGAAGAGTGTTGGTTTGTTTGTATTAGAAAATTCAACTTTCTACGACTTTCCTGTTTCTGGAAAGATTGAAAGCATCAATTCCCTACCAAAAGATATATCTATATCACTAGGAGACGAGTATGCAGATACTGTTTCACTGAATAGCCTAGTTGGAAAGTTTTAAAATAAAGGTGATAAGATAACTTTCTTAGTCGACCAGGAGCAGCATAATCAACTGTATGTCGAAATTGTACTTCAGTGTCCTATAACTCAAAATGAATGAAATCAAAGAAGACATTGTAGGAGAATTACATAGAAGTTCACGAAAACGATTTCAAAGAAAACATGTTATTATCAAAGGTTTGAATGATCTCATTCAAGCTGATTTGGTTGAAATGATTCCCTACTCAAAAATTAACAAAGGATACAAGTACATTTTGGTTGTTATTAACGTATTTTCCAAATATGTTTGGTGCGAGCCCGATAAAACTAAAAGTGGGGAAGAAGTCACTCATGCGATGCAAAAAATATTGAATGATATGAAAGTTACTACCAAGAATCTACAAACGGATATGGGAAAAGAGTTCTATAATAGAAAATTCGGACATTTGATGGACGAGTGGAAAATTAACATCATAGTACTTTCTCCAATTTGAAAGCTAGCATAGTTGTACGAGTAAACAGAACTTTGAAAAATATAATGTGGAAATAATTCAGCTTACAAGGAACCAACAAATGGTTGGATATTCTACCAAAAATAGTTTCTAGCTATAACAATTCTGTACATAGAACAATAGGAATGAAACCGAAAGATGTGAAAAAATGCAATGAAAAGTATTTATTGAAAAATGCTTATAGTCACCTCAAAACAGTGGATCCAAGAAAACGAAAATTTAAAATTAATGATCATGTCAGAATAAGTAAGTACCGAGAGGCGTTTGCCAAAGGATATACACCAAACTAGTCCAATGAAATTTTCACTGTGAGAAAAGTCCACCAGTCAAACCCTGTAGTGTATTTTCTTAAAGATCATGAAGATGTTGACATACAAGGTGGATTTTATGAAGAAGAACTCCAAAAAGTCAAACATCCTGATGTATTTTTGGTTGAAAAAGTTTTAAGAAAAAAGGGAGATAAACTCTATATTAAATGGTTAGGTCTGAGCAATGCGTATAATTCATGGATATTTAAAAATGACTTTGTATGATACTTTCACAAATAAATCAATATAATATTCACATAAAACTTTTATTTATACCATATTTACATTATATATTGATCACAAAATCTCTTATCGTAAATAATTTTTTATGGGTTGAATCCAAAATGGGTGCGATAATATTCGAAGTTTATCTTATTCGCCTCTTGAAGCGCATTCTATCGATTGCTGCATGGTCCAATCCATTTTTCGAGAAATCTGGTAAGCAAATTTCCATGAAAACATATAATAAGTTCTATTGCGACTTTCATCAATTGTTACCCTCTTATTCATGGTTTATGAGAAAACTCAGCCTTGAAATCTTCTGGGTGAAGATGGATGAATTCCAGAGTTAAACTTATGTTTTCACTATTGTGGTCAGCTCCTGGTTGCAGCAGATTTACAGCATTTTGCAACACATCACAACTCAGCTTACAGAGTCTGTTTTTCAAAATTTGAAAATATTCTCGATAATTTTGTCTTTTCAAGATATCTATCCTATATTCAATTATGGGTAGGAGTTCCCATAACTTGCAGACTGTTTCGAACCACAAGTACACTGAAGAGTGATCTTTTATAATTTTGACTACTCGTACATCTGCAAATTGGATAAGCTCAACTGTGAATGTATCGTCTTCAATGGCAGTCTGTTGATCGAATGAGTAAAAATGATTGGTTATAACTCCTTGATGTGTCAAAAACTGCTCCCACTCATGTTCTGTGAAAATCACCCGATCTCCCTTATTTCCAACAATCTCAATACATGGAGTGAAATTCAAATCATATGAAAGATTCACAACAAATTCACATTTAGATTTATTTAATGGGAATTTTCTTTCACCCAACACTACTTTAGATTTTTCTTTGCAAAAATAGTCATTTGACAAGCTAAATTTGATAAAGCACTAAGGTAAACGATTAAATTTCCACAAAACTTCATTAAATTCGCGACATATTTCACTACACTGTAGTTTTATCAAGCGATAATGGTTTACTAAAATCCTCTTAGTTAGGCTTTACTTAAATATCTAAATAAAGAAGACTAATCAACATAACTATAACAACATTACCTAGAATTGTTATGTTAAGTAACCTGACCTTTCCCAATTCTTATCTTCCTCATTAATGTTATCCACAAACAACGAAAACAAGATATGCTTGGGAAACAATCGAAGTTACTAAGAAAAAAGGTCCAACAAAGGAGAATTGTTCAATTCCAATTGGTCATTGAGCAGACAATTAGAATTCTTCAATTTATTTATTTCTAGACATTCTAAATAATTAAGTTTGACACCTTTATTTTCCACATGTAGAATTTCGAAGTTTTCATCAAAGTGATGATCTTCTAAAATATGATTCGCATATGTTGAACTTGTTTTCTTTTTTACATAACTCGTGTGATGTTAACGTAGGCGGTTTTTAAAAGATCTCCCGGTCTGGCCTACATATACTTTAGGGCAAGTCCCACAATTTAATTTGTAAACTCCTGATTTTTCTAATTTTTGTGTTTTATCTTTGTAATTTTTAATAAACCTTCCCAACGTATTTTCTGTTCTATAGGCTATCCTTAAATTTTGTTTGTGTAAAAATGAGGCTATAATAAGTTAATGTTCTATAATTACTTTCTTTGTTCCTGATACTAGGGTAAACTTCTTGGATAGCCTTATTGTGTAATTTTTTTGCCAAAATATTATCTATCAAATCCACCCGATATCCATTATTAAATGTAACTTGCTTTATTATATTTAATTCTTTCTTGAAATTTTCTGTTGATAAAGGTACATTAACTAATCTATGAATCATATTGTTATATGCCGATATTTTATGTTGAAATGGGTGTGTTGAATTATTGTGGATGGTAATATCTGTGTGGGAAGGTTTATGAAAAATTGCAAAGTTATGTCTATTATTAGAATTGCTTATCGTTAAATCTAAAAAATTTATTGATTTTTCTACTTCTAACTCTATTGTAAATTTTGTATTTGGATGAATAGTATTAATATAGTTATGAAAGGTGTCTAATTGTCTATTGGTACCTTTAAAACATACTAAAACGTCATCCACATATCTGAAACAATACAAAAACTGTTGGGAAATTGGATGTTTATGGATTATTGTTTCAAGGTTGTCCATGAAAATTTCCGCAAGTAGAGGACTTGAAGGATTTCCCATGATCAAACCTTCTGAGGAAGAATAATATTTGTTGTCAGACTGAAAATAATTTTGTTGGAGACATATTGATAGAAGATCTAATATCTCCTGTTTAATAACCGGGTTGACGTTCCTTTTATCTAATAAATTTTCAACTAAGACTATGGTATCTTTAGGAGGTATACTAGGGAAAAGATTCTGGACGTCAAATGAAATCAATTTAGAATTGTCTGGTACAGTAATGTGATGAATTTTATCTATCAAATCATAAGAATTCTTAACACTGAATTTTGGTTCGAATTGAGAATAATTTTTGATTAAATTTATAAGCTGTCTGGATAATCTGACTGAAGGTGCTGTTACGAATGATACTACTGGACGAACAGGATAGTTTTGTTTGTGTAATTTTATCGAAGAATAGAGTTTTGGAATTTGTGGATTCATAATTGTTAACTTAAATTTTTCAGTCATTAAATATATATTTTGTGTTTTTTAAAAATTCTTTGATTTGCAGTTGATAAACATTAGTTGGGTCATGTTTTAGTAATGTAAATTTACCGGAATTTAAAAAATCAAGAGTTTTTTGAACATAGTCATCCCTACTAATAGCGATAACTGTGTTCCCTTTATCCGCTCTAGTAAAGGTTATATCCTTTCCATTATCGCTTGATAAAACTACAGTGTAGTGAAACATGTCGCAAATTTAATAAAGTTTGGACTCGGTATTACTCATTTTGAAAATGGAATGTCTGATATGATATTGTAACCCGTTTATACATTTTTCAGGCCAGTATCAGTACCTAGTAGAGGGGGAAAATTTCACCTCGGATTATTGCAACCTGACACATACTTATTTAGAAAAATTATGATACTGACACGTGCAATTATTGACATTGAATAAGGTTATTGAAATCGTATTGAATTTTTTCATCGTTTATAAACATGTTTGTGACCGGAAACTCGATGTCAGTACATTCCAGGTAATTTGATATGCAACACATGCACTCTTTGAAAGAGGTCACTGAACCCGTGTTGAATTTTGCTGATCTGTGTCGACATGTAACCGAGAACGTGTGTAACATGACACGAATAGTTGACCTTGAAATAGGTCATTGAACTCGTATTGAATTCCTTCATCGTTTATAAACATTTTTATGACCGGAAACTCGATGTCAGCACATTCCAGATATTTTGATATGTAACACATGCACTTTTTGAAAGAGGTCACTGAACCCGTGTTGAATTTTGCTGATCTGTGTAGACATGTAACCGGAAACGTGTGTAACATGTCACGAATTGTTGACCTTGAAATAGGTCATTGAACTCGTATTGAATTTCTTCATCGTTTATAAACATGTTTGTGACCGGAAACTCGATGTCAGCACATTCCAGGTAATTTGTATTGTAACACATGCACACTTTGAAAGGGGTCACTGAACCCGTGTTGAATTTTGCTGATCTGTGTAGACATGTAACCGGAAACGTGTGTATCATGACACGAATATTTGACCTTGAAATGGGTCATTGAACTCGTATTGAATTTCTTCATCGTTTATAAACATGTTTGTGACCGGAAACTCGATGTCAGCACATTCCAGGTAATTTGTATTGTAACACATGCACACTTTGAAAGGGGTCACTGAACCCGTGTTGAATTTTGCTGATCTGTGTAGACATGTAACCGGAAACGTGTGTAACATGACACGAATATTTGACCTTGAAATGGGTCATTGAACTCGTATTGAATTTCTTCATCGTTTATAAACATGTTTGTGACCGGAAACTCGATGTCAGCACATTCCAGGTAATTTGTATTGTAACACATGCACTCTTTGGAAGAGGTCACTGAACCCGTGTTGAATTTTGCTGATCTGTGTAGACATGTAACCGGAAACGTGTGTAACATGACACGAATATTTGACCTTGAAATGGGTCCTTGAACTCGTATTGAATTTCTTCATCGCTTATAAACATGTTTGTGACCGGAAACTCCATGTCAGCACATTCCAGGTAATTTGATATGTAACACATGCACTCTTTGAAAGAGGTCACTGAACCCGTGTTGAATTTTGCTGATCTGTGTAGACATGTAACCGGCAACGTGTGTAACATGACACGAATAGTTGACCTTGAAATAGGTCTTTGAATTCGTATTGAATTTCTTCATCGTTTATAAACATGTTTGTGACCAGAAACTCGATGTCAACACATTCCAGGTAATTTGTATTGTAACACATGCACACTTTGAAAGAGGTCACTGAACCCGTGTTGAATTTTGCTGATCTGTGTAGACATGTAACCGGAAACGTGTGTAACATGACACGAATAGTTGACCTTGAAATAGGTCATTGAACTCGTATTGAATTTCTTCATCGTTTATAAACATGTTTATGACCGGAAACTCGATGTCAGCACATTCCAGGTAATTTGATATGTAACACATGCACTATTTGAAAGAGGTCACTGAACCCGTGTTGAATTTTGCTGATCTGTATAGACATGTAACCGGAAACGTGTGTAACATGACACGAATAGTTGACCTTGAAAGAGGTAATTGAACTCGTATTGAATTTCTTCATCGTTTGTAAACATGTTTGTGACCGGAAACTCGATGTCAGCACATTCCAGGTAATTTGTATTGTAACACATGCACTCTTTGAAAGAGGTCACTGAACTCGTGTTGAATTTTGCTGATCTGTATAGACATGTAACCGGAAACGTGTGTAACATGACACGAATAGTTGACCTTGAAATAAGTCATTGAACTCGTATTGAATTTCTTCATCGTTTATAAACATGTTTGTGACCGGAAACTCGATATCAGCACATTCCAGGTGATTTGATATGTAACACATGCACACTTTGAAAGAGGTCACTGAACCCTTGTTGAATTTTGCTGATCTGTGTAGACATGTAACCAGAAACGTGTGTAACATGACACGAATAGTTGACCTTGAAATAGGTCATTGAACTCGTATTGAATTTCTTCATCGTTTATAAACATGTTTATGACCGGAAACTCGATGTCAGCACATTCCAAGTAATTTGTATTGTAACACATACACACTTCGAAAGAGGTCACTGAACCCGTGTTGAATTTTGCTGATCTGTGTAGACATCTAACCGGAAGCGTGTGTAACATGACACGAATAGTTGACCTTGAAATAGGTCATTGAACTCGTATTGAATTTCTTCATCGTTTATAAACATATTTGTGACCGGAAACTCGATGTCAGCACATTCCAGGTAATTTGATATGTAACACATGCACCTTTTGAAAGAGGTCACTGAACCCGTGTTGAATTTTGCTGATCTGTGTAGACATGTAACCGGAAACGTGTGTAACATGACACGAATAGTTGACCTTGAAATAGGTAATTGAATTCGTATTGAATTTCTTCATCGTTTAAAAACATGTTTGTGACCGGAAACTCGATGTCAGCACATTCCAGGTAATTTGTATTGTAACACATGCACTCTTTGAAAGAGGTATCTGAACCCGTGTTGAATTTTGCTGATCTGTGTAGACATGTAACCGGAAACGTGTGTAACATGACACGAATAGTTGACCTTGAAATAGGTAATTGAATTCTTATTGAATTTCTTCATCGTTTAAAAACATGTTTGTGACCGGAAACTCGATGTCAGCACATTCCAGGTAATTTGTATTGTAACAAATGCACTCTTTGAAAGAGGTCACTGAACCCGTGTTGAATTTTGCTGATCTGTGTAGACATGTAACCGGAAACGTGTGTAACATGACACGAATATTTGACCTTGAAATGGGTCATTGAACTCGTATTGAATTTCTTCATCGTTTATAAACATGTTTGTGACCGGAAACTCGATGTCAGCACATTCCAGGTAATTTGTATTGTAACTCATGCACTCTTAGAAAGAGGTCACTGAACCCGTGTTGAATTTTCCTGATCTGTGTAGACATGTAACCGGAAACGTGTGTAACATGACACGAATAGTTGACCTTGAAATGGGACCTTGAACTCGTATTGAATTTTTTCATCGTTTATAAACATGTTTATGACCGGAAATTGGATGTCAGCATATTCCAGGTAATTTGATATGTAACACATGCAGTATTTGAAAGAGTTCACTGACCCGTGTTGAATTTTGCTGATCTGTGTAGACATGTAACCGGAAAAGTGTGTAACATGACACGAATAGTTGACCTTGAAATAGGTCATTGAACTCGTATTGAATTTCTTCATCGTTTATAAACATGTTTGTAACCTGAAACTCGATGTCAGCACAATCCAGGTAATTTGATATGTAACATATGCACTCTTTGAAAGAGGTCACTGAACCCGTGTTGAATCTTGCTGATCTGTGTAGACATGTAACCGGAAACGTGTGTAACATGACACGAATAGTTGACCTTGAAATAGGTCATTGAATTCGTATTGAATTTCTTCATCGTTTATAAACATGTTTATGACCGGAAACTCGATGTCAGCACATTCCAGGTAATTTGATATGTAACACATGCACTATTTGAAAGAGGTCACTGAACCCGTGTTGAATTTTGCTGATGTGTGTAGACATGTAACCGGAAACGTGTGTAACATGACACGAATAGTTGACCTTGAAATAGGTCATTGATCTCGTATTGAATTTCTTCATCGTTTATAAACATGTTTATGACCGGAAACTCGATGTTAGCACATTCCAGGTAATTTGATATGTAACACATGCACTTTTTGAAAGAGGTCACTGAACCCGTGTTGAATTTTGCTGATCTGTGTAGACATGTAACCGGAAACGTGTGTAACATGACACGAATAGTTGACCTTGAAATAGGTCATTGAATTCGTATTGAATTTCTTCATCGTTTATAATAATGTTTGTGACCGGAAACTCGATGTCAGCACATTCCAGGTAATTTGATATGTAACACATGCACTCTTTGAAAGAGGTCACTGAACCCGTGTTGAATTTTGCTGATCTGTGTAGACATGTAACCGAAAACGTGTGTAACATGACACGAATAGTTGACCTTTGACTCCCTCCTCCCAAAGTTCTCTCATTATATCTCTACTAACGCCAACTGGTCATTGATTCATGCCTTTTCGTAAAACAAGTGTGATGTGAGGCCTATAAGATGGCAATCCCGAAGTCTGGTGCTTGCTTGAAGTGCGCACCGACAACCCGGGGTAGTGCAGTAGATTTTCCTACAGCTGACAAGTGAATACATCACCAAAAATAGTAATTCTCTACCCTCTCAGCTATGACTATTTTCACACTCTTAAAATGTTTTTATTATTATTTTGTTGGAAATGACCACCTGGTAATGGGTTGTCACGTGAGCGAGTTAGATTCCCAATTATAAGGCACGGTCACCAGTTCCACATCTTTTCATTGCTCGTACAAGCTCTCCGGTGTTTTGGAAGGGATTTTCTCTGTCTGGAAACCAGGAATATTCATTGAAGAAACGAAGAAAAGTAATTCCTAACCAAATTTTAGATGATCAATGTTGGATTAATGAGTAGGTTATTCAGTGACCGATTCGAGGGTCAGGGTTATGGAATTTTTGATTTCCATACTTGAACTCCTTAGAATTTGAAGCCCTGAGTGTGAATATCTGTTGACATTTTTTAAGTAGATAGTTTGACGTCCGCCAGTTCATCAATATTCCTGTATGACAATCCCCTTTGTCTGCTCGCAGAAATCAATGCTTCGAGCCCCGCTGGAGTAAAAAGAAACCAATTCTGGCAAATATATCTGTATTGCTAATGATACAATTCCTTCCTTTTTGAAATTCTACAAATGAACGAATTTTCTAAGATTCAATCAGTTAAATCTACACCTATGTTCCCTCATATCCGAACGGCATTTATTCCTATATCTTTTAAAGCAACTTAAAAAAATTGGTATATTATAATTTAAAAAATTATATTGAAAACGTATTTCTCCATATAATTGTCCTGGGACGGAAAAATCTCTATGATTCATGTAGGTACTCTCCGTACAAATTTCAATATCCTGAGAACAGATTTGTTGGCATCCAGCTAATATACTTGCGTTTACTTCAGAGAAAATCAGTGCATGATAATAAATAAGATTCTTGAATATCAACTATAATAATCCCTTTAGGAAAATCTTTCACATAAAAAATTCAAAACGAATATCACTTCTATGGGAGAGAGAAAGCTGTTCTCCTGTTTTCACCCTACTTTTTGTGAAAAATAAGCACAAATGATTTCAGAGGAACTACAGCATTCGATTCAACTCTAAATTTTTGAGGTATTGTCTGCTCTACTATAAATTTATACTCACTTTCAGACGGACAATCGCAGCTGGATCTATTATAATCTCAATTAGTGTCTTGAATAATAAACTGAAATGTTCATAGCAAGAATAGAGAACTTTGCATGACAGTAAAGTTTGATATGTCCATAATAACCCAGAGAAACCAGGACTCGAGATACTACGCTCGCAGCCCATGACCTGAACTAGCAGCAATCTGAGAAAACTGCTCCAAATGTGTGTCCATTGTTGGCTTACATAGTATGGTTCGATGATCCTGTACACACAGGATGTAAGTTTGAAAACTTTCAATGCGAATATCTCGCGAAAAAAAAAAAGTTAGAAATACGCCGTTTGGCACATATGCTAAATAGTTAGGGGGAACTGGAACCACCATATTTCAGTGAAGGGATGAATCATCCCGTCGACGCGACACACCCCAACTTTAAAATGTCAATTGGCACTACCTCTTTTGTGATACCTCAAATGAACGGTCTCAATCAGTAGTATTCACTTGTACAAGACTTTTTCTACCCACTACAGGGTGTGTATTGTGTAAAAAGGATATTTTATTTGATCAGATGTTCAAAATGCATTCCATTCTGTTGTAATCAATAGTATAATCGATGTTCAAATGCCATTTAACATTTTGGAACACATCTCTTGGAATAGACCTGCATTCTGCAATAATGCGGAGTCGAAGATGTTCTATTGAAGTAGGTTGTGTTTTAAATACGACGGATTTGAAATGTCCCCAGAGAAAAAATCGAGGGGTTTTAGATCGGGAGATCTGGCTGGCCTTTCGATTAAACCTCTCCGTCCAATCCACTGACCTGGAAAAGCATCATTCAAAAATAGCCTGACTGGCAAAACGTAGTGGGGTGGTGCTCCATCGTACTGAAAATGTATTAAATCTTTATTCAGGTTCCTATTTCCGTCAATGTCCAACTGATTTTCTATTTCGGCGACAATTAAAGATTGAATGGTGGTGTTGAACATTTCGACTTAATTATCGCCATTAAGATTGCCGTTAATAAATAATAGCCCAATCACTGTGTCACCTGAAATTCTCGCTCAGACATTTAATTTTTCTGGATACTACCTGCAGTTGTGTTTGTTCACTGCACCATTAAAAAAAAGGATTCGTTGGTAAAACAAATATTTATTAGCAACTGGGGAGTAATACGTAACATTTTGGTCATGTTCTCGTAAAATTGAATTCTTCGATCAGGGTCGTCCTCCCGCAACTCCTGAAGAATGTGCATTTTGTATGGGTGAAACTTATGAAGTTTGAGTACCCGACGGATAACTTGATAACAAATTCCTGTTATAGCTGAACCTTGGCGTTGAGACATTGTAGGATTCATAGCATGTCCTAACACTTCCACTAATGCCGCTTCTTTGAGTACTCTTGGATTGGTCCTTTTTTTGATTTCCACTGATCATGTTTCTTCAAATTTGAGAATCAGTTGTCTGATGTAAGTATGACTTACATTTTTTCCGGGGTTTCTTTCGTTAAATTCTGCAGCAGTTCTTAAGGTACAATGATTTTCAGAACCATAGATAAACACCATCTGAATTGTTTCCGGCAAACTGTAAACCATGATGAATAGAAAGTAGTTCCCAATTCGTTTGAGATAATTTCAATTCGACGGTTTCCTGACTTCACAGTAAAACCTTGCACAAAGGACTAAATTTTTACCAACATTGATATATAGGTACGAACCCGATGAAAACAATGCTACTTTTTCGAGTACTTTTTATATATTCTGAAGAAATGCTCCAACATGATTTTGTTTTTTGTTTACAATAAACTGGAATACATGGTGACCATCTAATGAAATGAAACATCCTCTTAATAACAAGAATGGAATTTGAAAATCGATTGTACTCTTGTTTAGAACTGAATGGACTGCATTTTTAACATCTGATCAAATAAACTATCATTTTCACATAATAAAATTTATTTATTCGAAATATGTTTTTGTGCCACCCAGTGTTGGATGAAAATTAAAATTCTTGTACAGGGGAATACTACTAAATGAGACCTTTCATTTGAGGTATTACAAAAGAGGTAGTACCATTTGACATTTTACAGTTGGGGTGTGTCGCGCCTAAGGGGTGACTCGTGCCTTCACTGAAATATGGTGGTTTGAGTTCCCCTAACTCGTTAGCCTTCGTGCCAAATGGCGTTTTTCTAACATTTTTATTTCGCGAGATATTGGCATTGAAAATTTTCAAATTTACACCCTGTATGAAATGAACAGATAAATTCATCTTCTTTCGCTTCGGAAGGTCAGGTGTTTCTGAAAAACCCGTGGTTTGACAAAATTATTCATTGTTTGAAAAGTATGAGTTTTTGGATGGCCTCTGAATGTTTTAAGTTATAACACAATTTGGAGTTGTTTTTTCTATGTTCAATAACAGAAATGTGAAGTGCAAACCTCCAGCTCGAAATTTCATACTTTTATTTTCTATAATCGATTATTTTCAACATTTACTGGATAAGATGTCGAAATTATGAGGAATTTGAAAATGAAGCAGGAGTAAAACCCAGTTTTTTTGCCATGTGTGAGACCTGTCTCACTAATCTTGAATTATTGCATAGTGTCTCAAGAGGGTAATGGTTCCTACTTCAGTGAAATTATTCCGGATTAACTGAAATATCTATGATTTTTGCATTCTCCGTAAAAAATGCAGTAGGTAAAGACAACCATTTAGATACTCAGATACCGAAATGTTATATCTGCATGAAAAAGTAGAAGTCTTCACGACCAAAATGCACCTTTATTTTAAATTTATTGATAATTTTCAGCAAAGTTATTACAATTTAACTTTTGGCACCGCCGGAACTTGCAGCGGCGAGCAAACACGAACCTGAAATTTTATGTCGGCGTTCAATCACGTTTTTTCAAAAAACGAATTCATTTAATAGGAAATTACTGAGGATCGTTTTTGTATTTACAAAATTCTTTTATAAATTCAATTATTTCCAAGATGCATGACAACAAACTTTTTTTTTAATCAATTTTTGTTTGGGTTCCACCACTGTTTTTGTTTGACATGGTTCCAACTACAAGCATGCCAAATTTGGTGGTATTACAACCGACCCTCGTCTCAAAACTGGGTTGCCAATTTGTTGTCCTGAATTACGCATTTTAGTAGTTAATTTTCATTTCTCAGAAAAATTTCTTCTGTTAGGACTGGAGCATTTTGACTTAGATGCGTTGATTGCAGCATGTTTGAAATCTTCTTTTTTGACTCATAAACTTGTCTGAAATAAGCAGGATGAAACACTTCACATTCGATGCATTTCACTTTTTTCACGAATTTTTTCTGCCAGTATCTACACATACATTCATTGTTTTCTTTGGGCTGAGGTGTCAACAAACTTGTACTTGCCGCCATACTTCACTTCTCATAATTCTAATTGCCAAACCTGATGACAAAACGACATGTGTTGTAGATTTCAGACTTTGAGTCACACCAGACGTTACTGAAGCCGCCAAACAGGCATGTGGAAGTTCAATCACAGAATCATTGATAAAAATATGTTAGTTGAGATGTCAAGTACTATCAAATTGGAAGTTCCTATACATACACTATATCATACATAAGCATTACTACTGCTACCAAAATAACAGAGATATACAATGCGGCTTTTAATATTCTCCCCCTGTTAACTTTTGAACGGTTTGACGTACGAACTTAAAAAAAAACCGTTTGAAGGGTTTCACCGATACTACTTTTTGAAATATAATACATTGTGATTGCTTGATAGATGGCGATGGGGCTCACATTAACTGAATGTTTTAAAATGGCATGAGGGGCCAAGTGTCACATCGTTGAAAAAATAATTCAATTCTTTTTTCAGTCTGCTTGATTTTAGAGACATTTGTTGGAGTTAACATAAAATGTTTATTACAGTGATATTCGTGCAGATAGCTCAAGGGATCACTTCGACAGGTGAGATTTGCTGTCATATTTGCAGCTATTTAACAGTGGAAGTCGTTTAATGTGTTAGGTTTAATATTTATCTCTGGTGGCAATACATTTGATTTTCAGCGTAGTTCATTTATTATGGCCCATTTATCTCTAGGTTTTTTCCTTGAAAGTTCAATCCTTTCTGCGTAATGGTTATTCTTATCCAGTTTTATTAGTTTTCTATAAGTGATTCAATATTTATTAAAATATTCAACAATCGCTTCATTTGACGTGAACTTCCTGATAGTACCTAGGGATCTAAGATTAAGGTTTTTTATTTTTTATTTTGATCCTTGTTGAAGGAAAGAATTATTTGAATATTACCATTACCTTTTCTTGGAAAGTAGTATCTATTATATCATTCCAATGAGTTCGGTTATATAACAGCTTGAATTTCTGTTAACTTCTACTTATAAAAACTAGATAATTCTATTTCAGGATATTCCTATTTTGAATAAAGGTCATTATTATATATAATTATTTTCACTGAAGTTTTTACCGTCTCTAAATTTATCACCAAATTTAATTATTTCTGGGGAAAATTTGAAATGAATTTCTTAGTGATAAGATAGTCCTATAGGAATAACTGTTGTAGCAGATCCATCTTCATTAAAATTTAAACTAACAAAATCAATAACCGTAGAAGATGTGGCTGTGATTTGAGTAGGCTCGTCAATATGTATTTTTAAATTAAAGCTTGTGAATAAATTGTGGAGGCATTCAAGAGATTTACTGTCTCCGGCAAAGTCAATGGTGAAGTATCCTATAAAAATAATCTTTTATTTAACAGGGAAACATGATAGGAGATTTTCCAGCCTGTCTAGAAATGTACTTATACTGCTGGTTTTAAGCCTGAAGGTGTCTTATAACTAATAATTTTTTTTATTGTGAGCTAACGAAAATTCGAATTCCTGTTCAACATTTCATCATTGTGAACATTATCCAAAGGATATTCACCTGACATTTTTCCATTTATCATTATCATTGTTCCACCGTGCAACATTTGTTTACAACAGAATTTTGAGGAGGTAATTAGGAATGAAACATGTTTCATTAATGTTATTGCGAACTAATTGAATGTTAAATAAAATCAATGAAATATTCTGTTTGACATCATATTGTAAGTTACAGAAATGTTTGGTTAGGGTTTTATTCGAACAATCAATTGCATAAGAGCATTGTTTAATTTTTAGTAATTTTCATTCTATTAACAGTTCTCATAGTGAATTTATGTTTGTAACTTGAAATATGTGGCAGGGCACATTTATATATTTTTCAGATACTTTAATTTCACAACTTTTTTTTTCTCGGCCTGTTAACAGAGTTAGAGAACAGTTATTTTCGTTGAAATATTTGATACGATTCTGAATGACCCTAATAATATTTCTGTCATCGGTAGAATGACATTCTACCATCATGATAAGGTTGTTGGAATTGCCAAGCACGACTATAGCTAAACATTTTTCTATTGAATAAACTCGTGATTTAGCGTCCATCTTTTCATGTACAAAAATGGAATACCAAGAAGGAAATAAAAATTGTTACAAAAAAATCAAAGACAAGTAATAGTCTATCAGATGATCGAAGTGACGTTATTTGAAAGCAGGGCCGGAATAACCATCGGGCAAGAAGGGCAACTGCCCTGGGCGAATTCAGAGTGGGGGGCGAAAATTTGGTCAATAAGTAGCATATTCCGTTTGTTCTGACTTTCATCTTTATTCATAATTCTTGTTGACTGTTAGTTTTTGAATGAAAAGTTGTCTTTATGAAGATATGGCTATTTTATTTTTATTTTGTAAACATCTTTGTAATGTGTGGGGGCGAAAAAATATGTTGTGCCCCGGGCGCTAGTGGTCTTAATCTGGCCCTGTTTGAAAGGACTCCAATGTGAACACATCCCTCGAGAAACAACCAGACTAAATAACATATCATATTTTTGTATCTGTATTTTGTGTTATTTGACGTGTTTATACATTTATATTTCAATTGTATATTGTACCAGAACGAATAAACTATCCATCCATCCATCCATCCATCCATCCATCCATCCATCCATCCATCCATCCATCCATCCATCCATCCATCCATCCATCCATCCATCCATCCATCCATCCATCCATCCATCCATCCATCCATCCATCCATCCATCCATCCATCCATCCATCCATCCATCCATCCATCCATCCATCCATCCATCCATCCATCCATCCATCCATCCATCCATCCATCCATCCATCCATCCATCCATCCATCCATCCATCCATCCATCCATCCATCCATCCATCCATCCATCCATCCATCCATCCATCCATCCATCCATCCATCCATCCATCCATCCATCCATCCATCCATCCATCCATCCATCCATCCATCCATCCATCCATCCATCCATCCATCCATCCATCCATCCATCCATCCATCCATCCATCCATCCATCCATCCATCCATCCATCCATCCATCCATCCATCCATCCATCCATCCATCCATCCATCCATCCATCCATCCATCCATCCATCCATCCATCCATCCATCCATCCATCCATCCATCCATCCATCCATCCATCCATCCATCCATCCATCCATCCATCCATCCATCCATCCATCCATCCATCCATCCATCCATCCATCCATCCATCCATCCATCCATCCATCCATCCATCCATCCATCCATCCATCCATCCATCCATCCATCCATCCATCCATCCATCCATCCATCCATCCATCCATCCATCCATCCATCCATCCATCCATCCATCCATCCATCCATCCATCCATCCATCCATCCATCCATCCATCCATCCATCCATCCATCCATCCATCCATCCATCCATCCATCCATCCATCCATCCATCCATCCATCCATCCATCCATCCATCCATCCATCCATCCATCCATCCATCCATCCATCCATCCATCCATCCATCCATCCATCCATCCATCCATCCATCCATCCATCCATCCATCCATCCATCCATCCATCCATCCATCCATCCATCCATCCATCCATCCATCCATCCATCCATCCATCCATCCATCCATCCATCCATCCATCCATCCATCCATCCATCCATCCATCCATCCATCCATCCATCCATCCATCCATCCATCCATCCATCCATCCATCCATCCATCCATCCATCCATCCATCCATCCATCCATCCATCCATCCATCCATCCATCCATCCATCCATCCATCCATCCATCCATCCATCCATCCATCCATCCATCCATCCATCCATCCATCCATCCATCCATCCATCCATCCATCCATCCATCCATCCATCCATCCATCCATCCATCCATCCATCCATCCATCCATCCATCCATCCATCCATCCATCCATCCATCCATCCATCCATCCATCCATCCATCCATCCATCCATCCATCCATCCATCCATCCATCCATCCATCCATCCATCCATCCATCCATCCATCCATCCATCCATCCATCCATCCATCCATCCATCCATCCATCCATCCATCCATCCATCCATCCATCCATCCATCCATCCATCCATCCATCCATCCATCCATCCATCCATCCATCCATCCATCCATCCATCCATCCATCCATCCATCCATCCATCCATCCATCCATCCATCCATCCATCCATCCATCCATCCATCCATCCATCCATCCATCCATCCATCCATCCATCCATCCATCCATCCATCCATCCATCCATCCATCCATCCATCCATCCATCCATCCATCCATCCATCCATCCATCCATCCATCCATCCATCCATCCATCCATCCATCCATCCATCCATCCATCCATCCATCCATCCATCCATCCATCCATCCATCCATCCATCCATCCATCCATCCATCCATCCATCCATCCATCCATCCATCCATCCATCCATCCATCCATCCATCCATCCATCCATCCATCCATCCATCCATCCATCCATCCATCCATCCATCCATCCATCCATCCATCCATCCATCCATCCATCCATCCATCCATCCATCCATCCATCCATCCATCCATCCATCCATCCATCCATCCATCCATCCATCCATCCATCCATCCATCCATCCATCCATCCATCCATCCATCCATCCATCCATCCATCCATCCATCCATCCATCCATCCATCCATCCATCCATCCATCCATCCATCCATCCATCCATCCATCCATCCATCCATCCATCCATCCATCCATCCATCCATCCATCCATCCATCCATCCATCCATCCATCCATCCATCCATCCATCCATCCATCCATCCATCCATCCATCCATCCATCCATCCATCCATCCATCCATCCATCCATCCATCCATCCATCCATCCATCCATCCATCCATCCATCCATCCATCCATCCATCCATCCATCCATCCATCCATCCATCCATCCATCCATCCATCCATCCATCCATCCATCCATCCATCCATCCATCCATCCATCCATCCATCCATCCATCCATCCATCCATCCATCCATCCATCCATCCATCCATCCATCCATCCATCCATCCATCCATCCATCCATCCATCCATCCATCCATCCATCCATCCATCCATCCATCCATCCATCCATCCATCCATCCATCCATCCATCCATCCATCCATCCATCCATCCATCCATCCATCCATCCATCCATCCATCCATCCATCCATCCATCCATCCATCCATCCATCCATCCATCCATCCATCCATCCATCCATCCATCCATCCATCCATCCATCCATCCATCCATCCATCCATCTATCTATCTATCTATCTATCTATCTATCTATCTATCTATGTATGTATCTATCTATCTATCTATCTATCTATCTATCTATCAGTTCTATGATATTGCGCTATTTCAGTATCCTTGATATCTATCGAAAATGATCGAATTTCCTTATCATTTCATTTTACGGATTCTCATTCAGTTTTGTTTGTAAAATTGAAAATTCGAGGGATGCTTTTCCTACCTGTTTGATCCGACGTATCGTATTTGGCTTCTATAATATTTATATCCTTCTAGTTTGTTAATTTTTACTTCGTTTGATTTTTTTATTATTCATGTTCGTTTTTATTATCAACCATTTTTTACTAATTAGCACATTGCTTCTTGTGTAACGAGCTCGATAAGGCGGCCCAGACCATATCAAATAAGGTTTGTCTTGAGATGTAATTTTTCAGGCAATTATTCGTTGCTACATTCATCAGATATATTATTTCTTTTCATTTCTACTTCATTCAAATTCATTTCCTCTTCATTCAAATTCATTTCGATTGCAGTTTTATAGTATTCAGAGCAAGGATTTGTTGCTATGCAATATTCCAGCAGAAAATGTATGCTCATTAAACTGTTACACACGTTGCATTAAGTGTGCTCAGATACCCTACTATTCACTGTACGCCCTCTCAACTTTACTTCTGGACGGATATAACTCGTATTACAGATAACTTCTCTTAGTTTCCAAATCAACATGTGGTATATCAACGAGTTCAGAGATGTCACTACGGGTATCGTTTTTAACAAGATCAACATCTTAAATGTTGTCCATGAAGTGCTTACATTCCTTGAAGTACGAGCAGTTATTTTCTTGTGACGTGAGAGTTTATTTTTTCAGATTGTTGAAAAGTGAGTTGCGGGAGTTGATAATCGGAATGGCATGACTGGTTTGTAATTATCTCCATTCTAATTCCCACAGAAAAGAAAATTCGGTAAGTAAACCACGGCAAAGAAAATAGGATTTGTTGGTTTTATGAAGGCTGTTCTCTTCTGGAACGACACCTCAGGCCAAATTACTTTTGTGTTTGTTGGAAAATCAAGCATTGGAAAAGAGGCATTTGGTGGGTACCCAAAGTGACGACAAGGCGCGCTATTGTGTAATGAGTTGTTCATATTTTCTCAGAATGTGATAGATTATTCTCTCTATAGAGAATGCTCATTCCTTCTGTGGAAGTTTGTAGTTTTATGTGTGGAGTTTTACCTCTTCCTTATCATCGTGCGTCTTGATGAAAGTGATATCTGCCTTCCAGCACATTATGTTCTTGCCCAGTACCTCTTACACTTTCTATTTCAATTCTTCTGTCCCGATATGATTCATTTTGTCTTCAGTTAACTCATCGAAGGTTGTGAAGGGGAATTATTTTAGATAAAACTGCAAAGTTTTATTTTTAACATTTGATTCTCCACATGTGTCAGAGGAATAGATGAAATGTCGGCTCTATAGTTGTTTCTTTATCTTCACTGTTGATTCATATTTAACGTATTCTGCATACTAACCAATTATTATTTTCAATTATGTTCAATGTTTCATAACAAATTCTCATGCAGGTATTGTCAATCTATGCAATTGTTGGTTGACTTTTCCCCTCCATTCGGTTCACTTTGATCACTCGAAATCTGGCTTTCGCGTTCTGTAGTACTAAATCTTTCTCCTAGCGGAAGCGGTTTCTACATCACATTGTAGTTATCTGTGAATCACATAGTAGCACCTCAACTTCTCTGTTCCACATATGAAAGTAATTCAAACATCTTAAGTCAACTTTGAATAAATTAATGACATGAAAGTTCGCAAGGTTACTTTCAAACTAAAAGAAGAGAATATAGACAGACCTTCAATACCTGTCTGAAACGGAAAGGAAAACACATGATTTCAGAAAAATTATTAAATAAAATATTTATTATTTCAGGTCTAATGAAAATGCGAGAGTTATTGAGGTCTTCTAATAATGGAGCATTTGATATACACTTACATCAGGCCAATCCAGAGTCCTATAAGGCAGTACTACTGGATATCAAAAACAAAGATATACATAACATCGTCGTTGATACCAAGGCATCAAATATGCATTTTTTTCTGAAAGGGGTGAGTCTACTTCATTAAAACTATAATTTTTTCATTATATTCACGAAATTAAGTCTAGAATAGTAATCATTTCACATACAGTAAAAACCTTAAAAAACCTGACAAGTACGAGCATAGGTTCAACGTGTTCACTCATGCCCATTTAAACAAAAGCACACGTCAAAATACCTTCAAATTTTGTAATTTTCAAGCGGATCAATTTGAATTATATTATTGTGTTTGGGTTTGTGATGGATATTTTACTGATCAATTCTGTCTCTCGACTGAAATTATCAGACTTGTCTGACGTCTGATAATTTCAAATATTCATTGTTATCAGAAAAAGTTAAGATTGTTGAATCGTAATGGAGGGAACTCAATTCGTGCAATCAGAAACTGAATAATCAACCATTTCGACAACTCATCGTGTCATAAATAAGTTCCAGAAATTTGGTTGCATTTTCTCTGAAAAACATCAATTTCCAGTTGACGCCGATGAAAGGAAAATAAAGGAAATAACTGTGTTGGTAACAGTCAACGAGAATCCCGATATCACTCTCTGTTTCGAAACCACTTCTTCATTTTTTAGCGATAGGTGAAACCAAACTTCCATATGAAAGTCAGAAAAGTGTCCAGCATATGCGCAAGCGCTGCGTGTTGTGGGTTGTGCCTAATTTGTGATAATGGCTCATACATAAAGATCATTTTGCAAAATGGCCCCTGGTTTCGTATGTAGTGAACTTCCATAATAAATGACACGCTAAAATTTTTGTGGATACTTTTTCTATGCTCGCCGCACTAAAAACTATGCGTGTCTAAAACAAAGTTTTTGGTACGAAACAGTTCAGGAACAATTATTGTTTTTAATAAGTTTCCAACACTGAAATTATGTCGGTCTTTCGTTGAAGCTAGACATTTTTTAAATCAGTTGCGTATGCATCTACGCAATTTTTCTGTAACCTTACTGCACGCTAGAGGATAAAAATATTCACTTATAATACCACAAGAGCTTCAAAATTATCGGGTATTTCCCGATAGGTTCGTTGCAAATAAATGAAGGAGTCAAGTTTTTCAGGTTAAAAAATCACGAGCGCGAAGCGCGAGTGATTTTTCCTGAAAAACTTGACGACTTTATTTGTTTGCAGGGAACCTTGAGGGAAATGCCAGATAATTTTGAAGCTCGTGTGGTATTCGGGGGATTATTTTTCCGTCCCAAATGTCGGCCAATAGAATTGCACCATGAGACGAAATGTACAGTTAACAAATAAGAATTGTTTTTATTGTACCTTCTTTATAGTCTTCTCCATCCATTTTCTTCATATTGTAAGCGTAATCTTTCATAATGTTTGCCAATTGCGCTTCACTCGTTTCAGCACTCAATGTGTATTCCCTCTCAGTACAAAAAGTAGTAAATTGGTTCCAAACTGTTTTTTTTGCCTTCTCCGTATTAATGGGAACATTTCCTTTGACTTTTTTTATCGATGGTGGACAGAGAACAAACTCCAAATCGACTCATTTTCATGCAAAATCTCCAATTTTCACAATTGAGTTCAACTTGTCAGTTTGACGTGTGGTTAATTTGACTAGATCATGTTTTGTTTTTTATATATAGCAACTACCAGAGAAAATTTTCAAAAAATTATCAGTATAATACCATGTAGGTTGTACCACGTGACGTCGAATGGTGCAATTCTATTGGTCGATATTTGGGTCGGAAAAATAATCAAAGTTAAACATAACAAACTGTAGAATTGAGAATTGATCCACTTCACCTGGTTGGGTACTTTGATTCACGCCACGATGGCACCATGCAGATGTCAGTTCAATGTCAAAACTAGATAACAGTGAGCAAGATAAGGCCTGGTCCGTTCTTGCATTATCTTACCTAGCCATATTGTTGCTATGATCTTGAATATTTTCATGTTTGACCTTGATGTAGGTCGTGTATGTATGTTCAGGGTTGGTGTATGACTACGAGATGTCACTGGTGAATTGAAAATGAAAGTATCACAACCCTTTCTGCTAACAGCAACAAATAGTGTGGGTCTCTACCAGGACTACTGAACGAATAACGACCTTCACTTTTCCTGGAACCATAGGAGAGAACACGCTATCTCTCAATCCATAATCGTATATATCGATTGGGATTACATAATTTGGTTTCTGAAACAATAGGACGGTTATAGAATTTTGTTGACGAATGTTTTTGGAACTGTGTGCGACAAATTCGTTGATATCTATGCCGCTAGAAGCTAGTGTCGTGTTCATCCATCTACCAATTGTTTGGCTTTTCATCAGAAAGTGTACTGTAGCCTTTGATACATCCTAGCATAGAGTGGTTACCCGATAGCTGACGCAAGTTTTTGAAATGTAGAGATAAAGTGTATGCATTATTTTTTTAGCTGACAATCTATTTCTTGCAGTTCAAGTTCCTCACCGGCTGGTTATTTTTTCCCCGTGCTTCTCTCTGATGCCTTCTGTTTGTATCTAGATCTTTAAATAGTTCGCTGGTCTTAAGTAATGGTCGAATCGACGCAAATAGGGATATTTACACCAAAAAGTTGCCAAAAACTACTTTTTGTTTAGATATCGCTTTAAACTATTTCATTCAGTTATTACAATATAGAAGAAACCTTGGAAAAATGACTTCGTATCAGAACAACTGCTGAAAAGCAGGCAAACTGAAGGAAAGTTGAGCTGGTGGAACACCGAACTTACAGAACTTCGTGAAAAAAACGCGTTCAATGGAGCTAATGCAAAATGCACTGAGGACAGTAGAATGTTGCAAAAGAGAAGGACTGAGGATAAACCCCAGCAAAACCACACTCATTCCCTTCACATGTCAAAGAAATCTGGGGGCATAAAACTACCCAAATTCTTTGGTAAAATAAAACAAGTATCTGATCATGTCAGATACTTATGGATGTTTCTGGAAAAGAAACTAACCTGGAACATGCATCTACAACAAGTATTCAACAAAAGCAAATCATCATTCATGATGTGCAGCTTTTGGAAAAACATGAGGACTGAAACTGAAAGTCATGAACTGGCTATACACCGCATTCATAAGACCAAGAATCAAATACGGCTCGCTGCTGTGGTAACCCAAAGTGAAACAAGACAGACAAAACTCAACATCGGTAAACTTCGGAGGCTCGCTTGTCTGTGTATCATGAGCGCTATGAACAGCACTCCGACCGCTGCAATGGAAATCATCTTGAACCTTCCAACTTTTGACATCACAGTCATGGTAGAGGCCAGGATGAATGCATACAGACTCATACAAACAGGTAATTAGAGATCCTAACCACAAACTGGGCGGGCACACCAAAATCATTCATGAAGTCAACATTACCGAACTAGAAATGATATCAGACTACATGCTACCCCAATACTAATACAAAAAATCATTCAAAATACAGCTCAAGTGAAACGAATGGGACTCGGGAGTAGAATCGCTATCATCTGGAAACATAATAAGGTACACAGGTGGTTCAAAAACAGAGATATGGACTGGAGCAGGAATACATGGAGTGAGTCCAGAAAATATCGTTATACTTCCACTTGGCAATAACACCACGGTATTCCAAACTGAGACACATGCCATAAAGACATGCATACAGATGAATCTAGACAGTGGATATGATCATCTACATTGCATCTGATAGCCAGAACGCAACATAATTTCTGAATTCAGAGCAGATTGAGTCGAAGCAGGTTTGGGAATTCCGTCAGAGCCTTAATAAACTGGCAACACACAACACGGTAACACTTGTTGCTGCGGAGAGTGACAGGATTCTTTAGCTACAGAAGCATAAGCCAATGGATGGTATCATCAAGAACATTGAAGATTTTGGCTTATCCAGAAACCTGACATTTGCTTTTCTCAGGTCAAGTGGGCTGAAGTCGGAAACCAAGAGATTCATGAAGGCCTGCCAAGATGGTGTCTTCAACACCCTCGTCTATCATAGTCGTGTGATGGGAATAGAGCGTGTCATGGGGCAGCTGAGACCATAATGCATTTGCTGTCGGCTTAGACCGCATAAGCTGGTCCAGCTTATGCGGTTATGTCTTTATCCACGGGCAAAACGCAGTCCTACGAGTGTTGTACTGACATCTATGACACTCGTACAGTATAGACGAGACACCTGTGTTGCCTTATGCTACAGGTTGAGTCCGTTGTGGGAAATGAGAAGTGCCGAATCTATTGAAACTACTAATTCCCCACCCTTAGGCAACTATAAGTCAATAAGCTTGATGTTGTCTTCCTCGACCATGAAAGTAGGATGATTTTTTTATTGAGTTTTTGGCTCCTGGCGAAACGAATATCGTTCAAAAAGAAGAGAAAAAAATGGACCAAATATTAAGATCTACTCTTTGAATCCCTCAAGTTTTACTCAAACCAAAAAAAATATTAATAATACTTATAATGTACCCATAGCCTGTGTATTATTATTTGTTGTAGCGTTTTGGGTCGACTTACTGATACTTGGTTGCAAGTTTACTTTTCAGCTGTAGGAAAATCCGGAAAACCTACAGCACCACCCCGCAGGTGAAGTCATATATTTTCAACTTTCTTCTGACCTGATATTATGATAAATTAGGTAATATCTCATCAAATTTCATCAAACGTTTTCTAATGCACTGTATTCTCGTCAACGAGGAATTCGTGTGCAAAATTTGTTTTATGGTTATCCACATGAATAAAAAGTATTTATACATTTAAGTTTAACCAATACATCTTTTGCAGATACTTCAACTCCAAATGAATGACTATAAGTATCATTACCTCTTCACATCATTTGACATGGAAACTTTTGACTTGGAAGATTTCAAGTATAACTTCGTGAATATGACAGCGTTCCGAATTGTAGACATCGAAGATTTATCAGTGAAAGAAGTGCTCAGGAAAATGATGAAATTCCAATCAAATGAAAGAGTTCAGCTAATCAACTCCAGCTATATCCAGGTTTGTGTTTAACTCAGCAATTATTTGAAAATATCACACAAAGTCTGATGGCTTCGGGAGAGAGACAGAAATTTCAGTAAAAGGAGAGAATAAGGGGTTTTTACTGAAATTTCAGCAATTATTGTTTGAAAGTAGTTGACAATGTACCAGTATGAGTAGAGTTTTTCTGGAATTCCATTGTCTAGAAAAAAAAATAAATAGAAAATTAATTAATTAATCCTTCGTATGAGTTTCGACAGTTAACATCCACTGTTATCAAGTGTGTGAATGCGACAAAATATTTTGGATACTCATTACGCAGCAGTAGCATTTATCCAATGTACTTGCTGTGGAGTAATTATGCACTGCGTGGGGTCTGTCAGTCATCAATGTTATTGAAAGTAATACCGTACCCGCCCTCAAATAACATAATTTTTTGATGACTGGCCTTGTCACTAAGTTTCATCGATATTTCAATTGATCCCGTTGAGTGATTTTCCCACATTCCGAATCTTAATGCTCTGTTGACTGATTACGTCATTATTCAGAATATATGCCGACTCTATCAAATTTCTCTTGCGACAATGTTCTTCATTGTGGATAACTTTGGCTTACGACCATTCGATGCTGTGGTGGTTTGTCCATGCGTGATCTGCTATTCCCGACGTCAGCGTTTTTCCTCATTGGGTATTTTTCTTGTGTTCACTGATTCTCACGTTCTCCAACATAGGCCATCCCACATTCACAAGGAACACGGTAACTGCAGCTCTTGGAGTCACTATTCTCATTTGTCAGTTGGCTGCGAATGGTGTTGCCTGATCTGAAACATGTTCGGATGATTTTCCTTGCTCCAATTCGTCTTTTCTCTTCAGATAAATCTCTCACCGGTTTTTTCGGTGCTACTCGTTCTGCGGTTGAGGACTGCTCCTATATGTTTGTTAGAGAACCTATTCTGTGGTCGATCTTTCTTGATGTTTTTTGGTTGGTCTGACTATCATTGTTATTGTGAAGGCTGTGAGCCTGATCAACTAACGAGCGGAAAATTCCTCTCTTCGTCGCTTCATGATGGTTCGACTCAGAATTCAGGTATTGTTCGGTTTGCGTTGGTTTTCTTTACACTGACTTTTGGCACTCACTATTTGTATTCTGAACTTTTACATCAAGAAAGGGTAACACCTCTTGAGTTTCCTTTTCCATTGTGGAATTAATGGTCGGTTTGATCTCGTTTAGGAGCTGCAAGAAGGCATCGTGTTCTTCGTCTCTGTGGTTCCATATGACAAATATATCATCAACGTATCTGAGCCACATCCGAGGCTTCTTGTCGGCTTTGTCTATTGCAAAGGCTTCGATCCATTTCATATATGTTTAATATTGCTATTTTGTCGCATTCATACTTGATAATACC
This sequence comes from Chrysolina americana, assembly GCA_958502065.1. Lineage (NCBI taxonomy): Eukaryota > Metazoa > Arthropoda > Insecta > Coleoptera > Chrysomelidae > Chrysolina > Chrysolina americana. The sequence goes on from OY293419.1 coordinate 36,269,573, forward strand.
CGTAGATGTTAACTTTCGAAAGGTCGTGACTCAGACACATATAAAGGAATAATTCTCTTTGATTTCTGGATGGAATTCCAGAAAAACTCTGGTCATCGATTTAAAATAGTTATCATCTCTTTTTTCGTCGGCTGGTATATCACAAAGATCAGTAGAATGTGTGTGAATCAACAAAAATTATAGAATGTTTGATAAAGCCACTACTGTGTTACCGAAACATGTCGTGATATTGTCACGCTCGGGGTGGATACTACCACTTTTCGGTCCCAAACGCAGTTGAGGATTACCTGCCTGCTAGCTGTAGGTGCTCAATAGTTATCTTGCTTGGCTTGCGAGAGTTTTAAATTAAACATTGTACAACTTGATGTTGTGAAATGAAAGAGTAAAGTAAAATTATTTAATTTATTGAATATAGACAAAACAGAGGTGAGCAAATGAAACAAAGTGGAAACAAAATCAAAGTGAAGTGAACAAATGAAGAAACAGCGGAAAACAATATAAGTAAGTAAACTGGAAACTAGAAAATTATTCTGTGTGTACCACCACTCAACAGTATCAAACGACTAATGATCGCAATGAATGAAAAACTTTCCAATTCGCGTGAAAATATCGCTGGCTATTATCACTCCATCAGCATCTTTGCCATCAAGAATCGACGTACCGGAATGAAACCAATTCATGGTTAATGACAGGCGTTGAACTTTAAATTTCCAGGAAATACTATATTTCAATAATAATAATAATAATAATACTCCCTCATAAACACTCGTTGAGTGTACCCAAAGGCATAGCCTGTGCGGGTCGAGGACGGCTATTATTATTATTTGCCGTGGCGCTTCGGGCCGACTTACTGATGTTTTAGGTGATGTATTCACTTTTCAATAAATGTAATACTTACCAGATTATACGATTTCATTGAATAAAATATGGAACTTGTATTCTAGTATAAAATCCAACAGTCAGAAATTTGGTGAAATAATTTTGAATTTTGGAAAATATTTGTATTTCATACTTGACACATTTCCCCCCTTCGGAAAAGCTGGCCCCTAGCTTTGAATGAACAGAAAAAGTTATGACAACACAAAATGTACAAATTTGAATCAATATATAAAAACAAAATGAAGAGGAAAAAATAAATATTTGAACATTTATAAGAGTTCTCACATGACACGAAAATTTTCGAGTCAGGCACTGCAGTGTGACCAAGGTCACAAAAGTTTCATATGATAATGTTCATTGTGGCTCCATCTTTTGGCGTCGAAAATATTTCTTCTGACTTGGGGCGGTGTTGTCGGAACAACTGTACCTCCACATGGTGCAATCGTGAATTCTGCAGGGTGAGAATGGCTGTAACCAGATTCCAAAATAACTATGGGATTCTACCTCATGAACGGCTGATCTGACTATCACACCGAAATTTTGATTTATCGAATGGTGTGCTCTCTGAAACATCATGGAATGGTTGACACATGGCAGATGGACCGGTTGTTTGTTTACCACCTGTAAATTGTCTGGTTTATGGTTGCCTTGTCCTCGATGCAAATAGCTGAGTTTGCACGCTTTGGGACTTCCATCTTGTCACTTCGTATGTATGGTTACTGCTTTCTTTGTATCTTCGGAGGTGAAGCATTGATACTTGAAACTATCCTTGAATGTGACATTAGGGCTGACTACAAGTGTTGGATGGGAGTCTCCACTGCAAACCTGGTCGGGCTCTGGAAGGAGTGACTGTTTTCGGATACAGGTGATGGATGCCTTCCTTGCGGATCTCATTATTTGAATTGGGGTAACTAACTAAGATGCCATGCTGCATTGGTTTATTTCTGGAGTTGAGCCATTATAATAATAATATTACTCCCTCATAAACACTCGTTGAGTGTACCCAAAGGCATAGCCTGTGCGGGTAGAGGACGGCTATTATTATTATTTGCCGTGGCGCTCTGGGGCGACCCACTGATTTTTGGTGGCGAATTCACTTTTCAGCAGTAGGAAAACCCGGAAAACCTACAGCACCACCTCGGGTGGTCGGTGTGCACACTTCAAGCTAGCAACAGCCGAGATTGGCATCTAGACAGCTCACAATACACTTGCTTTTCAACAATGCATGCAGTCGCCTATCGGTCCGATATATAGTAATTGAGAAAAATTCTCTTGTTCCTACATCGGGCTTGAACCGACTATCGTTATGCTGCTTCACATTTTTCAGTGCCGTGACGTGCTTCCGTGGTCTTGATGTTCCATGCAACAAGAAATTATTTGCAAGTATTCTTAGAATACTTACTTGAATAAATATACTTAGAATACTTACACTTTTCAGAATTAAAAAAATGACCCACTAAAAATAGAATACAAAATTGATACCAGTGATCGCTGAATGCTCCACTTGACTACTATTAACTCAGTCGCAAATACTTATATACATCTAACGATACTCAAAAAAAAATATTCTCTTCCATATTTCATCATACAGGCCCCACAATGAAAGAAAAATAAAAAAAAATGGCAAACGAAAATTTGACTAAAATGCGTACACTGTGATTTTAAATATTACAGAAAACAGCGTTTTTATGTTTAAGTTTTATATACAAATCTTTGAACACATTCTTCCAATCTCCAACAAGCAACTTACTTGAAAATCTCTCTCAACAATTCATATGTGACTTCCGCTCATGCTTCAATTTTCAATTACTTATATTACATAAATCTTAGCCATTATTATTCAGTATCTTTGACTTTTTCTTTTTTTTTTCAAAATATTATGTATAACTTCGTAAATGTATAATTTTCAACATACCTGCTTTATCAAGTTTTCATGTAGCATATAGTTGCAAATATCACCAGATAATCACATTTAGTTTTCTCTTCGACAGATTTAGAAGGAACGGTGCATTGGATAAACCGTCCAGTTTCATATTCCATATTACGATCCAGTTCAGTTGTAATCGTTGAAATGAGATAGTCCTCTTACGGCCGGGGTACGTAAAATTCAGTCATTTTATTCCCCAAATAATTTTTAAAGTGAAGTATTTTTTTTCTCTTGTGAATGATATTTTCTATATGTTCTGCTCGGAGATAGTTGATTTACAATCGACAAAACTCTTATCATTGAGATTCATTTTACCACAAACCAGTGTTGCTGGATCATTGAGTTCATCTTGATTGGTGAACAACTCCTGAGAATTTTTATGGCTTTGATTATTATGAATATCACACATTTACATTGAGAATGGAAGTACGCACAAAACCATAGACGTTTCAATGGTACTGTCATTGGGTGATCGGGTTTTTACACGTCACTGTCGTTTTTATTTCCATTATGATAAAGTCATTGAGTTTATTATCACTTTTCTGATCACAGTTGTTCATTTATGAATAATCTCAATTTTTATTCCATATTGTTTCCAATACCGTCTTGGATGTATTTCCACAATGCAATTACAAAATAGCTGAATTTTTGCATAGTGAACTATTTGAAGTAATAAATCACCATGATTATTATGAGAATGATTATGATTATGACTTGATGTCATAAACGGTTATGATATATATTTTTTAGATTATATCATACATCTTTCGGAGAGGCGTATCAACTCCTGAATATACAGGGTATGCAATTACACGTATGAATTATATTTAATTTTTTTTTAAACTGTGTGTGTGTATTTGGCATCGAAAAAAAAACGTTTGCCACAGATGTTTATTAAATTCTGAAACCAAAAAGACAATGTTGTGTATGGACATAGTGTTACATATCTATTTTGACATCTTTGAGAAATTTAATCAGATATTCAAAAATAATTTTGTGTCGTGTGCTGAGCAGGGATGTTATGTTGATAGGCAGAGAAATATGGTTGGATGTTACAGTTTGTAATAGTTGGGTACTGTTTGATAGATGATTGCTGCATGAAAAGAAAATATGATTAAGATCACAAGGAGGCAGGTTGTCACATGTACAGCAAGGCGATGGTGAAAGTCCTATTTTGTATAAATGGGTAGGGAATTTTCCGTGATCAAGTTTTAAACGTATAATAGTGTCTGCGTATTTCCTTGGAAGGTTGACTTCAGAAAGGTGAGGAATGCAAAGTGATGGTATAGGATGAATGAGTGTATAATGATTGATCGATTTGGCAGTGAAGTGTTTCCAGTGTCTTCCCCAATTAGTGCGAATTTCATTCTTTGCTAGATTGACTATGTCATTGTAAGGTGAAAAGATGTTGAAGTTGAAACAGATGGTTGCTTGCTTAGCTGGAGTGTCTCCGGTTTCGTTACCTATTATGCCCCAATGACCTTTGACATAAATAAATATAATGTTCACTTCCAAATTGAGCAATATATGAAGATATATTTTAATGTATCATAGATGTACAGAGTTAAAGATTTAAAAAAAAAAATTGCAAAGTGTTTCAAGAACAGATTTAGAATCAGAAATTATAATGGCATTCCTTAGCTCTTCTTCTTCTGCAAGCCATTTCAGGACATATTCAACTGCTGAGTACACCGAGCAAAAATCGGGAATCTCACAAAGATAGTTGAGATATTGCTACGTACATGAAATGCAAAACCTGTTCCCTGTATGGACTGAACCATCTGTATAAATACGGAGTTGGTTAGCATAACGACTCAAAATAGATTGAAGGGGTATATTATGGTAATTGGGAATTCCATTGCATTTAGGGAGAATGACAGTTGGTTTGAGCATTATCGCCTCAAAGTTCAAAGTATAAATGGGAACTTTATCGAGTGTGATAGTTGGGTTTATATTTCCATTTGTAAAAGAATCTGCCAATAGCAAACTTTTTTCTTTTCCCAAGAATGGGTGGTAATATTATCTGTCGATAGTCGAGAGATGCTTTGAAATAAGAGGCTTCCTGTAAAATAGCATTTAAGTTTTATCAATTCTTTGGAGGCTAGATAAATACGTCTGATGTAAAGGGGCGGTTCTTGAGCTTCTACAAGGATTGCTTGGACTGGTGATGACTTCATAACACCTCAACTGATTCTGATAGCATTATACTGAATTTTGTCTACAGTGTGCAGATGTCAATCCCCTGCCGAGCCGTAAAGGGTACTCCCATAATTCAGTATAGATCGTATATAAAATGTGACCTATGAAACTCAAGTGCGACTTGGGGATCAGCTCCATATTTCGTTTTTTGTGACACATTTCAACATATTCATGCCCTTATCACATTTGTTTTTAAGATGTTAATGTGTTTATTCCATAGCAGCTTATTATCTAAGACGGTACAAAGGTAATTATACTCTTTTTTTATGGGAATATCAAGTCCACACAGGTTAACACTAGAAGCAGTATGTAGTCTATGTCTTGTGAGAACTACTCTTGCCGACATTCCAGAAGACATAATGAAGCTTTGCTCACTAAACCAGTTTTTTAGACAGTATACAGTTTACTTTAGTTCTTTTATACAAAGAGAATAGGAGGCGTGTTCGGTGTAGAAGCGAAAACCATCCGCATACTGTATACAATTAACTGTGTTATGTAACATACTAAGTATATCTTGGGTATATATATATATATATATATATATATATATATATATATATATATATTATATATATATATATATATATATATATATATATATATATATATATATATATATATATATATATATATATATATAGCATGCAGGAAAGTATACTCTTATAACACTTTATTCCAATATTTCGACAAGTTTTATTGTCATCATCAGGGAAAGCTACAAATCATCAAAAATGATCAAAATATAGTCATGATTGATGAATCATGATTTGTAGCTTTCCCTGATGATGACAATAAAACTTGTCGAAATATCGGAATAAAGTGTTATAAGAGTATACTTTCCTGCATGCTGCTTACCCAACAAGTTCCCTAGCTTGATCTTAACTAGTCAGCAACGACTACCTCTCTCCTAACTTATATATATATAAAGTAGTTATTTTGTGGGGTTGCAGCTGCTTTTCAATCAAACTCTTTTTTACTTTATTGTGAGAGCTTTCGAAATTATTTAATTTCTTCTTCAGTCACTCTAAAAGAATAGGTATAACTGCTAATGAACATATCAAATAAAGGTACTTACAGTATATGAGTATAAGATAAAATAACATTCAGAAAAATAAATGGTTTCAAGACAGAAACGTGAAAAGTCAATTTGAAGTTTATGAATGATGGATAGTATAGAATTGGTATAAATTTTATTGTAAAAGGTCGATTTAAGTTATTGATGAAATAGATACTCTATGATTTTTATTGTTATTGTTGCTCAATTTTATTTCAATATCTAAAATATTAGAATAAATTATATTTAAATTTTGAAAATCGGTCTTCTTATTCATTGAATCTTTTTCATTCTTTATGTAAACCATTTCTAAAAAACATCTTTTGAATAAATTATTTTCTTTAGTTAGAATTGAAATATTTTTGAAATCAATGGAATGTCCTGTAACATTTACATGTTGTGATAAAGCGCAAGCATTGGGTCTTAAACGTATATCACTTTTGTGGGAAACAATCCTTGAGTTTAAATTTCTTGATGTTTCACCAATATAGTTTTTTTCACATTCACGACAGTTAATTTTGTAGACAACTCCTGCTTGATCCAGTATAGGAGTTTTATCTTTCAATTTGGTAAATAATTTATTGACAGTTTTAACTGGTTTATTAGATAAGATAATATTAGTTTCTTCTTTCAGAACATTATTAATTTTGGAAGTGAGTTCTTTTATATATGGAAAGGATCGAAATTTTTTAATGATGTTTGTTACAGGATTTTCGTTATTAGCGAAATTGGTATTGTTGCTAATTTGAATTGGAAAATTATTAGAGGAAAATATTAATTTATTGAGGAGTCGTTTAGGATAAGAATTGTCTGAAAGAAAATCGAATAATTTTTTAAAATTTTTCATCTTCAAAGTAGGATGACATATTTTGTCTATTCTATTTTTCATTCCAAGTACTAAATTTATTTTGGTTTCTTCACTATGATATGAGAAATAATTCATGTATTTCCCAGAGTTGGTTGGGTTAACATACCAGTCTAATATAATTGTGTTATCGGGGGTTCGTATGAGTTTAGTGTCTAAAAATGGAACACCTCTGTCGGTTTCTGTTTCAATCGTGAATTTGATATGGTTATCATAATTATTAAAAATATCGAAAATTTCGTTTTCTTTTCCTTCAAGACAGAACAGAAGATGTGTATGGTTCAATTGATATAAATGAAGGAAGAACTTACCAATACGTCAAAAATTTAAGTAAAAGGTTGAACAAAAAAGTTTTGAATATAGAAATAGATATCACACATAGATATATTAAAAGAATTATTAACGAAAAAAGTAATCCAGAAGAACAAATTATTAGAATTCTTCCACAATATATTTGGAACAATTTTAAAAATTCATTAATTAACAAATATAATAAAAAATATAATGATGTTAAGAAAATTAATTTAAAAAAGATCGAAGAATTAAAAATTTCTTCCAGACCTAATATAAAAATAAAAGAAAATTGGTTTGAAAACTTAACCGAAACGGAATTTCCAAAAGTGGTCAAAAATATGTTATCACTGGGTCCTAAATTCAGTTTGCAACCAACTATTAATGACATATCTATAAAACATCTTTTAGCAGATATTGAATACTCACTAAATGAAATAAAAATTCTGATCAAAAAAATGTTTACATTTCTCGAATCACCAATATAATCACTAACTTTCTACACAATGAACCTTTTCAATTTTCAGAGTTTAATATATGGTTTAACAAAACTAGTCATTTTCTGAAAGAACACCCGGGAATTTTCATAACCAAATCTGATAAAGGCAATGTCACAGTAGCTATTAACAAAGAAGAATACATTCAATTAACCGAAAAGTGTGTTGATGATAAAATTTATTACAAAAAAATTTCCAAAGATCCAACTTCAGGTACTCAACAGAGAACGAATAAATTGGTAAGTCAGTTGAAAAAAGATAAATATATTGAAGATAATGTTGCAAAATCTTTAACAATCTACAACTCTGTATGTCCAAAATTCTATGGATTACCAAAGATTCATAAACCCGTTCTAACACTTAGACCTATTATTGCATCTGTTGATGCACCCACAAGTAAATTAACATCTTTCATTACAGATATACTCACTAAGGCTTATAATGTTGATAATGAGTATTATATTGAAGATTGTTTCAAGTTTCAATAATTTTCAATTACCACCAAATTATATTATTATAAGTCTAGATGTAGTTTCACTCTTTACCAACATTTCGAAAGAATCAGTCATTAAAAGTATCACAAAAAACTGGAATTCAATAAAAAATCATTGTTCTTTGAATAAAGATACATTCATAAAAATAATAAACTTCATATTGGACAATACTTTTTTCTCACTTAATGATCAGTTTTATCAACAAATTTTTGGAACACCTATGGGATCAAAAATTTCACCAATTCTTGCTCAATATGTTATGGATGATTTATTGTACTGTTGTATACCTAAATTATCTTTTGAAATTCTTTTTTTTGAAAAATATGTCGACGATATTATTTGCACCATACCTGAAGGAAAAGAAAACGAAATTTTCGATATTTTTAATAATTATGATAACCATATCAAATTCACGATTGAAACAGAAACCGACAGAGGTGTTCCATTTTTAGACACTAAACTTATACGAACCCCCGATAACACAATTATATTAGACTGGTATGTTAAACCAACCAACTCTGGGAAATACATGAATTATTTCTCATATCATAGTGAAGAAACCAAAATAAATTTAGTACTTGGAATGAAAAATAGAATAGACAAAATATGTCATCCTACTTTGAAGATGAAAAATTTTAAAAAATTATTCGATTTTCTTTCAGACAATTCTTATCCTAAACGACTCCTCAATAAATTAATATTTTCCTCTAATAATTTTCCAATTAAAATTAGCAACAATACCAATTTCGCTAATAACGAAAATCCTGTAACAAACATCATTAAAAAATTTCGATCCTTTCCATATATAAAAGAACTCACTTCCAAAATTAATAATGTTCTGAAAGAAGAAACTAATATTATCTTATCTAATAAACCAGTTAAAACTGTCAATAAATTATTTACCAAATTGAAAGATAAAACTCCTATACTGGATCAAGCAGGAGTTGTCTACAAAATTAACTGTCGTGAATGTGAAAAAAACTATATTGGTGAAACATCAAGAAATTTAAAATCAAGGATTGTTTCCCACAAAAGTGATATACGTTTAAGACCCAATGCTTGCGCTTTATCACAACATGTAAATGTTACAGGACATTCCATTGATATCAAAAATATTTCAATTCTAACTAAAGAAAATAATTTATTCAAAAGATGTTTTTTAGAAATGGTTTACATAAAGAATGAAAAAGATTCAATGAATAAGAAGACCGATTTTCAAAATTTAAATATAATTTATTCTAATATTTTAGATATTGAAATAAAATTGAGCAACAATAACAACAAAAATCATAGAGTATCTATTTCATCAATAACTTAAATCGACCTTTTACAATAAAATTTATACCAATTCTATACTATCCATCATTCATAAACTTCAAATTGACTTTTCACGTTTCTGTCTTGAAACCATTTATTTTTCTGAATGTTATTTTATCTTATACTCATATACTGTAAGTACCTTTATTTGATATGTTCATTAGCAGTTATACCTATTCTTTTAGAGTGACTGAAGAAGAAATTAAATAATTTCGAAAGCTCTCACAATAAAGTAAAAAAGAGTTTGATTGAAAAGCAGCTGCAACCCCACAAAATAACTACTTTATTTTGAAATAAATTCAGCTACAAACATAAATCGTTATATATATATATATATATATATATATATATATATATATATATATATACATATATATATATATATATATACCGGGTGGCTACGGAAGTATTGCCTACGGAATATCTCAGTTATTGTATGAAGTAGGTTTGTGAAATTTGGAGCGTCGATATAATGACATAAGAGCTAGAATTTGAGCATATTGATATGTCGAAGTTAACTTCCGGTCTGATCGGAAGTAACATCAACTTCCTTATTTTAAATGGAAACCCTATTTTTTTTCTTTTCGCTTTATTCAGCATTCAATTCCCTTTCTAATGACATATCACAAGTTGGTATCTAACCAGAAACTAGATTAGAAAAAAATTATTATTGAAATTCACCGAGTAGGGTGTGGAAGCAAAATGTAAGCCAAAAATTGAAAAGTTGGCTATGGAAACCATACGTCACTTGATAACATTTGCTACTACTGTGATATTTTATTTTCATTCGTCGGCGTTATAAAAAGCCGCCAAAAAAAATATTGGAAAAATTGGGAAAAAAACAATACTCTGTAGGTCCATAACTTAAATAGGAACATACAACTTTTTCTTGCCTGTACTATTCAGCATAACCATTCCTTTCTAATGATATAATAGAAAGTAATTTTTTGAAATGAAATACCAAAAAATCCAATTATTATTATTCAAATAACAAAAAAACAGATTTATCGAAAAAAAAAATTCAAATTGATAGGATTAAAGATAAAATAAATTCAAAACAAATGTTCGAAATGCATTCCCTCAGCGTCAATACATTTATTGACTCTGGTGATATTTTCATGTAAAACGTTTCTCAACATTTGGGGCGTGATATCTTGGAAAGCTCTGCGAATTTTTACTTCTAGCTCATGTAGAGTTGTAGGCTGTGTGGAATACACCCTATTTTTAAGATGCCCCCATAGAAAAAAGTCGCACGGAGTAAGATCAGGTGACCTTGGTGGCCACCTGACTGGACCATGGGTTGTTATAAGTCTCTCTTGATAGCGATTTTGAAGATAATTTCTCGCTATTCTTGAATTATGCGGAGGGGCGCCATCTTGCTGGAAGTACATTCTCTCAGTTATTTCCGCTGGTAGGTTGTTAATGAATTCCGAAATTTCATTCATTAAAAAAATTAAAGTATCTCTCTCCGGTTAGTTGGCCTTGAAAAAGAATGGGGCCAACAATATGAGTTCCAACTATTCCTGCCCAAACATTCACACCAAATCTCTCCTGGAAGCCACCTTGTCGAAACCGGTGCTCGTTTTCTATCGCCCAGTACCTGAAACAAAAGACCGTTCACACTTTTAGCACTTTACACTTCGACTATCGACAATAATCCAAATATAGTACAGCACCTACCTTGTATTATTTCTGTTAAATAATCCATTGTTGGTAAATCTTGACTCGTCCGTAAACAAGATATAATAGTTAAATAGGTGATTCTCAGCATTTTGTCGAAGAAACCAATTACAATATTCCAGGCGCCTTTCACCGTCATTTTCATACAAATGTTGATGCAACTGATACTTGAAGGATTTAAATCGATATTTTTTCAAAATTTTCCTAGCAGAGTCCTTACTTATACATACTATTGTACTAAAGCTAATACATTAATTTCAGTTTCCTCATTAATAACAAATGCTTCTTGGTCTTCGTGAACATTAGGCTCAGTTCTTAATTTTTGAGTATTCCACTAACTGATTTCGATTTCCAAACCCTTTTAAAATGGCAGAATCAAAAACACTACTTCGAACGTCAAAATAATATGGATAGCAGCGTTCGTGAGAGCTCTCGTTTCTTTCTTGTTTCATTCCAAAATACATCCTAATCAGCCTACTTGTTAATATTTTGGTTCGAATGATTATTGCAATGGAATTATTATTCTGAATAGGACAAACATCGTCCATAGGTAGATATTAGAATATCTATGGACGATGGCACAGACCAAGTACGTTTATGTTCCTATTTAACCTAGAACCTACAGGATATAATTCATCATTCCACATTATTTTTAATGTTATTTTTGCGTATGGCGATAATAGAGCAAGAGCAATTGTTATCAAGTGACGTATGGTTTCCATAGCCAACTTTTCAAATTTTGGCTTTCATTTTGCTTCCACGGCCTACTCGGTGAATTTCAATAATAATTTTTTTCTGATCTAGTTCCTGGTTAGATACCAACTTGTGATATGTCATTAGAAAGGGAATTGAATGCTGAATAAAGCGAAAAGAAAAAAATATTGGGTTTTCATTTAAAATAAGAAGGTTGATGTTACTTCCGGTCAGACAGGAAGTTAACTTCGACATGTCAATATGCTCAAATTCTAGCTCTTATGTCATTATATCGACGCTCCAAATTTCACAAACCTACTTCATACAATAACTGAGATATTCCGTAGGCAATACTTCCGTAGCCACCCGGTATATATATATATATATATATATATATATATATATATATATATATATATATATATATATATATATATATATATATATATATATATATATATATATATATATAAGAAAAACAAAAATATAATGCTCTCAATTTCACAAATCATACTCACCGAAAAACGTAAACAGTGGACAGCTGTTTCAAACTCCTTGGTTATCATCGGCACTGTGCATACAAATTAACAATGAATAAAAATTATAAAACTGAGAGCATTTGTATCCGAAAATTATCGCTAACACCAATTAGCTATCTGGGTTCAATCCTCTGTACCTGGTACACTGTACTGATTTTTTTTTTGTTAGGTAGATATTCAAAAAGTCTATTAGGACACCAAATATCATGAATAAATCTCAATTTCCAGGGCCAACTAATCTTATTTTTCAAGGTAAAAAATCTAAAAAAATTACTAGCGATTTTTTTAGAATAAATCTGACTACACCACTGGATTCGCGACATTTTCAAATGATTTACATGTAAATTACGTTGGAATGCGTCAATCAATAAAAAAGTTATAAAGGAATGAAATTTGAAAAATATGCCGTTTAATCAATCCACCAATTCGAATTCATGAATTTTATGAAAATTCTGAATACACCACTGGATTCAGGATGTCTTGAAATATCACTGGTCACAGTTTCATCGAAATCTGTTCAGTAATAAAAAAGTTATAAGGGAATGAAATTTGAAAAATATGTTGTAAAATGAAATTTTAACAACGTTCTTACTACACCACTGTTGATTATTGAAAAAATTATTGGGGTGATTATTGCAATGTCGTACAATTATAACATCTGAAAATCATGATGTTAAAAATAGTCTATAGGTATTTCTCGAAGTGGAGTGGATACATAAACAAGTACAATCAGGAGAGAACTCCTGGTTAATCTTCATGAAAACAATTTCAACAATATAAGACAAGTCTAATGTACTCCCAATAGAAATTATAGCGAAAAAAATATGCAATGGATAATAATTATTATCATTCCAGTAGGTAACATCAGCTGTGATTTTTTCCTTTTGTTGAATAGCAAAAAATGAGAGTTGCAATTTTAACTGCCTGTTATTCAGAATGCATTAATGAAATAAACAAGTTAGCTGTGACTTACAGTTTCTTATCTATTTATTTCCGCATGAATTGTCATTTTGTTACGCACCATTAGTGAACTGAATAATTTGTGTTCCAAAATAAAAACAGATAATGGCTCAATTGTCAATTCAAGAAAAAATCGAAATTATACGTCTTTCCGGTGATGATTACCGGAGTGAAAGAGAAGTAACTAGAATATTCAATGAAAGACACCCAAATCGTCCAGCCATAAATAACAGCACGGTACATAAAATAAACCAAGTTTTCAATCGGACTGGAGCAGTAACCACATATATTTTAAAGAACAATATACGAAGAAGGAACGAAAATAACCAGACTATATTAGATTACTTCAGAAATAATCCAAATAGTAGTTTGAGGGTTGCCAGCTTATACTAAAACTTACCTAGGGAGAATATTAGGCGATGTCTGAAGAAAAATAAATTGAGGCCATTTAAACCAAAGTTTTTACATACTCTGGAACTAGGTGATCAAGAAAAACGATTGGAATTCTGCTTATGGGCCCAGGGCGAGTATCTTAATGACAGGCAATTTTTAAAGAAAATTTTATTTAGTGATGAAGCTAGTTTCACAACAAATGGAGTGGTTTCATCACAAAATATTCGCTATTGGGCCACTGAAAATCCTAACTGGGTGATAAACTGTAAAAAGCAGTATTCAGAAAAAGTGAACGTTTGGTGTGGAATACTGAATGAAAGGATAATTGGACCATTCTTTTTCGACGGCAATATGAATGGCGCAATTTTCCTACAATCTTTAAGGAATGAATTTTCGGACGCAATAGATGAACTTCCCCTTGCAGAAACAAGAAATTTATATTTTCAGTAAGATGGTTGTTCCATACATAATGCGGGAATTGTGAAGAATAGGCTGGACAAAATTACCCTAATCGTTGGATAGGAAGGGGGAGTACATCAATTGGATGGCCACCAAGATCGCCTGACCATACTTCACTCGATTTTTTCCTTTGGGGTTATGTTACACAAAAGGTTTACAAATCACGACCAAGGAATCGAGTGGAACTGTGCACCAGAATTCAGCAAGCTTGCGATGCAATTACTCCACAACAATTGAGGAATACTTTAAAAAATATTCGTAAGCGATGTGATAAATGCATTGAATTGGATGGAAGTTTGGTGGAGGCCACCAGAATATGAATTGCACAAGTGTTGAGGCAATTGGGGCGCTCTCTATCTCAAGGGCTTCTCGGATGATCCTGGTTTGCAAACCACTCGCGACGACGGACGTAGACTTACGTACTTGATCAACTTTTCGAAATTTCTGTGCCTAAACTCAGTTTCGAGTTACCATTTATTAAAAGATATGTTGATGACTTGATTCTTTCTGTTCCCAAAAATGGTAGAGATGAAATACTGAGAATTATCAACAGTTATGATCATAATATACAATTCACAATAGAAGAAGAATCCAATAATTGTGTTCCTTTTTTAGATATGTTATAGTTGTCCTGAGGAAGGAAATAAACTTTTCCGAAAGCTTGACAAGATAACAAAGAGTTTTCTTTAAGACCAACATAAGACTGCAACCTCAAGATTTTTCCAATTCTACAAGTATTGTCAGTCACGATTTACCCAACTTTCATATATATATAGGAAAGTAGGAAAGTAGGAAATATTGAAGATTTAAATCGAATGAGTTTCATTGTTCAACAGACCGCTACCCGAGAATTCCTACTTAGTTAATAGAGTTCGGTCGAAAATACTTTGTTATTTTATATATATATATATATATATATATATATATATATATATATATATATAACGATTTATGTTTGTAGCTGAATTTATTTCAAAATAAAGTAGTTATTTTGTGGGGTTGCAGCTGCTTTTCAATCAAACTCTTTTTTACTTTATTGTGAGAGCTTTCGAAATTATTTAATTTCTTCTTCAGTCACTCTAAAAGAATAGGTATAACTGCTAATGAACATATCAAATAAAGGTACTTACAGTATATGAGTATAAGCTAAAATAACATTCAGAAAAATAAATGGTTTAAAGACATAAAAGTGAAAAGTCAATCTGAAGTTTATGAAAGATGGATATAGGGTGTATAGAATTGGTATAAATTTTATTGTAAAAGGTCGATTTAAGTTATAGATGAAATAGATACTCTATGATTTTTATTGTTGCTCAATTTTATTTCAATATCTAAAATATTAGAATAAATTATATTTAAATTTTGAAAATCGGTCTTCTTATTCATTGAATCTTTTTTATTCTTTATGTAAACCATTTCTAAAAAACATCTTTTGAATAAATTATTTTCTTTAGTTAGAATTGAAATATTTTTGAAATCAATGGAATGTCCTGTAACATTTACATGTTGTGATAAAGCGCAAGCATTGGGTCTTAAACGTATATCACTTTTGTGGGAAACAATCCTTGATTTCAAATTTCTTGCTGTTTCACCAATATAGTTTTTTTCACATTCACGACAGTTAATTTTGTAGACAACTCCTGCTTGATCCAGTATAGGAGTTTTATCTTTCAATTTAGTAAATAATTTATTGACAGTTTTAACTGGTTTATTAGATAAGATAATATTAGTTTCTTCTTTCAGAACATTATTAATTTTGGAAGTGAGTTCTTTTATATATGGAAAGGATCGAAATTTTTTAATGATGTTTGTTACAGGATTTTCGTTATTAGCGAAATTGGTATTATTGCTAATTTGAATTGGAAAATTATTAGAGGAAAATATTAATTTATTGAGGAGTCGTTTAGGATAAGAATTGTCTGAAAGAAAATCGAATAATTTTTTAAAATTTTTCATCTTCAAAGTAGGATGACATATTTTGTCTATTCTATTTTTCATTCCAAGTACTAAATTTATTTTGGTTTTTCACTATGATATGAGAAATAATTCATGTATTTCCCAGAGTTGGTTGGTTTAACATACCAGTCTGATATAATTGTGTTATCGGGGGTTCGTATGAGTTTAGTGTCTAAAAATGGAACACCTCTGTCGGTTTCTGTTTCAATCGTGAATTTGATATGGTTATCATAATTATTAAAAATATCGAAAATTTCGTTTTCTTTTCCTTCAGGTATGGTGCAAATAATATCGTCGACATATTTTTTTAAAAAAGGAATTTCAAAAGATAATTTAGGTATACAACAGTACAATAAATCATCCATAACATATTGAGCAAGAGTTGGTGAAATTTTTGATCCCATAGGTGTTCCAAAAATTTGTTGATAAAACTGATCATTAAGTGAGAAAAAAGTATTGTCCAATATGAAGTTTATTATTTTTATGAATGTATCTTTATTCAAAGAACAATGATTTTTTATTGAATTCCAGTTTTTTGTGATACTTTTAATGACTGATTCTTTCGAAATGTTGGTAAAGAGTGAAACTACATCTAGACTTATAATAATATAATTTGGTGATAATTGAAAATTATTGATGAATTCTGAAAACTTGAAACAATCTTCAATATAATAATCATTATCACAACATGTAAATGTTACAGGACATTCCATTGATTTCAAAAATATTTCAATTCTAACTAAAGAAAATAATTTATTCAAAAGATGTTTTTTAGAAATGGTTTACATAAAGAATGAAAAAGATTCAATGAATAAGAAGACCGATTTTCAAAATTTAAATATAATTTATTCTAATATTTTAGATATTGAAATAAAATTGAGCAACAATAAAAATCATAGAGTATCTATTTCATCAATAACTTAAATCGACCTTTTACAATAAAATTTATACCAATTCTATACACCCTATATCCATCTTTCATAAACTTCAGATTGACTTTTCACTTTTATGTCTTGAAACCATTTATTTTTCTGAATGTTATTTTATCTTATACTCATATACTGTAAGTACCTTTATTTGATATGTTCATTAGCAGTTATACCTATTCTTTTAGAGTGACTTAAGAAGAAAGTAAATAATTTCGAAAGCTCTCACAATAAAGTAAAATAGAGTTTGATTGAAAAGCAGCTGCATCCCCACAAAATAACTACTTTATTTATATATATATATATATATATGTATATATATATATATATATATATATATATATATATATATATATATATATATATATATATATAATGAAAACTAAAAGTTCGGGTTGAACCGCGTCTAGAATTTGTTGAAATTCGACGTTTCGTCTCCGATTTTGGAGCCATTTTCAAGAACTGAAATAGAAAGAAAATTAATGAAAAGTTAAAATGTAATTCTACGCTGAGGTCTCAATCTGCCTACTCCTCAGGTATAATTACGTTAGGTTTTTGTGACTTGACGTCGGGGTCTCAATCTGCCCATGTCTCGTCACTGGTTCTCTCTAAGGTCTCAATCTGCCTACTCCTTCGAGAGAACTGAGGAATTGTGGGTTGAGGAACTGTATTTATAGTGGACGTGGCTGTAATGGCCGTGTGCAATGTATTGGCGCGAGGTAAACTATGGGCGGGAACTGAATTGGCGCTAGATGAGCTGTGTGCGGGAACTTGGTTGGCGCTTAGTGAGCCGTGTGCGGGAACTGGGTTGGTGGGAAATGAGTTTATGCGTGCAATGAGAGGCTTCCAGGTATTGGGAAGTCTACGTCCGTCGTCGCGAGTGTTGAGGTAATTGGGGCGCTTCTCTGTCTCAAGGGCTTCTCGGATGATCCTGGTTTGCAGAGTTTTCTCGGTGGAAATTGTTTTTGTGTTTTTGAAGTCTATTTTGTGACCTGTGTCTTCTCGATGTTTATAAAGTGCGGAAGTGGAAGATGCCTGACGCACAGCAAGTTCGTGTTCGTAGACTTCCCAATACCTGGAAGCCTCTCATTGCACGCATCAACTCATTTCCCACCAACCCAGTTCCCGCACACAGCTCACCTAGCGCCAACCAAGTTCCCGCACACAGCTCATCTAGCGCCAACTCTATTCCCGCCCATAGTTCACCTCGCGCCAATACATATCACACGGCCATTACAGCCACGTCCACTATAAATACAGTTCCTCAACCCACAATTCCTCAGTTCTCTCGAAGGAGTAGGCAGATTGAGACCTTAGAGAGAACCAGTGACGAGACATGGGGAGTAGGCAGATTGAGACCCCGACGTCAAGTCACAAAAACCTAACGTAATTATACCTGAGGAGTAGGCAGATTGAGACCTGAGCGTAGAATTACGTTTTAACCTTTCATTAATTTTCTTTCTATTTCAGTTCTTGAAAATGGCTCCAAAATCGGAGCCGAAACGTCTAATTTCAACAAATTCTAGACGCGGTTCTACCCGAACTTTTAGTTTTCAAATATCTGACCGCGGAAACCTATCTGAACATATATATATATATATATATATATATATATATATATATATATATATATATATATATATATGAAAACTAAAAGTTCGGGTATATATATATATATATATATATGTTCCGCTATATACCACTGGCTAGTTGAAGCCCGGGTTGAGGGGGTACCTTGCGGGAGTATATAATATATACTTTTTAAAACATATACGAACGATATTACGAGTCCCCCGATATTCGATAGATTATTCAAAGCACAGTTGTATGGAAATATATGTTCTACCGCTCTAACCAAGCCACTGCGGTGTCGCCAAGTTTCTCTTAAATATTTTAGTTGGGACTTGTTAAAAGAGCTGATTATAACTCGGATGATTATTCATGTACTTTGAAGTGGAAACAAACTCATCCGTCAATCTATTCTCAATAATGCTGTCGTGCGAATGGAAGTAGGTAGGTATACCTCGAAAAAAGTAACCCTATTCACATATTACTAGTAATTTGTTGACGCACTGTTCAAGTTGATCAGTAGCAATTTATGCTTAGGAAAAAGTACTACTCAACATGCAAAGGATGGTGAGGAAGGAAAAGTATGATAGAAAGCGATGATTTTGCAATTCAGCTGGATTTAGTTCGCAAGAGAATAGCTATAGAACTAGAATGAGGATGAGTGTATCCCTAAAGTGAACAATTAAAATGAAATAATCATTTGATATCATATAAT
Source organism: Chrysolina americana (assembly GCA_958502065.1). Classification (NCBI taxonomy): domain Eukaryota; kingdom Metazoa; phylum Arthropoda; class Insecta; order Coleoptera; family Chrysomelidae; genus Chrysolina; species Chrysolina americana. The sequence continues at coordinate 36,288,986 of OY293419.1, forward strand.
ATATTAATACTGAAATATAAATAAAAAAAGACAGAAAAATAAAAAAATATTCTGAAACTGAAATATATGATGTTGGAATAAAAAAAATATTTGAACATTCCGAAAAATTGCTGTCAACAATCCATTATTTTTTTCGGTAGGAATTATATATGAAAGTTTTAATTCGCACCCAGTTTTTATCTAGGAATATTTGCTTATTTTGTTCGAGAAACTCGGTACATTCATGTCTTTTAGGTGCCACTTTCTTTCTTATGTGTTCCTTGAAATGTTGTGTTGCCACTTCAGACCATCGCACCTGTCCAGTTATTTTAGATTTTTTTGCTGAAAATTAAATTATGAAATTATACTGATTCGTCGAATAATGGTACATACATTTTATTTTGGAGACGGAATTATCCTCCTCGTCCGAACTACAGTCATCTTTTGATCGTAATTGCTTTCTACTTTTGTTATTTATATTTACTGAAAAATTAATAATAAAACAGAGAAATAATTTTGAATCGTTATAGAGAGTGGCCACTTTTTTAATGGGATTGTATTGGTAACTTTCAAACTCAAGAGTTAGATGGTCGGTCAAATGAAGACAGTTGCATTCATAGAAGCATTGTCAAGCAGTTCAAACAAATCGAGATTATCAGGGCCGGTTGTTGAGATTTTATTTGTTGGGATATCTCAAAAATAAAATGTATGATACTACGAACCTGACAATAAAGATTCTTGCAAGAAGATTGAGAATGTATTGGAAGGAATTCAAGGAGACGAAATGAGCAAATGTATAAGAAGTATGCAAAGTGCATATGGTGGACATTTCGAACACTTACTTCATTAATTTTCATTTACTTTCGAGTAATCAGCAATTACTTTTTGATGAAACATGCAAAAATTTTGATTCATCGCCAGTCGGTATTCCTTTCAGTGGATAGTTCATGGCATTCTTTCTCTTGGATTTTCTCAAAAATTTTAAATAGAAAAAGGTACTTTTTTAAATTAACCTTGGAGAATAAGTCAATATTTACAGACAAATGCTTGAAACACTACTCATCTTACTTTCATTTTCAATTAAAAAATCATTGAAGGTTGCCTTTTTCAGATCACCTAAATAAATATCTACGTCTGCATAAATAAGCGTTTGTTTAAAAACATAACCCAAAGCATTCATCTCTTGATAATGAATTATACTTTGAAGTTAATTTCAAAAAGTGCCATTTTTCATTTAAAGTTTTCGAGAAAATTCAAGAGAAAGAATTACCAAAAGGATTCATAATTGGCGACGAATCAAAATTTTTGCATGTTACTTCAAAAACTAATGAAAGTGCTTCGTTTTTCTGATATTTCATTAATTTTCTTGACAACAATTCAATCGGTAATGTCACAGTGCCGCCATATTGATTTTAGAAAAAATTTCTCGTGCGCCGCTATTTCAAAAACAAATGTTAACCCGTGATATGTCATTGAAAAGGAATTTTGTTCTGTTCTATCGAATGGCGTGAAAATATCTACAGATACATTAAAAAATCTTGATCTAGGTCTATTTTCAGTAAAACCTGAAGTGTTACTTAATTGTTTTTCAATGGAAAAAGGTTTTGAGGAACTATATTTTTGATCCAAAGGTTACAAGTCTAACTTAAGAAGCAACTAAATGACATTCTGGCCAATAATTTCGTTACCACCCGGTATAAATAATTATACTCCTTTGTGGAAAAGTTATTCAATAACCATCAAAACTATGCCAGGTTTACTAGATACGCGTATAGCCAAACAAGGTGATATTTTTCATAGCTATGAGCATACATAACTCAGAATAAATTGACGTAGTTCTGGTGTTTAAGGAGTTTTCTGAGTTATTTAATTATCATCCTGTATAATTTTATACTTTCTGGTCCTAATTGATGGAAACTTTCAACTACCTAGTTGAAGTTCAGAATGAAGGAGCAACAGATACCTGAAAAACGATTTTATTCAAGCCTAATGAGCATGCATCTTTGTGAAATCTATTGGATTTGAAGTGAAGCGTCCTCAACATGTCTACCTCCAGTGTTACTGATTTCATCGCCCTGGATTTTAGTTCACTAACTACCGAAATGAATAGTCAATTTTCCTAACTTCGAAAGACTTTAAAATTATCGCTGCATTATCAACGTTTTCCCGTTACTCTCTTTACATTTTGAGACTATAAGACAAGTGTGCCCTGTCATTAAAATCAGCTATTCAAAAACAATACAAGACGACAAAAATATAAAAGGAATTTGATTTTATTAAGTACCTATTGAAGTTGGTGTCTGCTTCAAGTAGAAGCGGAAGCATGAGTGATTAGAAAATTCCATTTTATGTTGAGAAAAATTATAGTAGGTCTAAGAAAGCCATTCAAAACTTTAAACAATGGAGTGACATTGATTATACTCTATTTTTTATTTATAACACCACTATTACAAAAGGAAAGAAGCTCTTGACCTTCAAAGGTTATAGGGACGTTCATCCATCTTCTTTATTCAGTGAAGGAATAAAATTGAAAGCAAAGTGCCATTACTTAGAGCGCATCCCAAGAGCAACTTAGTTTCAACATTCAAAGGATGGGGTTTTCAAGGACATCTAATTCATCAACTGTTAAAATAAGTTCCTTGAAATGTATGTCATTAGAAATACTTCGATGGAAGATCTGACTGTGTAACAATATGGGATTTACAAATTGAAAGTATTCGAGTTTTGGTTAACTTCATTCAAGCATGACAGGTAATTCCACAATAATAAAAATTGTTGAATTACACAATCACTTATCCGTGTAATATTTTATTCTGAGTTCAAAAGCATAGCGGGATAGTGAAATATGTAGGGAAACGATTTTACTCAGTACGCCTTTTATTGTCCGTACTTATATTCTCATGATAATAATGCACTAATCGAAGACTTGCCCTGGGTTCTTCATATTAAAAAATGATTTATTATATCTTCGGAAATTATGTGTTTTGGTACATCATTCGGGTTGAAATTCCAAAAAAAAAATCTCTCGGAAAATAATTGGCATACCGTTGGGTTGGACCCGAAGAGCTGGTATGATCACCTGAACTTGTATTTTAGTGAGGGAATTTTCCGAGTTTTCAAGCAAGCTACCACTGATAAGTATACAAGTTTTTGTTATAAAATTGCTGAAAAGAAGATGGCATACCGGTTGCGTATGCCCAAGTACACTGAACATTGAAAACACACGACGTATAATTTTTTATTATGAAGAACCCAGGACGACTCTTTGATTCATGCATTATTATCATGAGGATATACAAACAATATTATTGTCCTTTGAAATGCATACTAAGTAAAATCGTATCTCAAAATCTGTCAGTAACTTCCGTTATATTTATTGAAGAAATTGCTCTTGGGTGAAAAAGTTTTCAACTACACTATTCTACGTAAGTTATACATACTTCAAAACCTATCCTATTATCTGGTAATGTTCCAGAACTATTTATGTCAGTAGAACTGGACTCATTTGGTAAAGAAGGTGGAATATATTCGGAACCAGAGCTCTCGAAATCTATGAATTCCTCCATCTCTGCGGCAATTCGTTCCTGTTCTGCATCCAAGTCGGATTCATTATCATATTGATCTATCGGCGAGATCCACCCGCTTTCGTTTACCACAGGGTCTGAAAAATGTCAGACAGATTAGTCCCAATTTGTTGAAATTGAACTCGGTGTTCTATTGATATTTTTTGCATCTATGTAAAGAGGTCTCCCCAGTCATCAAATATTTATTGGATTGAAATTTTGTGTCAAGGACTTTCAGCAGATATTTTTATATTCAACTATTTAACGGAAAATGTTTGTACCTACCCAAACATTTTAAATTTTTTGCGAAAATTTCCACAATTATGTTTTAAATATTCTCTTGGACCAAAATACACTACTTAATGAAGTAAAAGCTCAACTCAACTCTAAATTGAAATTTAGGGTACTTTTATCTTGAAAATTTTTAGTAAACAATCCGAAAAGTATTGTGCGCTATTAGGTCAAAATCAGAAAATTTGTGGCATCTTCAATTTTTCACTGATTTCTTCCTTAAAAAGTGTATACCTACTAAAAGTATACTATTGTTACTTACCTTCAACAGAATCCCTATTTAAAACCATTCTTATAATTTTTTCACCTCTGGACATATTCAACCACCCTCAACGGCGTAGCAAAATGAATTGAGAACCCCGCCTGACCGTTTCCCTCCAAATATCAAAACATATAAGGCCTTCCACAAACTGCTTCACTGCCAATTACGGGCTTCGAATAATACGCGAAACTCTACGGGACTCCCGTAAACCGTATGATATCTACAAATCATATGTGGCATTCCACAGACTGCCTCACTGCCAATTACGGGCTTCGAATAATACGCGAAACTCTACGGGACCCCCGTAAACCGTATGATATCTACAAATCATATATGTGGTTACATATATTCAACAATATTGACAAGCCAATGGAAGTAAACAGTTTTTGTTTTTACGAATCACCCAGGTTTCCGCTGACACTATTCTAAGCTTGTGCGAGCGAGCAATGGTGAGCCACTCCAGCTCCATGGCAGACCGTCGCGGGGCCGAGGATCAAACCGGATACCCTTGTGAAATCTGAGGGAAACGCCGATGCTTTAGCACTACGACTACTTCGCTGTAAATAGGTTAATTTAGATGTATATAACATTTTTAAATGTTACGAATAATTTTTTAAAGCACTGTTCTACAAGAAGACATTGAATTTCATTACTAGCGCGTTATGTATTGAGAAGAACTGGACAATAGCATCATACGTGAAAAACACAAGTAGGAAGGATGTATCGATATAAGCACGATTCATTTGGGTACATAGGAACCTGAAATGCTGATAAATGTAGCCTCACAATGGATATAAAATAATAAAATAATCGTTTGATGTAATATGTAACCCATTAATGCTGAAATATAACTATAATGCAAGATAACTTCTGCTTCATTTCAGGAAATCAATGAAAACTCAGAATAATGCCGTATATTCAATTTACTCTATCTTAATCAATTTAATGAGACTGCTTTGTAGGGTTTTCCCCAAATTGAAGCGATGAATAAAGTGGGTGATAGAACACGACATATTAAATCGAAATGAAACAAATATTTTTGTCGAACAAAAATTATTTTCGAAGATAATGAATTTTGAACTTTTCCTGAAACTTCTGAAAAATACTCATCAGAATAGAATAGAATAGAATAGAATAGAATAGAATAGAATAGAATGGAATAGGATAGAATAGAATAGAATAGAATAGAATAGAATAGAATAGAATAGAATAGAATAGAATAGAATAGAATAGAATAGAATAGAATAGAATAGAATAGAATAGAATAGAATAGAATAGAATAGAATAGAATAGAATAGAATAGAATAGAATAGAATAGAATAGAATAGAATAGAATAGAATAGAATAGAATAGAATAGAATAGAATAGAATAGAATAGAATAGAATAGAATAGAATAGAATAGAATAGAATAGAATAGAATAGAATAGAATAGAATAGAATAGAATAGAATAGAATAGGTTTATTGGTGCTACAGTCACAAGTCAAAATAAAGTAATACACTTACAAAGTTTACATATTAAAATATAGAATACAGATTCAGTAAATAAATAAAATAAATTGATACATGTTACGTAAAAAACTATAACACATATCTAAATGTACACAGAGGTCAAAGCCAAAACAGTTTCTCATTAAAAAATATAGTACGGCTTTAATTTACATTTCAAAACTTTAATAGCATCAATCTCAAATTGCAACACTCAAATCGCAAACTGAAATAAACATGGAGATTTGTGTTGGACAACGAGAAATCACTTCGAAAAAAACTTCACCACGTCGGCGACACTTTTGTCAGAAACTACCCAATGCGAAGCGCTTGGAGTTTCGCGAACTTCGATCCATTTTCATTTGGTAATTTTTTTTCATGGTAGCTCTCTAGTAAAGTTTTTGTTTACTTTTGTTTGTTAATCCCAAGGTTTGTGACTGAAAACATTTTAGTTATATTGGTGCATACGCGTTTTTTAAGATGGCAGAGGCCCACGTTCATGAACATACCGAACAATAGTTCTAATTAAAAAATAAGACCTCGTTAATCCTTAGCTCGCGCAAGTTTCGACTTCTGAGGGCTGTCGCTCGTAGGGGGATGACAGCTCGTTAACGGAAGAATTTTTTTTTTGTTTTTTAAATAAGATATGCTCCCAATTTATTGTGAAATACACTGAAAAATATTAGGTTAATATATTCAGACCTCATTTTCAGTAGCAAAAAACTTTTCTTAATGAACCTTTTCTTCGAAACAATCAAAACCACAGTCTCAAGATTTTTCAATTTTTATATATGATGTATGTCGAATATAAATCATTTGTGTAATTTTCTCGGTTAACAGAACTTTTCCGTCAAATTGCAAAAAAAGTGTTTTTTGTTAATTCATTCCAGGAACTTGAAAAAAATCTCTGACCCCCCAACAACATACCAATCTTGAATCGTAAATCACAAAACTCATTTGTCTTCCCAAATAATTAGTAATGTCTCTACACAAATACCCTCCGCGTAAAAATTTTGATAAAATATTTCACCATTCATTGATTACCAAATAATGAATAACTGCAAAATTTCAGATCGATTAGAAGTAAACTGTACTCAATATATCTGTATTAACAGTATACATTTTCGCAGAATAGTTTGGATGGAGATACTGTCTAAGAGCTTCTGCCTATCTTGTTACTCTGGACATATTGGTGTTCCCCTGAAGATGATCGCGGATTTACGCGATTGAAAAGTCATGTGAAACAATAGTTCATGAGATGATGGAAATAAAAAAAAAATGTCCCAAGGTAGAAGTGGGCAAAATTCAATTCAATACAATATTTAAACAAAACATACTTTTAGGAGGTAAAGTTTAAAGCTGGCAAAACTCAGTTAATAAAAGCTATGATAGGGGTTTCTGCTCTGAAGTCAAAACTAAGATACATTCGTCTTGAAATTTTCAACAGAATAATCTAAAAATATACCGCGGTATGAGTTTATAACCAGCAAATTATTGGCATCTCCTACTTTTATCATACCAGTCCACTGGTTCCTCTAGAGTAATAAGATTGATGCAGTATCAACAGGATCCTAGTTTAACACCATAACTTTGCTGCGTCTGTGTAAATCTGATATTGAATCAGACTTCAGCTTATATACAAGCATATATATATATATATATATATATATATATATATATCCAGACGAGTAACTTCCAGCGTCTACGAACACGAACTTGCTGTGCGTCAGGCATCTTCCACTTCCGCACTTTATGAACATCGAGAAGACACAGGTCACAAAATAGACTTCAAAAACACAAAAACAATTTCCACCGAGAAAACTCTGCAAACCAGGATCATCCAAGAAGCCCTTGAGATAGAGAAGCGCCCCAATTGCCTCAACACTCGCGACGACGGACGTAGACTTCCCAATACCTGGAAGCCTCTCATTGCACGCATAAACTCATTTCCCACCAACCCAGTTCCCGCACACAGCTCACTTAGCGCCAACCAAGTTCTCGCACACAGCTCATCTAGCGCCAATTCAGTTCCCGCCCATAGTTCACCTCGCGCCAATACATTGCACACGGCCATTACAGCCACGTCCACTATAAATACTGTTCTTCAACCCACAATTCCTCAGTTCTCTCGAAGGAGTAGGCAGATTGAGACCTTAGAGAGAACCAGTGACGACACATGGGGAGTAGGCAGATTGAGACCCCGACGTCAAGTCACAAAAACCTAACGTAATTATACCTGAGGAGTAGGCAGATTGAGACCTCAGCGTAGAATTACGTTTTAACCTTTCATTAATTTTCTTTCTATTTCAGTTCTTGAAAATGGCTCCAAAATCGGAGCCGAAACGTCGAATTTCAACAAATTCTAGACGCGGTTCAACCCGAACTTTTAGTTTTCATATACCGGGTGGCTACGGAAGTATTGCCTACGGAATATCTCAGTTATTGTATGAAGTAGGTTTGTGAAATTTGGAGCGTCGATATAATGACATAAGAGCTAGAATTTGAGCATATTGACATGTCGAAGTTAACTTCCGGTCTGACCGGAAGTAACATCAACTTTCTTATTTTAAATGGAAACCCTATTTTTTTTCTTTTCGCTTTATTCAGCATTCAATTCCCTTTCTAATGACATATCACAAGTTGGTATCTAACCAGAAACTAGAAAAATTATTATTGAAATTCACCGAGTAGGTCGTGGAAGCAAAATGAAAGCCAAAAATTGAAAAGTTGGCTATGGAAACCAAACGTCACTTGATAACAGTTGCTCTTGCTCTATTATCGCCATACACAAAAATAACATTAAAAATAATGTGGAATGATAAATTATATCCTGTAGGTTCTAGGTTAAATAGGAACATAAACGTACTTGGTCTGTGCCATCGTCCATAGATATTCTAATATCTACCTATGGACGATGTTTGTGCTATTCAGAATAATCATTCTATTGCAATAATCATTCGAACCAAAATATTAACAAGTAGGCTGATTAAGATGTATTTTGGAATGAAACATAAAAGAAACGAGAGCTCTCACGAACGCTGCTATCTATATTATTTTGACGTTCGAAGTAGTGTTTCTGATTCTGCCATTTTAAAAGGGTTTGGAAATCGAAATCAGTTAGTGGAATATTCAAAAAATGCCCCGTTATTCACGAACCGAACAAATTGACATGCTTCTCATTTATGGTGAATGTTTAAAAAATTCTTATGCCGCTGAACGATTGTATTTAGAGCGATACCCAGGGAGGCAGCAACCGTCAAGAAGGTATTTCCAGTGGCTTGAAGAAAAATTAAGAACTGAGCTTGATGTTCACGAAGACCAAGAAGCATTTGTTATTAATGAGGAGACTGAAATTATTGTATTAGCTTTAGTACAATATGATAGCACAATTTCCTCAGGGCAGATTGGCGCCGAATTAGCTATAAGTAAGGACTCTGCTAGGAAAATTTTGAAAAAACATCGATTTAAATCCTTCAAGTATCAGTTGCATCAACATTTGTATGAAAATGACGTTGAAAGGCGCCTGGAATATTGTAATTGGTTTCTTCGACAAAATGCTGAGAATCACCTATTTAACTATTATATCTTGTTTACGGTCGAGTCAAGATTTACCAACAATGGATTAAGTATTTAACAGGAATAATACAAGGTAGGTACTGTACTTTATTTGGATTATTGTCGATAGTCGAAGTGTAAAGTGCTAAAAGTGTGAACGGTCTTTTGTTTCAGGTACTGGGCGATAGAAATCGAGCACCGGTTTCGACAAGGTGGCTTCCAGGAGAGATTTGGTGTGAATGTTTGGGCAGGAATAGTTGGAACTCATATTGTTGGCCCCATTCTTTTTCAAGGCCAACTATCCGGAGAGAAATACTTAAATTTTTTAACGAATGATATTTCGGAATTCATTAACAACCTACCAGCGGAAATAAGTAAGAGAATGTACTTCCAGCAAGATGGTGCCCCTCCGCATAATTCAAGAATAGCGAGAAATTATCTTCAAAATCGTTTTCAAGAGAGACTTACCATGGACAACCCATGGTCCAGTCAGGTGGCCACCAAGGTCACCTAATCTTACTCCGTGCGACTTTTTTCTATGGAGGCATCTTAAAAATAGGGTGTATTCCACACAGCCTACAACTCTACATGAGCTAGAAGTAAAAATTCGTAGAGCTTTCCAAGATATCACCCCCAAATGTTGAGAAACGTTTTACATGAAAATATCACCAGAGTCAATAAATGTATTGACGCTGATCGCAATTTGTTTTTTTGTTATTTGAATAATAATAATTGGATTTTTTGGTATTTCATCTCAAAAAAATATAATTACGTTAGGTTTTTGTGACTTGACGTCGGGGTCTCGATCTGCCTACTCCCCATGTCTCGTCACTTGTTCTCTCTAAGGTCTCAATCTGCCTACTCCTTCGAGAGAACTGTTCTGAACTGAAATAATGTGAAAGATCAAACTTACTAACGTGAGGATATCCAAAAGAAAAGCCATTGCTTATTTTTTCTTAGTCATCAGACAAACACAGTTTTTTTACAATATATCAATTGAAAAAATGAACATATTAAAGCACTGTACCAGTGGCATCTTATCTCGCAGTGAGAAACATTAATTAAAATACTTGAAGAGTACACAGGATTACTTAGATTGATTTTTAAATTTTTAAAAACAAACTTCTTCTATATCGGACCCAGAGTCGGGACACCGCTCGTGTCAAGGTGCACACTACAGATCACAGAACCAAGAGGAAAACGGAGAGCAACTAGTCAGTTGTCAGAATAACTTGTCAAATGTCAAGCTGTGTGTGCAACGGGACCCAGCGATATTTCACGTTGAGGTGACCTCTATGGAGGAATAATATGAAATAGAATTCGGATTAACATTGGTTGAAAACATTTTTCTACGAAAAGAAAACGGATCGCATCAACTGGGCATCATAAGTGTCTGTGTTTGGTCTCCGAAATCTATACTGAGTCGTCGGTAATTTTGAAAAAAAATCTAGATGCCACTCTAGCCTAGCCTTTATCATACGTTCATTTGTTTTTATCAAATATGACATTAACGATATAGGTTGATATGATGAAAGGATCTGTATTGAGTTTTTGAATGAGGGTGATGATTATTTCTTTAAGTTCCTCTAATATTCCACCTTTTCTCCACCAGTCATTATAAAAACTCAAAAGTTTCGTTTTTGCATTCACAGTAAGATTTCTCAAAATGTTGTGTAGCTGATCATATCTTTGCCAGGTGCACTCTTACGATGTATATTTTGAGCAAATTCTAAATCTGTGCACGAGAAAGGCTTATTAAATGAGGGACTGCTATTTGACGAATGGTCCTACAAATTATTGGAGACAGTATGCGGAGCAGAATATTTCATCATCATCATCATTTCTAAGTTTATAAAAGCTCTGTCACCACAGTAGATCAGCAACAGGGGGACTGGGGCGGAAGTGGCAAAAATACATTCTCGTGTGTTCATCGTGTGGTGTAGTCGAGAGAGATCCCTTAGATTGACAACATTTTGCCAATAGAGCGCGGCGCACACATTATGAATTGAATTTATAAAGGAAAAAGATTTTTCAACAGCAGAGGTTTGAACCATCGTCCTTTTGCTTGGTAGCGAGTGACGCTAGCCTTGTCTCCACGGAGACTTCGTACAAGTTGATGTACAAATGTGGGGTACATATTTCTCCAGCTACCAGAGCACGCCGTTTGACTATTAAAAAAAAAATTATGATTGTGAATCTGATAATAATAATGATGTTTGGAATAAATGTGAAAAATTGCGAGGTAACGAGGGTGTAATGTTTGAAGGTGTGATTCCAATGAGGAAAGTATACAAGGTGTTTCAAAATGTACAGTTTAAGAGAAATGAAAGTCACGTCCATTGAACGTGACTGCTGCGTGTGTGTGAGGGTGTGTGTGTGTATGTGTCAAATATCATGTGGGAAATGGGTCATTGGGGCAATGGATGGTAGCAAAGTATTCAGAAAAAATATATATAGGATGTCTTATATATTATTTAAGAGAAAAAACATGGCGACTGCTTGTCAAATTTAGTATACCAGGTGTACCAACATATCATTTAAAAGGAGAAACATGGAGGTTAAAGAAAAAACACATCATTGAGGTTATGAGATGGAGATTTTTCAAAACGCTGCGTTTTCATTATCAGGTGACGTTAGATAAAAAAACAATTTAAATAGAAAAATTTATTATACAGTTTTATTTTGGTAACATATCACAAAGCCATTTATATAGAATATCTACGTTTCGGAGACTGCAATTTCAGTGGGGTTGATTATCAATGTGATGCATACAAGTTGAGATACCATCGTTGTTTCCGAATGCTGGAACCATCCATGACGTATTATCATAGTCCTCTAAATTCACAACACGTGTAGGTAGGTTCAATTGATGAGATTTCTCAGTAAGGTAGTCACGTTTTTGAAGTCCTCGTACATAAATGATATCAACGTTCTGTAAATTTTTCTTGAGGATGGAATCTAATTGATGATATTCCACAAAGCCAGAGGAATACCTCAATCCATGAACGTTCCGCTCCAAGAAATAGGCAGTACGTTTATCTGCTCTACTCAAAGAGAAGTTCCCATTTTCTGAACGGCATGAGAATCGGAGTATCAGCTTCGATGGCCTTCTAGTGTTGCAATTTAATTTGATCATGCGGAAAGATTCGCTTAACTTTAAGTTCAATATTTTCAATTTCCAACTTGACTGCTGTCGTACCAGTCGGCGATCCACCGGTCTCCTCTATTTTGAAGCAGTTGCTATCATCTGCAGCTCGTACTAATCGGATGGTATGTTTGCCATAGAAAACACATTGATAATCGTTTAAAATATTCAAAAAATGCTTGATGGGTATGAGCATGTTGAATGATAGATCAGTGGTGTTGATAACCCCAGCGTTGCTGTGAAAAGTCCAACTTAAATTGGCAATTCCTTACCGCTTTGTTCATAACTAGCAGATTGAAACATGAAAGCACCTGCATTGTTTACGAATGTTATACGACCATCTCCTTTGGTTTTCACAACTTGTCCACTGATGAATAACAGGCTATCATACAAAGCATCGTAAGCGTCAGATTGATTGATGTTGATTTCAATGACATCATTGTTGCGAAAGGACTTAACATATGGGTAGTAAGTCCGCCATTCCACCTTTTGTATGGATTCATCGTTTTGTGGTTTTCGGAAAATGTTGAACACTTGATTGGACAACATGATAACCAAGAGATTCCAAAAACAGTTTATTCTCTGGTGAAAGTAGTTGACGCACGTTGAAGGTCTTGGTGAAGACTGAGGTGGGGTATGGTGGTAAGTTATTCTTATGAATAGTTAGCACCATACTTTCGCTTCAATTCCAAATGAACGATTATTTCTTCATTTCGAAAATCAACGAGTTGAGAATGCTGTTTATTTCATCTCTATGAGCAATGGATAGATAAATGAAGTGGTTGGATGTTTCGTCAATTGCGTAACCAGGATCAACACCAACAGCAAATTTGTATATCGTTTGAGACGGTACGTCGTTGTAGAATGCTCCGAACGTAATATTGCTATCTATGTGTATGGTACGTACTTTAATGATATCTACAGGTAGATCTGATGCATAATGCAAGTTGGGTTTGAGAAGAGTAGACGAAAACCCTTAAATGCGGGCCAAACTGTTTTCAGGTCGAAAATCAATTGAGTGTTTAAGGCAGAATATTTCGCTTTTCAGCGTATTATTATTCAGTTTAAAGTAGAAACATTCCTCGGGGTTTTCCTTATACGTTTTGGGTGTGATGTGTTTGCTGTTCAAAGCCTCAATATCACCAATTTTGTAAGAGCCAGTAGGGATATCGATACTCTGTTTAGTTTTGCCACCGTTTTAAAAGTAATAGAATTTTGTACCTTCTTCAATGTTGGGTATACTGTTGCACACATGGGCCGCGATGGTCATGGTGGTGGAGCGCTTGTCTGTCAACCTAAGGGTCATGGGTTCGATTCCCTGCATGGTCATCGGTCTCGTGCAAGTCTTTCGAAGACTTTCGAGGGTTTTACTCTTAATGGATGTGCAGCTGGATGACGGAAATAACAATTTTAACAATTATTTAACAATTTTTAAATGGAAGCTGAGCAAAGCCAAACTGTATTCTGAATCAGAATCCAATTGAATGAGCGAATTGAAATCGATGGAAAGCGTTGAAGAACAACTCGTTAACGTCAATATCATAGACATGACTGATATAGTGTCGGAAGCGAACGGCCTCAAATAATGAACACCAACTTGGATGAAAAATCATTGATTATTACAATAATAACATTGAAATTGTGCGCTGACTGGTCCATTTTACTCTGCTTCTTTTAGTGATGTCGTTGACAGTCCAAACTCATTTTGATAATGAATGAAACATGGTAGACGAATCTGCAAAGCGAATCGATTTTTGTAGTCCTTTGGTAACCTATACCATACATCCAGCAACTCCCAAGGTCCTGCGTTCCCAATCAAATATTCGATTGACAAAGCTCGCAGTTGTGTATCAGTGAAATCTTGCAATTATTTATATCTATGCATTTCAGCCAACTGATGTCCGCAGTTACTCTGATTGCAATTTTGAAAATGACTATTATTATATGTAATTCTTTCACCCCTTCCAAACTATCTAGCCAATTCCATTGGAGGTTTGAGATCGCCGAAACTATCGACATATTGTGCTACATTGCCGTTTTCATTGTAAGCTACCTATTGAGTGCCCGCATTCAAGTGGGAATCCAATACAGCGCATTCTCGCAGCCAAGGACCACAAGTTGGCAACGTATCACTCATAAAGACTCACGAAAATGTGGTATTTTTATCTGGCGAGCACACTCCTGAATTTCCGAATCGTATAATGCTCTATGGGGTAGCTTATCTAGCAGTTTTTTTGCTTTTTCAGGTAAAGACCTCGTCCATTGCGTTGATGTTGTTTTTTCAGGAACAGTCCAAATCCTCGAGGGGTTTTCCACAGGTTCAAACCCGAACCCATTTGCTCTATGGATTTATTGTGACGTTGATCTTCTTCAAGTTTCTTTTTAGCCTTTTTTGCTTCTATCACGGTTTTTGCTATGGAGCTCGCTCCACCTGCCAACGCGTCCAAAGCTGAAGGTGCAGCAAATATAGGTATGAGTGGTAGGATTCCTCCAGATTTTGCATCAAATGGAATTATTCTAGGCACTCGTATTTTCTTACGTCCCCCAGCTTGACTCAATGCCAATTTAGCAGCTCGCAAAGCCGAAGCATTAGATTTCTTAATATTAGTAGGATTGTGTTTCCAATTTTTAATAATTTTTTGAAGCAAGTTACGTCGAAAGGACACGCCCATACCTAGCTTACGTTTGGCTTTCATGGTGGAAGTAACAAGCCAAGCTGCAGCATGTTCCCCATATTTAGCGTCTTTAGATTTAACTCGTTCCCAAGCTCTATTTTCCAACACTTGATATGCTTTATGGCAGTCTTCTAGAGAGTCGGATTGAGAGTATGCTATATCGTGGTCTTTGCAGATTTCGTCCAAAGGATTCACGCCAGTTTCTCCGCGTTGTCTCTGTCTCAATTTAGTGCCAGGCCCGCCAAACGAATAACCTGGTAGATGCAATTCGAACGGGAGCTTATTGATGCTTGAATTGACAACACCTGCACCAGAGTGAGTCAACATTGATAATGATGAAAGATACCTTCAATGCGTTTATGTATAACCGTGGCGCGCTCATGTTTTTTCAACATATTATGGAGGTCGTTCAACAAGACAAGACACTGCCTATTGAAAAATTTAGATTTTTTGAATGGAGGCATCAATAGCAGTATGGTTGGGAAACATAGTAAATTATTACCGAATTCGTTTCGTGCAATTATTTGTGGACCAAGTGCTTGTGGAAAGACAAATGCCATCTCAACACTGTTATTCCACCCGAATGGAGCAAAATTCGAAACCATCTACGTATATTCAAATTCTTTGTACCAACCCAAATATCAGGTAGTTCAAGAAATATTGGGGAAAGTCAAGGGATTGGGATATTATCCTTTCAGGGAAAATGAGGAAATCATAAGCCCTCACGAGGCCAAATCAAATTCCATATTCATTTTCGATGATGTTGCACCCAATTTGGGTCGACTTCAGATTTTTGTATTCACATTGATTTTGTTGTGAAATGTGAACACAAACAGCTTTATTAACTTTGAAATATTTTAATATTCTTGCAAATGGATTATTGTAATAAAACGCAGGAAATAATTTGATTTTTTTCTATTTTTAAAATACCTCTCCTAAAATACAGCAACAAAAAATTTATATACATATTTTGAATTATAAACGAGAAGTTGAAATATTAGCCAAAAATGGTGCTTTCAGGTATGTGTGTGCATTATCAACAAAATTTGACTTTTTTATGATTATGTTAATTATCTCGGCATTCATCTAGATTTTGCAGTTCAAAAAGAACATGTGTAAACTCATATTGACAACAATAAGACTTCTGTCAGAATGCATTATGTAGTTCATAACTGGTGAAATTTTCATGTACATGAATTTTAAAATTTTATTTACCATAATTACTACATTCAACACAATATTTGAAAGCTTCAAAACAACTAAGGCACACAACTAAATTAAAATCAACAAGTTCGTAATATTTTATCCAAATACAGTACGAATAATTATGACAATATGGCTCCAAGTCATAAACATTCAATAATGCCGTACAAAAATCAATAGGCCCTTTCAAATTGCTAAAGTCAAACATATCAACATATTCGAAATTCCATAGAATATATAAGTAATCCTCATCATGATTATCATCATCATTATTATCTTCAAGACGTTGACAATGAATGAAATACGGCCATTTGAAACGCGAATAATTTTGAATAATTTCTTTTGTTAATGATTGAGGTGAAGGTGAGAGGAACTTTCCTGTAGACCGTATATTCTCACAGATCGGTTTGATGCACAATTGTTGTAAATTCATTGTACGACCTGTAAACTGAAGAAAATTTTAGAAAAAAGATAGATAAAAAAATTAATTTAGACTGTAATGTCCCCACGGTAATGTATCAAATGATTTGGGGATAAGATGACGTTTATCGTCATACGGACTAAAGGCCACATTTTGCCTGCTCTATACTAAAAACGTTATGAGCAAATAATCTGATTGTGCATTGTGTAATATTCTTTTGCTTGGAATTTTTCAGAAAATCCACGTAATCCTCAAAGGTTAATTTATTTTTCACAACATTATATTTAACTCCTTTTGCTTTTTTACATACATTATCCCCCTGCACTTTATAAGCGTACATTTTTGAACGCAACCCTGCAAAGTGTGTGATAATTTTGCTATTTGCTTCATCCTTCATTAACCCAGGTATGTTTTTATTCACAAGTGGAATGTTAAACTCATTATCTTTTGGATAATCCGACGTATCGAATTTGGAAATATGTTTTTCGATAATTTCTTCGTATACTTACACGTTAATAAATGAAACTATCTGTATCGGTATACATTAACTTGGACTTTTCCACACCCATAGTGGGAAGCATAAATTCATAATGAAATTTGAACATGCAAGTTTTTGACAAATCCAAAATTGCCATCCCAACATACATTGGTTTATTGAATACAAGTAAAGGCTGGAAATGGGATTTTTTGCTCTATATCTACCATCGTAGAAAGAAACTAGTTTTACTATTCGGTGCAACCAGATGTTCTCCATGGTTTTATCAAAAATAGCATTATTGACCAACTTGAATTGAATTTTTTCAAAGGAATTAGTGGCTGCTGCAGTCCTCAATCAAGTATTCAGCTCCATATACGGGCGCAACCACGCAGATTGTTTAAATTTCGAAACTTTATGGATTTAAGTTAATTTCAAAGCATGTTCCAGAGCTTGTTTCAAATTCCTATAGTGTAATGCATACTCTGTTTTATTATGGAGAGTTGGCATTAATTTTTTCAATTTGGAATTTGGTGGTGTGCGGTGTTCGGGGCAAAATTGAATATCTTTGTGTAAATCGTGAAGATCCTCAGGGTACTCCAAATCAACTTGTGAAATAAAACCTTCGGGATTGTCATCAGGAATTTGAGTCACATCAATATTCGTATCAACCCATTCGAAGCCTCCATATGGTAAACATTCTGACATCGCCCACCCATATAAGTTATTTACATCGAAATACGTGATAAATTTGGACGGCTGCGTGGGATTGTATGTAGGCATATACTTGTTATTAGCTTCCGAATATCTATTACAACAAACTGAAATTCCTCCCCTTATAAACTTTTCCACAAACATAATCATATCAACGTATTTTAAACTTTGTAATTTGCACCCGATATATTTCAACATACAATCCCACGTGTATCACGGCATAGTTTACTACCAGCTGGGGTCCAACCTATAAGTTTTCAAGTAAATTTCACGAAAATTTCCCAAAACGTCCGCCAAAAGCAATATATCTGTTTTCATGTATAAATTGCTATATTCCCCCAAAGTTTTGAAATCAGATTGCTGCCAAACATTTCGAGCGTGAGCATACTTCGCATCATCAATTTCAACATCGTTGCGCTTATTGTAAAAATGTTTTTTGGAAGGTAGCTCAGTATCGAGGAGTTTTTCCGTATTAATAACATAATCGTAGGGGAAAACCCCTTTCATAGTGAGAAGTTTGAATTTTTCATCATCTAATTGTGCAAATTCCTATTTAAAAATAATTTTTTGCATCCATTGTGGAAACCAACTCATCGAGACTGGCTCTCATACAACGATATGAATCGATAAATCTAAATTTAATGCTAGTTCCACTATCGTATTGAGTGAATGAAATGTATTTTTCTTTATTGATGGAAAGTATGCTCACACGTCCTCGTTTTGCTACTTCTTTAATAATAAAATGGCTATCATACCCCGAAAGATTATGGAATGTAATGGGTACCATAAAAAGCTTTTTGAAGGCGAGATTACAAAATTGATGACTCCATCCCCTAAACAACGTCGAAAAGTGACAATGATCCCTAACAATGATATCCTTCTTTACAGAAGGTTTTTCACAAATATCACATATTCTGGCTTTAACAATATCGGAATAACATATCATTGGTACAATATCTTTGATTTTCGATTCACCAATTTGGCAATGATAGCCATTTCATCTGTATACCATTGTCTGCAATCGTTACCCCTATGGCAATTAAACTTGGACAAGCTGTCATCATAAGAGCATTTCAAGTAGTAACCAATGTTCGAGGGAAGATTCAAAATCAGCATATAAAACGAATGGACGTTTTTTTGTTTATATGCATAATTTCGAAATTCCACATAATCAAATTTTGGAAATGAAATTTTACACTTGTTAATATTCTCACACAACCCGATGTGTTCATTTAATTTTTGTTCGCTATGAAAATGATTCAAACATCTGTCGCAAAAAAATGTTTTACCTTTATGCTTGCTCTACCGACTTGACAGCAATCTAGACATATTCTTAATCCAACAATAAAGATATTTAATTTCCGAATCATCTGTATCCAAAGGCAAAGCATCGTATCCGTTTAATTTAGGGAAATATATATTTTGAATTATTACCAAATTAACATGTTTATTCAATTTATTTTTGGTCAATCGTGCAGGTACTACTTCGTAAAATGCTTTTTCCTTGACAATATTCATTTCTAAACTATATACATTTACGGAAATATTATTTTGTTCTAAAAATTTTGTGATACGGTGAATTGGCATAAGAATTTCCAAACCCTCTGCATTCAAAACTGTGTCATAATTTGGTTATGAAGTTGCACGTGAAACGTTCCCTTTAGGGGGGTACAAAGTACTCACGATTGCTCTAAAAAACACGCATCATCTCGATTATCAATATTGACACATGCACGCCTATTTTGAATTTCTTCAGGTAACCGTATGAATTTTGAATCGTTGCTCATTTCGAATTTGTTGATTGCTATTTCAAGCAAAAGAATTTTAGTCAACGCCCACTCTGAGTCTTTTTCTTGAAATTCTTCTAATTGGTTCAAATTAACATCCACAACATGATTATTGTACCAAGCAGCCAAATCCGTGCCCAAATCAATGAGTATTGAAAAATTTTCGATCAACTATTTCACCGTCATTTGACTTATTGATGATATCCCCCAACAACATCATGTTCACTTTGAGGCATTGCATGTCCTTCAAAATTTTGGAAATTCTTGATTTAAAAAGAAAATATGCATCACTAAAAAATATTCGGACTTCTTTGTGTCCCAAATTTATAATTACACCCGTCCTCACTCTATCATTGAAAATTGCATTAACATTTTCCCATTTAACTCTTCTGCTTCGTTTCAACCCCGATCCAATGTATTTATTATTTTTAATAACGTTTATTATGCATCTAATTCGTTTCAATTCCCCAATTTTACTAACAATTTTTTTTCCCCACCAAAAATTTTATTTTTTTCATTGCCAACTCACATTTTCTAATATGCCCACTTATCAAATTCAAAGACGTTCGTGCAATGGCACTTGAATAATTTTGTTTGATCGCCTCAAGTAATGTATCAATTTGCGATAAAGTTTTTGAAAACACCATTTTTAACTAATGTTTCAATTTACGTTAATTTATATGAATGGTGATATAAAGGTGACAGCAGCAGCAGATGGATGCTTGCTGGAACTGCAGGAACGCTGCAAAGATGAGGCTCGCTGGAACTGCAGGAACGAAGTGAACTTGCTGGAATGACGAAGTGGCGAAATGAGATGATGCCCAAAGGGAAGCTTGAAGAAAAGTGGTGCTGCTGTGATTAGGGAGGGTATATAACTATCTGAAAATGAAGAAAAAAAATATAAATTTCAAACGAATTTTTAGCACATACAAAGAAACGAAGACAAATGGAAAAACTACTAACCTTAATTTTCTATGATCTCAAATGAAGCGGCTGGATTAGCTTTCCCTACGTTCATCAGTTCTTTGAATACGATGGCGTATTTCACAATAGCGAATTCCTCTAAATACACCGATATCCCTCCACCACTCTTGTC
Organism: Chrysolina americana; assembly: GCA_958502065.1. Taxonomy (NCBI): domain Eukaryota; kingdom Metazoa; phylum Arthropoda; class Insecta; order Coleoptera; family Chrysomelidae; genus Chrysolina; species Chrysolina americana. Next base: position 36,309,639 of record OY293419.1, read on the forward strand.
GGCAAAAAGGTGACTTTCTCCCCTAAATCCAGCAACACCACCTCGCCAAATTTCCCTCGAACTATTTTTGCACGCGATATCTTCTGCGGCGTCCCCACTGGCAAATCTCCTAATTTCGTGATGGGTTTCCTGACCACAACTGAACTCGCGTTCACTTTCTGTAAATTCATCTGAAAAAAACAATAATAAAAAGCTTTTGCTATAAAGAAAACACGCAAAAATTTTTAAAAAGAGTTTTGTAATTCGAAAACAATTAAGTGGCTTTGAATTACAAATTGAACGAAAAACGAAAATGCTAATAACCAAACGTAAAAACGTGAAAATAACCTCATTTCAAAACATTTAATTGAATTCATCTGAAAAGCTCAAACTAAAAACACTCAAAAACCGAACATGAAAATATTTATTTCAATTTAACTGAAAAACACTTCCATCACATAATAAAAAAAATTATGAAAGCTTACTTTGTATCTAGAGATTGATGCACGAAACGAAAAATATCTGAAGATATCTAGGTTGCTTGACTTTTCTCTGGTTGACGACTAACTAACGTTCGCGGCACATTCCAAACTACTTTTATAGCTCGAGAATGATCACTAGTTTCCCATGAACGCAAAACAGATAACACAATAGTCGTTACTCTGCGGTTTTGATAACGAAACTGTTGGCCTGGGTTTTTCGATAACCGTTAGTTCCATAAATACATTTCAATGCCAACTGATTATTACTTCCAGCATAATAACCAAGTTTCCTGTTTGCGCGGTTTTTCCATAATTGATAACATCGAATGGCGCGTTTCAACGTTAACTGATAACAAATTCTAATTCTCTCATATATTTATAGGTGAAAAAAATGAATCAAAATTCAATTTGCGAATATTTTCATTTAAACCAAATTATGTGAAATTCCAGAATTATTTCTTGTACAGTTCAAATTAAAATACATGCTATTATTATAGATATTTGCGACTTCTTTTTCCCCTGCCCTGCTGGAATAAATTCGGTGGTTTTTGTGTCTATTTCACTAAGATCTTCAAATATCAGCTTCAATTTATACTTGAATGCTGTATTCTTTGGAACATCACTAACAAATACTGCTAACTGTCCCTGATTGACCCGAGTTAAACGCATTGTTTTCCATTGTGTCCTATTACAACGAGGATCGAAATTATACGCCTTCACGCATATTGCTATGAATTTTATTCTTTTCGGCACATTGACGTATAAAACATTATTCAATATTGCAGTCAGAAAAATAAAATTTGTTTTCAGTTCAGTACAATGCTTGAGGCTGGATTCTTCTTAACGGATATCTCGTTTGCGGTAATTTTCGATTGAACACTTTGTCTCGAATACCCAAATCAGTCAACTGTTTCACCACATTCTCCTTTCCTTCATAAAATTGAATATCTTCTTTTAACTCTTGGACACGTCTGGAAAAATCTTCAACCTTCTGTCTGTATTCTTCAGATGCCATTCTGTCACTGATTATTTCAACTGTTCAATGGCAATAACATACTTTCCAAAAATAAAGTTACCTAACCCTCTCCCTCACCCACCTGATAATGAATACCAAAAAAGAAAAAGATTCAAACTGACACGAAACGAAACGTACTGCGGCGGCGATTCTCTGGAAAAATGTGAACAAAATAGACGTTTTTCGCGTTCCAAAAAACAACTGGAAATTGAAACAATTAAACACGCAAAAATGCAGCTACAATAAACGATTTCACGTTCTAAAATTAAACAGAAAAAAAACTGTATGATTACATGTATTTCTTATGGAGATTTGAAATTTCAAAATTGCTAAAAATACACGTTTTAGCATTCGAAAAAACAACTGAAATTTTAATACGCTCAAACACGTAAAAGTGCGACCACAATAACCGTTTTTCGCGTTCGAAAAAACAGCTAAAACTTTAAACGCTAAAACATCCAAGAAAGCGACTAAAATAGGCGTTTTATAAGGTTAGTTTAGTAGTTCGTTCTGCATCGATCAAACTGACTCTCTGAATGTCCGTCTATCTATCTCTCCTATCTCCTATTACCGAAAAAGAAACAGAATCAAACTGACACATACTGGGTATCGCACGTAAAAATGACGGACCCCATCAGTGATTGACTTCTTCTCTTCATATTTTTATGATGAAATACTTATGATATACTATATGTCCTACAATAGCTCAATGATGTGTTTTTTCTTTAACCTCCATGTTTCTCCTCTTAAATGATATGTTGGTACACCTGGTATACTGAATTTGACGAGCAGTCGCCATGTTTTTTCTCTTAAATAATATATGGGACATCCTAAATATATTTTTGCTGAATACTTTGCTACTCTCCATTGCCCCAATGACCCATTTTCCACATGATATTTGACACACACACACGCAGCAGTCACGTTCAATGAACGTGACTTTTATTTCTCTTAAATTATACATTTTGGAATACCTTGTATACTTTCCTCATTGGAATCGCACTTTCAAACGTTTTACTCTCGTTACCTCGCAATTTTTCACATTTATTGCAAACATCATTATTATTATCAGACTCACAATCATTATTTTTTTTTAAATTCAAACAGCGTGCTCTGGTAGCTGGAGAAATATATATCCCACATTTGTACATCAACATGTATGAAGTGTCCGTGGAGACAAGGCAAGCGTCACTCGCTACCAAGCGAAAGGACCATGGTTTAAACCTCTTCTGTTGAAAAATCTTTTTTCTTTATAAATTAAATTCATAATGTGTGCGCCGCGCTCCATTAGCAAATTGATATCAATCTAAGGGATCTCTCTCGACTACGTCACACGATGAACGCGAAGCAGCGTCGACTACGTCAAACGACAATCGCACGAGAATGCCTTTTTCCCACTTCTGTCCCAATCCCCGCATAGCTGATCTACTCACCAAGATATTTTTTTTTGGATATTTTTTGATATAACTCTATATTTTGCTAGGCGGAGTATTTTTATTCAGATTACCTAAGAAAATTTCCAAACTTGATTCATTTTTGGCATTAATATAATTTTCCCAATTTGATGTTTGTTTATATTTTATATAGTAGTAGTAGTAGATGTGGGGTGGCCACTACTGCAGCCAGGCAAGTAGGCCTCCATGGGCCCTTTTTGCCATTCCCCTGTGTTTTCATCTGTAACATTATCTTAAAAAAACCTCCTTCTCTTCCTCAAAATAAATCCCTATAATATGTTTATGTGTCAAGGTAGCAAGTTCTTTCAATCTGCCTATTCCTGGAAGTCCTAGTAGGGCTGGTTCTCAGACCTGCAGTATCCAATCCGAGGCCCCTCCTTGGCTTCTTTTGGAGACTAGTTCTCCAGTTCTCACTGCGAGTTCCTTTCATCAACTTTCTCGTGAAAGTTCTGGTAGGGCTGGTTCTTGATCGGGTGGGGCGGCGGCCGCCTGGAATTCATTCACCAGCTACCAGTCCCACAGCACCCGATTCGAGGCCACTTCTTGGCTCCTACCGAAGACCAGATTTTCCAGTTCTCGCAGCGAGTTCCTTCGATTCACCTTCTCGTGAAAACCGTGATAGGGCTGGTTCTCAACCGGATGGAGCGGTGACGGCGGGTGATTCAACACTGGGGCAACCAGTTCCGCAATACCCAATCCGAGGCTCCTACTGGAGACGGATTTTCAAGTTTTCGCATCCCTATGTAATGTGTGTGTTAAGAGTCGGGGGAATATGTGTGTTTTTGACGTTGGTGTACGGTAAGCTAATGCTCACGGATCGCTACTCCCGTTGGCTGCAACGCCTCAGCCCCCCTCGGGGATATATTTTTCATAAGCGTCTCTCTTTTTTACTACCATATTCGAACATTCCAAATCTCACCAAGATGGAAAAGGCGTGGAAGGTAAGAAGGGTTGTTTAATTTCCATAGTTGAAGATGCTATATTATCAATTGCATTCTTAAACTCAGAAAAAGGAAGGGGTTTTGATGCGTCATTATGTTCAAGAATTAAATCATCGAAAAGGCTTTGGAAAAGTGGCCAATTAGCGGAATTTTCATTCAATTTTGTAGTTGGGAAAATTTTCTCATGGTTAAAAGTTGAGTTAAACTCGATTAGTATTGGATACATACGGTCCTGGTGAAATGACCATTTTATTCTTCTGACTAGTTGGGGAGAAACGATGGACAGGTCAACTGCAGAAGGATCTTCATTTGGTCTATTAATTCGAGTAGGTGTGCCATCATTTAAAATCATTAAATTATTGTCAAGTCCATTTAAGAGAAGGTTACCACTGATGGAATTCATTAGTGATCCCCATAATGTATGATGACAGTTGAAGTCACTACAGAGAAAAGTATCTTTTGGAAATTGTGTGAACAATTTTTCACAGTCCTGGGTACATACGTCTTTCTTGGGAGCTTTATATATCGAAACGATTGACAACTTGTATTTTTCTAAGTAAACTGTACATACTTCAATATTTTCGTTGAAGTTTTTTGTAATTTTAATTTTTTTATAGTATAGAATTTGCAACAAGAATAGCGACTCCTCCTTTTCCATCGGATCTATTGTCCTGGATGGTGGAGAATCCCCGAACATTTATTATTGAAGTTTTTTGCCAAGTTTCGGATAGTATTGAAATATCGAATTGATGTTGGGATAGAAAATATAGTAAGATAGGTATGCGTTCATTGAATGATAATAAATTCCATTGAAGAATCTTAAGTGGTCTAATGGGAGGATTCATTGTCGCTGATACTTATAGTTTCAGAATTTCGATCATTATTCATTTCTATGATAGAGGCGACGACATCCTCAATGTTTTGTTGGATGTCTAAAGTTGAAGGGTTCTTAACGTTGGTTTTGTTCACAAAATTTTGTTGAATTAAATCTGAAATACCACTTATAAATTTTTCTTTTTATAACATATATTCGTCTCTGTATGGATCAGGAAGAACAATGTGCATTTACGTTTTTTATCTAATGGAGTTTGTATAGGTTTATGGATGACTAGCCCAGACGGTACCCAATATTCCTGGAATATATTTTCACGCTTATCCATGAGATAGTCTCTTTGAATATTGCTGGTATATTCAAAAGGCATATCAAGCAGAAACGTAAGTTTTTGAATATTCTGGGTATATTCAAAAGCCATGTCAATTTGAAGAAACGTTTTGTTAGAAAAATATCAATAGTTTCTTGAATATGTATTTAATGAAAACTGAAAAACCGCATGCATTTATAAAAACTTTTTAAGTTTCGTAGTCAAAATGACCCATTTAATTAGTTAGTTTATGAAGTATATAGTACGTTTAAAGTGGAATTTCAACTAATCAAATGTTTTGGTTATCTTCGCTCGACGCAGGAGACTGACAAATAATGCTGATTGGCGCTGCGATCAGTTTATGGATATTTGACATTGTCAGCTGTATTTGTCATTTGTCAGTCGTCAAACGCGCTATAAATATGAAATTTGTTTAGATGTTTTTAGTGAAAGTGAAAGCTGAAAGCCCTCGTATGGGTGGAAGTGTTGAAGTGCTGTTGAGACTATTATTACATATTCCAGAAAAAGTTGCTAGAAAATATGTGCAGTTGAAATCACCAACGACTCCTGGTAAGATAATTCGGAATTTAACTCATTCTCCGAATATCCTTATCAAAAGTTCCAAAATCTTTTCTATTTTTAGTTTTCATTCGTTAGTAAAACAAATAATATATTTTTCCAGGTAATAATTTGCAACTAGCCAGCTCGTCTCAGTTTGAAACAGTATCAGTGGACTAAGAAAAAGAAGTTAACGCAGTAACTCGGATCTGTTGAACTCAAGAATCTATTTCACCGCAGCAAAACAAAAATGTCCATCCTGTAAAAGTTAGTAAATCTCTAAAAAGTATATTTATGCATTTTTTTCATTAAACTTTCCTTTGTTTTGTAGATATTCTACTGAAAGTCCTATGAGACTTCTGAATATTTTTAAGGGAAGGGCCACACAAAATGCAGAAATGATAACGGCTAGAAGAAATTTTAAGAAAAGAAATAATATCCAAGATAATCCAAAATCAGTAGATATCGATATCCCATCATAGTCTTTCATAATAGAGTTGATGAAGTTGGATGGAGAACTTACTGACAAAAACATAGTATTTTTTACTTCCTTCACAAATACTTTGGTAGTGCTTGTTGTTAAATTGTTATTAGTGCACTATAACTGAAAAGATGTAATAATTTTATTTATAGATGACAAAGCTTCTTCATGTTGGACGCATCAGTGTATTAGGAGATGAATGCCTCAGTTAGTTGACGATGATGTTTTAAGGTACCTTTAGCTAGGTTGGATGAAATGGAAGGAAAAAATTATCTAATCTAGACATAGCTACTTTGATTAAAGGCAAAAATATACCACAGAGAATCTCAGATGACGTCAATTTGAATTAAAATTTACCTTCACTTAATTCATACCATGTACTTAGTTTAACAAATTAAAAAATCCGTTTTTTCTCAATATTATTCCATATATAAACTAGACACCCTGGGATATGTTCTGAATTCATCTTCAAGAAGCATACAGAATATATTTCGGGCATGATTTTATGGTAAGAAAATATAGCATGTGCCATGAATGTGTTCTAGGATATTCCTGGAATATGTTTGGAATATTCCTGGAATATGCCAATATGCCGGTGGAAGATGTATGGAATATTCCTGGCATATATTTCATGGTGACCTTGAATATCTATGGAATATGCATAGCACATGTTTTGAAGGATATGGCATATCCCTAGAATATGCCAATATTCTGGTGGAATATGCCTAGGATATTCATGCAATATGATTGTGCCGTCTGGGAGCCTAGCAGTATTTCGTGGTGTTGATGGGTTGGGCAGTGGCGGAAAATTTATTTCCTTCTCTAAGAGTGAAAATTGATTATGTGTTGCAATTTTTGCATAAGATTGATTTTTTACAATTTTATCTGCGACTTTGAATGATTTATTGCGCGTTGCCATTTCTTTTTTGTTTTGAATTGCTGCATATACTTGGGACAGTTTTTGGAAACTGAGTTATGGTTTCTAGTTTGACAATATAAATAAAATTAATTAGAATCCGACCATATGTCATCTACATCATGGACGTCAGAGCATGTTTTGCATCGTTGTGATTTGGACTCGCACAATTTGAAGGTGTGTCCGTATCTCAAACATTTGAAGCATTGGACTATTGGTTGGACATAGGGTTCTACAATGAAATAGGTTAAATTGATTCCCACTTTTTCAGGTATATAATTCCCCAAGAATGTCACAATTATCATTTGTCTATTCACTAAAATTCGTTTTCCGTCCTTATCAGTGGTTTTACGTTTCATACGCTGGTCACTAATGACTTCTGAGTCATCGCATTCGATACTTTTGCATAAAAACTCTTCGCTGAAAAATGTATCGATCATTCGGATGATTCCTTTACGGTGGTTGAAGAAGGTGGGTATATATGCCACTAAGTTGTTTTTAATCATAACAGCATGTTGTATCAAAGCATTAACAGTAGAAAACGTTTTAAAAACTACTTTTACCCTGCTCACCCATACTGAAATGATGTATATCATTTTCAAGTTCTGGTATTTCCAGAAGATGATAACCTATCTTCTTTGGAAATAATCTCCCAAAAGTCAAATGTTCTACATATACAAAATATGGAACTTCATCGTTATATTTGTATTTATTTGTTGAATTGAAGGTACTAATATCTTTTAGTTCATTATCATTCAGCATTTCATCGTCGGGCGGCCTTCCGCAGCCCATTTCTTCACCAATTTCTTATAAAGTACCGATAAGAACAGAAAGAAAAAATAAATACAAACTTACCAAGATAATGTTTGATCACAATTTATAAACTAAATCTGGTACTTATCTTTTTAATGCACAGATATTTATAACACAATCAGAACGCTCTCGAATATGTGTAGACAGGTTGGCTACCAATACAGGAAATTTTTGTTGAAGGAAAATCCTAATTGAATCTTCCTTGTCTCTAGGGTTTATTTTTCTGATATCCAATAACTCGAGAAAGAGGCTCTAATGAATATACGTACGGGGCGTCCTAATCGGATGGAGATACATTACCCAACATTTATGAATATACCGGATGTCCAGGAGTGTTTTGTTAGCACTTATGGAGTACGCAAGTTTTGAATGAAGTTATTGCTATATTTATTTTGTTACCTGATTAGTTATTGAATTTTTTTCGCATACTTTAGTGTAAAGCGAAAAATGAGAGGATTATTGTTTATATTTTTGGAATTGATGATTCCTACGCCTGAGCTCAAGCGACGATACGCTAACTTCTATCTTTTCAACACTTGTTCCTCCCACACTTTGATTTCTGCAATTTTTTTATCAATTGATTATTTCTTTATTGCATATTTGCTTATTGATTCTTTGCATATTTTATTATTTACTGATTGTTTATTTGCCTATCTGCTTATTGCTTATTAGTCCGTCGGTGGCTCAGTGACTAAGGTCTCTAGCAGTGGAACTTCTAGCTCGCATCAGACGTTCGAGGCTCGTGTACGGAATCTTTTTTCTCAAGTACACGGATCTCTTTAGGTGGCCACATGCCTTGTTGTGAATCAAGTGTGATGTGAGTTGCCTGGATGCCAATCCCGACGTCTGGTGCTAGCTTGAAGTGCGCTCCGACCAACCGGGGTGGTGCTGTAGGTTTTCCGGGTTTTTCTATAGCTGAAAAGTGAATACACCACCGACAATGTCAGTAAGTCGCCCCGGAGCGACACGGCAAATAATAATAATAGCCGTCCTCTACCCGCACAGGCTATGCCTTTGGGTACATTCTACGAGTGTTTATGAGGGAGTAATTTTTTTTTTTAATCCTTTAGGAATTACCCAGACAGGCCCTGTCTCCGGAGCTCCGAAAATTCCGAAGGGCGCCAGTGAACACACCCCACGTCCATGGAGTTGGTGATTACTGGGTCCGAGAGACATGTGTCCTGAGAAGACGGGGTGTACCTAGAATTACGGCCTACTGCATTCTTCCGACCAAGTTTTTTGCTGCATCATGGCAAGCCGGTATAATTTTCAAGTTTGAGAGCAGTGTGTCCATCATTCCACCAAGGACCCCTATTATCAGAACCACCATCTTGACAGAATGGTTTGGATACAGCCTGCGGAGTTCAAAGAGAAGATCTCGATATTTAGTCCGTTTTTCCTCCTCTTTTCGGACGATGTTTGTTTCGCCAGGAGCTGAAAACTCAATGACGAAAATTGCCCTACTTCGAGGAGGGCTACATCAGGCGTATTGGCTTGTATTTGTCTGAGGGTGGGGAATGAGTAGTTCCAATATATTCGGCACTTCTCATTCTCCACAACGAAATCAATATCCCCCGGAGCATAAGGCAACACCGGTGTCTCGTCTACACCGTACGAGTGTCGTAGATGGTAGTACAACACTCGTAGGGCCGCGTTATGCCTGTGGATATAGGCTGAGACTGCATAAGCTGGACAAGCTGACAGCAAATGCATTATGGTGTCAGCTGCCCCACGACACGCTCTGCATCTAGTGTCAGGGACCTCTATACCCATCACGCGACTACGGTAGACGAGGGTGTTGAAGACACCATCCTGGCAGGCCATAATTAATCCCTCGGTCTCCGACTTCAGCCCACTTGACCTGAGAAAAGCGAAGGTCAGTTTTCTGGATAAGCCAAGGTCTTCAATGTTCTTGAAGAAGACCCCATGCATTGGCTTATCCCTATGTAGCTGTAGGAGCCTGTCACACTCCGCAGCTTTCACGTGGGCTTTTTGCTGAACGGGATCCAACTCGGTGACAGAGTTTGGGTTCGTCCGTTCAGTATCGAATACGAGACCGAGTTCATCTGCTGCACGGGTTGCTGCCTTGAAAAGAAATGCTCCAATCCCTGCTTTTTCGTGATCGCATACTAAGCAGAGGGGGGATCTGAACTCCTGATGACTTTACATCCAGTACCAGTACCATTCTGTTGTGTAGACACTCCAAACTCAAAAGTTCACGTCCTCTCCGTTGTCTGGGGAAGTATAACCGTGGAACAGATAATTTAGGATGCAAGCTCCTATAAAGATGCATCATTTTGCGAGTTTTTACGTCGAGTTATCGTAGCTCTTCCTGAGTCCATTTCATTATTCCAAAGGAGTAAAGTAGAATCGGAACGGCAAGCATATTAGTTGCAGCAACTTTGTTCCTCCTCGACAGTTCTGAAGACCAGATCTGTCGGAGTATATGCTGATACTTGCCGCGGAGAGAGTTTTTAACGATAGCTAACTCTTGGGTATAGCGTTGTTCCACCCCTAGGTAGGTATACGTCTCTCCGGCATCCAGATGATGTAGGATGCTTCCGTCTACGAGCTGAACGTCCTGTTCGTATTCCTCGCATCGTCCTCTTTTGAGATGAACCGTGGCACATTTGTCGATCCCAAACTCCATTCCGATAGCATGGTGTGTACTCTTGCACCACCCTTAAAAACTGATAAAGGTCCTTTTCTCCAGAGGCATAAAGTTTAAAGTCATCCATGTAAAACAAATGGATGACCTTATGCCTCCGGTTGCTGGGAGTGCCGCAGTTGTATCCGCGGGTTTTCCGTAGTGCAACGGACAATGGCAGTAGTGAGATGCAGAAGAGAAGAGGGCTAAGGGAGTCTCCCTGAAACACGCCCCTTCTAAAGATAACCTGCTCTGTTTGGACTCTGACTTGACCAGATGTTATGGTAAATCGAGTCCTCCAGAGCGGAATCAGCTGTTCAATGCATCTCACTATTTGATCGGGTACCACAAGGCATCTGAGCAAATGCAAGATGAGTTCATGCGATGTTGTATCAAATGCCTTGCGATAGTCGATCCAGGCTATTGAAAGGTTACGCTTGTACTGCACGGAGTCCTGCGTGATGCATTTGTCGTTCAGCAGGTTCTCATTGCAGCCAGCGACCCCCTTCTTTGACCCTCTTTGCTCATATATCCGTTCATACACCAGCTCAACTGCGGAGTATTATTATTATTAGTATTATTATTATTATTATGTTTACTGGTTACCTTCTTCATGCTTACATGTTCATAGTTGTTAGCTGCTTACGGACTCAAGTATTGGTGATTTCCATATTGCTTAAGCGCTTACCATATAATTTTTAATTGCTTACAATCTCAGTATGCTCATTGCTCACTTTCTTAATGCTTACATATTTACCGTAAAGTTGTTAACCGCTCAAAGGTCTAATAATATTGTCGCGACTAGGGCCTTTGGGAAGCTATAACCCCTTTCGCTTGGGACGTAGTCAGAAAAAAGAGATAATAGGGAAGATGCTCGTCCTACTTCGGGCGCACCCTCCTCAATGAAACAGTCAGAAGTTTTATATAAAGAAGACGTATATTAAAAAAGTAAACACAGCAGTCATACCAGCTAAGAAAATATTCACATAAAGGGCACTTCAATCCACTCAAAATATCTGATAGCTGGTGTACAAAGATTCCTACTAAAAAAAATACTACTGGAGAGCATATCTCTTGGAAGGGCTTTTCCCACTCACGAGGGAACTCACGACGTAACCCCGTCTACGCGTCGCGACCGACACCCCCGTTTCCCTCACGCCGATGATCTTTTATCAACTTTTGTTATTATTTTATTATTAGTTTGAATAGGTATCTTAACACACGTCCCCGTTTCGCAGTTGTTCTAATGACCTACTTTCATAGCTTATTGTTTATGATCTTGTGTTTTTTTTATTGAAATGAGATTAAACAATCTATTTTGAAAAGTGCATTTTGAATGAGATCGATCTAATAACCAAATAACTGAGTTCTTTAAAATATGCCCTTCTTGACATATGCCCCCTCTCCGAAAAAGCTGGCCCCCAGCTATCTATATCATGAAAGTTAATCTGATAATACAATCTACAATTAAAATCCCTATCCTAATAATCTTATATATGTTGCTCTTTAACTATAATGTTTCTTGTACACACATTCTGGTCGACTCCGGTCCTGGGTTTGTCTGTTGCTGAATACGGCTCTGACTCTGGCTTTCATGACAAATCTCTTGTCTGCTGCATGGGACCCATATAGCGGTGTTCCCAGGAGCATAGGCCATGGTCATTGGTCACGGCGACGGGTGGCAGCTTGACTGATGCGAACGATGCCTTGCCTTCTTTTCTCTGCTTGCGTCTATACCACAGAATTGGTTCATACTTCCTAGCGGCATGCCCTGGACGACGTGTCGTCCCATGGTTTCGTCAGTGGACAGCATTAGATCGGTAAATGTGTTTCAATTCGTTTGACCTTGGCTGGTGAATCAGTTACCAACCTGGTAGCGAGAAGAGAGAATTGTTCGAGTGTAATACCAAGTGCACAGGATTACTTGTGTACCGGCGATCATCACACAATCCGAATGGGATGTGTGCTCTAGCTAATTTGACCATTGGCGATTTGACCCGGTTTTTCATTTTCATTGGAGAACAAGAACTCACTCAACAGTCAATACAACACTCTGAAATAATTATATGAAGTAATCAACTTAATTCCAAAGCGATTGCAAAACAGAACATAATATTTCCCATTAAAAACAATCAAAAACTCCAAAATATATCATAATTTGCAATTGAAAACGTAGATTTATTCGTGATTCATAAAAAAAATTTTCACATTATGTGAAATTTTCAGTGTGCTTTTCAAAAATACCTTCATCCCTCTCATTCAACAACTGTCACTATCACCATTGTGCATAAATGCATACCACATGAGAAAAACTCTTATCCTTGACACGTTCAAGAAACATTAAAAAAATCGAGGCTAATACTCAGCTCTTACCACTTCAATAAATGTTAATCCCCTTTCATTCGGATATTCTTCACCATTCATCTCCTCAGTAATGTCCATGAAACTCTCATTCTGCACTCAGTGACACCTAATTTGCACAACCAAAAGATATTTTCGACACTATTCTCTCACTTCTTTCATACTTCAGCAAATCATCTCTTCGTTTCAATGTTTTCATATAATTATTTTTATACTTGCTATACTCCAAATATGTTGAATTCCTTTTGGCCCTTTTTCATCAGTGTGGACGGTTCCTGCTACATTAAAAAAAAATATTATTTTGTATAAAAAACAATATCATTAGTTGAGTTCACACTTAGCAGTGAAAATTATCATTCCTACTGCTTCCATCTCCAGCGTGTATATGAATGGTAACTTTCAGTGAAATTTGGGCGGTTGGGTGACTCCCAGTTGCTCAGATCATTATGTTGAACTCTGTAAAAAATTCCTGTGACAGCACCAATTCTCTCTTTCATACAATATACGGAAAAACAGAAAGCTATGATTAGACCTAGGTAGGTCCAAACGCTCAAATTCATTTTGAAAATTATGGCAAATATTTCCGAAACTGGCTTCCACCATATGTCACGACTAGTGCCTTAGGGAACCTATGAGCCCTATCACTTGGGGCGTAGTCAGAAAAAAGAGATAATAGGGAAGATGCTCTACCTACTCCGGGCGTACCCTCCTCAATGAAACAGTCAGAAGTTTTATATAAAGAAGACGTATATTAAATAAGTAAACACAGCAGTCTTACCACCTAAGAAAATATTCACATAAAGGGCACTTCAATCAACTCAAAATATCTGATAACTGGTGTACAAAGGTTCCTACTAAAAAACACTACTACTGGAAGGCATATCTCTTGGAAGGGCTTTTCCCACTCACGAAGGAACTCACGAGGTACCCCCGTCTACGCGTCGCGACCGACACTCCCGTCTCCCTCACGCCGATTCTCTTTTATCAACTTTTGTTATTATTTGTCAGCAGTTTGAATAGGTATCTTAATACACGTCCCCGTTTCGCGGTTGTTCTTATGACCTACTTTCATAGCTTATTGTTTATGATCTAGTGTTTTGTTTTATTGAAATGAGATTAACCAATCTATTTTGAAAAGTGCATTTTGAATGAGATCGATCTAATAACCAAATAACTGAATTCTTTATATGCCCACTGCTTACTTTTATGCTTAAATGCTTACGTTATAGTTGTAAACTGCTAACATGCTTACAGTTAACTCTAAAGCTTGCATGCTTACTGCTTACTATGCTTACTTATTAATGCTTACATGCTTTTCTAACAGCTATTAATTGCTTACTTGCTTCATTTTGCATTGTGCTTTGTTAATTGATTGTCTCTTATCGTTTAGAGATTGGTTCATGCGCTTTCATTAGTTGCCAGGGTTCTGCTTCATCCAGTCAAGATGTTTCCGAGAAAGACATCGTTTGTTTCATGTGCATTAAAGTAGGACATAGGGCGATTGCTTGTACGGCCAGAAAAGGGAAATTTTGCTATCGATGTAAACAAGGAGTGACGGTGAATAGTTTTCCGAATTGCTCCAAGCAGGGAAACGATATTCGACACTCCTAACTGATCGAGGTAGGTGTGCCGTTGCAGAGGACTCGTTCGACAAATTTCAGGTTATATTAGATTATGTTCTGGACAATGTTATCAATAACGAACGTCCTTACCTGTAAAGAGAAATTTTAGGAAAAACTTTGTTAGGATAATAAGATTCAGGTGCGTCTCGTACGATACTTGGGAGTTAGAGCTTAGGACTTAATCATGAATTGGGGATATAGGTAAATCGCAGTGAAACAGTGCTCGACTTCGGCTGGTGGAAGTCATTGTTGTTCCGGAGTTGCCTCATTCGCTGATTCTTGGCGCAGACTTTTGGAAACTAATGGGAATCGTACCAGACCTTAGACACAATGAATGGCATATTTCGATTGAGCCTTTTGTTGCTAATACTATGGAGCACGTTAGTTGAAGAACCCTATTGCCTCCAAGGGAAAAGACGAGACTCCAAGCTGTTATCGTCAGAAACATGAAGTTAATGGGTAAGGAACTAGGCTGTACTACTAAGACAGATTGTCACCAGTAGTCCACCTATAAAACAGAGATACAATAGGGTGAATCCGATTGTTCAAAAATAAATAGATGAGGAATTAGATAAAATGCCCAGACTGGGAGTTATTGAGCCTTCTAATAGTCCTTGGTCATCTCCAATTTTGCTAGTGTGGACTACCGAAAGTTGAACTCTGTAACGGTGCGTGATAGTTATCCATCGCCTTTGATGTCAGGTAGGCTAGATAAACTTCGCGATGCGAAGTATTCATCAAGCCTGAATGTGAATTCTGCTTACTGGCAAGTACCAGTGGCGGAGAGCTCAAAGGGATACACTGCTTTTACCGTACCTAACCGTAGTTTGTATCAGTACAAACGCATGCTATTTGGGTTGTATAATGCTCCAGCTACCTGGCAGAGACTGATAGACAATGGTGTCGGATATGACCTGGAGCCCAACTTATTCGTTTATCTGGATGACGTTGTTATAGTTAGTCAAACTTTTGTACATCACCTATCTATTTTGGAGGAAGTATTCCATAGACTTAGGGAAGCCAACATCACCATAAGTGTAAACAAATGTCAATTTTTGCCGTCCAAGGATGAAGTACTATGTGGTAGATCGGAATGTGAGGTTAGGCGTGTAGTGGGATCCTGTTCGTGGTACAGACGGTTCGTTTCTGACTTTTCATCAATCATCGCACCAATTACTGCGCTCATCTGTAAAAATTCCAAGTTCAAGTGGACTGAGGAGAGTTCCATTCCATTCCGGAAAATCAAGGAGTGCTTGGTGCTTGGCTGCACCAATATTGAGTTGCCCGGATTACTCCAAACCATTCGTGGTTCAGACAGATGCCTCAGGGTACGGTATTGGAGCTGTGTTAAGCCAGCCATACCCCGAAGGAGATAAAGTAAGTTCCTACATTAGTTGTCCACTCACCAGACAAGAGAGAAATTTCACTACCACTGAGCAAGAGTTTCTTGCAGTGCTCTGGGCGGTAGAGAAACTTCGATCTCATTTAGAGGGCGTGCATTTCACGGAAGTGACTGACCACTTTAGTCTTCTGTAGCTTCACAAACTTTAAGATTTGACTGATCGCCTAGCACGTTAGGCTGTTCGCCTTCAGTAGAACAACTTCAAAGTGGTACATAGAAATGGCAAAGGTCTGTGCCTGTTATTGATTTAGTTGTTTCTGGTGATTTTCTTGTTTCGAATAACCTTGAGGATAAGTGGTATCAGTCTATGGTGGAGAGAGTAAAGAAAACTCCTCTGAAATATGCCTGCCGGCGGGAACGTGATGGTCGTTTGTGGAAGCATGTGGAAACCGATTATCCTTCTTTAGGTGAACCAGAAGACTATTGGAAGCTTGTAGTTCCGAAAGGTGATCGCCATCGTCTTATTGTTGCTGCTCATGAACCTGCCACTACAAAACATTTTATAGGATTGCAAATAGGTTTGTCCGAAACTGGGCTGTTTGCGCAACTCACAAGGTATCACAGGAAAAACTCACGGACAAAATGGTTTCACATCCAAAAGTAGATCGTCGTTGGGAAATGATATCGACCGATCTCGTTGGACCACTTCCGAGATCAAGTCATGGTAATAAATATATTCTGGTAGTGATCGACTATCTGAGTAAGTTTTCTTTATTGTTTCCTCTAAGAGCAGCTTATGCAGATACGGTAATCCGTAAACTTGAGTCTGATGTAATTGTGGTATTTTGTGTTCCTAGAATAAACATTTGTGACAACGGGAGCCAATATAGCGGTGTTAAATTCAGACGTTTGGCAGAAAAATAAAAGTGTCGCATAGTGTACAATCTTTCTATCACCGGAGAGCTAATCCAACAAAAAGAGTCAATAGGGCCATAAAGATAATTTTCGCAATGTTTGTCTCCGATATTCATCGTCGCTGAGATGAAAACATTGATAGAATCGCTCTTGCAATTCGCACTGCCAGACATGAAGTGACTAAACTGACACCCTATCCTGTGAACTTTGGGCATAATATGAGGTTGGCGGGTGATGATAATGATTGTGAAATAATACCAGACGTAGAGAACGGCACGTAAACTGGTGATATTAGTAAAAATGAGAGTATCAGAAGTATGTTCTTAGATGTTCGCAAACGTTTAGAAGTAGCAGGCAAGAAAAGTTGTGAAAGGTATAATCTTCGTTGTCGACATATCAAATATCTACCAAGCCAGTTGGTCTGGAAAAAGAATTATGTCTTGTCTGATGCATCTAAATTTTTCACTCGTAAGTTAGCACCTAGGTTTGTTGGACCATTTTACATCAATAAGAACTTATCTCCATGGACGTATGAATTGAGAGACGAGCTAGGAATTCGAAAGGCATATAGCATACTGAGGGCCTGAAACCAGGCCACGAAGATTGTGAATGAGTATGTTCTCTTTGACCTGTTACTTGAGAGAAATTTAGAGAGTAAATCTCTTGAGGTAAGAGGGGAATTGTTACGTTCATATTTGGTCTTAACTCATTTGTCATTATTGGGTGACTAGGTTTATAGTCATGAATACATTGTTCAAATATGTTGAAGAAGTTGTTGGTTACCTAACCGGAGGTTAGGCATACCAAAATACAACTTCACAATCTGATATATATTGGTGATAGTGTGTTATTTTAGGATGTACAAGGAAAGCAAAAACCCATCTCACCGGAGTGTTTTTATTATTTTTATTTTATCAGACTAGCTTGTTTGTCTTTGTTTATCTTTGTCATTCACTGTTCTTATAGTCGATACAGTTCGATGCAGAAATCGAATTTTGGATCGAAGTTTTGCGGTGTTTTCAGGTTTCTGGATGGGAACTCCCGAGCTCTTGAGAAATGCCATCAGGATTTTTCAATAAGTTTGGATATTTTCCAAAATATGAGTTAGTGTTTTCGGTATTGAATGTCACCTATACTAACTGGGCTAATTTGAAGACAAAAATTGTCATAATCAACCAAAATTATAGTGGAATATGACTTTCCTTGTTCTGATTGGTCTGATCTAGTGACCAATAAGGATATACCTGTTCTCTCCAGTTGACACTCTCACTTCAATCTCTGGAAGATGTCCATTTCAGTTCAAAGTGGAGTGGTATAATTGAAGCGAGAAGAAATATCACAAAATCATATCCACAACTTCAATCTGACAATAATAAAAGTAATAGGGGTACATGTTTCGGATTCAGCAAGAATCCATCTTCAGCCTTAAACAGGTTATGGAAAGGAAGAAGGTCCTCTTTTATATAATAATAATGAATGAGATATTAATTAGGGGTTAATGCGGGTCTAATTCCCAAACCACATGGTTATAAAAAAGAAAAATGTAAAGACTATGAATGAATGAATGAATGAATGAATGAAATATGTAATTTTTATTCTAGTCTAAAATCCAAATTTCAAAAGTTTCGTAAATTGATTTCCAATTTTGAAAACTGTTTGTATTGGGTGCAATTTCTAATACTTGACAATATTTAAAATACATTTTGTGAAGATCGATTTGTGTATTTCGTACAATTACAATAAGAAATATATACTAGTGGAAATATTGTTTTAACTCAATTGTAAGTATTTTTTGAATTCTGGTAAATGGTGCTGCAGACACCACCCACTTGGTTTGATATCATAGTGAATTTTCAGCGATTTTCACCGAAACTGGCTTCATTCGACCAAATATGTTTCAATAACTTAAATGTTCCAAATGGCCACCACCTACCTACTGACAGTGAAATTTCCAATTACCTCATGACGAATCTTATTGAGGTATTCTGTTGCCCTATGTGAACCTAAGGAAAAGAGCAACCAGTTCACTCTATTAGACCTCTGCATTTAATTCTTTCGCCAAGGTAGTAGTAGCAGTAGTAGTAGTATTTATGGAGAGGCTCTTGTTACAGCCAAGCAAATAGGCTTCCATGGGCCCTTTTTGCTATACCCTCCTCTCCTCATGCATGGTGTTCTGCCTGCTTATGGTTTATAACTGCTCTTAAAGTCAGGGCGTGTATGATGTAGGTGCTTGTCAAAGTAGCTAGGTCCTTCAATACGTCTCCTCAAGTCCTGGTAGGGGTGGATCTTGGTCGGCAGCTGCGGGAGATCCATTCACGGGCTACCTGTCCCGCAGCACCCGATCCAAGGCCCCTGAGGGATTCCACCGAAGAACAGATTTTCCTGTTCTGCAACACCTCAGCCAACGAGAGTTTCCACCGAGGTAGTGCCCATTTATATATTCTCCTTTCTTTTCAGCTCCAAACACAGTCAGATTGATTTACAAGCACTCTGAGTTATTTTCGTGAGTTTTTCTCTGTAATTCATTAAACCGTGAAGATGTGGATGGTTATCTCAGTTGGTATATGGGCTCCACCTGCTTTATAAATTGCCTAGAAAGGAAATGTTCCGTCTATATCGCAAACTATAGAATATAGAAGAGGTGAAAATAACAGAAAATCAAGTAGTAATTATGAATCCAATATTGATATACAACTCTACAATTGAAAATAAGATAGTGAGGTATGACGGAGATTACCAATAAAATATGCAGATACGTGACTGGTATGTATTTTTCCACACCCAACGCTTCAGCGCAGTCGTAGGGAAAAAATCCATTCAATAAGTTCCTAGAAAAATATTTACACAACTTTGTGAATCAGGATTTGTGCAGTTGATTGATTGTTTCTTATACTCTAACAAAGCAAAAACAATATCAACTAATTATGTTTGTGTTTGTGAAGGTTTCATGGTGACTATCCACACATACATGATGATGACTATTTTTGACTTAAATGCCAGTTACTATTGTAATGATATATCTAAGTAGTGGCAAGAGTTTAAGGAGATTATCGAAATATACAACTTATCTTTTCCGTGGCTGTGATAAAACTGAACGAGAGTGATGAAATGTTAGAATCAAATCAAGTTCAACACATATCTATTCTCATAGTCTAGTAAACTTGAGAAAAGTAATAGTGACTAGACATCAATTTCATGTATAACTATCAGAAAACAGAAACTGTCACTTGGGTTGACATCGAACACTGGGGCGAGACCAGGTTCGGGTGAAAAATTTATTGGTATCGATGCACTGCCACATATTCTGTTGAAAAGTGAGTAGTATAATATGAGATTCCTAGATGCTGATCAAGATGACTTGATTGAAATGCGCTCCGATCACCCAGGGTGGTACTGTAGGTTATCTGGAGTTTTCTATAGCCGAAATACTAATACTCCACCATATAAGAATAAGTTGCTTTAGAACGCTACAGAAAATAAAAGTAATAACCGTTCGCAACCCACACAGAATATGCTTTTGGATGCATTCTGCTAATGTATTGTAACATCCGAGTGTCACTTTTTCCGAAACATCTGAATGCAACTTTAATGAAATATTGACTGCAACTTCTTTGTGGAATATCTGAATGGAACATTATCTCAAAACATGTATTACGTATCTACATTTGTAACACAAATACGTTCAATTGATTTTTTTTAATGAAAATAGTTATTTTTCTAACCGATACTATTATCGGATACGACTTCCGTTACCCGAACGATGCTAAGAGGAGTTCGGTTGTGCAGGAAAGTACATTTCCTTATGAATTCGGGTTTATATTTACCGCAGCTGTCAAGGTGTCTTCATAATTTCTATTTAGACTAACATAAGTAATATTTATGTTTTAAGTATACAATACAATTTGAAGATTTTTTTTTTATTTCTGTAGTTGATATAGTTACTTAATATTTCTACAAGTATAGAAAGAATTACTTATCCGCATCCAACAAAAAATGAAGCTCATGAAAAGCCAAGAGTGGTCGAATTCTTCAAAGTTCACAGAAAGTGTAGCTTGATGTCAAGCATATTCATTGAAATCATTGTTCGTATTATACCTCATCGTATTGTGAAGTGAATTTTCAAATTAATCGAGCTCTAACTGCTAGTCAGGATAGAGAACAACACAGTGTTAGAATCGTAAAATAATATTTTTAGAGATAAAATATGTTCTGGAAGTTTATTCAAATGAGTAGTGAACAAATTTTGTAATTATCGCTTTGTTTGAAGGTGTTCAGGAAGAGTGTTTTCATAATAGTGTAAGCAGAAGAATCAATTTGAATTCACTTATATATAATATATATAAGATTCTATTTTTGTTGCCAAGTTTTGGAAGTGTTATCAGCTTGCATTTATCTAAGGTAGATGTTTCAAATAACAAATCATTCTTTTGAAATCCTCCGGAAAAATGTCTTCATCGCCAGCAATCGGAACGTCATCCAAGTACCAATAGTTTCATTCAGAAGATGGATATATATATATATATATAGATATATTACTGGTGAATTCAGCGATAGACCTAAGTGATCATCTAGTACTCCTCTCTCAGGCAGAATCAGATCTTCGCTTAAACTCAGAATATATTCAGAAAAGTTCATATTACGTTTCCAGGTTCCAACATACCTTCAATTAAATATACTCTACATTAGCTCCTTCATTCCCAAATCAATATCTTTCGACTTAGCCACAAAACAA
The DNA here is from genome assembly GCA_958502065.1 of Chrysolina americana. Taxonomy (NCBI): domain Eukaryota; kingdom Metazoa; phylum Arthropoda; class Insecta; order Coleoptera; family Chrysomelidae; genus Chrysolina; species Chrysolina americana. The sequence continues at coordinate 36,331,039 of OY293419.1, forward strand.
ATTCTCATCGGCATTACCTTAAGACAAATTAATGAACATGGAACATCGTGTGAATTAGGGATAAGAAGAGAAGAGTAGTAATTGAGATGCCAAGCGGTGTAGCAGCCGCGGATGATTCCATCATCGTCCACCAGTCCGTTTTTTCATAAAAGCCCTGATAGAGGTGGTTCTTAGAGGAGTGGTACTGCGGGCGCGGACAATTATTCGTTTACTGGCTATCAGTCCTCAGCTTCAGCTATCTTCAGCTATCTTTAGTCACTATGACAGGTTATGACATTGCCTTGAGAACGTGAGAGTAGCATCAGGGTCAGGCATTTGGTCTCCAGAATGACCTATGAACCCCAAAATAAAAATTCCAAAAGTTTGTCTCTTGATAAAAAAAAAAAAAAAAATCGCTAAAGGAATTATATCATAGATCACTTGCCTGATAAAGAAACTATATCGGTGCTTTCGGAATTCTGAAATAATCAGAAAAATCTTAAATACAAACAATCCGTCCCATAAACATCGTCGATGATCATTTTTGTTATATATTCCACACGATACCTTCTCAACCAATTGAGACTAACACAATTGTAGAGTTTTTGTATAATTCAAACTGTGTTTTCTTAAAATTGAGGGTGAAGAAATGGTTATAAAAATATGCAAAGTTATATGCACCTTTGCACATCAACACTCTGCATTACCTAGGCTATTATTTCGTTATGCTGATATTTACCTAATTTATGATTTTTTCATCGCAGGCGGAAACTGCTATGACGTACGACTCAGTTTTTGTATTTGCCGTTGGACTCCAGATGCTTGAACAATCGCACACGCTGAAGTTTTTGAATATATCTTGTAACAAGGTACAACCGTGGGACGGTGGACTCAGTCTCATTAATTATATAAATGCGGTGAGTTGCAATTTGAATAATATAAATTGTTGCCAGGAAAAAGAACGTTATTTGTGGAGTTTTATTTTGATAATATATTCCTCCTACTTAAGCATATGTATCTAGGAACGAAACCTATAAAACCTATAAGAAACCTTTTAAAACTTGTTTGATACCCTTGAAAACTAGACGTTACTAAAACCGTCAAAATATCCATTGTTGTTGTTCATGCAGTGTTGTCACATGTTACGATCGCTGAGTGAAGATTATAAGTTAATTGATGAGGGTCGTTGTACAGTTTTTTAAAATTTCTCTTGGTTGCTTATCCATTACACAATGAGTACCCACTGCATTTGTAGATACAGAAATTGTTAACTCGTGTCTTTAGAACCCTGAACATCCTCACTGCACGTCCATATGACACCCGTCAAAAAAATCCGTCAGTTTATTGATTGAATGTTTGAGTTTTCAATACGGGTTTACCTAAGATGTCTAAAGACTCTGGTGAATGCAACGATTTGATTTTGTTTTGATCTTTTCGGATGGCAGAGTACCTGTTGGATTACGCTTCAGTTCCCGATTCTCCGTTACGTTGAGCTTACATCGCTGACAGAAAACTGTTAGGCAGCTTACGCATAACAGCGTTTTGCGTTCTCGACTTTTATTTCTATTCTGTTAGTTTATTGGTTTCTCATAAAATGATTAAAGCTGTCATACATTCGACATTATTATTATGTTAGTCGGATTTCCCTAGTCATTTTAAATTATTGATATAGTTGCATGTTATATGTATTTCGTGTAGTCATTGTGGTTTCGGAAAAAGTAGGACATATGGCTAAATGTCAAATTCATACGAAATTTCTGGCTTGAAACATGATAAAAATAAAATATCCATTGGCATTTCTCCGCGGAAAGGTCATTTTCACATTTTTTTTAAACAAAAATATTTCATTGGAATCGGTATTTCATTGTATCTTTTGGTTGACACGCACTATGTTAAACGAAAAATAGTTCAAACATATAGTCTTAGCCATTTATGACAACTACGTGAATTGGGTATTTTTTATTCATGTTAAGGCCACGCCCGATAAACTGACCCTTACCTTGCTTACCGACTAGACCCGACGAAACCCGAACATCCCAATCTCATTTTATGTATGTGGATTGTAGTCACTTAGTACGTTCTCTTATCAAAAATCTTTAATTTTGTGAAGCGGTGCTCTGAATTTCTCTCTGCTTTTACATTACTTACGCATGTGTGTGCCATGTTAACTCACATGTGCGTGCGCTTGTGTATACATATTCAATAAAAAATTCCCAACTCACGTAGTTTTGTCTCCTAAACACGTTGCTGATAATCCGATCACCAATTGGTATGAAAAAGTGAAATCAAAGCAGGTTCTCGATGCTCTCGCACACAAACTGCCGATGAACTAACCTTCAACTAGCTTACCGACTAGACCCGACGAAACACGAACAATCCCAATCTTTACCGAAAACAATTACTCGCATTCTTCGCCCTCATAACGCTGGCTTCCCTTGTGCCAAGTCAGGCTGTGGCGTGATATATTCCATGAAGTTCACATCTTCACTTGTTTGTTTGTTATTCTTTTTCTAAAATTTTCCTATTTCGAATATTTCTAGAATTGAATTGACAACGTCACAAAATCAGTATTGCCGTTACGAGAACACAGAGCTGTCATTTCATTTACCAAATAAAATGTAGGATTTTGTTTATTAAGGTATTTCTGTATTATTCTATTATTGTCTATTGAATAACGATAAATTTTTTTCTTTTTTGGACTTCCTGAGGATTATTTTACTCATAAAGTGTGTATGGAATAAAGTAATTTCCGTTCAACACAGTGTATTTCAGTCGAATAGATGCATACTCCGTCCAACAAATTATTTGAGTGTTTTGAAAGCAAGTGCTGACATAGCGTACCTATATATTTTCTAAAAAAAAATAAAAAGATGTTTCCGCACAAATTTTTCACTTGATTTCGTGTTTTTATCATGTTTCAAGCCATCTGTGAAACAACAGTCGACCATTTACTTTAAATTTCATGGTACAGTGTTTTGTTCTGAAAGAGTAATTTTTCATCGCAATATTCTATTGAGAGTCATGTTTGAACTCTATATTAAACTACCAGCTTCTTTACCTCTCTACAACTTCCCTCTCACGAAAGGATAGAAAATCAAGATTCAAAATATTAAAACCAACCAAGAACAACTACCCCTTAAGCCAGGACTAGCATAGGTCATGACTAGTACCCATGATTTCATCCACTACTACGATCTTTTCAACCAATACACCAATTCGTAACGGACTAAGTGACTCCTACTTTATCAGCTTGCAAAACTTTGATGAAAGACTGAAATACCTGCTGAAAACTGCCAAGGATAAGCTACAGATTCTTTGTCCTTTTAGTTGATTCAAAAGAGGCTTTATAAATGGCTAAGCAAGTGTGATCAAAGCAACTTCCGGAAACCTGGACCAAGAAGACGCTAGAAAGTGTGAGAATGCTCTCTTGGAAAACAATTAAAAAACATTAAAAGCCATGTGAATCAACATATAAGTTTTAATACTGAGATATTGAAAAGTTACAATGATCTCGAGACTGATCTCAACGAACTTGTTTTTGACTTCGATCACTACCAAGGAGCCAGAAACTTTTTTGCTTAAATCAACTTGATACTTCAAGTTATATTACAAACATTAAACGATTTAGAAACAGCAGTATCCGCGGAAAATAAATATAGTCCATAACAGCGTTTTACAATTCGAAGATTCGAATTTGATAACACATACACTGCTTACCTATAATTCTGAAAAAAAGCTACTCTATAATCAGTAGAATGACATATAGAAGTCTATGAAGTTTTTGATATAGACGGCTACCACACGAGTCGTAAAATTGGTTTACCTATTTCCACTTATTTCCCATTCCTATAAAAAATTCTACGATAATCTCCCTACGTGACAACCAATCCTAACCTCTATCAATACCGGAATTGGCTTGACTACTACGTAAGCTGAAAATAACGGATACAGACGCAAGATGTGAACACGTTCCTGTTTCAATAAATTCAGCTCTGATTCTGGAGATGTCAGAAGCTCATTTATAGAAATATTGAGGCCGCTAAGATATCTTCAAGTTGGGGTTCTAGAGCCACTTGATAAAACTTCCACCAGGTTGTGAATTCAAAACCAACAATGAAGCATACATCAACTTCAAAACTGTTATCCTAGACTCTACCAAATATCAAGAGAGCCCACATTACCTCTTCAATGAAATGTAAATCGCTGAATTAAACAAAATTCTCTTGGGCAAACTGCAATATCTGACCTTGGAAAGAAAGAGGAAGGGTTACAACTCATTCCAGAAGAAACCCGGCATCCTATACTTGTCATTTATGGATGACTTCCATTTATATATTATTCGCCATCTTAATTCTATACCCATTGTACAAATTGAAGAGGCATCCGAAAACTAAACCAACTACTGATTATCAGTTCCAGGAAACGAAGCTTCATTCAGTCATTCTCAGGGGATGGAGAAGTTGCAGTTCGATTACTCTATACATCAGCAGGTTATTGTTCGATGACCCGTAGACGACAGAACTTATTTATGCTGATATCTGCATCAATTTTGATATAAATACTTCGAATCAATTTCACTAGATAGTAGTAGTATTTTATAATTAGTTGTAGTTACTCTGTTCAATTAACATTTTTAAAAACCTTTTTGTGTGAACAAGAAATATAGTTCGTGCTTAAAAAATCAGTCATGGGACTCAAGCTATCTGTCAAGCGTTAATTTCTCCCAAATTATACTTCTGCAAAACACTCACTGAACAGTTTGATACGTGGACGTTTCTCATTTTACCAAAGTGGCAGCACCACTCTGGTGCCCGTTCATTGAACGTTGCCTTTGAAATGTATGCGGTTTGTCCCCTTCATATGAATTTTGAGATTTCACGCACAACGTTACGTCATTTCAGTACTGACAGGAATGGAATTTAATAAAATATCCCAAATCGGAAGTAGACCATTAAGCTCATTAGTCACTTCTTTTTGACATTACTTATGAGACATGTCGAACATGCCATATCCAGGCTCGTTTGTCTGTGGGAAATTATTCCAGTTATATATTTTGTAGATATACATTTCGATTAACAATTACGTTTATATTTCGTACATATGAAAAAAACGTACGAATTAAACTTTTCTTTATGTAATAAAAATCGATGGATATCCTTTTCTGGTATGTCTGGCTGAATAATTTGGAAATTCAAAGTTTCTAGAAAAAAATTAATTAATCCCGAATATTTGTACAAACGGTATCGTTTTCTCAATAAATTGAAGAAAGGAATAATTTCAGATTCATTAGATATATGAGATCCATTTTTGCAAAATGAAGCCTACCTCGTTGAATATTGAATATTACCTCACAAATTTTTGAAAGCTCTTGGTTGAGATCTGAACCGATTTTGAGTCTGTTATTTACTGAATATAAATAGCTGACGGGAACACAAACAAGCATATTCAAGTGTATCCAGAATATCTAGGTGATTTTTTTTATAGGTTGAGCTGAGAGGTCTTAGCGGACCTATCGAGTTGAAAGAAGGCCGGCGTATTCAGTTCAAACTAGATTTGCTGAAGTTGAAACAGCACGCATTAGTGAAAGTCGGAGAGTGGCATCCTGGTTACGGAGTAAACATCACAGATCGTGATGCTTTCTTTGATCCCGGAATTATGAACGTTACTTTGGTGGTAACAACAATCTTGGTGAGTTTTGAAAGCCGTTTTGAAGTTTCCAGTACAAGTAAACTAATAAGAATCATTTAAAATA